>JAOANR010000002.1:10840464-11488140 GCA_030278955.1 Hygrophila difformis
GACTTTTTAACATACCAAATGAACTCCAAAAATTCTGAAAATTTACAGACACATACTAGACATGATTATCTACAACTTTTGTTTAGATCACAAAGATTAATTCGGACTAGAAATGATAGAAATATGCTCATCAAGTTTGGTTAAGAAATCTGTCATCTTTTGAAATTTCTTTAAAACGCAGAATATGTCCGACTCGATTTGGGGTACCAAAACTCGATGAAAATTTCTGAAATTTTTACACAGTATAGCTTAAGATCTTAGAATCAAAATCTTAGTTTTGAGTTTTTCGGTTTGAACTCTTGAAGTAGAGGTTTTGGTCCAATTTCAAATCTGTCACAGTTTCAAATTTGACTTTTAGGGCAGGTTTGTTGGAGGCCGTTTTCGGATATCAAAACACAATGAAAAATTATGAAAATTTTACAGAAGCTAGATCTATGTCTTAGGAACGTTTTTCATGTTTTGAGTTTTCTCGTTTGAAGACTTTTAAGGGATCGAAAAATTCATACGAAAACGCTGCGCCGGGGGTTTTTCTTGATGACAGATTTTAGAGTTTCTAAATCTCTATGTTTGGTTGCATTTTAAGTCACCCAAAACCATAGTAAGGTTAACTTACAGTGGGGATAATGTCTAGGAGGTCACGGGGTCGTCCGGAATCCACGGGATGTCACGAACGAATCTCTTCCACCCGATTTATTCTTCCTTTGGCTCCGATTTGTGTTTGAATATGAAGATTCATAAGTTAGGATGATGGTTATGATCTTAAAACAATAAGGAAACTTGAATAACATCTTACCAACAATCCAAAGCCTGCAATCCTTGATCTACACACTTACTTGGTTGGATTTGGTTGCCGGAAACTCGTCGGAAAGTCGCCGGAAGTTCGTCGGAAGAGTGTTTGGCTTTGGGAGAGTTTTGGGAGAGTTTTGGGGTGAATGATTGATGAAAATGGCTGACAATGGGGTGTTAGGGACCTCTATAATCATCCAAAATATGCCTCCCCCGTGATAGATCAAGATTCCCACCTTTGGGACCCAAAAAATGGCAAAAAGTCGCCAAAAACACATAATGCCCGACTGCTACAGTAGCATGCTACAGTAGCGTGCTACAGTAGCATGCTACAGTAACTTTTTTTTTTTTTAATTTTTTTTTATATATATATATTAAGATTCTTATCTTAAAAAAATCATAATGTGGGAATTTTTGTGATCTTGTAAGTCATACATAGCTTCAAAAAGGAATATATTCTTTATTTGAAAATGACAAGATATGATTAATATTCCACCCTATAATTTCAAACCATAGTCAAATTATTCCCAATTATATTATGGCATTCTAGAATAATCCCATAATAAAAAATATATGGGTAGAATGATTAATCAAGGATATATAGAAAATAGATAATTCTCATTATAATTTAAACATATGAATATATACATGTATATATACATGTGTACATGTTTGGAAAGATTATTTCAAGACCAAGGTATTTATATATGTGTATATAAACTTGTATATGGATTTAAAATATTCTATGAACCATATACTTATTACACTTGATATTGAAATCCATATATTTATTTGAAAAGACAAATATATATAATTTTTCAAAGTATGTTTTGTAGAAAATAATATACTAATCTTTAAGCACATATTTGAACATATAAATATATATAGATTTGATTAAAAATCTACTTAGTGAATTAATCAAAAATATATATTCATATATATATTTCGGGCAATTTCTATGGTATTACAAAAAGGCCCGATCGGATCGCACGGACCCGCCCGGACCGAGGTCCCGGCGGAGGCCGGGCGCTGGCCGCGCGGCGTTTAGCCTATGAGCGCTCCAAGACCGCGTGACCCCCCCAGAGAACGGCAACAACGCGTTTCGACGATCTTCTTGCCATATTTTCGACCCCCGACCAAGGAAACTCAATCCCGGGCTATGGAAGGATATTGGGGATGACATTAGGCTGCTCCCTAACCCTAAATTCGAAAAACACAACCCTAGAGCAGCCCTCTTCTCCTCACATTCTCTCAAACTCCTCCCAAAGTCGAAAACCCCGAAATCCCTTGTGTTCTTGAAGTTCCGACGACGAAATCCGAACAAGAATGACTTGAGAAGGAGAAGACAGACCCCTAGGATGTTGGTAAGTAGTTTTTGAGTTTATCTACACCTTTTTTTGAATCCAAAAATCGAATCTAAATAAGGATTTTTACTTGCGGATTCGGTTCGTGGACGTTGGAAGAAACCGACTTGAGGAGATTCGTTCGTGACATCCCGTGGATTCCGGACGATCCCGTGACCTCCTAGACATCATCCCCACAGTAAGTTAATACTTACTTGGTTTTGATGTGCATATAAAATTTCATAATTTTTTGAGTCCATTTGATATGTTAAAAAGTCGAATTTTTGAACAGTGTCGAATCTGAAACCTGACAGCACACTACTTATGTGAAAGACATGATTTTTGACTCGTTTCCTTAACCCGGATCGAGAAACTTAAAATACGAAACTTGTTCGTCTCTGTGTTTTGGAGTCACCGGCGAAATTTCAGAATTTTTGGACTTAAAATGAATTTTTAAATAATTATAGAGTAAGACAGCGACTTGTGTAAGTTATATTTTGAGAAACTTGTGAAACTTGCGAAATGTGTTCTTACCTTGCGGGTTTGATTCCCCAAGGGCGATTGGTTGTTTTCCTGCAGGTTCGATTCCCCAGGATGTGTGTTGATTCCTATGGGTTCAATTCCCTAGGATGTATTTGAGTTCTTGCGGGTTCGATTCCCCAAGGGCGATTGTTTGTTTTCCTGCGGGTTCGATTCCCCAGGATGTGTGTTGATTCCTATCGGTTCAATTCCCTAGGATGTATTTGAGTTCTTGCGGATTCGATTCCCCAAAGGCGATTGTTTGTTTTCTTGCGGGTTCGATTCCCCAGGATGTGTGTTGATTCCTATGGGTTCAATTCCCTAGGATGTATTTGAGTTCTTGCGGGTTCGATTCCCCAAGGGCGATTGTTTGTTTTCCTGCGGGTTCGATTCCCCAGGATGTGTGTCGATTCCTACGGGTTTGATTCCCTAGGATGCGTTTAAATTCTTGCGGGTCCATTTCCCCGAGAATAAATTATACTAGATCATATCGAACAAAAGTGAAAGAGTGAAATCCTTGAAATACCAAATCCTGAAATCATGAGAAAATTTAGAGACTTGAATATTTTCTTTGTTTAAATTATGCCTTGCAAGTTATTCTATCATGTAAGTTGAATTATGATCACGTGAAAATCATTGTTTTAAATTATGTCATTTATTTATTAGTAGATGATTAACTTAAATTGTGTATTACCTACAAGCATGTTTTTATTAAATGTAATTAAAGGCTTTGAAACCCCTAAATCATGCTAGGTGTTAACTTACTCAGCACGTTTTGCTGACCCAAACCGTTTTTCCCCTTTTTCTTTTCAGAGTATGAGGATTGTGCATCATCATATGCATACCTGGGAACATTTGGGGAAATCTCTATTTTAAATTCCTGCATTTAGTTACGACTTGCATGAACGGGCCTGTTTAACCCGTGTTTTGGCCATGTCGGCCCTATATTTAAATTCCGCTGCAATACATGTATTAAAATATTATTCTCCGCTGCAACTTTGATATTATTAATTTTAAGTTATATTACAATGGGCTGTTTGAATGTTTTAAATTCTGAAAAACCATAGCCTTGCATCTCTTTAGCAAGCTCGGAGAAACCGTGTCTTGCTAGGGAGGTGTGGCGGTAGCATCCCGGCCTGGGTTATCAAATCCGGGGTGTTACAGTCATGTTTTATTGGGTAGGCCGTGGTTATTTGATAAGGATGCCACGTATCGAGGAAAAGCCAATATGTTGTATTTCAAGCACGAACAACGGGACTATTTGTTCAAGCCATTGTCGGTCAAAGCTGTTCGTCTTGATCAAGAAAAGCTTAGGGAAAACATCACCAAGGAAGAGGCAAATTTCAAAGCAAAGGCCAGGGGCAAAGCCAAAATTGGTGAATCATCTGACACAGCCAGTCAATGTCTGATATTGACTAAAGCTGAGTTCAAGCAAGCCGCTATGGAACCTGAACCTACAGGTCAATGTTTCCTTGCTTACATTAAACCTGATGATTCCATTTTTAGAACTATTACTGCTGCACCTGAAATACCTGTGGATTTTTCTGAAATGCTTGACAGGAACAAAGATGTTTTTCCTGATGAAGTCCCAGCTGGACTCCCACCTTTAAGAGGCGTTGAGCATCGAATTGATTTCGTTCCCGGAGCCTCCATCCCGAACAGACCAGCTTATCGCATGAATCCCGAGGAAGCAAAGGAAGTTCAGCGGCAAGTCTAAGCATTACTTGACAAGGGATGGGTCCGTGAAAGCTTATCGCCTTGTGCCGTTCCAGTCCTGCTCGTGCCAGAGAAGAACGGTGAATGGAGGATGTGTCTTGATTGCCTGCAGTCAACGCCATTACCATCAAGTACCGTCATCCAATTCCTAGACTGGACGACATGTTGGATGAATTGGGAGGAGCCAGTATATTCACAAAGATTGATCTTAGGAGCGGATATCATCAGATTCGCATGCAACCGGGCGACGAGTGGAAGACCGCCTTCAAGACCAAATTCGGTCTATATGAGTGGCTCGTCATGCCATTCGGGCTGACCAACGCACCTTCTACGTTTATGCGTCTGATGAATGAAACTCTTAGAGCATTTATTGGGAAATTTGTTGTAGTGTATTTTGATGACATTCTGATTTATAGCTGCACTAATTCCGATCATGTTTTGCATGTTCAACAGGTGCTGAATAAACTACGATCAGTACAGCTATACGCCAACTACGAGAAGTGCATCTTCTGTGTGCCGGAGGTCACTTTTCTGGGATTCGTAGTTGGAAAGGATGGTCTTAAAGTGTAACACCCCGGTTTTGGTAACCCAGGCCGGGATGCCACCGCCACACCTCCCTAGCAAGACACGGTTTCTCCGAGCTCACTAAAGAGATGCAAGGCTATGGTTTTTCAGAATTTAAAATATTCAAACAGCCCATTCATATATAATTTAAAGATAATACATCAAAGTTGCAGCGGAATTTAAATATAGGGCCAACATGGCCAAAACACGGGTTAAACAGGCCCGTTCATGCAAGTCGTAATTAAATGCAGGGATTTAAAATAAAGATTTCCCCTAATGTTCCCATGTATGCATATGACGATGCATATTCTTCGTACTCTGTAAGAAAAAGGAGATATATGGTTTGGGTCAGCAAAAACGCGCTGAGTAAGTTAACAAAGCCTTTAATTAAATTTAATAAAAACATTTCAACAATATTTAATTTAGCCGGCAATCCGGCGGCCGCAGCCAATTTCATAAAATCTAAGCTTTTTAATATATTTCCCGTTACGCCATCATCTCAACAATATATCATTTAGCCGGTGATCCGGCGGCCGCAGCCAATATCAAAAGTATCATTTCTCAAAATATTTTTCGTTTCTTTTATAGTTCACCATTCACCAGGGCTCTTGTGACCGCAATCCTCATAATCAATATTTCCGCAGGAAATCATACAATCGCCCTTGGGGAATCTAACCCGCAAGAACTCAATACATCCTAGGGAATCTAACCCGTAGGAAAACATACGATCGCCCTTGGGGAATCTAACCCGCAAGAACTCAAATACATCATAGGGAATCAAACCCGCATGAATCATATTGATAATGTCAAACTTGGTCACAAGTCCCCAATGTTTCAAAAGAATTCTTTTACAGAAAATGTTTTTATTTGGTGTAACGGGATTTTTCAAAAGTATAGATATATCGTAATTCAACGTCTCGACCGTTCGTTTTGAATTTCAAAATCTCTTCGATTTAAAAATCATTTGGCGTCACAGTTTACGCCTTTTTGGTTTAAAAATCCATTTCTTAGGCGATTGATCTGAAATTTGTACAGCATCTCAAAAACATCCCAATGAACAACTTTCGTGTTTTAAGTTTTTCGGAAAAACGATGGGAAGCATGTCAAAAATCGAGTTTTCTACTCAAATAGTATGCTGCCAGGATTCAGGTTTGACACCTCTCAAAGATTTGACTATTTGACATATCAAATGGACTTCAAAAATTCTGAAATTTTACAGGCACATACTAGACTTGATTTCCAACAACTTTTGTTTAGAACTCAAAGATTGGTTCGGGCTAGAAATGATAGGAATAAGCTCCTCAAGATCGGTTATGAAATCTGTCATCCTTTGACAATTCTTAAAAACGCAGAATATGTCCGACACGTTTTGGGGTATCAAAACTTGATGAAAATTTCTGAAATTTTTACACAATATAGCTTAAGATCTTTGGATCAAAATCTTAGTTTTGAGTTTTCAGGTTTGGACACTCGAAGTAATAGAAATATGCTCATCAAGTTCGGTTAAGAAATCTGTCAAGGTTCTTGACATTGGTACTAACGCAGATCGGATCGGCTCAGATTCGGAGGCTCAAATCTCAACGAAAAATTCTAAAAACTTACAGTAATGTTCTAAACTCATAGATCTACAACTTTCATGTTCAACACCAATCCTAGATCGGCCTAGATCCATGGTCGAAATAACCAACAAGATTGAGAGTGAAATCTGCCAAAGTTCTAAGATTCAGATTTAATACTCTTCGGTTTTGGGTTGGTTTCAGGTTTCAAAACATCATTAAAAATTCCAAAATTTTTACAGAAGCTAAATCAAAGTCTTAGGAACACTTTTCATGTTTTGAGTTTTATTGTTTGAGCAGCTTTAGAAGTTCGAAAAATTCATACGAAAACGCTGCGTTGAGGGTTTCTCTTGTTGACAGATTTTTATTAACTTTCTTGAGTTGAATCTCTATGTTTGGTTGCATTTTAAGTCACCCAAAACCATAGTAAGGTTAACTTACAAAGATTGTGTTCTTGAGTCGTCCAAACACCTACGAACGGATCTACGAAACGCAAAGTTCCCGACTTTGGCCACGAACGTATTTGCAATCAACGATTCAAGAGTTAGATTGGGGATTTGAGAGGAAAAACGAGATTGAGAACCTAAGATACTACTTACCAAAGATCTAAGCACTGTGATCCTTGATCTACACACTTCCTTGGTCGGATTTGGTTGCCGGAAAGTTGCCGGAAGTTCGTCGGAAGTTCGCCGGAAAGGTGTTTTGGCTTTGGGAGAGTTTGGGATGAAGAAGGGATTTGAAAGGATGATAATGGGGTGTTGGGGGTGTATTTTTGCCATTAAAGAGACAAAAATCCGACAAGTGATCGGCTGCTACAGTACCCGCACGTGCTACAGTAGTGCTACAGTACTGCTACAGTACTGCTACAGTAGACACGTGCTACAGTAACTTTTAAATTTTTTTTTTTTTTTTTAATATTAAGATTCCTTCTCTACAAAAATAAAAATCATAATGTGGGAATTATCCGTGATTGTTGGGACAATTCGATAAACTCGTTTCGAGTTGTTATCTTCCGATAAATAATAAATTCCGCTCTCTCGGAATTATTTCGGTTTTAATAATTTAAATCCAATTCTTTATTTTTGGATTTAAATTTTCGATGGCGATTTCTCGGGTATTACAATCTACCCTCCTTAAAAATCAACTTCGTCCCCGAAGTTGCGCGACTTATTGATCGATTGATTGATTGCGATTGTATCATTGTGTTTTGTTGTTTAATATTATTTGACTGAACCCAGAATTGAAATTTCCAAGTTTCCTACGTACCCTGTGAAGGGATCAAGTCATTACGTAGTTCAAAAATTTATTTGGGATACAAAGTATTCGAGTTTCGAAATAAATGCTTATGCATTCTTACGGGGTATCACATAAAGTGGACAAATCGAAGATCCGTGCGATATCAGACTGGAAAACACCCACATCTGTTCACGAAGTTCGTTGTTTCTTGGGGCTGAGTGGTTTCTTCCGCCAATTCGTCCCCCAGTTCAGTGTCATAGCGGCCCCAATCACTTCGTTGCTAAAGAAGGAGAATTAGTTCAAGTGGGGGCCGAGCCAGCAAAAAGCATTCGATGAGCTGAAACTAACCCATGCACCTGTTCTTGCATTGCCAAATTTTGAACTACCATTTGAAGTGGAAAGCGATGCGTCAGGTACTGGAATGGGAGCAGTTCTGCTGCAAGAAGGATGTCCGATAGCTTATTACAGCGAGAAGTTCAGCAGAGCACAGTTGAACTACTCAACGTACGACAAGGAGTTATACGCTATCGTTCGGGCCTTGAAGACATGGCAGCACTACCTTCGTGGTAGAGAGTTCATCATCAATACCGATCACGAGACCTTGAAGCATATCAGACAACAAGGCCAGCTCAGTAAGAGACATGCTCGTTGGAGCACTTTCATTGAGGCATTTCCATACGTGATCCGGTACAAGAAAGGTAAAGACAATGTTGTAGCAGATGCACTTTCGAGAAGGGCTGCATTGGTCACATTTGCTGCAACAAAGGTCATTGGATTTGAGCATATAAAAAGTCAGTATGCTATTGACGATGATTTTAAGGATATTTTGAATAAGACTGTAAGAAATGGGTTCAAAGAATTCTCCCAAACAAATGGATTCCTGTATTTTGAAAACAGGTTGTGCATTGTAACACCCCGGATTTGATAACCCAGGCTGGGATGTCACCGCCACACCTCCCTAACAAGACACGGTTTCTCCGAGCTTGCTAAAGAGATGCAAGGCTATGGTTTTTCAGAATTTAAATCATTCAAACAGCCCATTGTAATATAATTTAAAAATAATAATATCAAAGTTGCAGCGGAGAATAATATTTAAATACATGTATCGCAGCGGAATTTAAATATAGGGCCAACATGGCCAAAACACGGGTTAAACAGGCCCGTTCATGCAAGTCGTAACTAAATGTAGGAATTTAAAATAGAGTTTTTCCCCAAATGTTCCCATGTATGCATATGATGATGCATAGTCCTCATACTCTGAAAGAAAAAGGGGAAAAATGGTTTGGGTCAGCAAAACGTGCTGAGTAAGTTAACACCTAGCATGATCTAGGGGTTTCAAAGCCTTTAATTAAATTTAATAAAAACATATGCATGCGAGACATGATTTAAATTTTATTCATCTGATAATAATTACATAATTTGAAAGACAAGGATTTCCACACGTTCATAATTTAACATACATGAAAAAGGGGATTAACACACGTTCATAATTTAACACACATAATTTAAATAATTAAATTTTTCTCCTAAGCATGCATACAAAAATATTCCATTTACAAATTTTACCAATTTAAAGGAAATAATACTTAAATTGTGTACTTGACATGCCTTTAATCCACAATAACCATTTAGTCATGATATGAAATTTAAAGACATAATTTAAATGCATAATTTAAAGGCATGCATAAATAAATAAATATTTTTAAAATATTAAATCTTTTATTTCCCCGTTACGTAAACATTTCTCAATGTTTTGTATAGCCGGTGATCCGGCGGCCGCAGCCGTTTCGTAAGTATCTCGTATAGCCGGTGATCCGGCGGCCGCAGCCGTTTCGTAAGTGTCTCGTATAGCCGGTGATCCGGCGGCCGCAGCCGTGTCGTATTTCAAGTATTTCATTGGCCGTTTTGGCACAATTTCTCATAACATTCACCCTCGGCCGTTTTGGCACGAAGCGAAAAGCTAGGGGGCGTTCTATTGAACATTTCCCCCTACGTCGGTCACTCTCGGCCGTTTTGGCACGAAGCGAAAAGCTAGAGGGGCACTCCATCGAGCACTCACCCCCTACATAGGTCACACTCGTCCCTCTAGGCACGATGCGAAAAGCTAGAGGGGCACTCTATCGAGCACTCACCCCCTACATAGCCAAGTATCTCATATGTTTTAATTTAGTGTAACGGGATTTTTCAAAAGTATAGATATATCGTATTTCAAGGTCTCGACCGTTTGTTTCGATATTTCAAAATCTCTTCGATTTAAAAATAACTTGGCGTCACAGTTTACGCCTTTTTAATTTAAAAATTCGTTTCAAGTCCGAAAAATCTGAAAACCTCACAGTTTATGCAAAACACCCTAACGAACAACTTTTGTGTTTTAACTTTTCCGAAATAACTTGAGGAAGCATGTCAAAAATCGATTTTATTATGCACACAGAAATCTGTCCGGACTCAGGTTCGACACAGTTAGGAAAATTGGCTTTTTGACATATCAAATGGACTCCAAAAATTCTAAAATTTTAACCACATATACTAGACATGATTATCTACAACTTTCATTTAGATTGTGAAGATCAAATGGGACTACACAATATAGAAACAAACTCACTAAGTTCGAACATGTTCATAGGCAGATTTCAAACACGTTTTGTCAAAACAGTTTCTTTTCGATGCGATTTAAAATAGCAAACGTTAACGAAAATGTCTGAAATTTTTACACAACCTCGATTTATGTGTTAGGATTAAAAGTCTAGATTTGAGTTTTCATGTTTGAACTCTCGAAATAGGGGTTTTGGTCCGATTTCAAATCTGTCATAGTTTCAAGTTCGAATCTCAAGGTAGGTTGGTTCTCGATCGTTTTCGGATATCAAAACACAATGAAAAATTATGAAAATTTTACACGAACTAGATCTATGTCTTAGAAACGTTTTTCATGTTTTAAGTTTTTCCGTTTGAGCAGTTTTAAGGGTTCGAAAAATTCGCACAAAATTATTGCGCCGAGGGTTTTTCGTGTTGACAGATTTTAGAGTTATTAAATCCCTATGTTTGGTTGCATTTTAAGTCACCCAAAACCAAGTAAGCATTAAGTTACTATGGGGATGATGTCTAGGACGTCTCTGGATCGATCGGGGCGTCCACGCTTGCTACGGACACGTCCCAATTACTCCGTCTCTTCTCCATTGGCCCCGAAACGAAACCGAAAGTAAAAATCTAGGGTTAGATCTAGTTTTCGGGCTCGAAAACTTAAACGAAAAACCATGGATGACTTACCACGATTTGGGACACTAAAGATGTTGTTCTCCACGCCTCCTTCGTCGATTTTCGTCGCCGGAAAGTAATCGGAGAGTCGTCGGAAAGTGAAGAACTTGTGTTTCGGTTTTGGGAGAGTTTGAGGGTGATGGATAGACTTGTGAGACTGATTATGGGAGTGAAAATCAGTCATTGATCGTCCTATAGCCTTTCCCCTCGACTGGGATTGGGTTTCCAAAGTCGGGAGGTTGAAATATGGCAAGAAATCGCCCGAAATCGCATAGATTGCTGCTGCCTGTTTGGTGGCGCGGGGTTGGCGCGGTTTTTAGCCAAAAACCGCCCGGAGGGCGCGCCGCCTGGTCTGGGCCGTGCGTCCGGACTGGGCCGTGCGATCCCGTCGGGCCTTTTCTCCTCTCTTTCGGACTTTTGTCCTCCTACGTTTTCGGGCTCGATTTTTCGGGTCATTCTCGGATCATAAATTCTTATCTTAAATTTATCTCGACTCAAACAAAATTTCATGTTTGAAATCTTAAGTCCGTCGGTCTCGGGTTCGTCGGCTTCCAATTCGTCGTCTTTTGACTCCCGTGCAATATCTTGTGTAATTAAATTTCTTCCGACTTCACGGGTTCTTGGAATTAGGATTATTTCCCTTTTTGAATTTAATTCCAATTATTTTGACTCAATTCATGGAATGTCTTCGGGCTTCCTTTCCCTCTTTTATTCCATTTTGAATTTTGAATCTATCGGCGTTTCATTTCCGAGCAATAATTTATTGTGATAAATTATTTTCTTCTTCTCGGAGATATTTCGACATTGATCGGGATAAATTTTATTCCTTTGGACGTTGATAAAAATCTGGGGTATTACAGTCTACCCCCCTTAAGAATCAACTTCGTCCTCGAAGTTGTGTTTCGACTTTTCTCGCGCTAAGAGTTAGGGTCCTTTTTGTTTATTTTGCAATATTGTGTTATTGAATTATTGTTCGATTGTTGATTGTTTGTCGTTTGATTATTGTTTGACTGAACCCAGAATTGAAATTTCTGAGTTACCTACGTACCCTGTGAAGGGATCAAGCCATGACGTAGTTCAGAACAATTTGAATTTGTTTACTTGGGATACAAACTATTCGGGTTTCAAAAATAAATGCTTATGCATTCTTACGGGGTATTACATCCTCCCCCCCTTAAGATTACAGTTATGTCCCCATAACTACCTACACATTATTCCCACGAAGGTTCGAGTATCGTTGCCTAGCACAGGTATGTCCGCTTTATTTACCACATTTAACGTCCCATGAGTCCCCCTTGGTTATTTGTGGCTAGTTAGGTCCAGCGACCAGGTCATCTCTTTTGGTTATATTCTTAATCGGGGTTCGACATTCTTTCATCCGATGTCCACGTCGACCACATCGGAAGCATGTGTCGGGTTGAGGGCATCCCCTCACCAGATGAGGTTGGTTACAGCTTAGGCATCGGGGCACGTAGCCTTTACGGGTGAAAATCCTTCTATTATTGCCTCCATCGTTGCCTTGGGCTGGTCCATTTGGGCCTTTGCGAAGGTTATTCCTACCCGAGTCTTTATCAGCTCCGCGGTCCTTACCTCTCTTGTCTTGTGCTTGGGGACCTTGGCTAGACTCATCTATCGCCTTCCGCTTCAATCCCTGAACTCGTGCAACCGCTACCGCACGATCATAAACAGCTTGTGCATCGGAGTAGTGTACCCCCGTGATTACTTCCCTAATGGCCAGGTTTAACCCCATCTCAAATTTCTGAGCCTTGTCGGAGTCAGTTGGTACTAGCCTCGTAGCAAATCGTAATAGCTTCTTGAATTTGGTGTAGTACTCTTGCACTGTCTGTGCGCCTTGCCTTAGGTTAATGAATTCCGTGTACTTCATCGCTTTGGTGCTTAATGGGTAGAACCTCTCCCTCAGAGCTTCCTTAAACTCTTCCCAAGTGTAGGCTTTCTCGTCTTCCACTAATTTCCTCTGGAGGTTTTGCCACCACTCATCGGCTTCACCTCCTAAGTAGTAAGTCGCTACACGTATCTTTTCCTCATTAGGGCATTTGATAGCGTTTAAGAGTCTATCGAACGTACGGATCCACTCCTCTAGTTTGGCGGGATCTTCCTCCCCATCATAGTGTGGCGGTTGATAAGGATTTACCAAAGCTAGATAGTTGTCTCGAGCTACTGGCGGAGGTATTGCCGCTTGTGCCCTATGCACCTCGGCGTTTCCTAATACTACGAGTACTTCTTCTACCATCCTTAAACGTTTATCCATGTTGTCGGGAAGATGAGGCGCTCGATTTCCTATGTTCGGAGGAATCTCATTGTTGTTAGGTGCGCTTGGGAGGTCAGTGTCAGTGCCGTTTGGACTTACTTTCCTCGGCTTTCTCCTAGGTGCCATTTTCTGTTATTAAGCACGCGAAGATGAGTTCCTAAGTGAATCGAGATCTAGGACTAAGGCAACGTTAGTCTTAAGTTAGCGCTTCTAAGTCAAGACTCAAGGTCATGTCGAACACTAGAGTGAGAAGTTTAGGTATCACATGATTCACATAAGAGGTTAGTACAAATATTTATGTATGCATATGCATATGAAATCCCCCCAATAAAATTTTAATTTACGCATACATATCCATGGGTTTTAAAAATAAATTTATTTCATGGATATATTTTAAAAGAATAAGTGTAAAAGGTTTGGGCCACTATATTGGGCCAAAAGAATAAATTATTTGGTGCTTAAGTAAAAATAAGGGTATTGGGCCAAAATAATTGGGCCAACATAGTAATTAAATATTGGGCTAAAGATTTGGGCTAGGAAAAATAAATTTTGGGCTCAAAAGGTTTGGGCTTTAAAATAATTAATTTGGGCTAAAAGTTAGGGCTTAGAAAAAAAAATTTGGGCTCAAAAATATTAGTTTAAAAATAATAATGGATTTTTAAATATAATACTAGTTTAAAAATAATACTCGTAATAGTTTAAAAATAATAATACTAGTTTTAAAAATAGTCCGGGCTCTGATACCAACTTGTAACACCCCGGATTTGATAACCCAGGCCGGGATGTCACCGCCACACCTCCCTAACAAGACACGGTTTCTCCGAGCTTGCTAAAGAGATGCAAGGCTATGGTTTTTCAGAATTTAAATCATTCAAACAGCCCATTGTAATATAATTTAAAAATAATAATATCAAAGTTGCAGCGGAGAATAATATTTAAATACATGTATTGCAGCGGAATTTAAATATAGGGCCAACATGGCCAAAACACGGGTTAAACAGGCCCGTTCATGCAAGTCGTAACTAAATGTAGGAATTTAAAATAGAGTTTTTCCCCAAATGTTCCCATGTATGCATATGATGATGCATAGTCCTCATACTCTGAAAGAAAAAGGGGAAAAATGGTTTGGGTCAGCAAAACGTGCTGAGTAAGTTAACACCTAGCATGATCTAGGGGATTCAAAGCCTTTAATTAAATTTAATAAAAACATATGCATGCGAGACATGATTTAAATTTTATTCATCTGATAATAATTGCATAATTTGAAAGACAAGGATTTCCACACGTTCATAATTTAACATACATGAAAAAGGGGTTTAACACACATTCATAATTTAACACACATAATTTAAATAATTAAATTTTTCTCCTAAGCATGCATACAAAAATATTCCATTTACAAATTTTACCAATTTAAAGGAAATAATACTTAAATTGTGTACTTGACATGCCTTTAATCCACAATAACCATTTAGTCATGATATGAAATTTAAAGACATAATTTAAAGGCATAATTTAAAGGCATGCATAAATAAATAAATATTTTAAAAATATTAAATCTTTTATTTCCCCGTTACGTAACCATTTCTCAATGTTTTGTATAGCCGGTGATCCGGCGGCCGCAGCCGTTTCGTAAGTATCTCGTATAGCCGGTGATCCAGCGGCCGCAGCCGTTTCGTAAGTGTCTCGTATAGCCGGTGATTCGGCGGCCGCAGCCGTGTCGTATTTCAAGTATTTCATTGGCCGTTTTGGCACAATTTCTCATAACATTCACCCTCGGCCGTTTTGGCACGAAGCGAAAAGCTAGGGGGCGTTCTATTGAACATTTCCCCCTACGTCGGTCACTCTCGGCCGTTTTGGCACGAAGCGAAAAGCTAGAGGGGCACTCCATCGAGCACTCACCCCCTACATAGGTCACACTCGTCCGTCTAGGCACGATGCGAAAAGCTAGAGGGGCACTCTATCGAGCACTCACCCCCTACATAGCCAAGTATCTCATATGTTTTAATTTAGTGTAACGGGATTTTTCAAAAGTATAGATATATCGTATTTCAAGGTCTCGACCGTTTGTTTCGATATTTCAAAATCTCTTCGATTTAAAAATAACTTGGCGTCACAGTTTACGCCTTTTTAATTTAAAAATTCGTTTCAAGTCCGAAAAATCTGAAAACCTCACAGTTTATGCAAAACACCCTAACGAACAACTTTCGTGTTTTTACTTTTTTCGAAATAAGTTGAGGAAGCATGTCAAAAATCGATTTTATTATGCACACAGAAATCTGTCCGGACTCAGGTTCGACACAGTTCGGAAAATTGGCTTTTTGACATATCAAATGGACTCCAAAAATTCTGAAATTTTAACCACATATACTAGACATGATTATCTACAACTTTCATTTAGATTGTGAAGATCAAATCGGACTACAAAATATAGAAACAAACTCACTAAGTTCGAACATGTTCATAGGCAGATTTCAAACACGTTTTGTCAAAACAGTTTCTTTTCGATGCGATTTAAAATAGCAAACGTTAACGAAAATGTTTGAAATTTTTACACAACCTAGATTTATGTGTTAGGATTAAAAGTCTAGATTTGAGTTTTCATGTTTGAACTCTCGAAATAGGGGTTTTGGTCCGATTTCAAATCTGTCACAGTTTCAAGTTCGAATCTCAAGGCAGGTTGGTTCTCGATCGTTTTCGGATATCAAAACACAATGAAAAATTATGAAACTTTTACACGAACTAGATCTATGTCTTAGAAACGTTTGTCATGTTTTAAGTTTTTCCGTTTGAGCAGTTTTAAGGGTTCGAACAATTCGCACAAAATTATTGCGCCGAGGGTTTTTCGTGTTGACAGATTTTAGAGTTATTAAATCCCTATGTTTGGTTGCATTTTAAGTCACCCAAAACCAAGTAAGCATTAACTTACTGTGGGGATGATGTCTAGGACGTCTCTGGATCGATCGGGGCGTCCACGCTTGCTACGGACACGTCCCAATTACTCCGTCTCTTCTCCATTGGCCCCGAAACGAAACCGAAAGTAAAAATCTAGGGTTAGATCGAGTTTTCGGGCTCGAAAACTTAAACGAAAAACCATGGATGACTTACCACGATTTGGGACACTAAAGATGTTGTTCTCCACGCCTCCTTCGTCGATTTTCGTCGCCGGAAAGTAATCGGAGAGTCGTCGGAAAGTGAAGAACTTGTGTTTCGGTTTTGGGAGAGTTTGAGGGTGATGGATAGACTTGTGAGACTGATTATGGGAGTGAAAATCAGTCATTGATCCGTCCTATAGCCTTTCCCCTCGACTGGGATTGGGTTTCCAAAGTCGGGAGCTCGAAATATGGCAAGAAATCGCCCAAAATCGCATAGATTGCTGCTGCCTGTTTGGTGGCGCGGGGTTGGCGCGGTTTTTAGCCAAAAACCGTCCGGAGGGCGCGCCGCCTGGTCTGGGCCGTGCGTCCGGACTGGGCCGTGCGATCCCGTCGGGCCTTTTCTCCTCTCTTTCGGACTTCTGTCCTCCTACGTTTTCGGGCTCGATTTTTCGGGTCATTCTCGGATCATAAATTCTTATCTTAAATTTATCTCGACTCAAACAAAATTTCATGTTTGAAATCTTAAGTCCGTCGGTCTCGGGTTCGTCGGCTTCCAATTCGTCGTCTTTTGACTCCCGTGCAATATCTTGTGTAATTAAATTTCTTCCGACTTCACGGGTTCTTGGAATTAGGATTATTTCCCTTCTTGAATTTAATTCCAATTATTTTGACTCAATTCATGGAATGTCTTCGGGCTTCCTTTCCCTCTTTTATTCCATTTTGAATTTTGAATCTATCGGCGTTTCATTTCCGAGCAATAATTTATTGTGATAAATTATTTTCTTCTTCTCGGAGATATTTCGACATTGATCGGGATAAATTTTATTCCTTTGGACGTTGATAAAAATCTGGGGTATTACATGCATACCCAGAGGTTCTATCAGAGAATTGCTGATCCAAGAGGCCCATGGAAGTGGTCTAATGGGACACTTCGGGAAGGATGCTACAATGGGGATTCTTGTGGAACGGTTCTACTGGCCTGGCATGAAGAAACAAGTAGTTGCCTACATAGCCAAGTGTTTGGTCTGTCTGAGGGCCAAATCAACTGTCAAACCACATGGCTTGTATCAAGCGTTACCAGTGCCAGAAGGACCCTGGCTTGATATCTCAATGGACTTCGTACTCGGTTTGCCTCAAACTACGAGCCATGGATTCAATTTTCGTGGTCGTCGATCGATTTTCTAAGATGGCCCACTTTATTCCATGTGCGAAGACAAATGATGCCAGCCATATTGCCAAGTTATTCCTTCGGGAAGTGGTACGTCTTCACGGAGTACCAAAATCAATTGTCTCTGATCGCGATGCGAAATTTGTGAGCTATTTCTGGAAGGGATTTTGGCGTGAAATGGGCACACGGCTTTTTTTTTCCACTTCATATCATCCTCAAACGGATGGACAGACAGAAGCAGTGAACCGCATATTGGGTAACCTCTTGCGTATCATTACTTCTACCAATTCGAAAAGCTGGGATGAATGTCTGCCTCATATAGAATTTGCTTACAATTGACACATTCATCGTGCCACACACATGTCACCCTTTGAGATAGTCTATGGCTTTAATCCGCTAACCCCTATAGATTTCCTGCCACTACCTCGTAGTGAGCACATGAACTTAAATGGCAGGGATAGAGCAAAGCGATCAAAGATCTGCATGCAGATGTGCGCGAAAGTCTTCACAAGGCGTCTGAAAATTACGCCCGACAGGCCAATAAGGGCCACAAGAAGCTGATTCTGAAACCCGGAGACTGGGTCTGGGTTCACATGCACAAAGAAAGATTCCCTGCACAAAGACACGGAAAGCTCGCACCTCGCGGAACAGGACCATTTCGAGTCCTTGAGAAAATCAATGATAATGCATATAAGATAGAACTGCATGATTCTTATAATATTCATCCGACTTTTAATTTTGTAGATCTATCTTTATACGAGCGAGACGAGGAGCTTGAATCTGATCGGTTGATGGATCAACCTCCCCAAGGGGGTGGGGATGGCGTGGTCGCCGGATCAAACGGACTGATAATTCCTATTATTCCGGACAGACGGGTAAGTCAACAACGGATTAAGAAGTTCATTAATTCCGTGTATCGTTTTCTTTTGCAGGAAACAGATGAAACTGAACCTAGAAAGGCTGAAAGGATGATGTTGCTGATCCAACTGGAGGAATACCGGAAGAAGCCGGGACCCATCCCTCTGGGTCCCACCTCTTCGGACTGAAACCAGAAACAGAATGGCCTCGAGATGCAAAATACAGCTCAAATTAGCATGAGGAGGTCAAAACGGAGGGCCCCACCATCACCAGCGCCGTCGCAGCCGCCGACTTGCCGTCACCGGAAAGTTCGCCGGAGCTCCTGCGAGGTTGCCGGAAACTGGCCGGAATCTGGTCGGAACTTCGCCTGAAAGGTCGCCGGCCAACGGAGGTCAACGCCGGAACAGTGACCGAGGACCCCAACCCAAACCAGTCCCAAAGCTCCAGTCTTGGAACTCTGTCGCGAGATGCCATGGCGCGGAACCCCCTGTCGCGGAGCCATGCCTAGCGCCATAGTCCAAGTATCGCGACACGGGTCGCTAGCCCAGCCAGCTCATGGCGCCAGCCCGCATCCTGGCGCGAGTTGTGACTCGCGACACGCCTCTTCAGTCTAGCGCCACCAGCCATCCAGACCACCTTCTCCCAGTCGCCAGTCGAGTCCCAGTCGCCAGACCGCTTCATGGCGCGAGTCGAGTATCGCGACAGGCTTGAGGCTCGCGACACAGTTTCCGATTTTGCTTGTTTTTCTTTTCCCGTTTGTTGAGAACAATGTTAGGGTTGTTTATTTACTTGTTTTTGCTTGTTTAACGGTTCCCCTATATATTTGGGAACCCTAGTTCATTGTAAACACTTTGAATCATTTTGAAATATACCTTTTTTGTTCAAAGTCATTTTTCTCTCCCGAGAGCACCAAGTGTTCTCGGCAATCTCGTGACACCATTCCCTTGGGAATCCTCACGCCATTGTTGATTCAAGCCGTCTCCAATGGAAGCAAGATCGATGCACTTGGAAGGGGTCTCTTCGGGCTGGTTAAGTCGAGTCCTTTGAGTGAATCCGGGTCCCCTTCGATCTAGGTTTGGTTATCCTTTAATTTTTCCTTGCTTGTTCTTCATTTCGACCTCCCCATTGCAAATTGCTCAAGAATTGGTCCCGGGCTATGGCACTGTTGGAACCCGGGGATTGGGTTTGGCTCCATATGAGAAAAGAGAGGTTTCCAATGAAGAGACATGACAAACTTTCTCCGCGAGGAGACGGTCCATTCAGAGTACTGGAAAAGATCAATGACAACGCGTATAGGCTGGAACTGCCTCCTGAGTATGGAATCAATGCTACATTTAATGTCGCAGATCTCGCCCTCTACGAAGGAGACGGTGAAGAGCTTGTTCGGTTGATGGCTCAACCTTCTCAAGGGGGAGGGGATGGCGTGGGAGCCAAATCTGCAACATTAATTATACCATCGAGACCATGCTCCAGGACCAGGACCCGGTAATTCACGGACCAGATTGCAACTCTTCTCAAGACTGCGGAATTCACAGATGAAATCAACAGAGAAGAAGGCAGCAGTCTGAAAGCACTGATCTTGATCCAGCTTGAAGAGGCCGGAGGGATTCAATCCATGGAATCCCCAATTTTGAAGAATTAAGCCATCGTCGTCGCCGAAGAGTCGCCGGAAAGCCATCGGAGGAGTTGCCGGAGCACCGGAGCATCACCGGAGGACAAAACGGAGCTCGCCGGAAAACTGGCCGGAAGTTGGCCGGAGCCGCCATCGGTCGCCGGACAATTTTCGGACAAGTCGGAGATCGTCAGATATAATATTTTGTAATAGTGTAGAAAATAAGAGGACATGAAAAATTGGCTAAGGCATTGAAGCCAATTTGAAATAGCCAATTCGGTCTAAACCGAATTGGCCTAGACCGAATTGGCCCTATGCCTTAGAGAAATTCCATGTCTCTCTCAATTTGGTTTACAAGTCCAATTCGGTCTAAACCGAATTGACCCCAATAGACCGAATTGATGCCATTACCCTTTGTAATTGATAGATTTCAGGTCTTAGGTGCCAATTCGAATTACACCTATCAATTCGGTTTAAACCGAATTGGTCCACCATAGACCGAATTAGACCATTTTGATGTATTTTCCATTTCTTGTTTTCTCTTTTGGGGCTTGGTCTATAAATAGGTCCTCCCCCTCCATTTGTAAACATCTTTTGCTTGAATGAAATCTATATGATATTTTCTCTTCAAAAGGTCACTGTGAGAACACATCCTCACACACTCTTTGTATGTTTGTTGGGAAACATTCATCATCTTGGATTGATGCATCCATTGTGATTACACAAACCAAGGCTTGAGTTGAAGGATTGGGATGAGGTCAAGGTTTCGAACACCTTGGTTGCTTCCCCCGACGGTTCTTGTTGTGGTTTAGCTTCCTTATCCCTTCATTTACATTTGAGTACATCTTCTTCCATTTTCCATCTTCTTAATCTTCCGCTAATCACCCCATAATCTCTCCTAAACAAGTTAGTAGCCAAGAGATCCATGGCATCCAGTCTCCTCTCGACTCGGTTCATGACGGTTCTCTAAATTGCCTCGCTCAGGAATTGTACTCGGCCTGCAATATCATCAATAATTCGATCAACACGCGAATTGACTTCTTCGACACATTTACTCACAACTTCAATATTATTTGAATTGATATTTAAAGATTGAGTTAAAATGTCGATGTCCGTCTTCTTGGCAGTTTCAGCTTTAATGGCGGTAATATCCCCCTGGATGGATATAAGAATGTTCAGCATGGTATCTTCTTGTTCTGCCATCTCATAGATGAAATAGGTATATATATATATAATATATATATATATATATAAGGAAGTCAGAAAAATATCAACTGAAAATATGTAGGTATATATATATATATATATAAGGAAGTCAGAAGAATATCAACTGAAAATATGTAGGGTGAACTCCCAGAGTGTATCTCTCACACACAGCTTCCTTGGTTCCAAACACCCTGTCGAAATTCACCTGCTCCAAAGAACAATAAGATGCACAAGACCAGATATGATATGTGACGCACAGTTCAAGATTCAGAAGGGACTGTTCGACTCAATCAAATGAACGCACAGGAGTGTGAGCTTAATGCAATCTGATTTATGTTCAAAGTTTTAAACAAGTATTGCGGGCAATGAACAATGTATATAGACCCGATATGGAAGTGTAAAAATAAAGCTCTCAAGAAAAGTCACTCTTGGAATACCCTGATTACTCAAATAACTTCTCGGGCTAGGTTTCACAAACTGCCAGTCTCAATATTCACTTTATTGTACGGATACTCAAGTGACTTCTCGGGCTAGGTTTCAGTTGTGCCAGTCCGATATTTATTTTGTTTTAATCCTCAAACACACAAAAATATGGAAATTCCCACACGCGCGTAACGGATACGTGTAATGCACTCGCGTGACACGTGGCAGCTTCGGAGTAGCTGGTGGGAATCCCAGGTTTCAACAATTTGCTCACTTTCCACAATTCGTGAATTTTGTTGTAGCTGGTCGCAAAACTGGATTGTGGCGCTAGACTGGTCTCGCGACACAGGGATCACGACAGCCTTGCTTTGGCCTCTTTCAAGTAGTGTGTGCCGCTAGCCCTGGGCTCGCGACAGGAAGTGCAACTTCGCGACTGGCGCCTTTGCCTTGCAAATCGAAATGTGTCACCAAGCAGTGGCTCGCGACAGGAGTTTTGTTTCGCGGCAATGGGTTTCTCGACAGGGATTGGCCTTGTATTTTCTTTTTGAAAATATTGTGTCGCTAGCCATGGGCTCACGACAGGAGTATGGATCACGACTGGAGGATCGCGACTGAGGCGGTGGAATCTGTCTTTTCTTTGAGATTCCTTTTGACAACGACCCACTCGCACTCCTCAACAAACTTGGCAAAATTGTACAGTATAATTAATTCCCCAAAAGCACGACTGTACTATGGAAATCCTTGTCCCCCTCGAAACCCTAGTAACAACTTATCTATTACAAAATTTTCAAACAAACAGTATGCTCCCAAGAACAATATGATGTTCATACAATCTTCATACAATTCATACAAATATCAAGAACATCAACAATAATACTCCCAATCCAAACTCACTCAAACCAAACCCTAATAACCCCAAATCTGTCCAAAACCCTTAAACACCTATTTAATAAGGCAAACACCAATCAAATAAACATTTAAGCTCACAGAATTAGACAAAAGGAGAGACCGAGACAGATTTTGAGCAAGATAAAATGGGAAGCAACAAGAACACAAGAAAACCGAGGCAAAATAACAAGAACACAATATTTTTAGGGTTTTGATTTTTTAAAGATTGAAAACAAAATAAAATATGGAGAAAAATTGCAAATGTCAAGAATGGCTTTGATACCAAATACTATATGCCGTAGCGCGTGACCGATTCTTGAGCAATTTGCAATAATGGGACCGAGAAGGAAAGGGGGGAGATGGAGATGATGAACAAACAAGGAAAATAAAGATACCTCAAACGTCAACCGAAGGGGATCCGGACTCGTCTAAAGGATGGAACCTAATCAACCCGAAAGACCTCCTCCAAGTGCATCGATTGTGTTTCCATTGAAGGCGGTTTGATTCCAACAATGGCGTGAGGACTCCCGGAGGAATGGATTCACGATAGTGCCGAGAACACTTGGTGCTCTCGGGAGAGAAGAAATGACACTGAACAAAATGAGGTTTTCATAAAATGATTCAAAGTGTGTACAATGAGCTAGGGTTTCCAAATATATATAGGAAAACCATTAAACAAGCCAAAGTAAAGGATTAAACAACCCTACTATTGTTCTCAACAAACGGTAAAAGAAAAAGAAAGCAAAATCGGAAACTGGTGTCGCGAGACTCGAGCCTGTCGCGACCCTCGTCTTGCGCCAGGAAGCGGTCTCGCGACAGGGCCTCGGCTAACGACTCGAACAGACTGGTCCGGATGGCTCGTGTCGCCAGACGTGAACTGTGGCGCTAGGCATGGCTCCGCGACAGGGGTTCCGCGCCATGGCTGGGGTTTCGCGACAGGTCTCCCGGGCTTGCTACTGGAGATCCGGGACTGGGGATTCTGGACTGGTTTGGACTAGGGGCCACGCGTACTGTTCCGGCGTTGACCTCTTGCCAAGGATCATAGGATACATTCTTGGCGTGGAAGCCGAAACAATTGCTACAGTAATTCCATTTCCGGATGGACCCTGTTCGAGAAAGCAGACCAAGAAGTTCACATCTAATATAGCGGAATATCTGAAGGATAATTTTGATTGAGAGCTGTCCAAGATTTCCAACATCCGATCTGAAGCAACTTTGCTCCTGCAGCTCGAGCAGACAGATGTCCGGGAACCAGAACCGTGATCCGGAAGATCGATCAGATGAAGATATCATTTTGATATTATTTTTGTAATAGTATAGTATTAATGTGCCTTAATGTGTAAAAGGCATGAAAACGATAGGACAACCCTAGTTTTGGATCATCCGGGGCGCTAGACAGAACCTGTGGCGCCAGACAGCCCTTGTGGTGCCAGACTGCCTGGCGCCACAGCCTTGCTTAGCGCCACAAGGCACCTGTGGCGCCAAACCCCCCCTTGTGGCGCCAGACTGCCTGGCGACAGTCCTTGCTTAGCGCCACAAGACACCTGTGGCGCCAAACTTCCCCTTGTGGCGCCAGACTCCACCTTGTGGCGCCAGACCGCCTAGCGATAGGCCTGTGTCCCCAGACGCTTAGCGACACGACTTCTCCAGACTCACTAGGAGGACAGTCCGAGACGTGTCCGGAACCCCTGGTCGCCAGACACCCGTGGCGCCAGACCACGACTAGCGACTAGCCCTGCCTAGCGACACACCCACTCCAGACGAGTCAGAAATCCAATCCGAGCCGTGTCCGGAACCACTTGGCGCCAGACCCCTTGTGGCGCCAGACTGCCTGGCGCCACAGCCCTGCTTGGCGCCACGACTAGCAGCCTGGCGACACCACTCCCATTTTTGCTCTCTTTTCATTTTCTCTCCTTTGTAAGTGTACGTAGGGGCTTTGGCACTATATATATGCCTTCCCCATCACTTGTAAGGATCATCTTTTGTTGAATGAAGTAAGACTTAGCATTTTCGCAAGCAACTCCAAAAGATCACCACTTCCTCCACATGAACCAAGTTCACTTGGACACTTTATATCAACATTGGTGTTGAAGCTTACCATGTTGATTATCAACCAACAATTGATGCTAATGAGGTTGTGAGGACAAGACATAGGGGCTTGTTTGCCTTCCATTGTTAAAATCTTGAGTTGGTAGCTTCCATATATCTTCAACTCCTTGTTTCTTCTTATTTTTTCTTGTTTCAAGAATATATCCTATGAACCTTGGCATTAGTTAGAATTTGGTATCAGAGCCTAAGATAGGATCTTTCTTGAGTTTTAGAACCAAAAACCCTAAAAACATCAAAAAATTTGAAAACCCTAAAATTGGCAGAATCTATTCGGACCCATTTCGGACTTAATAATTTTGAATCTTTCAAATCTGGTTTGATATTTGGATTTCTCATGTTGAGTAGATGAATTTGCATATGTGGATCATCAAAATCGGAGTTCATAAGACAAAGTTATGAATATTTGAAATTTTGGTGACTCGAAAATTTCATTAACTTTGCTTTATGATTCTGAATTTTGGGTGTTAATGGACTCGAATATGTGTTAATGATGCAAGTTGAGATGTGTGTGTAAGTTATTAATTGCAACATTGCATCAAAATTCAAAAAATCAAGTTGGGAGTTCATCTTCACCTCCTTGTTTGTTCATCCATCTCCATCCTTGTTCTTCACCATCTTCAAGTGTTCTTGGACATAATTCTTGGTCCAAAAATCAGAATTGGAGAATTGTTAAGGGGACAAGATCAGCCCTTGAAAAGAGTTAGCCACCCAAATTTTATTAATTGGTGTGATCACTCAAGTACTTGCAAGACATTGTGACATCACCAAAATCATCATCCAAGCTTACCAAGTCAAGGATTGTGGGTTGTCCTTAAGCCAAAATCTTGTGTCCCTAAGCAAACACTTGTGTCCCTAAGCATCACTTTGTGTCGCCAAACACCCACCCCCCCCCCCCCCCCCCCCCGCGCCAAACACCACCTTGTCCCTAAACACTTCCTCTGTGGCGCCAAACACCATTTGTGTCCTTAGACACTTGTGTCCCTAGACACTTGTGTCCCTAAACTACCTCTAAACCCCCTCTTGTATCGCGACCCCACCTCCAGTCCCTAACCCTTGCCTCGCGACACGCCAACCAGTTTCACGCCAAGCACCTCTCTGGGGACGGGAAATTCTCTCCTTGTGCAATATTATTTCGAAAATTTTTTTCTAAGTCGGATATACACAGTTGGCACTTGGTTCCTCTGATTTAATTAAATCACGAACACAGAGTTGAAATTTTAATCGGGCAATGTTTCCGCTCGTAAAATTCCTCCCATAACAAGTGAAACCGAACTGTTGAAATTCCTCCGGGAAAATTTTATCTGTTATAATTGAGAGTACCCTAGAAAATATTTTGCCAAGTACTGATAATTGGGAAACCAGTGTGATCCATCCGGGAGTCGAGTGCTGTGAGATCTCTTTTCATAATTTTCGAACTCCACCCCCAAATTTTTACCCTTGTGAGGATTTTGGAATTTAACGTGGAAATTGCGATTAATGGCTATAACACTAAATCCTTACATTTTGATCACATATTCAGTACATTAACATCTGTAATTATTTTCCGTCTTTTTATTTTATTTTAGTGAGTCTTTTTTGTCAAAGTCCAGTAGTGTGGGCAACAGTCTTGTTTTCAGCCTCAATCTCAAACGTGGTTGAAATCTTCACGGAAGCATAATACCGAACGAGAGAAAATTGAGAGCGCTTCGTGAGTGATATTTATCTGTTGTGCAAGTGCTACTAACATCTTTATATATATATATATATATATTTTGAATTGTGTTGTGTAGATTTTACCGATCAAATGGCAGGAGCATCTGGAACATCAAACTCTAATATTATCAACTTCCTTCAATCATTGAACCAGAAAATGGAGAGAATTGATATGAAGATTGAAGATATCAATAGCAGAGTAGATAGTCAGATCGAAGGCCTGCACAAAGATCTTGAAGAAAGACTCCAGATACAGGGCAATGCTGTGGAGCAGCACATAAATCGAGTGGTCCAAAGACATCAGTTAGGGGACATTGGGACCCCAAACCCGAATGCTCCACAAAACACCCCAGACTCAGAGCAAAGCGAAATTAATCCTGATGATGATATGGCCGAAGCAGATCAGGAACTTGAGGAACAGTACCATATGCCGAGGGGACCCCGAGCAAATGCCGGACATAATGCTCATCCGCCCCCTCCTGCAGCAGCACCTCGAGGACCTAGGGCACCAAGAGGCCGAAGGTATCAAAATAATCAGGATGAGGAGCAAGAAATTAAAGGAACTAAATTTGAGCTTCCAGTGTTCAAAGGAACACCTGATCCAGCAGAGTTCATTGAGTGGAAGGATTCCATTGAATTGATTTTTGATTGCCATCATTATTCTGAGAGGAAAAAGGTACAGATAGCAGTAATCCAGTTCAAGGATTACGCTCTAGCTTGGTGGCAGAAGACTGCAAAGGAAATTCGAGAGCGTGGTTTTCGACCAACCGAGACTTGGGATGATCTGATCCATCTGATGCAGCAGAGATTTGTACCTTCCTACTACAGGAAAAGCTTGTACCATAAGATGACGACTCTAACTCAAGGAGGAAAAACAGTTGTATTATCAAGAAATGGAAAAATTGATGACTCGTTGTGGAGTTAGAGAAGACGAAGAAATCACAAATGCCAGATTCATGGAAGGGCTGAGGAAAGATATCCGAGATGAAGTGGATCTTCGAGGCTACGAGCATACTTGCCGTAGACCGAGCTTGTTGAAGACAATATCCGGATTCAAAAGGAAAAATAAAAGGGATGAACAATAATGAAGAACAAGCAAGATAATGAAGCCTATGGATGAAGGTGAACCAAACTTACCAAGGGACTTGGATTAACAAGACAAATGGTCTCCTTTGATTGCATCATCCATTAGTGCCATTGAAACTAGCTTCATGATTCAATGGTGTGAAGTTCCAAACGAAGATTTCACAAGTAGGTTGAGAGCACTTTGAAGAATGCTCTCAAAATGACTTTGTATTCAATAGAATATAATTTCATTCAAATGCAAAGTCCCCTACAAAAATAGGGGAGGCCACTATATATAGGTGGCCCAAAACCCTAACCCTAATACAAGAGATTAAAATAAACTAGACAAATAAACTAACTAAAATCACCAAGTGATTTGGTCTAATAACATCAATTCGATTTACATGCTAAAGACCGAATTGATGTGGGAACAAAAAACAAAACAACAATGTGGACAAATGCGAAAAAGAGAAGGTAGTTCGGTCTATGTTGATGTAGTTCGGTTTAGACCGAACTCACGTAGACCGAACTAGGAGACCGAACTCGCAGACCGAATCTGGAGACCGAACCTGGAGACCGAACTCGTAGACCGAACTTGGAGACCGAACTCGTAGACCGAATGATGTGGAAGTCAGATCCGACCCGACCCATTTTTCCTGTAATTGGGGAAAGCCCATACATGTTATGCATGGGCCCTCCAATTTTTTCTGAAGAAGGAGAGTACAGCCGCCGCCACCGGAAGAGTCGCCGGAGACTGATCGGAGAAGCCGCTGGTAGCATCACCGAAAGTTGATTGGAGCTCACCGGAGTTTGGCCGGAATCTGGCCGGAAAAGTCGTCGGCGCCGCCGTCAACCATCAGTCGGAAATGGTCACTGGCCGGAAGTGGATAGACTGTTACTTGTTTAATTTAGTTTATTTCAGTCTTTAAACAAGGCATGTAATAATTTGAACAACTACGGTGGGCCCAGGGTAGACTTGTTCAATTTCAAGGGGGTACGACGCTAGACCCCTACGACGCCAAGCTTGCTACGACGACGAACCCTTCTACGACGCCAACCGCCTACGACGCCATCCACCTACGACGCAACCCTCTATGTCGATAATGGTTCCACGCCGTCAACATGTGTAGCGTCGTAGTTCTTCCCGAAGCCATTCTGTGAGTACGACGCTAAACGAGTTCTACGTCGCCAGCTTAGTATAGCGTCGTAATTCCAGTGTAGCGTCGTAACCGTTGTCCGGATGCCATTCTTAGGGTTTTGCTTGCTTTTTAATGTATTTTTCCTTTCCTATTTTGCCCTTATGTATGGAGGCCTATATATATGTCCTCCTCTCTACTTTGTAAGGAGAAGACTTGGATGAATTTATGAAATATTAAGCTTTAAGCTTTCTCTCTTGGTGTGATACCAAAACTAGTTGTTGGAGTGATTCCACAACACCCTTCTTGAGTGATTCTTGAAGGAGATAATCGTGTGACTCGATTATCAAACCCGTGAGTTGAGTGATTCTTCTCACAAGTTCTTGGTGTGAAGCCTTGGACAGAATCATCAATTTGAGATTGAAGCTCTCAAATTGTGTAACCAAAATCTTGGATTGAGGTGTTGGTGTGACTCCAAGATTAGCTTTCTTTGGTTTTGGTAAAGCTTCCTTATCTTTTATTTTATTGTTTTTAATCCCCATTTGACACCACGTGTCATTTGGCAATATCCCATAACATTATATCTAAACAAGACCATGCCCATTTTTCTTCATCTTCTTCTACCTTCCATACAAGTAATTGCATAAGTTTGATCCTTGGGTTGGAGAGAAATCCGTGTCATTTTGGTATCAAAGCTTCAAGTTAGCATTACTTGTTCTTCATCCACTCAAAAAATCAAAAATCTCACCAAAAAAATAGTGGACAGCTTGCTGTTCCGAATTTCTGGAATTTTTCTGTTAGGATTTTTGCCAATCTGAACTCATATTAGGACTCATTGGACTGTTTACATAAAGATTGATATAAAGAACTCCTAATTTGGCCAAGAAATGAGCAAGTTATGAAGATTTGAAGTTTCTTGGTGTTCTTGAGCCAAAAACCGAAAATTCTCCATATTTTGCTTCCAAATCCGAAAAATCTGCTGTTTTTGCTGTCTAATCTGTCCCAAAATTATAATATGGATGTTGTGAATGTGTATTTGAGTTTGTTGGCTTAATCTATGCATAAACATTGATAATCCGTGAGTGATTTGGTTGGGATAATATTAGGGTTTGTTCATATTGTTCTTGTGGATCTTCAAATCTTCAAAGTGTTCATCCATTGTTCATCTCATCTTCATAAATCCTTCATATTGTTCTTGAAAGTGAATTTTTTGGTCCATTGCAAGTCAAAATTGTGAGTGTTGGGAGTAAAAAAAAAAAAAAACAAGGGAACAAAATCTTACACCAAGTACAAGGGTACAAAGGGTACACCTTTTTGCTTTTTGGGGTTTTTGGGGAAATTAATGCTTGTACTCTAAAAGCATAATTGTTGGGAGACTACTAGTGGGTCACTATCACAAGATACTTCAAAGTCAAAATACCCACATTTGCGATATATTTTATTTGTGAACCCCAAATATCAGTTCCGTCCCAGTGCACCATTTTCAAAATCAGTTCCATCCCATCTCACCAATTGTTCAGATTCAATTTCAGATATAGTGGATACACATTTAACTGGCACAATTGTTCCTCTGATTAATTTCAAGAACACAGAGTTGAAGTTCCGTCTGAGATAAAGACAGTGGAATTCCTCTCTAAAATTGTGAACCCAGTTATTGATACCACTAGTTCTTTTATTCCTCTGGGTTGTGTGAATTCTGCTTTTTGTCCTTCCGGGTTCATTGTGAGGATACGGATTAATTAATTGTGATTGCTTGATTAAAACTTCAAACTTGATAATCATTGCATTGCATCACATATTAATTTTAGTGTGCCATTTTTCATTGAGTCGAGTAATTCCAAACTGCTTCTTAGATTACGCGTACATCAACTCGAGCACCAATCCTCATTCCTATTTTGGTTGGACATATTTGTTGAAGCATTCTAACTCATTGTGATTTAATCCAAGGTTGATTACCATACTTGTGAGATTAGTAAGGAATATCTGAGTGACGAGTGCACCCAAAAATATATCCCTTGATTATTTTTGCACTAATCATTTATAGATATATCTTCCTAGTGTTTTAATTGCAGGTAAATCACAATGACGCAGTCTACTGAGAATGCTTTGCAATCGCTACAAGCCATGATCCAAAAATTGGATGCCCGATTTGATAATCAAGAAAAAGTGATGGAAAGATCTTTTGCTGAAGTGGGCAAGAAAATTTTGGTTTTAGAAAAGCGAATCAAAAAGGAGGCAGACAGCGTGAGTCGCCAAGTGATTAATGAAATGGATGATCAGATTAAGGAAAAGCTGGATGAGCGAATCATCACCTTGGTAGACGATTTCGAGGACAAGTTGACCATGCGGGCCCAAGCCATTGAGTCGCATGTTTCGAGAAGGGTAGAGCTAAAATTGCAAGAAGAGTTCGACAAAAGGACTCCACCACCCGTCACCACGTCGGCCGCAATTCAAGTAAGCCCGAAGTCGAATCAGAGTCGGCACAGTGCAAACCGTGAAAGAAATTATTGGGAGGAGGAGTTCGCGTCTGAGGCAAACAAATCTGATCGAGTGGAACTTCCGTTCGACCGTAGGCAAGGACCGCCTAGGCGACCCCCAATGCGAGTTGGAAGACCACCATTACATCCCCCGTTAAGAGACAGAATTCCAAGGAATCGGCATGATCGACCTCCGAGGGACGAATCTATTGAAGTAAGTGAAAGAGAATATAGGAATCGGAGAGAAGACCGATACGAGATGCATGATCGAGGGGATCAGGTAGATAATGATTTTAAGGGCATCAAATTTAACATTCCAGTGTTTAAGGGATCTCATGACCCGCAAGAGTACATCGATTGGAAGGACTCCATCGAATTGATTTTCGATTGCCACCGATATTCTGAAGAAAAGAAAGTCCAGATAGCAGTTTGCGAATTCAAGGACTACGCACTCGTGTGGTGGCAAAAGACCATCAAAGACATTCAACAGTGGGGTTTTGAACCGATCAACACTTGGATCAGGTTAATGCAAGTCATGGATGCACGATTCTTACCTGTCAATTATCTGAATGAACTGCATGCAAAGTTGCAATCCTTGGTGCCAGGGAATAAATCCATTGAGGATTATTTCAAGGAAATGGAAATTTTGATGATCCGCACCAACACCGAGGAGAATGAAAGCGCAACCACATCTCGGTTCGCGAATGGACTTCGAAGAGAGATATTTGATGAGGTAGATGTCATGGGCTATGATGATTAAAGGACTTAGTCCGAAAGGCCACAAGGATTGAAGCCCGGCATAAGAGGAACAAAACCTCTCGTACCTCATTCAGATCTGAAACCTCCCGCCGATGGAGTGATGAGATAGTATATGAGCCAGAAAAAGAACATGATAGGAGAAGGCCCAAGCCTTTTGAAATCGGGAAACAATTCAAGGAGTTCCAACCAGCTAAACCTGCCGGACAAAAGGGCGCTGCCGACAAACCTATAAATAGGGAAGTAACTTGTTTCAAATGTAATAGAAAAGGTCACTATGCTTATGAATGCACATTTGAACGCAGGGCAGCTATTTTGGAGTCTGAGAATATCCGAATCCTTGAATCCGATGCTGAAGAAGAGGGTCGTGAAGCTTAAAAAGAAAATTCTGGAGAAGAGCGGTACGATGAAGAAGTGATCGCTGACGAAGGGACACTGTGCAATTTGGTGATAATGCGATCACTGCAAATGAAGAAAAGTGATGAGTCTGAGTCATCACAAAAAGAAAATTTATTGTACTGTCACTGCGACATTCTGGGAAACATTTCATCTGTAATAATTGACTGTGGTAGTTGTACGAACATTGTAAATGCCTATGTATTCCGCAAGTTAGGGATCGCTACTGAAGAGCACCCAAAGCCCTACAAGCTGAATTGGATGGATGGGAAAGAGCATATCGAAGTCAAGAAGCAGGCAAAAATCCCCATCACCGTGGGCACATATACCGACACGATCACATGTGACGTGGTCCCGATGACTGCTTGCCACCTCCTACTTGGACGACCATGGATGTACGATCTTGACGTCAATTATAATGGTCACACCAATTCTGTTTCTTTCATCCGCCATGGGAGGAAATACCATATCAAACCTATGCCTAAGCACATCATACAGAAAGATCAACAACTGTTGAAAAATAATATGAAGAAGGAAGAGGTTGATAGGCAAGCTGAGCTGAAACTGAAAAAGGGCGAAGCCAAAGGAAAAGCGGTATTACTGGCCGAAGCTAATAAGAGCAAAGAATTGGCACCAACAGGTTATGTCTACTGACTGTTCATGAAAATGATTTAATTCCTATCAGAACAGTCAATTCTGCACCTCATAAAATTATTTTTGATGACAGGAAACCTGCGGGCCCGGATCGAGCTAAGGAAATAAAAGGAAAGCAATGGGGAAGGACCTCTCAACTAGCTTTGGAGTCCAAAGCTTTTCGAGTGGGAGGGTATGACGTGGAAGTCAGATCCGACCCGACCCATTTTTCCTGTAATTGGGGAAAGCCCATACATGTTATGCATGGGCCCTCCAATTTTTTCTGAAGAAGGAGAGTACAGCCGCCGCCACCGGAAGAGTCGCCAGAGACTAATCGGAGAAGCCGCTGGGAGCATCACCGAAAGTTGATTGGAGCTCACCGGAGTTTGGCCGGAATCTGGCCGGAAAAGTCGTCGGCGCCGCCGTCGACCACCAGTCGGAAATGGTCACTGGCCGGAAGTGGATAGACTGTTACTTGTTTAATTTAGTTTATTTCAGTCTTTAAACAAGGCATGTAATAATTTGAACAACTATGGTGGGCCTAGGGTAGACTTGTTCAATTTCAAGGGGGTACGATGCTAGACCCCTACGACGCCAAGCTTGCTACGACGACGAACCCTTCTACGACGCCAACCGCCTACGCCGCCATCCACCTACGACGCCAACCCTCTATGTCGATAATGGTTCCACGCCGTCAACATGTGTAGCGTCGTAGTTCTTCCATGAAGCCATTCTGTGGGTACGGCGCTAAACGAGTTCTACGTCGCCAGCTTAGTATAGCATCGTAATTCCAGTGTAGCGTCGTAACCGTTGTCCGGATGCCATTCTTAGGGTTTTGCTTGCTTTTTAATGTATTTTTCCTTTCCTATTTTGCCCTTATGTATGGAGGCCTATATATAAGTCCTCCTCTCCACTTTGTAAGGAGAAGACATGGATGAATTTATGAAATATTAAGCTTTAAGCTTTCTCTCTTGGTGTGATACCAAAACTAGTTGTTGGAGTGATTCCACAACACCCTTCTTGAGTGATTCTTGAAGGAGATAATCGTGTGACTCGATTGTCAAACCCGTGAGTTGAGTGATTCTTCTCACAAGTTCTTGGTGTGAAGTCTTGGACAAAATCATCAATTTGAGATTGAAGCTCTCAAATTGTGTAACAAAAATCTTGGATTGAGGTCTTGGTGTGACTCCAAGATTAGCTTTTTTTGGTTTTGGTAAAGCTTCCTTATCTTTTATTTTCTTGTTTTTAATCCCCATTTGACACCACGTGTCATTTGGCAATCTCCCATAACATTATATCTAAACAAGACCATGCCCATTTTTCTTCATCTTCTTCTTCCTCCCATACAAGTAATTGCATAACTTTGATCCTTGGGTTGGAGAGAGATCCGTGTCACCGAACTTGGAGACCGAACTCGTAGACCGAACCTGGAGACCGAACTCGTAGACCGAACCTGGGGACTCTGAATTTTCTTCCAAGGCACAGTAGGGGGGAAGACAATTCGGTCGATGTGCTTCAATTCGGTTTAGACCGAACTAGCACAGACCGAATTGGGCTTTCCCATTTCGAATTGCTGGGCCCTTGGTCGGCCTGATCCGGTTGGCATTCTAACAGCAGCTTCAGTCCCTTGCTCTCCTCCGGCTCCATTTTATCAGCTTCATCATAGAAATACTTGGAGACTGCATTTGTGAATTTCTTGATCCGCTGCTTGGACACTGGTCCTTCCGGGAATGTTGGGATCATCAGTCCAGTTGTTTTTCCGGCTACGCCATCCCCACCCCCTTGGGGAGGTTGATCCATCAACCGATCAGATTCCAGCTCCTCGTCCCGCTGATAAAGAGAAAGATCTGCAATATTAAAAGTCGGATTAATATTGTATGTGTCAGGCAATTCAATCCGATAAGCATTATCATTGATCTTCTCTAAAACTCTATAAGGTCCTGTTCCGTGAGGTGACAGCTTTCCATGCTTCTGTGCCGGGAATCTTTCCTTACGCATGTGTACCCAAACCCAATCTCCGGGGCTTCAAGATCAGTTTCTTACGCCCTCGGTTGGCGTATCTGGCATAGTGTTCGGTTGCTTTCAACAGACTGTCTCGCACGTCCTTGTGTAAGGCTTTAATTGCTTCCGCCCTCTCCCTGCCATTAGTATTAAGATGCTCACTACAAGGTAGTGGCAATAAGTCAAGGGGAGTTAGGGGGTTAAAACCATACACGATCTCAAAGGGAGACATGTGGGTGGCACGATGAATGTGATGGTTATAAGCAAATTCAATATGCGGTAAACATTCATCCCAACTTTTTGAACTAGAGGCAGTAATGATTCTTAAGTGATTACCTAATACCCGATTGACTGCCTCCGTCTGACCATCTGTTTGGGGATGGTAGGAAGTTGAAAACAGTAGCTGGGTGCCAATTTCCCTCCACAAGCCCTTCCAGAAGTAGCTCACGAACTTAGCATCCCGATCAGAAACTATGGTCTTCGGCACCCCATGAAGGCGTACTACTTCTTTGAAGAATAATTTGGCAATGTGTCTGGCATCATTGGTTTTTGCACATGGAATAAAGTGTGCCATCTTGGAAAATCGGTCAACTACCACAAAGATAGAATCTTTGGCTCTTGGGGTCCGTGGCAATCCAAGTACAAAATCCATTGATATATCTATCCAAGGTCCTTTGGGCACGGGCAGTGCTTGATATAATCCATGTGGCTTCATGGTGGACTTCGCCTTCAGACAGACGGTGCACTTAGCAATGTAATCGATTACTTGCTTCTTCATGCCCGGCCAGTAGAAACGCTCAGAAAGTACTCCTAACGTTGCATCCTTGCCAAAATGTCCCATGAGGTCACCTGTGTGCGCCTCTTGAATCAGAAATTCTCTGGTGGATCCCCTGGGTATGCATAATCTGTTCTCAAAATAAAGGAACCCATTCAACTGCGAAAACTTCTCGAAGCTCCTTTGTTCAATCTTCTTGTAGACTTCTCCAAAATCATCATCAGAAGAGTACTGGTCCTTGACATGCTCAAATCCAATCAACTTGGTGGTTGCAAAGGAAGCCAATGTCTGTCTTCTTGAAAGTGCATCAGCGACCACATTATCTTTGCCCTTCTATAACCGAATCACATATGGAAATGATTCGATAAAGGTGTTCCATCGAGCATGTCTCTTGCTCAGTTGCCCTTGCACCTTGATGTGCTTCAAAGTCTCATGGTCAGTGTGAATGATGAACTCTCTTCCTCTCAAATAATGCTGCCATGTCCTTAGATCTTGCACAATAGCATATAACTCTTTGTCATAAGTGGAGTAATTCAGTTGTGCTCCACTAAACTTCTCGCTGTAGTATGCTATTGGGCGTCCTTCTTGTAACAGCACCGCTCCCATGCCAGTACCCGATGCATCACTCTGAATTTCAAAGGGTAGCTCAAAGTTTGGCAATGCTAACACGGGTGCATGAGTGAGCTTGTCTTTGAGTTCATCGAATGCCTTTTGTTGCGCTGGCCCCCACTTAAATGGATTCTCCTTCTTGAGCAATGATGTGATCGGGGCTGCTATGACACTGAATTGTGGAACGAACCTTCTGAAGAAACCACTTAGTCCAAGGAAACTGCGAACTTCATACACATTGACTGGCGGCTTCCATTCTGAAATAGCTTTAATCTTCGATTCGTCCACCTTTAATCCTTCTTTTCCAACCACAAATCCAAGGAATATGACTTCTGGCACACAGAATACACACTTCTCGAAGTTGGCATACAACTGTACTTTCCTTAGCTGGCTTAAGACCTGTTGAACATGAGAAACATGTTCGTCATTAGTACAACTATAGACGAGAATGTCGTCAAAATAGACTACTACAAATTTCCCAATAAATTGTCTAAGTGTTTCATTCATTAAGCGCATAAATGTAGAAGGTGCGTTAGTAAGCCCGAATGGCATGACGAGCCATTCATAAAGACCAAATTTGGTCTTGAAAGCAGTTTTCCACTCGTCCCCGGGTTGCATCCGGATCTGATAGTAGCCGCTTTTCAAGTCGATCTTCGTGAATACGCTTGCACCACCCAACTCATCTAACATGTCATCCAGTCTCGGTATAGGATGGCGGTACTTCACAGTGATGGCATTGACTGCGCGACAGTCGACACACATCCGCCATTCTCCATTTTTCTTAGGTACTAGGAGGACTGGGACTGCACATGGTGAGAGGCTCTCTCGAACCCAGCCTTTATCTAACAGGGCTTGCACTTGTCTTTGAACCTCCTTTGTCTCTTCGGGATTCATCCTGTAGGCGGGCCTATTAGGGATGGAGGCTCCTGGCATGAAATCTATCCGATGCTCAACTCCTCTAATCGGTGGCAGACCGGCAGGTATATCTTCTGGGAACACGTCCTTGTTTCTTTCGAGCATCCTGGAAAATTCCACAGGCAAATCAGGTGTAGCATATAAAGTTCTATTAATAGGTTCACAAGGTTTAATTAAAGCAAGGAAACAGTGACCTGAAAATTCGGGTTCTAGTGCAGCTTGCTTGAACTCAGACTTGGTCAATATCAGACATTGATCCAAGTTGCATGAACCTTCAACTGATTGCCCTTCCTTGGCCTTTCCTTTTGATCTTGCCTTGAAAAGTGCATCCTCTTTAGCAGTGTTTTCTCTTAGCTTCTCTTGGTCGGCTCTTACAGCTTTCACAGGCAGTGGCTTGAACAAGTAGTCCTTCTGCCCATGCTTGAAATATAGCACATTTGACTTCCCTCTATAGGTAGCATCTTTGTCGAATAGCCAAGGCCTTCCTAAGAGCACGTGACAAGCATTCATTGGGACTACATCGCATAGGACCTTTTTCGCATAGGTGCCCTTGGTGATGGGTACCCAAGCTTGTTGTGTCACTTTGGTCTTTCCGCTGTTGTTCATCCAGTGCAACAGGTAAGGCTTGGAATGCTCTTCAACTGGTAACTGCAACCTGCGAACAGTGTACAAGCTAACCACATTAGTGCAGCTACCATTGTCAAAATTACAGTGGCATTATTGCCTAAGATAGTGCATCGACAATGAAATAAATTCTCCCTTTGTTCATTAGGAGTCTGATCAGGTTCCTTGTCAGCATTAAGTACTCTCACGGCCACTAACAGGTTGACATCTTCTTCTTCATTGTTGTCAACTTCAGGATTAATTGGCTCATCAATATGATATTCTTGAGGATCATCATTATCGAACTCAATTTCCCCTTCTGGATCATATAATTTGAAGACTCCTGGTTCAATCTCAATGACAGGCCTTTCCTCTTCTCCAGTGATGAGCATGGCCACCCTTTTCTGTGTGTGGCATTCATTGGCATAGTGGCCCTTCTTTCCACACTTCCAACAAGTGACTTCCTTCTTGTCCTTGGGTTGGTTCTGCTCACGAGCTAGCGGTCTATTTCTGTCATTCTGGTTATAAGCTCTGAAATTCCGACCCAGTTCAAACCCTTTTGGCTTGTAGCCTTTGTCGTCACGACCCTGTGGCTGTGGTGGTGGCTGCTTGCCCCTTTCAGATTGTCGGATCAACCATGGCTTGTTGGGATTGTAGCTGCCAGATGCAGACACCCTATGACTTCTCTTCTTTAGCTGAGCCTCAAACTTGCTAGCTTTTCTTACCAAGTCGGTGATGTTGATGTATCCCCGCATGTCCATTTCTTCAAAGATCTCGGGCCTCAATCCTTTGGCAAATCTTGTTAAAGTAATCAGTGGATCCTCATTGAATTGAGCCCGCATCATAAGCATCTCCATCTCTCGGTAGTACTCCTCAACCGTCCTGGATTCTTGCTTTAAGCTGATCACCTTCATGTACATGTCAGGCTTGTAGGTATGAGGGACGAATCTTCGTTCCAAAATCTGCAACAAATACTCCCAGTTGGTGACTTGTGGACGTCCTGCAGCTTGGTTGTCCATAGCAAATTTTTGCCACCAAAGCTGTGCATAATCCTTGAACTCTGTCACTGCTAGCTGGACTTTCTTCACATCAGAATAATTATGACAATTAAAAATCATCTCTACAGAGTGCTTCCAATCTAAAAACTCATTTGGATCACCAGTTCCTTTGAAGGAAGGAATGGTAAACTTGATGCATTTCAGATTATCATCTTCCCGTGGGTCTTCATCATCATTCTGATCAAATTCCAATCTGTGCCTAGCAACAGGTGGAGGTGGTGGAGGTAATCCCGGGTGAGGTGGTTCCACTGGTGGAGGCATGGCTAGAGGGTCCTCTGTGCTAAATACAGTTTGTCCTGTAGGTGGGTGGAGTGAAGTAGGTCCACTGATCCCGGATTGTCTGTTGAAGGTACTGTACTGTCGTTCTTGCTCAGCTAAGGCTGCTTCAGCGGTAGCCATGTCAGTCTGGGTGACTCTGCTAGTACCTCCTAGTATGACTCTGGGAGCAGTTGAGGTCACTGAGGGTGCTGGAGGTGTAGTGGTCCGAGACGAGGGTGTAGGAAAGAAAGCCTCTTCCAATCGCCTTTCGACTCGGTTTATCACCTCCCGCTGAATCACCTCATTTTGGAACCTTACCCTACCTACAATATCATCAACAATTTCATCAACACGGGTATTTACTTCCTCAACACGTTTAGTTACAGCTGCTATATTAGTGGAATTGGAATCCAATTTCTTATCCATGGCTCTCAGCATCTCCATGATAGCATTGCTGCTTCCCTCCAGGTCTCCTGCCATCTCAGGGACAAAGTAGCTATATATATAAAGGGTTAGAGAAATATAGTGCAGAAAATATGTAAAGTGCCTCTCAGATATTCACACACTGTGCTTCAACCTCGAGGTCTCCTACCTTTGGTTCCAACACCAAAATCAGTACAAGCTGGCTCAATAGTAGCAACTTCAGATGCAAAGGAGTGGAAGAGATGTACGCACAAATCACGAATGCGACGTGAGATGTTCGACTCAATCAATTAAAAGCAATGACTTGTGTGTGATATGCAATGCAAAATGATATAGGTTTGCAAAAAAATTGTTTTAGTGCAAGATGCAATCAACTAAGTCAATTCCTCACTCTTGATCAAGTTCGAAAGAAAGAAAGAAAAATCCTCACTAAAATATGAAGAGTCAATTCACCAAAAGGTTCGTTACTCAAGTGACTTCAAGGGCTTAGTTTCACAAAAGTGCCAGTCCAATATCCACTTTATTGTAAAAATACTCAAGTGGCTTCAAGGGCTAGGTTTCACAATTGTGCTAGTCCAATATTCACCTTATTGTAACTCACTCGGATATGATATGGTATGTGTGGGAATATTGTAGGAGGTGTATATGGAAGTTGGTGCCCAAATTCTTGCACAAATTAATTCCCAACACTTGGTGACAATTTTGGAGTTTGCTGAAATTCGGTTTAGCACAGATTCGGCTTTATATGGCAATTCGCTCTCAATAGACCGCACCGAATGGTAGCAAATCTTATATGAATGGAACCCAATTCGAATTAGGAAACTTAGGGCGCAAGAATGAAGGAATTTGGCCCTTTCACGCGCCCTCACAATGGTCCCCGCTCAGATTTTGACACCTTTTGGGAAAATGTCCATAACACCCTCAATACTTATCCAAATTAATTGATTCAAAAACCCAATTGAAGCTAACTTGAAGATCTTTCTGTTCATATAAGATTCATCAATTTTGATGAAGATCTTCAAATTCAAAAGAAGGCTCAAACACAGGTTACTCGCGGACTCACTGTGGCAGTATTTTTGTTTTTGATGTTTCGGTACCCAAATGAACTCCGATCGATCCCAAACCAATTTCAAATGAAAGATAACACCCAAAAATAGAATAAAACACACAACCCAATATTTATGGATAGGTTCAACAAGATCTCCCTCAATCACAAAGTTTAGATTTAACAAAATCAATAGCAAACAAGCACTAGTTTAATCCAATCTTGCAAACCATGACCAAAATGCAATGGGTATGATGCAAATCCACACAATGAGGGTCAAATATGTCAAAAACAAACCAATAACAAGAAAATATGAAGATCAAGAAGCAAAAGTGCTAGAAAAAATGAGTTTTGGCTCAAAAATACTCAAAAACTTCAAATCATCATATCTCACTCATTTCTTGGCCAAATTTGACAAACCACATATGCAAATCGATGGGCTTGACTCAAAGAATTCAAATATGTAACCTGATCTTGAAAATTTCAAAGATTCAGGCACGAAACCCAATGCTACAGTAACTCCGAAAATGTATTTTTGGTATTTTTGAATAAGGAATGGATGGAAATGAATCCTATTGAATCAACAAGTTGGCTCTGATACCAAATTTATAATTTATGCCGTAGACCGAGCTTGTTGAAGACAATATCCGGATTCAAAAGGAAAAATAAAAGGGATGAACAATAATGAAGAACAAGCAAGATAATGAAGCCTATGGATGAAGGTGAACCAAACTTACCAGGGGACTTGGATTAACAAGACAAATGGTCTCCTTTGATTGCATCATCCATTAGTGCCATTGAAACTAGCTTCATGATTCAATGGTGTGAAGTTCCAAAGGAAGATTTCACAAGTAGGTTGAGAGCACTTTGAAGAATGCTCTCAAAATGACTTTGTATTCAATAGAATATAATTTCATTCAAATGCAAAGTCCCCTACAAAAATAGGGGAGGCCACTATATATAGGTGGCCCAAAACCCTAACCCTAATACAAGAGATTAAAATAAACTAGACAAATAAACTAACTAAAATCACCAAGTGATTTGGTCTAATAACATCAATTCGATTTACATGCTAAAGACCGAATTGATGTGGAAACAAAAAACAAAACAGCAATGTGGACAAATGCGAAAAAGAGAAGGTAGTTCGGTCTATGTTGATGTAGTTTGGTTTAGACCGAACTCACGTAGACCGAACTAGGAGACCGAACTCGCAGACCGAATCTGGAGACCGAACTCGTAGACCGAACCTGGAGACCGAACTCGTAGACCGAACTTGGAGACCGAACTCGTAGACCGAACCTGGAGACCGAACTCGTAGACCGAACCTGGAGACCGAACTCGTAGACCGAACCTGGGGACTCTGAATTTTCTTCCAAGGCACAGTAGGGGGGAAAGACAATTCGGTCTATGTGCTTCAATTCGGTTTAGACCGAACTAGCACAGACCGAATTGGGCTTTCCCATTTCGAATTGCTGGGCCCTGGGTCGCCCTGATCCGGTTGGCATTCTAACAGCAGCTTCAGTCCCTTGCTCTCCTCCGGCTCCATTTTATCAGCTTCATCATAGAAATACTTGGAGACTGCATTTGTGAATTTCTTGATCCGCTGCTTGGACACTGGTCCTTCCGGGAATGTTGGGATCATCAGTCCAGTTGTTTTTCCGGCTACGCCAATACTGAGGACTTAGTACACCTTGCAGCCAAGATCGAAGCATAACATCGGAGGGCCCCACGGATCACATTCGGAAGCAGTTCATCCGGACCAAGCAAACCTTGGCCTGGAAAGGATTGGACAGGTAAATCGTGGCCCCGCATTGAAGATAAGCCCAAACCAGCACACCAAAGGGATTTGAACTGGCGAACGAGTTTAAAGCTTACAAGCCGCCTGTACAGAATACCCAACCAGCGCGACGGAAAAGAGACTAATCCAGGATTGAATATTTGGTTGTGACTCAAGTGTGTTATCCGAGTGATAATTTCTTGTTCATATTTCTACTCTCTTTTATATATATATATATATATATATATCTGTAGTTGTATATTTCTTTTTTTCTGAAATCATGGCAGGTGCATCCGGATCATCCAACTCAGAAATCGTTAATTTCCTCCAATCACTCAATCAGAAAATGGAGAACATTGATGCCATGGATCTATGTGCCTAATTCCGAAAGATCAAATCAAAGGAACAAAAAAGGGAAAAGAATGGCCAAGTGGCCGAATCAAGAAAGAAGAAGAAAGAAGATCAACCAAGATAAAATGGAAGATTACTTGGAAATGGGAAGGATGGATGTCTTGGCAATCACTTCCAACGACTCGTAAGACCCGGACCCTTCTAGAATCGAACCATACGCCGCCAATGTGGTGATCTTCAAGATTGACCCCGTGGATGCCTCCTTCAAGCATCCTCGTGTCACGACCCCTTGAAGCTAAGTCCAAAGAACCGATTTGTTCAATCCTCTTTCCATGGTGCTCTCGGCCAAGGGTGGTGGAATGGTGGTTGGCCGCCGGCTATGGTAAAGAAAGAAGAAGGTAGAATTTGGATACAATTCTTGGAGACTCTAACTATCTCTCAAGAACAAAAGAAAGGGAGAATCACTCTCAACTTTCAAAAAGGGAAATCAATTTTCATATCATCAAAAGTCTAAGTGTTTACAAGTGATGGAAGACCTCTTTTAAAGACCTCCATGGGCGCCCCTAAACCTAAAAATTAAAGAAAGGAATGGCCAAACAAGGCCCTTACTCCTAACTCCTCTCAAGGTAACTCCTAAGCTTAACTTGCCTTAAGACAAGCTTAACCTCCTCTATGACCAAACATCCTCAAGACATTATCCTAGGACATAGCTAGTCAATCTAGTATTGATATGTCTCAACACATATGTATTGATGAGATGATATCATATAGGAAAATCAAGACACAATCCTAACCTAGATTGTTTTTGGACTATGTAATAAAAATCATGGTAGAAATGTCCAAATCATGTCTTTTCTTCTTTGAAGCTTGTTTCTTCCTCTTTCTCTTGTCCAAACTCATTCTTTCCTTCTTCATACTTCATCAACCTTCCTCCCAAGTAATCTTGATGTTGATCCCGTGATTGTTGAATCCGGCATTTCAATTGTTGGATTCGGACTTGGGTCTTTCTCGACTATTGTCAAGTCATCGATTCACTTGGAAGTTGGAGTTGACCTTTGATATCCATGCTCCTAGCTTCTTGATGCTTCCTTGGAACTTGGTTGCCAACATGTCATCATGCGCCACATCATCCCGTGCCATGTCATCACATGCTTTGGATGCTTCTTCATGCCTTTAAGCTCCTTTGAAATGGCTTCCAAGTGTGTTTGCATCATTCTCTTTAGCATTTGATCCAATCACAAGTAGATCTTCTTGTTTGGACAAGTTGGTCGGACTAGACGTCCTCGTCACATTCTCCCCCTTGAAAAGCTTTGGACTCCAAAGCTTATGTCAAATGTTCCTACAAAAGATTAAGCCCATAAGAGAGTATGACAAAATTGCATATTACAAACAAGTAAACGATATCCACGATATCTAAGTATACTCTCAAACATCTTAACAAGTTTAAACTTGCAATATAGTAACAAGAGTACAACATGCCATAAAAGTAAATCATGAAAAGAATGAAACACCCTACAATTATAAGGCATGTAAAAGTAAAGGTAGATCCTAAGACATCTACTAAGTAAACTTAGTTCATAACAACTCTTATGATATATGAAAGGATCTATACAATTGTGCTCAAGAAATCTAGCATGCATATGAAAATTCCTCAAGTAAACCTCATAAGGTATAAAAAGATCCTTACAATGATTCTTAAGTAATCTAGCATGTGTATCATAGTTCCTCAAGTAATGCTCATATGACATAAAAGGATCTATGTAGCAATGTTCAAACAATCTAGCATACCAATCATCAATTCTCAAGTTTTGCTCATGCTTCATACTAGATTTTAAAGAACACGATAAAGAATAGTGATGTCTAAACAATCTAGCATAAGTATCATCAATTCTCAAATATGGCTCATACTTCATGTTAGAATCTAAAGAACATGATAAAGGTCTTTCATTGTGATGTTCAAACATACTAGCATACTAATCTTCAACTCCTAAGTAATCCAGATACTTTATGCTAGAATGTAAAGAATAGGATAAAGGATTCTCATAGTGAAGTTCATTCATGCTAGCATTCTTATAATCATCTCTCAAATAATCCACACGTCCTATGCTAGAATGTAAAGTAGGTAGTAAAGGATTTTCTACCTTAAGCTCTTCAACATCAAATTTAAAAGAATAAACCTCATGTGAGCTCTCTTTCTCAAGATCTTCATGATCTCCTTCAAGTTCTTCTTCAAGTGCTTTGGTGTCATCCTCAAGCTTCTCTTCAAGTGCCATGGTATTCTCACTCCTACAAGCAAGGTTAGATGCAAACATTGCGTTGGAAATAACTAAGAGTGCCCTAAACCTATCAAAGCTTGCATGTGGTCTACCCAAGTACCACTTAATAAGTACACCAAAGTCCATAATGTCCATGTACAAGAATTCAAAACAATTTAAGCCTAAAACATGCTTAAAACAATCAAAAAGTAAAATCCTTCTTGTTGTATCTTCATTCCAAGCATGGAACTTGTATGTCATCTTGCTCCAATCTCCATAGTTCACCTTAGTAAAAACATTGAAGCACATATCATAAGCACTTGATTCATCACTTAAATCATTTCTCAAAAGAAAACAAAAGCTAGAAGATAAATCTCTAACTTCCCTTTTACAACTTGTGTAGGTTGTAAGCATATTTGAATCTTGAAGATCATCCTCCTCTTGTTCAACCTTGAACTCATCTTCTACTTCTTTGGATGCTATGTGCCACGGATCGATTGAATACTATAGGCTATTAATGGAAATAACAAGAATGAAAGATAGAGGAGACTTCACTAAGAATAGATTGAAGCTTGAAGACAACCAACCCCTCCAATATGGTGACCCCCTTCCTCCTTTCAATCCTTCAAAGTGATAATCGATCGAGGCGTCTCAAGACTCGATTAATAGCCGAAGCCAAGTTGAATCAAATCCATGAATTTGAGAGAAAATGCTCTCGGTAATGACTTTTGAAAGAAGAGTGTAATTTCATTCAATATCAAAAGTGAAAACAAGAGTGTTAGGGTTCCCATATATATAGGTGAACCATTCAACAAGCAAAGAAAAGGAAATAAACAACCCTACACGAGTTTTAAACAAAGCAGATACAAGGAAACAAGCAAACTGGACTGTTACGACGCTATACTAGTTACGACGCTATACTCGTCTATCGTCGTAGGGATCGTCTGGCGTCGTAGTGTGGGTTCGCGAAGGGGAAGCTCCTGGAGAGGCTACGACGCTACACTTGATGACGACGTAACACAAGGATAGCGTCGTAGGAGGGGTGTAGCGTCGTAGGCTTCTTCTTCCTTCAATTCCTTCGGGACGACGCTACACATGATTGACGACGTAGTCCATGGATAGCGTCGTAGTTATGCTCAGCGTCCTAGCTTCCATACTTAGAAGAATTTCTGAACTGTTCGGGTGGGGCCCTCCGTTCCTGTTCCGGTGTTGACTCCGTTGACCAGCGTTGACCGGTGACTTTTCCGACCAAGTTCCGGCCAGATTCCGGCCACGTTCCGGCAACCTCGCCGGAGCTCCGGCGGCATTTCCGGCAACGGCGACGGCGGCGACGGCGACGGTGGTGGTGACGGCGGAACCCTCTGTTTTGACCTCTTCATGCTGGTTTGTTCTGTTTCTGCATCCGGAGGTCGTTCTGCTTTCTGTTTTCAGTCTGAAGAAGCGGGACCCAGAGTGATGGGTCCCAGTTCTATCCGGTATTCTTCAGTCTGTTCCCACTGGATGATTGTGCTTCCCTTGATCTGTTCTGCTCGGCATTTGGACTGCTCCCATTTATCTGATTCCTATGATAATATTTTGGCAATAGCAGTCAGGAATCTTTTGGCACGCTGTTTTGAGCAGGGTCCCTCCGGGATGGTCAACGCTGTTGACTTGGCTCCCATGCCATCCCCTCCCCCTTCGGAAGGTTGAACCATCAACCGATCAGCATCCTCGTCGTCCCTCTTGTACAGCTGCAAATCTGCAACATTAAAAGTGGGGTTCAGTCCGTACTCCTCAGGCAGTTCTAGTCTATAAGCATTATCATTAATTCTATCTAGAACTTTAAATGGCCCGTCTCCTCGAGGAGAAAGTTTGGTGCGTCGTTTCATGGGAAATCGCTCCTTGCGCATGTGCACCCAAACCCAATCCCCGGGGTGGAGTATGAGCTTCTTTCTGCCGCGATTGTTGTACTTCGCATATGTCTCAGCGGCTTTCTCCAGACTTTTCTGCACGTCCTTGTGCAAATCCTTAATCGCTCTCGCCCTGTCCCTGCCAACTGCATTTTTATGCTCACTCGGAGGAAGTGGCAACAGATCCAATGCGGTCAGTACCAATCTTCTCGAAAGAGCATCTGCTACTACATTTTCCTTGCCTTTCTTATATTTAATCACATACGGGAATGTTTCCAAAAACCACTCCACCTTGCATGTCTTCTGCTCAACTGATCCTGCGATCTGATATGCTTCAAGGTGTCATGGTCCGTATGGATTATGAACTCTCTGCTCCTCAGATAATGTTGCCAGGTCTTCAGTGCCCGTATCACAGCGTATAGCTCCTTGTCATAAGTAGAATAATTCAGTTGAGCTCCCGAAAATTTCTCACTGTGATAGGCCACTGGATGGCCTTCTTGAATTAGTACAGCTCCACATCCTGTTCCTGATGCATCACATTCGATCTCGAATGGATAGTCAAAATTAGGCAGTGCAAGGACTGGAGCATAAGTCAGCTTTCCTTTCAACTCCTCAAAAGACTTTTGCTCTGCAATTCCCCATTTGTATGGAATACTCTTCTTGAGAAGTGCAGTCAGGGGTGCAGCAATAATACTGAACTGTGGGACGAACCGTCTGAAAAACCCACATAACCCAAGGAAACTCCTTACTTCATGGACTGAGGTAGGTGGCTTCCATTCAGTTATGGCGGTTATCTTGGATTCATCCACTTTAAGACCTTTACTGCTGACGATAAAACCCAGAAATATCACCTCTGGAACGCAGAAGGTGCATTTTTCCATGTTGGCATACAGTTGGGCTTCTCGCAGCTTCCTTAATACCTGTTCCACATGAGAGACATGATCAGATAGACAGTTGCTGTAAATAAGTATATCATCAAAATATACAACAACGAATTTTCCAATGTAAATCCTCAATGTCTCATTCATCAGTCTCATGAACGTAGATGGCGCATTTGTCAGTCCGAATCGCATCACCAGCCATTCATACAACCCGAACATGGTTTTGAAAGCTGTTTTCCACTCATCCCCGGGCTGCATTCTAATCTGGTGGCAGCCACTTCGAAGATCGATCTTCGAAAAGATGCTTGCTCCACCTAGTTCGTCCAACATATCATCGAGCCTTGGTATGGGATGGCGGTACTTGATCGTGATCGCATTCACGGCTCGACAGTCCATGCACATCCTCCAAGTCCCGTTCTTCTTCGGCACAAGTAGCACAGGCACAGCGCAGGGAGACAGGCTCTCCCAAACCCAGCCTTTGTCCAACAGCTCTTGGACTTGCTTCTGAATTTCCTTAGTTTCTTCGGGGTTCATTCTGTATGCTGGCCTATTCGGTATGGATGCCCCTGGAACAAAGTTAATGCGATGTTCGATTCCTCGAATTGGGGGTAGTCCCGCGGGTACTTCATCCGGAAACACGTCCCTGTTGCGATCCAGCATCCTGCGAAATTCATTAGGCACATTAGGTGCAGCAGAGACTGTTTCATTAACACAGACAATTGGCTTAACAAAGGCTAAAAGACAGTAACCTGAAAATTCGGGTTCTTGTATAGCCTCCTGAAATTCAGTCCTGGTGGACAGCAAGCATTGATCTGCAAAAGCAATAGCATTATTAGATCAAGGTGCTTGTTGATCCACTTTAGCCTTACCCTTCCGCTTTTGCTGAAATTCAGCCTCTTCCTTTTTGATGTTCTCCAACAGGGTCTTCTGGTTGGCATGGACTGTGGCCATAGACAATGGTTAACAGCTATTCGCTTGTCCCTGTGAAGAAAACACAAAGAATTTTTGCGCCCGTTGTACATGACTGACTTGTCAAACATCCAAGGGCGACCAAGGAGTAAGTGACAAGTGGTCATAGGTACAACGTCACATTCCACATTCTCAGAATATTAAGTCCCTATTTTAAGTGGCACCTTAGCTCGCATGGTGCCACGAATGGATCGAGTTGGACACGATATTGTTTAAAAATAACTAAAAACAAGAACAAGCAAAAATAAAGAGATATGGAAGCAAACCACAAATTAAGAGAAAGGAGAGGCAATCAAGATAGGGAATACCTTGACCTCATCTCATGCAATCACCAAAATCCTTGGTTTGATAATCATTTGGGTGCTTCGAATCCAAATGATGAATGTTTCCTAGACAAACACACAAAGGTATTGTTCAAACCCTAGGTTTGGAACAATGTGATCTTTTGCAAACAAATAAGGGAAAATTCCTCAATATTATATTTCAACAAAAGATGTCTAATACAAATGAGGGGAGGCCATATATATAGGCCAAAACCCTAGAATGAAAATTACAATAAAGGGAAAATAAATAAAATGCAGAATAGGCCTAATTCGAAATATGGCTCTAATTCGAAATAATTCGAACACCTACATTTCAAACTAGGGCTCAATTCGAAATACTAGTCTAATTCGAACTGCTGGTATAGTTCGAACTATTAGCTCAATTCGAACCAAAGGCTCCAATTCGAACTCCTTCAGTTCGAATTATATTAATTCGAACTCCACCCTAATTCGAATTCCCTTACAATTCGAACTTCCATAATTCGAACCTCAACAATTCGAACCCCACTCCAGTTTGAACTCCTTTAATTTCCATTCAAATTCGAACTAGGTGAAGCAATTCGAATTCTATCAATTCGAATTGGGTGAAATAATTCGAATTGGTCTTGACAGTTCGAATTTCTTGAGACCTAAAATGATTCTAAGTGTTCAGGATATCTAATACCCTACACTATTACAAAAATATCACCATATTAAAATATAATCGGTTCAACACCTCCGACCATTGACCAAATTCTCTGATTAACTTCTGATGGATCTCCGGTGGTGGTGATGACGGTTCTCCTTCTTCAATGTTGAATTGGAGAGCCCATGCATGGCATGTATGGGTGCTCCCCAATTTCCTCGAGTTGGATCAGAATTAATGCCTCCGGGCTGCTTCCTTCTTCTCTATTGATGTCGGCTTGGAATTCCGCAGTTCTGAGAAGACTGGCAATTTTGTCAGTGAACCTCTTGGCCCTGCTCCGGGAACATGGTCCTTCCGGAATCATCGTTGCAGTTGACCTGGCTGCCACGCCATCCCCACCCCCTTGGGAAGGTTGACCCGTCAACCGATCAACTTCTTCCTCATCATGCTCGAATAGGGCGAGATCTGCAACGTTAAAAGTGGCATTAATTCCGTAATCAGAAGGTAATTCAAGCTTATAGGCATTATCATTTATTTTCTCTAAAACTTTAAATGGACCGTCCCCCCTTGGGGATAGTTTATCCTTCCGCTTTGCTTGAAACTGTTCCTTCCGCATATGGATCCACACCCAATCACCGGGCTTCAAAAGCAATTTCTTCCTTCCGCGATTGGCGTACTTGGCATATGTCTCAGCAGCTTTGGAGAGACTGTCTCGAACGTTCTTATGCAGTTCCTTAATTGCTCTTGCCCTGTCCCTGCCATTGACATTGAAGTGCTCATTGCGAGGCAATGGCATAAGATCGACAGGTGTTAATGGGTTAAATCCATACACTATCTCAAAAGGAGACATGTTAGTGGCACTGTGGATGTGTCTGTTATAAGCAAACTCTATGTAAGGCAGACACTCGTCCCAACTCTTATGACTAGAAGTAGTGATGATTCTCAGAAGGTTACCCAGCACTCTGTTGACGGCCTCCGTTTGCCCGTCTGTTTGCGGGTGGTACGCTGATGAGAATAAGAGTCTTGTGCCAATCTCATGCCAAAGAGATTTCCAGAAATAGCTGACGAATTTCGTGTCTCGGTCCGATACTATGGTCTTCGGAATCCCATGGAGACGCACTACTTCCTTAAAGAAGAGTTTGGCAATGTGGTGTGCGTCGTTGGTCTTCGTGCACGATATGAAATGTGCCATCTTGCTAAACCTATCTACCACCACAAAGATTGAATCCTTGTTTCTCGCAGTGCGGGGTAATCCAAGCACGAAGTCCATTGATAAATCCACCCATGGGCCCTCGGGAATCGGAAGAGGCATGTATAATCCATGCGGGTGTAACATCCCGGATTTGATAACCCAGGCCGGGATGTCACCGCCACACCTCCCAAGCAAGACACGACTTCATTCGAGCTCACTTGAAAGATGCAAGGCTAAGGGTATAAAATAATTTTAAACAACCAAGTCCGGAAATACTTATATTTAAAAATAATAATCATCCATACACGCAGCGGAAATATAAGTTGTGCAGCGGAAATAAAGTATAAGGGCCGACATGGCCAAAACACGGGTTAAACAGGCCCGTTCATACTATAGTCTAATGCAAATTTAAAATAAAGTGTTCCCAAAAATTCCCATGCATGTACGTGCTCAGTATGATCCATATGCTCTGTAGGAAAAAGAAGGAAATGGTTTGGGTCAGCAAAACGTGCTGAGTAAGTTAACACCTAGCATGATTTAGGGGTTTCAAAGCCTTTAATTAAATTTAATAAAAACATGCTTGTAGGTAATACACAATTTAAGTTAATCATTCACTAATAATTAAATGGCATAATTTAAAACAAAGAAAATATTCAATTCTCTAAATTTTCTCATGATTTCAGGATTTGGTATTTCAAGGATTTCACTCTTTCACTTTTGTTCGATATGATCTAGTATAATATGTTCTCGGGAAAATGGACCCGCAAGAATTTAAACGCATCCTAGGGAATCAAACCCGTAGGAATCAACACACGTCCTGGGGAATCGAACCCGCAGGAAAACAAACGATCGCCCTTGGGGAATCGAACCCGCAAGAACTCAAATACATCCTAGGGAATTGAACCCATAGGAATCAACACACATCCTGGGGAATCGAACACGCAGGAAAACACACAATCATCCTTGGGGAAATCAAACCCGCAAGGTAAGAACACATTTCGCAAGTTTCACAAGTTTCTCAAAATATAACTCATACAAGTCGCTGTCTTACTCCATAATTATTTAAAAATTCATTTTAAGTCCGAAAATTTTGAAATTTCACCGATAACCCGAAAACACAGAGACGAACAAGTTTTGTATTTTAAGTTTCTCGATCCGGGTTAAGGAAACGAGTCAAAAATCAAGTCTTTCACATAAGTAGTGTGCTGTCAGGTTTCAGATTCGACACCATTCAAAGCTTCGACATTTTAACATATCAAATGGACTCCAAAAATTCTGAACTTTTATATGCACATACTAGACATGATTTCCTACAACTTTCATTTAGATTGTAAAGATCAAATCGGACTAGAAAATATAGAACCATGCTCATCAAGTTCGGACCATTGCACTGTCAGATTTCAAAAAGGGTTTTAAATCACAGTTTATGTTCGGATTGATTTGGGGTAGCAAACGTTGATGAAAATCGATGAAATTTTTACACAACATAGATAAATGTGTTAGGATCAAAAGTCTAGTTTTGAGTTTTTCGGTTTGAACTCTTGAAGTAGGGGTTTTGGTCCGATTTCAAATCTGTCCCAGTTTCAAGTTCGACTTTTAGGGCAGGTTTGTTGGAGGCCGTTTTCGGATATCAAAACACAATGAAAAACTATGAAAATTTTACACGAACTAGATCTATGTCTTAGGAAAGTTTTACATGCTTTGAGTTTTACCGTTTGAGCAATTTTAAGGGTTCGAAAAATTCGCACCAAATCACTGCGCCGGGGATTTTTCGTGTTGACAGATTTTAGAGTTACTATATCTCTATGTTCGGTTGCATTTTAGGTCACCCAAAACCAAGTAAGCATTAACTTACAGTGGGGATGATGTCTAGGACGTTTTCGGATCGATTGCGGCGCCCACGCTTGTTACGAACATGTCCTGATTACTCCGTCTCCTTTCCGTTGGCCCCGAAACGAAATCGAAAGTAAAAATCTAGGGTTAGATCGGATTTTCGGACTCGAAAACTTAAAGGAAAACCTATGAACGACTTACCACAATCTGGAACACTAAAGATCTTGTTCCCCACGCCTCCTCCGTTGGTTTTCGTCGTCGGAAAGTGATCGGAAAGTCGTCGGAAAGTGGAGAACTTGTGTTTTCGGTTTTGGGAGGGTTTGGGATGAAGGAAAAGTTTTGGAGGCTGATCATGGAGAGGAAATCTGTCAATTATCGTCCTATAAGCCTTTCCCCCGACCGGGATTGGCTTTCCTTAGTCGGGGTCGGAAATTAAGGCAATAAAATCGCCGAAATCGCGTTTGGCAGCCGGTTCTGTGAACCGGCGCGGTTGCGGCGTGGACCGCGCGGTCGGGGACCGCGCGGCTCCGGTCTGGACCGCGGTCCGGACCGGGCCGTGCGATTCGTCGGGTCCTTTCCTCCTCTCTTTCGGACTTCTATCCTTTCACGTTTTCGGGCTCGATTTTTCGGGTCATTCTCGGATTATAAATTCTTAACTTAAATTTATTCCGACTTAAATTGATTTCATGTTTGAAATCTTAAGTCCGTCGGTTTCGGATTTGTCGGCTTCTAATTCGCGTCTTTTGGCTCCCGTGCAATAATTTATCTAATTAACTTATTTCCGACTTCACGGGTTCTTGGAATTAAAATTCTTTACTTACTTGAATTTAATTCCAATTATTTTGACTCGATTCATGGAATGTCTTCGGGTTTCGTTTCCCTCTTTTATTCCATTTTGAATTTTCGAATCTATCGGCGTTTCATTTCCGAGCAATAATTTATTGTGATAAATTATCTTCTTCTTCTCGGAGATATTTCGACCTTGATTGGATTAAGAAATAAATTTTATTCCTTTGGACGCCGACAAAAATCCCGGGTATTACGGCGGGTGGGAGGTGGATTTTGCCTTCAGACAGACAATACACTTGGAGATGAAGTTGTCCACATCCCTTCTCATTCCCGGCCAATAAAATCTTTCGGTCAAAATTCCAGAAGTGGCAGGTTCTACCGAAATGTCCCATGAGGTCGCCACTATGCACTTCTCGAATTAGCAACTCTCGAATTGACCCTCGTGGGATGCACAAACGGTTTTCGTAGTACAGAAATCCTTCGAGTCTTGAAAACTCCTTGAAACTGTGTGCTTCGGTTGCCGACCAAGCTTCCTTAAAGTCCGGATCAGTGGCATATTGATCCTTCACATGATCAAACCCAATAAGATGAGTCGTGGCATAGGCTGCCAAGGCATGTCTTCGGGAGAGGGCATCCGCAACAACATTTTCTTTTCCCTTTTTGTATTTGAGTACATAGGGGAAGGTCTCCATGAATCCGCTCCATTGGGCATGCCGTTTCCCTAACTGTCCTTGCGTCCTAATGTGCTTGAGGGTTTCGTGATCCGTATGGATAATGAATTCACGACCCCTCAAGTAATGTTGCCACGTCTTCAAAGCTCTGACCACAGTATAGAGCTCCTTGTCATAAGTAGAGTAGTTCAAAACGGCTCCGGAGAATTTCTCACTGTTGTATGCCACGGGTTTTCCATCTTGAAGTAGAACTGCTCCCATCCCAGTGCGCGTCACATTCGATCTCGAATGGCTTCTCGAAATTCGGTAGGGCCAAGACTGGGGCTTGAGTCAGTTTTTCCTTCAGCAACTCAAAACTGTTCTGCTCTGGCAACCCCCACTTGAAAGTCAATCCCTTCTTAAGCAGTGATGGGAGGGGTGCCGCTATTAAACTGAAACCTTGGACAAATCTCCGAAAGAAACCACAAAGTCCCAAAAATTGTCGAACTTCATGAACTGTGGTTGGTGGTTTCCATTCTGAGATTGCCTTGATCTTGCTTTCATCGACCTTTAATCCCCCATCTCCAACGATATATCCCAAAAAGGACAGTTCAGTCGCATGGAACGTGCATTTTTCCATGTTTGCATACAACTGTGCTTCTCGCAGAGTATGGAGTACCTGTTGGACATGGTTAATATGATCAGCAGTAGAAGAACTGTAGACTAAAATGTCATCAAAATAAACGACTACAAATTTATTTATGTAGGGGCGAAGGGTCTCATTCATAAGGCGCATGAAGGTGGAAGGAGCGTTGGTCAGTCCAAATGGCATAACAAGCCATTCGTAGAGACCAAACTTGGTTTTGAATGCGGTCTTCCACTCATCTCCCGGCTGCATCCGGATCTGATGATACCCACTTCGCAGATCTATCTTGGAGAAGATGCTGGCATGGCCCAGCTCATCAAGCATGTCATCTAGTCGCGGTATTGGGTGCCGATACTTGATTGTAATAGCATTCACGGCTCTACAGTCAACACACATGCGCCATGTTCCATCCTTCTTGGGAACCAAGAGGACGGGTACGGCACAAGGTGAGAGGCTCTCGCGCACCCAACCTTTGCTCATCAACTCTTGCACTTGACGCTGAACTTCCTTAGTTTCTTCCGGTGTCATCCGATAGGCAGGCCTATTCGGAATGGAAGCCCCTGGCACGAAGTCGATTCTATGCTCAATTCCTCACAAAGGCGGTAGGCCTGAGGGAACTTCCTCCGGAAAGACATCAGCATGTTTCTCTAACATCCTGGAAAATTCAGCAGGAATATTAGGTGCAGCAGTGCATGTTCTGTAAGAACTATCAATAGGCTTGGAAAAAGTAAGGAAACAGTAACCTTTCGTGTTGGGCTCGCACAGGGTCTGATCGAAATCCATCCTTGTCATCAGAAGACAGGGGTTTGCAGATGGCTCTTGAATACAGACTACCTTACCTTGGCCCTTCCTTTCCTCTTCTTCCTTCTTCATGTTGGTCCGTAAGACCTCTTGATCAGCTCTTACTAACTTTACAGACAATGGCTTAATGTTTATTTGTTTATTCCTAAAAACAAAAGAAATAGTGTTGGCGCGCCCCTTGTAATTAACATCACGATCAAAAAGCCATGGGCGGCCAAGAAGGATATGACAGGCTGTCATTGGGACTACGTCACAGACGACGTTTTCGGAATAGGAACCGATCTTGATTGGAATTTTTGCTCTTCGATGGACCTTCAAGTCACTGTTGTCGTTCATCCAATGCAAGTGATATGGCCTAGGGTGTGCTTCCGTTGGGATATTCAGCCTGCGAATAACATAATTACTCACAGCGTTAGTACAACTCCCATTATCAACAATTATTGAAGCTACACTACCCTTAAGATCACAATGACAATAAAACAAATTCTCCCTTTGTTCGGTGGAACTGGAAGTCTCCTCGGTTTTATCAGCATTGAGGGACCCCAAGACTACCAAATTGGTGAGTGTGTGGTCCTCTTCGATTGTTCCTGCTCTCTGTAGAATTCACCATCACTGTCATTGTTCTGCTCCTCATTCGGCTCCTCTTCATCATCGGAAGATAATATCCTTATAGCTCCATCCTCCATAACTGCAGCCCTTTTGACAAAGGTGCAATTAGGGGAGATGTGTCCTTTGCGGCCACACTTGTAACACGTCACCTCTCTTTGTTTGTCCTTTTCGAACCGAGGTCTTTCGATGGTTGCCGGTTTCGGGGCCTCCTGTCGGTAGACCTTGAATTCCTTGGCCATCTCAAACCCCTTTGTTCGCGGCTTTTCTTCTTTCGGTGCCCACGGTTTGTTCCATTGCTTTTGAGAGCTAGAAGTAGCCCCCGTGTTGGATCTGAATTGAACCCGTGGTCCTGCTTCTTTGAATTGTGTTTCAAGCTGGGCAACAAGTTCTACCAAATCTTCCAATGTTTCATAAGGTCTCAGTTTGACCTCCTTTCTGATGTCTATTCTCAATCCTCGAAGAAACCTTGTCAATGTGAGCTCTTCATCTTCCACACATCCGGCCTTCATCATCAGAATCTCCATTTCTTGGTGGTACTCATGCACTGTTTTGGTGCCTTGAGTCAAGAATGAGAGTTTCTCGTATGTGTCCATTCGGTAGTGAGAAGGCACAAATCGACGATGCATTAATCTGGTAAGCTGCTCCCATGTCTGAACAGGTTCATGGCCTTCTTGAATTGGTCGAAGGGTCTTCTGCCACCAAATCACAGCATATTCTTTGAATGAACACACAGCTAAATTGACCTTTCTGGCATCCAGGTAGTTGTGGCAATTGAAGATGAGCTCCATCTGTTGCTTCCATTCTAAGTATTCATCTGGATTGGTGGTGCCTCGGAATTGAGGTATCTCAAACTTGATTCCTTTCACTTCTTGGTTTTGTTCACGATCCCGGTTGTTTCGATGGTACCTCGGGTTGTGTCGGTCAACCTCTGGACCTGCGGGATAGTCATTAAAATCATCAGATTCATTGTCATCATCAAAATCGTCATGAATTACATTTGCATTTAAATTTTGTTCAGGTGGTGCCCGGGGATTCCGTGGATTTCGTGGTATGGGTGGCACGCGGTTGGCTTGCTGTTCCAATATTTGTTGGCGATCACGCGCAACAGCCATTTGTCGGGGTCCCATTTGGCGATTTAGTGGAGGGTTGAATTCAACCCTTTGTCGATGGGCCATAGCGGCTTCAGCATCCGCCATGTCCTTTGGGTCAATTCTCGTGGGACCAACACCACTGGTCCCTGCACCACTGACTCCTACACCACTGGCTCCAGTTGTTGGACTAGCATGGACTGTGTTTGGTGTAGCCTGGGGAGTTCCTTGGGGCGTTCCTTTCTCGTATTCCTGTTGCAATCTCATCTCGACGGCCCTCAAGGTCTCGGCTCTAACTGCAATCCCCCTTCAACTGTCTCCAGACGTTGTTCTACTTCAGAGAATTGTCCAGTCATTCTGTCAATCTTTTCGGCCAAGGCTCGCACTTGGCGTCCATTTTCAGCTATCATGGCCCTTAATTCTTGTGGTGTCATCTCGGAGTCACCTGCCATAGTACTATACCAAAACAAGATAGAAATACTATAGATATAAAAATGGTTAGAAAATATTTTTCTGGGTCCTCACAGTGTATCACTCTCACTCTTGATCACAATCTAAGGTGTAAGTCTAGGTTAATTCACCAATGGAGAATGCAAACCAAAAGACCACAAAATTTTGGAAATGATGTGAAAGAGTGAGGACTGAATTTATGTGACGCGCAATACACGGACAGTGTGTGATTGCTCGACTCAATTCAAGGAATGGCTTTATGATGGTATGCAATGTGATGCAATCAGTTCAAGTTTAAAACCTTAAATGAGCAATTGTCACACTTAACAGTATTTGAGGCCCAATTTTAAAAGTGTAAAAAGAAACCTTACTAAAAGAAAACTCTCGGAAAACCCAGTTACTCAATTGGCTTCAAGGGCTAGGGTTTCACACAAGTGCCAGTCCAATACCCACTTTATTGCAAAATTGCTCAAGTGGTTTCAAGGGCTAGGTTTCACTAATGTGCCAGTCCACTATATCCAATTTATTGTAACACACTCAAGAAATTAATAAACAAGGGAATAATGTGGACAAATCCCAATTCTCTTAAACAAAATTCCACTGGTGCGAAATATCCTTCAATTCGAAATAATGTTGCAATTCGAACTATGAGGAGTAATTCGAACTTGATGTAGCAATTCGAATTAACCTGCAATTCGAACCTTGAGGAATAATTCGAACTTGTGGTGTATAATTCGAACCAAGGCTGTAATTCGAATTGATCTTGAAACTTGTCTTCTTTTCTTGATTCTCCTGGTCAGTTTGCCACTTTCTCTCTCTTCGGGGAATTTAATGCAAAGTGTACAATAATAATTTTGTCTTATACAATATGTCCCTTTCTTGCAATTAAAATCCCAAAAAGCAAAAACAAACTTGTCCCCCTTAGTACATGAACACCTCACGTAGGTAGCAATTTTGAATCCAAATTCATACACCAAGAACAACTTGAAGAACAATATGAAGATGATATAATCACCAAGAACACACACAAGCAAATCTCACTCCCAAACCCAATAAATCCCACTGTTAATTCTCCAATATGCTCGGATAATGAGTTAAACAAGAACAATAATCACAACACAAGCAAAATATGGGCAAAAGTGAACAGTAGCATGCAAGAATAGGAACACCCTAAGAAAATCGAACAAGACACCCGAAACTTCAAATGGTCATATCTTGGGCATCCGGTGTCCGTTTTCGATGTTCTTTATGTGAAAATGCATGTACTCAATGAGATCAACACAATGGTGGGTTCAGATTTCACAACGGGTGAGAAATGAAGATAACGTAATCTGGATAGAACTCTATTTTTAGGGTTTTATGGTTTTTCGATTTTTATGGGGTTTTGGATGATGATAAACACAATAATGTCCAACTAAAGCTTTGATACCGAAAATAAAACTGCCACGAATGGATCGAGTTGGACACGATATTGTTTAAAAATAACCAAAAACAAGAACAAGCAAAAATAAAGAGATATGGAAGCAAACCACAAATTAAGAGAAAGGAGAGGCAATCAAGATAGGGAATACCTTGACCTCATCTCATGCAATCACCAAAATCCTTGGTTTGATAATCATTTGGGTGCTTCGAATCCAAATGATGAATGTTTCCTAGACAAACACACAAAGGTATTGTTCAAACCCTAGGTTTGGAACAATGTGATCTTTTGCAAACAAATAAGGGAAAATTCCTCAATATTATATTTCAACAAAAGATGTCTAATACAAATGAGGGGAGGCCATATATATAGGCCAAAACCCTAGAAGGAAAATTACAATAAAGGGAAAATAAATAAAATGCAGAATAGGCCTAATTCGAAATATGGCTCTAATTCGAAATAATTCGAACCCCTACATTTCGAACTAGGGCTCAATTCGAAATACTAGTCTAATTCGAACTGCTGGTATAGTTCGAACTATTAGATCAATTCGAACTGATGCTTGAAGTCGAACCAAAGGCTCCAATTCGAACTCCTTCAGTTCGAATTATATTAATTCGAACTCCACCCTAATTCGAATTCACTTACAATCCGAACTTCCATAATTCGAACCTCAACAATTCGAACCCCACTCCAGTTTGAACTCCTTTAATTTCCATTCAAATTCGAACTAGGTGAAGCAATTCGAATTCTATCAATTCGAATTGGTCTTGACAGTTCGAATTGCTTGAGACCTAAAATTATTCTAAGTGTTCAGGATATCTAATACCCTACACTATTACAAAAATATCACCAAATTAAAATATAATCAGTTCAACACCTCCGACCATTGACCAAATTCTCCGATCAACTTCTGATGGATCTCCGGTGGTGGTGATGACTGTTCTCCTTCTTCAATGTTGAATTGGAGAGCCCATGCATGGCATGTATGGGTGCTCCCCAATTTCCTCGAGTTGGATCAGAATTAATGCCTCCGGGCTGCTTCCTTCTTCTCTATTGATGTCGGCTTGGAATTCTGCAGTTCTGAGAAGACTGGCAATTTTGTCAGTGAACCTCTTGGCCCTGCTCCGGGAACATGGTCCTTCCGGAATCATCGTTGCAGTTGACCTGGCTGCCATGCCACATGGTTACCTTCGTACTCCCACTATCGTTCATCCAATGGAGTTGGTATGGACGACTGTGGTTTTTGGTAGGTATTTTCATCTTTCTAACAGCATAAAGACTTATGACATTGGTACAACTACCATTATCAACAATAATAGAAGTCAGATTTCCACAAATCTCCCCATAACAATGAAATAAATTCTCTCTTTGGGCAAGCTCGTTGTCGGGGTTGTCAATCTGCTTCTCAGCATTCAACACTCTCATGGCGACCAAGTTGGGTAGACGAACTTCATCTTGATTGAGGCATTCATCGGCGGATTCGTCACTGCCATACCCATACTCGTCGGCTTCTCTTCCTTCATCTTCTTCCTCGGCCTCATCCTCTTCAAAGCCCACAATCCTGTAATCACCTGTTTCAGTGGTAACTACATTAGCTCTGCGCACATTAGGGCAATATGGAGAAATATGGCCAGGTTGGCGGCATTTATAACAAATTATTTCTTTATCTTCCCTTTTGGGTCGATATCTGTCAGGCTCTCGAGGCCTGCGATCATCTCTCCTATCAGTTCGGAAGGCTTTGCCTAACTCAAAGCCTCGGGGCTTGTTCCCTTTATCATCCTTGGGATAGGATTTATGCTTATCTGCTTCAGGCTTTGAACTCCACTGTCTTGGCGGATGAGAATGGGAACTGGAGTGCTGGCGGCCTCGCTCTTGCTTCATTTGAATATCCAAGGCCGTAGCAAGATGGACGCACTCCTGCAAGTCCTCATAATGCCTGAGCTTAATCTCCTTCTGGACATCCGACCTCAACCCTTTGATGAAACGGGTGATAAAAAGCCCTTCGTCTTCTCGTACCACAGATCTCATAGTGATGTACTCTAATTCCTTATAATATTCTTCTACAGTCCTGTTCCCTTGGACACAATCCTGTAGTTTCATATATAAGTCCATTCTGTAGTTGTTGGGTACAAAACGACGATCCATTTCTATCATAAACTCTTCCCATGTTTCAAGATCGGCCTGCTGTCGTCTGGCTCGGATGCGATTATGATTGATCCACCAAGTGAGCGCATACTCACGGAATTCACTCACAGCCAATCTAATTTTGATTATGTCCGAATGGTTGTGCAATTGAAAACACAGCTCAATTGCATCTCTCCAGTCAAGGAACTCATCCGGTCCGCCTGTTCCTTTGAAGGTAGGAATCTGTAATTTTAGACCTCGCAGATCTGATCCGTTCGGATCCTGATAATCTTGTCCGTTGTATCCTGGAATCCTTCGACCATGTTCGGGTCATAATCATGATACCTTCTTCCTCTGTCAACACGTGGAACATTGCGGACTGCTGCTCTCAGATGACCAGCTGGAACTGGAGCAGGAACATTTGGCGGAACTGCAGCCGAAGGAGGTGCGTTCGGAGGAGGTGCATTTTGAGGGAGTACTGCGGGTGCAGGTGCAGCTGGTTGATTGACCGGTGGTGGAGGTTGTATTGGCACCTGTGCCTGTTGTTGCTGTTGAGCGATCCCTCCATTTCCCGTTCAGCAATCATCATTCCTTGATGAGGACCAATTTCGCCAATTATACTCCCTAGATCAGATCTCCGGGATCTGGTTTCCTCAATCCGCTCTTCCACAGTCCGGATGTCGTTACTTAACGCAGTGAAACGTCCTTCCATTTTGTCATCTATATCATTTATCCTCGTGTTCAAGTGGGTGGTGGTGGTAGACAAGTTTCCAAGGGTAGTGTTCACACTACCCATATCAGTGGTCAGCCCAGCCACCATGCCAGTTAGAGCCTGAATCTGCTTCATTAGATCGTCCATGCTGGTTCCTGCCATAGAAATATAACAGAAAAAATGTATGTATAACAAATTAGAAATAAAATGCAGAAATTTGTAGACTAATATCTCTACAGTATATCACTCAGTTCACTCAATCACTTCTTCAATCCACCTTGGCTCAGGCACAAGAGTCAGAGATCTTCTCAATAGTTTCACCTGTCGGAAGGAAAATTGGAGCTGACAGACAGACACTCACAGCACGAACAGAATACTGTGCTTGACTCAATAAAAGAAAAGGCACTGATTTGTGTGTGATATGCAGTGAAATGCTAAATGATGTGGGTTTGCAAAACCGAGTAGTGCAATCTGCAACCAATTTAATTCAATCTTCACCTTTGGTTAAATTCAATTCTTGATTGAAAAGGAGAAAATTTCCCACCTAAAATTATGAAGAGAGAACTCACAAGGGAAATATCACTCAAGAAAAATACCTCGGTTTACTCAAATGGCTTCAAGGGCTAGGTTTCACAGATGTGCCAGTCCAATATCCACTTTATTGTTAAATAACTCAAGTGGCTTCAAGGGCTAGGTTTCACAAATGTGCCAGTCCAATATCCACTTTATTGTAAACACTCAAAAATATGAGGGATGGAATGTTTGGATATGGGCTTTGGTATGTATGGGTGAAGTATGATAGTGGTGGTGGCCCAAAACAATGGAAAGCCATCTTTTGCAACTTTTGAATTTTGGCAGCTTTTGGATTACGACGCTAGACGTAAAGATTGAATGCATTACGATGCCAAATAATGGGTTTGCCTCGTGAAAGTCTACAATATGATAGCTTAGCGTCGTAGAACACTTTGGGCACAAGAATCACCCTTTTTGGACCACTCACGCGCTCTCACGCGCCTGTCCTTTTGTCCTTGTTCAGTTTTTGCCACACTTCACCAAAATGACCATAACACCCTCAATTCTTATCCAAACGGATTGATTCAAAAATACTCTTGAAGCTAACTTGAAGATCTTTCTGTTCATATAAGATTCATCAATTTTGATGAAGATCTTCAAATTCAAAAGAACACTCAAAGTAAGGGCTCTCGCGGACACACACAGGCAGTAATTTTGTTTTTGCGATTTCGACCCCCAAATGAACTCGGATTGCCTCCAAACCACTTCCAAATTAAAGCTAACACCCAAAAATGGTAGAAAAGGCTCCCCAAAATATAGAAGGTCGGATTGATCAAGATCTCCTTCAACCAAAATGTTCAGATTGTCAAAAACCGATGCAAATGGAAGCACTAGTGTGTCAATCTTGCAAACCTTAATCACAAAGCAATGGGACAAGTGCAATATCCACACAATGAGACTCAATAGACTAAAACAAACACAAAAACAAGAAAACTTGAAGATCAAAGACCAAAGTATATGAACTTTTTGAGTTTTGGATGAAGAACATGAAGAACACTCATGAATCTTTAAATGGATTTTTGGAGGAGGATGGAGATTTGGAAAAATTTGGGCATTATAACCCCTAGGAAAATGGATGATGGTAATTGCCAAATGGAACGTGGTTCCAAATGGAGAGTGGTGGTGTGTGAAATGGATGAACAAAATAAGAACAATATGAAGAACAAGGGATTAGGGAAAAATATGACCAAGATCTTCAAAAATTCATAGAAAATGATTCCCTTGGCCAAATTTGATGATCCACATATGTAGATTCATGCCCAGAACACAAGGAATTCAAATCTTAAATCAGATTTCAAAAATTCCAAGATTTAAGGCACGGATCCCAATGGAACAGTAACTCCGAAAATGAGAAAAATGAAGAACAAAATATTTTTGGATTTTCTAAACCTATAGATTCAACAAAAGCTCTGATACCAAATTAAATATGCCACGGATCGATTGAATACTATAGGCTATTAATGGAAATAACAAGAATGAAAGATAGAGGAGACTTCACTAAGAATAGATTGAAGCTTGAAGACAACCAACCCCTCCAATATGGTGACCCCCTTCCTCCTTTCAATCCTTCAAAGTGATAATCGATCGAGGCGTCTCAAGACTCGATTGATAGCCGAAGCCAAGTTGAATCAAATCCATGAATTTGAGAGAAAATGCTCTCGGTAATGACTTTTGAAAGAAGAGTGTAATTTCATTCAATATCAAAAGTGAAAACAAGAGTGTTAGGGTTGCCATATATATAGGGGAACCATTCAACAAGCAAAGAAAAGGAAATAAACAACCCTACACGAGTTTTAAACAAAGCAGATACAAGGAAACAAGCAAACTGGACTGTTACGACGCTATACTAGTTACGACGCTATACTCGTCTATCGTCGTAGGGATCGTCTGGCGTCGTAGTGTGGGTTCGCGAAGGGGAAGCTCCTGGAGAGGCTACGACGCTACACTTGATGACGACATAACACAAGGATAGCGTCGTAGGAGGGGTGTAGCGTCGTAGGCTTCTTCTTCCTTCAATTCCTTCGGGACGACGCTACACATGATTCACGACGTAGTCCATGGATAGCGTCGTAGTTATGCTCAGCGTCTTAGCTTCCATACTTAGAAGAATTTCTGAACTGTTCGGGTGGGGCCCTCCGTTCCTGTTCCGGCGTTGACTCCGTTGACCGGCGTTGACCGGTGACTTTTCCGACCAAGTTCCGGCCAGATTCTGGCCAAGTTCCGACAACCTCGCCGGAGCTCCGGCGGCGTCTCGGCAACGGCGACGGCGACGGCGGCGACGGTGGTGGTGACGGCGGAACCCTCTGTTTTGACCTCTTCATGCTGGTTTGTTCTGTTTCTGCATCCGGAGGTCGTTCTGCTTTCTGTTTTCAGTCTGAAGAAGCGGGACCCAGAGTGATGGGTCCCGGTTCTATCTGGTATTCTTCAGTCTGTTCCCACTGGATGACTGTGCTTCCCTTGATCTGTTCTGCTCGGCATTTGGACTGCTCCCATTTATCTGATTCCTCTGATAATATTTTGGCAATAGCAGTCAGGAATCTTTTGGCACGCTGTTTTGAGCAGGGTCCCTCCGGGATGGTCAACGCTGTTGACTTGGCTCCCATGCCACTATGACTTGATCCTCATCATTTGATATGGAATTTAAATCTTCCAACTCAACCAATGAAGTTGATGTGACATTTTCTTTGTCATCCAATATCTCTTGAACTTCCACAACTTCATCAAGAACCTTAGAAAAATCACAAGTAGAGATATTAGTAGAATTTAATTCCTCATTTAATAATATTTCATTAGAATTTAAAGGAAAAGAATGACTAATAATATTTTCAACTCCCTTTTCAAAATCCTTGCAAATAGTAGGAACTTTTGATTCTTCTTGAGACTTTGACTCCATAAGCTCATGGATGTGATCCACCTTTTCCAATGCCTCATGTCCTTTAGTATCACCAAGCTCATCCAATAATTCTTGATTTGGTTCTCCATCTACAAAATGAACAATAAAATCATAAGAACCATTTTCATGTAAAATAAGAAATCCATTACTAAGGCACTTAGATGTATTGTGCCCCCTTTTGTTATACTTCCCACAAACTTCATTTCTACTAGAAGTAGAAGTTTTCCATTTTATTTTGATCAAATCCTTTGACTTGGAGGTGGATGTTTCTTCTTGTTTCGAAAGTGACTTCCAACTCTCACTTGCTTTGGACTTTTCTTCTTTAGATAGGACCTTCAAAGACTTTCTTTCTTTGAACTCTTCTTGTTTACATGGGACATTCCAACACTTCCTTGTCTTAGCCTCCTTTTGAGACTCCTTTTGAACATCATTTGTGTAGGATGGACACTTGTCATAAGATCTTTGTGTCCTCCTTTGAACTTTCTCATCAAACCTTTGCTCCCATCTTTCGGAATGTAATCTCATGGAAGTGAGATTGGTTCTAGCATCTACCTTGAATCCTTGGATTATTTTCTTTTGTTCCTTAAGGAGACGCATAATATCATCCAATGTTGCCATAGCTACCAAAACAAACAAGAAAAGAAAACTACAAATATATGTATACAATGTTAGAAAACAAAAAGAAAAACAAAATGGACCTCACTCAAGTGATGTAGGTACACTCGGGTTCACTCGATCACACCATCGTGTCCCTTGGCTAGCAAGAAGGGATCTCCACAAGTGGCTCGAATTCAGCCCCCACAAAGGTGTCTCAAGTCGCTCAAATGGTGGCGTTGGAACTTGATGTACGTACGCTTTAGAGTAGGAAAGCAAATACTCTAACTCGACTCAATCAACAACCGTTAAGAAGATCATATGAATATACACATAAAAGCATGTTAAGAACAATCATATCCAATCTTCCAATATTGCCTCACAATGATTTCAACAATCAACCCACTAAAATCAACAACCCGAAATGACTCAAATCCTACACACAATCCCAATGACAATATTTGAGTGAACTCACCACACAACCCAAAAATCAAGAAAAATAGTGTACAACCTAGGTTTCAACAACCCTTTGTTGTAACACAAAAGAAAACAATTTTGCACTAGGTTTCAACAACCCTTTTGCAAATGAAAGAAATCAACAAGTTGCCCTAGGTTTCAACAACCCTTTGGCAAGAAGATGTGAGTGTCAAAATGCCCTAGATTTCAACAATCCTTTGGCATGACAAAAGAAATCAATCAAACAACTCACACCAAAAATCCTAGAAGGCCTCCCGCAATATTTCTTTCTTTTTTGTTTTGTTTTTTTTTTTATAACAGTTTTTTTTTATATATTGCTCTCGGCTTCTACTTGTGTTTTTAGAGTGCCTTTTGCCAAAAATTTCAACAATGCAATTTTACTAGGCCTTCTACAAAATTCAACAAGCCAACTAGCAATTTCAACAATCCCGACGACTCAACAAGTGAAAAGAAAGGAAATCAAGATACCAAGCTTGCAACACTAACCAACATGTAATAAGATTGGGGAAATGACAAGGATGTCAAATCCGATCCATTTGACCAAACAAGAGATCATACTTGCGGTGGGATCAAATGCTAAAGAGAATGATGCAAGCACACTTGGAAGCCATTTCGAAGGAGCGTAAAGGCATGAAGAAGCATCCAAGGCATGTGATGACATAGCACGGGATGATGTGGCGCGTGATGACATGTTGGCAACCAAGTTCTAAGGAAGCATCAAGAAGCTAGGAGCAAGGATATCAAGGTCAATTCCAACTTCCAAGTGGGGTGATGACTTGACAAGAGCCAAGGAAGCACCAAGCCCGAATCCAACAGTCAACATGCCGGATTCAACAATCACGGGTTCAACATCAAGAATACTTGGAAGGAAGGTGGATGAAGTATAAAGGAAGGAAGAACAAGTTTGGACAAGAGAAAGGGGAAGAAACAAGCTTAAAGGAAGGAAAGACAAGATTTAAGACATGTCTACCATGGTTTTTATTACATGTCTAAAAACAATCTAGTGTAGGATTGTGTCTTGTTTTTCCTATATGATATTATCTCAACAAGACATATGGGTTGAGACATATCAATACTAGGTTGACTAGGTATGTCCTAGGTTAGGAAGTAGAAGTTGGATGTGTCTTAAAGATGGTTAAGCTTGTAATTAGAGGGGTTACACTTGTTAGGAGTTAGGATTGTGGGGATTTAGCCACAAGGGCCTTGTTTGGCCGAATTTCCACAATTGTGGAAAGGGGTGGACGCTCAAAGGGAGTTCTATAAGTAGAACCTCCCACACTTGTATTCATTTAGACTTTGTTGAATGAATTTGAGATTTCCTTTGAGAGTGAAGAGAGTTCTTCCTTTCTTTTGTTCTTGAGAGGTGGTTAGAGCCTTTTGAGAGAGTATCCAAACCCTTTCCCTTCCACCACCATTCGGCCATCACCACCACCACCCTTGGCCGTGTGATTCCATGGAGAGGAAAGCTTGAAATCGGTTCTTTGGACTAGCTTCAAGGGGTCGTGACACGAGGGCGCTTGAAGGAGGCTTCTCGGGGTCAATCTTGAAGATCACAACCATGGCGGCGTATGGTTCGACTCTAGAAGGGTCCGGGTCGTATGAGTCGATGGAAGTGATGATCAAGGCATCCATCCTTCCCATTTCCAAGTAAATTTCCATTTTCCTTTTGTTTTTGATCTCTTCTTGTTTCTCTCTTTGCCTCGGCCAATTGGCCCTTTCTTTGTCTTTTGCTTGCTCGTTTTGATCTTTCGGAATTAGGCACATAGATCCATGGCATAAATTTTGGTATCAAAGCCTTGCTTAATTTCGAAAATTCCATGTTTAGTTGCTAGGGAATCCAACGCCATTCATGTTTGATCTTGTGGCGGTTTTATGGATTTTGTTGTTGAATTGTTGCTTGTTGTTGAAATCCATGTATGCTTGATTCTATGGATTTGATTTCTTGTTAGTTGTTGTTGATTTTGTTCTCTCTTGTTGAATTGGAAAAATCACCCTCATTGTTGAATTTTTGAGCCCTTGTTGAATGTCGTTGGTGCTAGTTTTCGATTCTTCCTAATCTAGATTGTGTAGAATTACATATTTTAGCATCTCGGAGCATTTGTTGAATTTTCTTCCAAATTTTGAGAGAGGGCCGAGAGTTGGGTGTACAATAGGGGGCGGTTTTGTTGAAAAATTTGGCTTGTCGAAAGTAGTGTAGAGTTAGTTTACTTGCACATGCTTGCACATGAGATTAGAGGGAAGTTATGTTCATTAGGACAATCTATGATGTTTCCCCAATTTTAAGACATATTAGAATGTTTCCCCAAATCTCTTACAAGTTAGTTTTGGCTTTGTTTGTTGTTTCTTGTTGCTAGTCATTTTTCACTTGGTGTATTTTTGACTTGTTGAATTTTTTCTCGATTGAGTTGTTGAATTTTGCTATTGGCCTAGTAAAAATGCATTGTTGAAATTTTTGGCAAAAGGCATTCTCAATATTAGTAAAAGCCGAGAATATTAAAAAAAACAAAAAAAAAGTGAAAACGGGGCAAAAAGAAAACAAGGCCGAGAGATAAAAAAATATATATATATATAAGATTGCGGGAGGCCTTAGCTTGTGAATTTTTGAGTTTCGTTTCTATTGTTGAATTTTTGTTGTTTGTTGTTTTTTCCACCTTCTTTGTCTTGCCAAAGGGTTTTTGAAACCTAGGGCAATTTGTTGAATTTTTGCACTTGCAAAAGGGTTGTTGAAACCTAGTGCAAAGTGGTCTTTCTTTGGTGTTCCAACAAAGGGTTGTTGAAACCTAGGTTGTGCACTATTCCTTTTGGTTTTTGGAGTCTTGTTTCGGTTTCAAGGTGTTGGCCGAGACCTTCTTGTTTGATTTTAAGGGTTTGTGTGTTGTGAGTTCACTCAAATATTGTTGGGATTGTGTGTAGGGTTTTCTTGTGTTGATTTGCTAATAGTGGGATTGATGTTGGATATTGGTGAGGATATTTGGAAGAATTGGATACACTTGTTCTTTACTTGCTTAATGTGTATTTCTTTCATGATCATCTTAACGGTTCTTTGATTGAGTCGAGTTAGAGTATTTGCATTCCTACTCTAAAGCGTACGTCACTCGAGTTCCAACGTTACCATTGTGATCGATCAAGAGGAGCTTTGTGGGGTTGAATTCGGCACTTGGAGAAGATCCCTTTTTGCTAGTCTAAGGGACTTGATAGTGTGATCGAGAGACCCGAGAGTACCTACATCACTTGAGTGAGGTCCATTGTGTTTTGTTTTAGTTTTTTTAACATTCTATACATATACTTGTAGTTTGTTTGTCTTTGGTTTGTGTAGGAATGGCTGGCATGGGAGCTGGAACGAGGGCGCTGCTGATTCCCACATTTCCCGAAGGCCCGGTGTCAAAACAGCAGACAGAGAAATTCGTGACCAGAATTGCTGAGCTGCTGAACCGGAGTTTCGAAGAAGAACTGCTAAAAGCCAAAGCCGGGAAAATGGGCCTCAAGCTGCTGATCCAACACGACGCCAACCAAGGCCAGTACGACGCTACCCAAGGCCCTACGACGCTAACCTCCTATAGCGTCGTACCAAGCTACCATGTCGTCAACCAGAATGCTGCCTACGACGCTAAGGACTCCTACGACGCTATCCTCGTCGACGACGCCAACCATGTGTAGCGTCGTACCCTTACACGTCGACAAGGAGAGCTACAGTTTCAACACCAGAACCACTACGACGCTACCCCTCCCCGACGACGCCAAATAGTTCAGCGTCGTATCAGCCTAGCGTCGTACCAGTGTTACTTTAGGGTTTTCCTTGCTTGTTTAAACTCCAACTTTAGTTGTTAATTCCTTTGTAATTTGGATGCCTATATATAGGTCATCCTTTACATTGTTTCATTTTAACTTTGAATGAATATACACTTGATTTGAGAGTATTCTCTTTGGTTGTGGGAAACCGAGAGCTTCAAGGTTCACCATGAGCTTACACCATTGTTGGAGTCTCCTTTCGAGCTTGGAGGTGTGCTCGATCGTATAGATGTCGTAACGGGAACGGGAGAGGGATTAGGCATTGCTATCGTGCATAGTCGAGTCCGATTCGGTGTCTCGAAATCGGTTGCCTTCGGTATCATCTTACCTTTCTCTTTGTTCTTCTTTATCAATCATATCCAACAATTGATCCATGGCATATTCTCTGGTATCAGAGCCATTGTTGGATTGATTGTTTTCTTTCTTCTTCTCTTAAATTCCAAAAAAAAAAAAATCCAAAAATTTTGTTTCCTGTGTACTGTTCACATCAGAACCGTTTTGCTCAGGCAACATTCTCTGAATTCTGAGTTCATATTTGGTTTTGTTGGATTGACTACATAGAGATTCATATAAAGTTCTTTGAATTTGGCCAAGGGATCAATTTTCTATGAATTTTTGAAGTTCTTGGTCATTTTCACCAAAAATAGTGTGTTCTTCATTTCCCCTTATTTCGGTTACTGTTCCATCATTTTTCGTGGGTCTCTTGTGTTGATTTTTGAGTATTGATTGCTTATGTGAGTTACCCATCATCATAGCTTTCCATTGGCACCATTTTCACCATCATCCATATCCATTTGCAAATTTTGGGTCTCGGCCGAGGGCTCTTGTTCTTGGTTGGGATTTGATTTTTGTGTTCATCGTGTGTTTTTGTGGTCATATTTGGATTTGATTGTGGTTTTAGTGTTTTAATCGGTATTATATGAGCATATATCCATTATCGAGTGCATCCGAGTGTTTTGGGAATTTTTGAATATTGAGTGATCTTCATATTGTTCATACGAGTTCTTGGGGATTGTGTGTTTTGATCTTATTGGGTTTAGGGTTTGTGGGAGTTAGTGTTAGAGTGTTCAGATTACGACAAGTGTCAGGGAGTTAATTGGGGAGCAAGTCTTCCAGTACTACGACGCTATAGTGTCCTACGATGCTATACGCGTTACGACGCTACACCACCTTCAGTCGCATAGACTAAGACAACACTTCTCAGGCGTCTACGACGCTATACCACTACGGCGCTATCCACGATAGCGTCGTACCCCAACATCATTCCGACGAAGAGTCGAAACCAGAATCCAGTCCAAGTCTGAGGACGACGCTAAAGCCTACGTCGACAAGCAACTACGACGCTATCCAAGTCTCTCGACGAACTCGAGTATAGCGTCGTAATTTTTCAGAAAAAGGCAGAAAATTAAAGAAGGCCAATTCAAGTGCTACGACGCTACGCAACTAGTACGACGCCAAAGTGGACTCCGACGAACATCAGTCTAACGTCGTACCTGTGCCAAAAATTTTCAGAATTTCAGCGTCCAATCAGAGGCTGCCACGTGTCCATTACAGTGTTTCCGAGATATTCATTGTATTGCAATATTTGTAATTCGGACTGTAAACAGTTGGGCTGTAATTATTGGACTGTTATTATCTTACTGTACGGTTTCACTAAGATAAATCACGAACAATCTATCGGGTTGAAGTTCCGTCAGTGTTCGCACTTGACAGTGGAATTCTCCGAGGAATAAGTGCTTGCACTGTTCCGCTGATTTATTTTATAAACCACCAGAGTTGAAGCTCCGTCTGTAATTACAGATAGTGGAGTTCCTCGACAGTAATCTTTACCAGTTGTTTTATCAGCTTGGTAATTGTTGATATTGGGGTTGTGTAAGTGAGGCAAATATTTTTATTCCGAGCGTTTATATTTGTGAGGTTTTTACTTTACACTTCTAAATTGCGAGGAGTCCGGATATTTGCTGCATAGCTGATTAACGCCATAAACTGCTTTTAGTTCAGATTGATCACTTCACACACAACTCTGTACCATTTATTTGATAGAGTCGAACTGTGTATTCTGTTTCTTGCACTGTGCGTCCATATCTGTTTTCTCACCTCTGATAGTTGGTTGATCTATACGTTTGAGCACATTTCAGCTTGTCAGCACCAACTGGTGGAGAAGTGGACCCAGTGAGAGATACACTTTTGTGAGATCACTCTACAAATTTACTGCCTATTTTCTCTAACCTTTCTATACATATATCTAGTTTTTCTTGTTTCCTGATCTGACATGGCAGGCAACAGTGATCAACGATTTGATCAAATCTTAGCCGCCATCCAAGCACTGGCAGAGACCACCGCTCGGAGGACTGATCTAGATCCAATGCGCAAGGACATAGCTGACAATGCAACTCGAGTCATTGAGATCACTCAGCGCTTGGATACTCTTGCCACTGATGTGCAAAGGGGAGATACGTTGTGGAAAGAAGCACTGCAGACACAGGTCATGCAGCACGTGGATCGAAGGATCGAAGAGGCTTTCCAGCCTACGCCTTCACCACAGACCAACACCCCAGGAAGCACAAGCGGAGTCAATCGATCAGAAATGGAAGAAGCTGAGACCGCTATTGAGGAGCAAAGGTTACACTTCGGAACATACGATAGACGGCAAGGTCCACGAGGCAATCGGGCCCCAGCCCCGACTCCACCTCGACCCCCAGTGCCAACAACTGTTCAGTTCCAAGTACCTCCACCTCCACAACCGGCACCAGCCGCATCCATTCCTAGACCACCAGTGCATCATCCACCGCGGCAGAGGCTAGACATTAACCCACCTCCAGTAGTACATCTCGAGGACGAATTTGAAGAAGATCGCACGCCTCGAGCGCATGCAGAACAGAACAGAATGGAAGCTGATCTACGAGGGATCAAGTTCACCATACCAGCATTCAAAGGAACAAGTGATCCAGAAGAATTTATTGACTGGAGATAGTCCATTGAGCTAATCTATGACTGTAAACAATATAATGAATTCACAAAGATCCAATTAGTTGTATGCGAATTTAAGGATTATGCCTTACAATGGTGGCAGAAATTACAGCGCGATACTCAGAGATTGGGACTGCCAGCTATTTCTAACTGGGCTCAACTAATGCACGCGATGGAAAAGAGGTTTGTTCCAAGTAGTTATTTTGATGAGCTATATCTGAAGGTAAATTTCTGTGTGCAGGGCAACAGGACTGCCGATGAGTACTACAAAGAACTAGAACGCCTCATGATGAGAGCACAGATGAATGAGGATGAACCGCTGCTGATGGCGAGATTCAAGAGAGGATTAAGAAGAGAAGTTCTTGCAGAGATTAAATTGAGGGAATATACTGGGCTCGAACATCTCGTTCAGCTTGCAGTTGAGATTGACCGTCAACTGAGGGACAGACCCGTCAAATCGACTATCATCTCCAACAGTACCAAATATTGGACAACCAGATCAAACGACCAGCCTTGTAAGCCGACAGATAAATATGGGAAGCCCAATGCTCAAAAGGAAGATAGACCCAACAAGCCCAAAGCTTTCGAAATGGGTAAAGACTTCAAGGATCCCAACAGATACAGGAAGGACGATCGAGATAAGCCCAGGAAGGACATCAAGGACGTCACCTGTTTCAAATGTGGACAAAAGGGTCATTATTCCCGAGATTGCCCGAAGAGAGAACGGCGAATGGTCATGATCGAATCCGGAATTTGGAGAGAAGTTGATTCTGAAGATGAGGATGAAGAAGCTGAGCATGAGGAGCCAAATGTCGATAATGATGATCAATATCCAGACGAAGGGGATCTGAGCCGTGTAGTCTTGGAAGGAAACGATGAGGAGTATGTGACGAACTTCATAGTAATGAGAGCACTGAACGCGGATAAAGGCGAAGAGTCCACCAGCAAGACACCTGAACAAAGGGAAAATCTATTCCATTACCATTGTAAACTTAAAGGCAATGTTGCCTCATTAATTGTAGATAATGGTAGCTGTGTTAATGCTGTGAGTCTCTATACTATGCGCAGGTTAGAAATACCTATGCAAGATCATGCCAAGCCATATCAACTCCACTGGATGAGCGAGAGTGGAACTACCAAAGTAGCCAAACAGGCAAGGGTGCCGGTTACCATTGGACCCTACTCTGAGGAAATACTTTGTGATGTAGATCCCATGACGGCATGCCACATTTTACTAGGCCGACCATGGATGTATGATAAGAGGGCCATATACCGCGGCACAGAAAATGATCTCTCATTCCGAGACGGAAAGCGCCGAATATTGATGAAGTCACTACCCCCGAAGACTGTCAAGATTGATCATCGCAATTTGATGGAAAACATCCGGAAGGAGGAAGAGGAGTTCAAAAGAAAGCAAAAAGGTAAAGGGATTGTAATTAATTCTGATAATTCTAATCAATCTCCCTTATTACTTGCAGGCTCTGAACGATGCTTGTTATTCACGAAGCAAGAGCTGGAAGCAGCCATTGAGGATGCGCCTTCACCAGGTCACTGTTTTCTAGCATTCGTTACGCCTATAGAAGAAAATTCTAAGAACTCTCCTGCTACACTTAATGTGCCTAATAACTTTCGCAGGATATTGGAAGATAATATGGATGTTTTTCCGGAAGAATTGCCAGCAGGATTACCACCTTTGAGAGGTGTGGAGCATAAGATCGACTTCGTACCAGGAGCATCGATTCCAAATCGGCCTGCCTACCGTATGAACCCAGATGAAACGAAAGAGGTCCAGAAGCAAGTTCAAGAGTTGTTGGACAAAGGATGGGTTCGGGAGAGTCTGTCTCCATGTGCAGTGCCTGTACTACTGGTACCGAAGAAGAACGGAACGTGGAGGATGTGTGTCGATTGCAGAGCTGTCAACGCCATAACCATCAAATACCGCCATCCGATTCCACGACTAGATGACATGCTCGATGAGCTAGGTGGAGCAAGCATATTCACCAAGATAGATCTGAAGAGCGGATATCACCAGATACGCATGCAACCAGGGGACGAATGGAAAACTGCGTTCAAGACAAAGTTCGGGTTGTATGAGTGGCTTGTGATGCCTTTCGGTCTCACAAATGCTCCATCTACGTTTATGAGATTTATGAACGAGACTTTGAGAGAATTCATGGGCAAATTTTTCGTTGTGTATTTTGATGACATTCTAGTCACAACGAAGATGACCATGTAAAACATGTTGTGCAGGTGATCATCAAGCTGAGGAAAGCAGAGCTCTACAGAAACTTCGAGAAGTGCACCTTCCACGTGCCTGAAGTCACATTTCTGGGATTTGTCGTTGGGAGGCATGGACTGAAAGTGGATGATTCCAAAATTAAAGCAATTTCTGAATGGACTCCACCAACCAACGTCAGTGAAGTCAGAAGATTTCTAGGCATGTGCGGATTCTTCCGAAGATTTGTGCCACAATTCAGTGTGATCGCTGCACCAATGACCTCTCTGCTGAAGAAGGGATTACAATTCAAATGGGGACCCAAGGAGCAGAAGTCATTTGAAGAATTGAAGGATAAGCTCACACATGCACCCGTGTTGGCATTGCCGAATTTTGACCTTCCATTCGAGATCGAATGTGATGCCTCAGGAACCGGCATAGGCGCAGTATTGCTTCAAGATGGCCGACCAATTGCCTATCACAGCGAGAAGTTTGGAGGAGCTCGACTGAACTACTCCACGTATGATAATGAATTGTATGCTGTGGTACAAGCAATGAGAGTTTGGCAACATTACCTACGAGGGCGTGAGTTCATAATCCATACAGATCACGAGACGCTGAAGCATATTCGAGGACAGGGGCAATTAAAGAATGCTAGACATGCCCGTTGGAGCTCATTCATCGAATCATTTCCGTATGTGATCTGTTACAAGAAGGGTAAGGACAATGTGGTAGCAGATGCCCTCTCGCGAAGATTAAATCTCGCTGCATTTGCTACTACTCATCTGATAGGTTTCGAGCACATCAAAGAATTATATGCTCAGGATAAAGATTTTGGAGAAATATACAAGAAAACTGAGAAATTGGCTTTCAAAGAGTATTCTCAATTAAATGGTTTTCTGTATTATGGGAACAAATTGTGCATACCAAGAGGGTTCATCAGAGAACTGTTAATTTCTGAAGCCCATTCGGGAGATATGATGGGACACTTTGGTAGGATTGCCACAATGAATATTTTGACTGAACGCTTCCACTGGCCGGAATCGAAAAGCAAGTCGCTGATTTTATCAGCAAGTGCATCACGTGTCTCAAAGCCAAGTCGACAGCGAAACCACATGGGCTATACCAAGCATTGCCAGTACCGGAGGGACCTTGGATCGACTTATCCATGGACTTCTTCTTAGAACTACCACGTACGGTTAGGGCAAAGGATTCCATTTTTGTGGTTGTTGACCGATTTTCGAAGATGGCACACTTCATTCCCTGTGCCGAAACAAATGATGCGCACCACGTTGCCAGACTATTCTTCAAAGAGGTTGTTAGACTGCATGGCGTGCCAAGGACCATTGTCTCCGACAGAGATGCTAAATTTGTCAGTTATTTTTGGAAGTCTCTGTGGGCAGAAATTGGTACCAGGTTGCTGTTCTCCACTGCATATCATCCCCAGACCGACGGACAAACTGAAGCAGTTAACCGAGTTTTGGGTAACTTGCTTAGGATTATAACTGCCTCAAGCAGTAAGAGTTAGGATGAATGTTTACCCTATATTGAATTTTCCTATAATCGACACGTACACAGTGCCACACACATGTCACCATTTGAGGTTGTGTACGGGTTTAATCCACTGACGCCACTTGATTTGCTGCCATTGCCTCGCAATGAGCATCTTAACATTAATGGCAGGAACAGGGCAAGTGCAATCAAGGAGATGCATAGGGATGTGCAGGATAGTTTGACCAAAGCAGCTGAAGGCTATGCCAAATACAACAACCGGGGCAGAAAAGAGCTAATACTGAAAACTGGCGATTGGGTGTGGCTAAACTGGAAGAAAGAACGGTTTCCCGCCAGCCGACACAACAAATTGTCTCCACGAGGAGATGGGCTATTTAAAGTTTTAGAAAGGATTAATAATAATGCTTACAAGTTGCAATTATCTGATGAATATGGTCATATTAATCTTGTCTTTAATGTTGCAGATCTAACTCTGTTCGAGGGGGACGAGGAAGATCCTGGTCGGTTGATGGCTCAACCTCCCCAAGGGGGTGGGGATGGCATGGGAGCCGGAACGAGGGCGCTGCTGATTCCCACATTTCCCGAAGGCCCGGTGTCAAAACAGCAGACAAAGAAATTCGTGACCAGAATTGTTGAGCCGGAGTTTCGAAGAAGAACTGCTAAAAGCCAAAGCCGGGAAAATGGGCCTCAAGCTGCTGATCCAACACGACGCCAACCAAGGCCAGTACGACGCTACTCAAGGCCCTACGACGCTAACCTCCTATAGCATCGTACCAAGCTACCATGTCGTCAACCAGAATGCTGCCTACGACGCTAGGACTTCTACGACGCTATCCTCGTCGACGACGCCAACCATGTGTAGCGTCGTACCCTTACACGTCGACAAGGAGAGCTACAGTTTCAACACCAGAACCACTACGACGCTACCCCTCCCCGACGACGCCAAATAGTTCAGCGTCGTATCAGCCTAGCGTCGTACCAGTGTTACTTTAGGGTTTTCCTTGCTTGTTTAAACTCCAACTTTAGTTGTTAATTCCTTTGTAATTTGGATGCCTATATATAGGTCATCCTTGACATTGTTTCATTTTAACTTTGAATGAATATATACTTGATTTGAGAGTATTCTCTTTGGTTGTGTGAAACCGAGAGCTTCAAGGTTCACCATGAGCTTCCACCATTGTTGGAGTCTCCTTTCGAGCTTGGAGGTGTGCTCGATCGTATAGACGCCGTAACGGGAACGGGAGAGGGATTAGGCGTTGCAATCGTGCATAGTCGAGTCCGATTCGGTGTCTCGAAACCGGTAGCCTTCGGTATCATCTTACCTTTGTCTTTGTTCTTCTTTATCAATCATATCCAACAATCGATCCATGGCAATGGCTACATTGGAGGATGTAATAGCTTTGTTGAACAAACAAAAGGAGGATATGGAAAGGCGTTTTCAAGAGATGGAGACCAATGCACGTTTGCATGGAACCAACTTGACTACTCAAATGGAAAGAATGATGGATCAAAAGCTAGAAGGAGTTTTAGATGAGCTAGCCTTGGATAGTGGACATGAGAAGCCAAGAGGGCCTAGGAGAGGTCCTAGATCGAATGGGAGCCAAACTCCACATGGGAGCCAACCCCCTCGGAACCGAGGCCGAGACCGACCACATGGCCGAGACCATGGCCGAGACAATGGCCGAGACATTGGGCGAGAACCGAGGCACCCTAGGCAAGCTCCAAGGCATGATGATCTTGATGAAAGTGCATCCGATGGTGACTATGAAGAAGTTGGCCGAAGGATGAGGAGACATGACCGAGAGGATGATCTCAAGAGCATTAAGTTTCAAGTGCCAAGCTTTAAAGGCACTAGTGATCCTCATGAATTTTTGGAATGGAAAAGCAAAATGGAGCTATTGTTCGATTGCCATAACTACTCGGAGGTCAAGAAGGTTCAAGTGGCGGTGGTCGAATTCAAAGAGTATGCCATCACTTGGTGGGAGAAATTCAAAAAGGATCTTGACCGAATGGGCGCCATACCCGTGGAGACTTGGATGGGCTTGATTAGAGCCATGGAGGCTAGATTTGTTCCACCCTTCTACATGGAGGAACAAGAGCTCAAATTGCAAGCATTGTACCAAGGCAACCGATCAGTGGAGGAGTATGCTAAGGAGATGGAGCTCTTGATGATGAGGACACAAATGGAGGAGAGAGATAGTGTGACCCGAGCTCAATTCAAGAAGGGGCTTAGGCGCGACATCTTTGAGGTGGTCAATTTGCAAAGATTCGATTCCTTAGATGAGATGGTGCACTTTGCCATCAAGGTGGAGAATCAAAACAAGAGCAAGGGGCAAAGAGCTTTTCCAAAGCATGGCTATCAAAAGGAGTTTAAGACAACCTCAAAGCCGTGGCAAACATCCAAAAAGGAGGATCCACCAAAGGAGAAAGAGTTTGTTAAGCAAAAGGGGGAAGTTTCTAAACCTAATCTTGACAAGCTTAAGAACATTACTTGTTTTAAATGCCATCAAAAAGGACATTATGCATCTAGTTGTACGGCTAAGAAAACTTTGATTTTGCATGAGGATGGGATTTATGAATATGTTGATAATGATGTTGTAGGTGATTCAAGCTCAAGTGAGGAGGAGGAAGACCGAGGCAAGGCTATATGCATCTATGAGGGAGACGATGGAGAGGCCCCATCTTCATCCTTGGTGACTATGAGGTTGCTTGGAAGCATTCCAAAGGAGCACCAAGAGCTTGATCGAGTGAAGGAACAAAGGACCACTTGTTTCATTGCCGATGCAAAATACAAGGGAGGAATGCTAGTGTGATTGTGGACAACGGGAGTTGTACAAATGTTATTTCCTCTTATGCCATAAGGAAACTCTCACTACCAACTTTCAAACATCCAAGTCCCTACAAGCTACAATGGATGAACGAGAGTGGAGAGCAAAAAGTGCATCAACAAGCTAGGGTTCCTATTGAGATAGGAATCTACAAAGAGGAAGTCCTATGTGATGTCACTCCTATGAGTGCATGTCACTTGTTACTTGGAAGGCCTTGTGGCGTGGAAGCCAGGACAACTGCTACAGTAATTCCTTTTCCGGAAGGACCTTGTTCGAGGAAGCAGACCAAGAAGTTCACATCCAACGTAGCTGAATTTTTGAAGAATAATTTTGACAAAGAGCTGTCCAAGATTTCCAAGATCCGATCAGAAGCAACTCTGCTCCTACAGCTCGAGCAGGCAGATGTCCGGGAGCCGGAACTATGACCCGGAAGATAGATCGGATGAAGAATATCATTTTGATATTATTTTTGTAATAGTATAGCATTAATATGCCTTAATATGTAAAAGGCATGAAAACAATAGAAAACGTTAGTTTTGGAACATCCGGGGCGCCAGACAGAGATCGTGGCGGCAGACACCTTGTGGCGCCAGGCCACTGCCTGGCGACATGGCCTGTGGCGCCAGGCCACTGCCTAGCGACACAACTTCCTCCGAGGACTTGAGACACCAATCCGAGATGTGGCGTGAACCTCCGTGGCGCTAGACAACCCGTGGCGCCAGGCCACGCCTGGCGACTAGCCCATGCTTAGCGCCACAAACATGCCGTGGTGCCAGACAGACCCGTGTCGCCAGACGACCGCGTGGCGCCAGGCCACGCCTAGCGACAGGCCTGTGTCCCCAGGCGCTTAGCGACACAACTTTTCCAGGCGAGCAAAAACACATTCCGAGCCGTGTCCGGAACCACTGTGGCGCCAGACCCTTATGGCGCCAGGCCAACTTAGCGCCACACATCCAGCTTGGCGCCACAACTCCATGTCTGGCGACAGAAGCTCTATTTTGCTTTCTTTTCATTTTCTCTTGCTTTGTAAGTGTACGTAGGGGCTTTGGCACTATAAATATGCCTCCCCCTTCACTTGTAAAACTTTATCTTTTGTTGAATATCAAGTTTGCTTTCTTTGCAACATTTCCAAGAGATCAATCCCCCTAAATGATCACTTCATTTGGGGCAATTCCAACACTTAGAGATTGAAGAACTCTATGTTGTTCTTGAATCAATTTTTGTAACCATTGAAAATGGAGGATATGACATATGAGCATGTTTGCCATTAAAGTGTGAGCTTGAGTTGATTTTCTTCATCTCCTTGGACTTGAAGCTATCCAAGAGGATTAACACCAACAATTGAGTTTAATGAGGTTGTGAGGACAAGACATAGGAGCTTGTTTGCCTTCCATTGTTAAAAGCTTGAGTTGGTTGCTTCCCTATCACTCTCTTCTTCACCTCCTTGCTTCTTCTTTATTTTTCCTTTTCAAGAATGTATCCTATGATCCATGGCATTAGTTAGAATTTGGTATCAGAGCCAAAGATAGGATCTTTCTTGGTTTTAAATCCAAAAACAACAAAAACATCAAAAATCGAAAACCCTAAAATTCGGAACAGAATCTGTTCTGGACATTTTCGGACTTAATAATTTTGAATCTTGCAAATCTGGGTTGATATTTGAATTCCTCATGTTGAGTAGATGGATTTGCATATGTGGATCATCAAAATCAGAGTTCATATGACAAAGTTATGATTATTTGAAGTTTTGGTGTTGTTCTTCATCAAACTCGAATTTTTCACCAACTTTGCTTTATGATTCTGAATTTTGGGTGTTAATGGACTTAAATATGTGTTAATGATGCAAGTTGAGATGTCTGTTTAAGTATTAATTGCAACATTGCATCAAAAATTCCGAAATTAAGTTTGAGTGTTCATCACCACCACCTTGCTTGTTCATCCACCTTCAACCTTGTTCTTGCAAATCTTCAAGGGTGTTCTTGGACAAAATTACTTGATCCAAAAGGTGAAAATCTGAATTGTTGAAGGGAGACACAACCTGCATGAAGGAATGGGTAGCCGCCCCTATAATCCTTAATTTTTGTGTGCTTGTGACATCATCAACATCATCATCCAAGCTTGCTAAGTCAAGGATTGTGGGCTGTCCCTAAGCCAAAACTTTGTGTCTTCAAGCATCAACTTGTGTCCCCAAGCACCTCCTCTTGTGGCGCCAAGCATACCTTGTCCCTAACCCCACTTGTGTCCCCAAACCCTTGTCCCTAGCCGTGTGTCCCTATACCCGTGTCCCTATACCCGTGTCCCTAAACCCGTGTCCCTAACCCCTCTCGCGACACATCCCCTCTAGCGCCACAACCCTTTCACGCCAAGCACCTCATTGGCGACAGGCGTACTTCTCTCCACTTGAGCAATATTTTTCAAAATTTTTCCTAAGTCGGATATACACAGTTGGCACTTGGTTCCTCTGATTTAATTAAATCACGAATGCAGAGTTGAAATTTTAATCGGGCAATGTTTCTGCTCTTAAAATTCCTCTCATAACAAGTGAAACCTAACTGTTGAAATTCCTCCGGGAAAATTTTATCTGTTATATTGGAGAGTACCCTAGAAATATTTTATCCAGTACTGATAATGGGAAACCTGTGTGATCCATTCGGGAGTCGATGCAGTGAGATCTCTTTTCACATTTTTCAAACTCCACCCCAAATTTTTACCTTTGTGAGGATTTTGGAATTCAATGTGTAAATTGCGATTAATCACTGTAACACCAAGTTCTTACATCGTGATCACATATATTCAGTGCATTAATATCTGTAATTATTTTCTCTTCACTTTATTTTATTTCAGTTGAGTCATTTTCTGTCAAGTCTAGTAGAGTGGGCAACAGTCTTGTTTTCAGTCTCAATCTCAAACGTGGTTGAAATCTTCACGGAAGCATCGGACCAAAAGAGAGAAAAGGAATTCGAGAGTGCTTCTTGAGTGATAATCTTTACTGTTGTGCAAGTACTACTAACTCTCTTATATACATATATTCTGATCTGTTTGTGTAGATTTAACTGATCAAATGGCAGGAGCATCTGGAACATCCAACTCTGACATGATCAACTTCCTTCAATCATTGAACCAGAAAATGGAAAGAATTGATAAGAAGATTGAAGATATCAACAGCAGAGTAGATAGTCAGATCGAAGGCCTGCAAAAAGATCTTGATGAGAGACTCCAGATACAGGGTAATGCTGTGGAGCAGCACATAAACTGAGTAGTCCAAAGACATCAGTTAGGGGACATTGGTACCCCATACCCGAATGCTCCACACAACAGCCCAGACTCGGAGCAAAGCGAAATTAATCCTGATGATGATATGGCTGAAGCAGAACAGGAACTTGAGGAACAGTACAATATGCCGAGGGGGCCTCGAGCAAATGCCGGACATAATGCTCATCCACCTCCTCCTGCAGCCGCACCTCGAGGACCTATAGCACCAAGAGGCCAAAGTATCAGAATAATCAGGATGAGGAGCGAGAACTCAAAGGAATTAAATTTGATCTTCCCGTGTTCAAGGGAACACCTGATCCTGCAGAATTTATTGAATGGAAAGATTCCATTGAGCTGATTTTTGACTGCCATAATTATTTTGAGAGAAAGAAGGTACAAATAGCAGTTACACAGTTCAAGGATTATGCTCTAGCTTGGTGGCAGAAAACTGCAAAAGAAATCCGAGAGCGCGGTTTCCGGCCAACCGAGACTTGGGATGATCTGATCCGCTTGATGCAGCAGAGATTTGTACCCTCCTACTACAGGAAAAGCTTGTACCACAAAATGACCACTCTAACTCAAGGAGGAAAGACTGTCAACGAGTATTATCTGGAAATGGAAAAATTAGTGACTCTTGTGGAGTTAGAAAAGACGAAGAGATCACCAATGCCAGATTCATGGAAGGACTGAGAAAGGATATCCGAGATGAAGTGGATCTTCGAGGCTACGAGCACACTGAGGACTTAGTACATCTTGCAGCCAAAATCGAAGCGCAACATCGGAGGGCCCCACGGATCATCCGGACCAAGCAAACCTTGGCCAAGTAAGGATTGGACAGGTAAATCGTGGCCCCGCATCGAGGACAAGCCCAAACCAGCACAACCAAAAGGTTTCGAACTGGCAAAGGATTTCAAGGCCTACAAGCCACCTGTGCAGAATACACAACCAGCACGACCGAAAAGAGACATCAAAGATGTCATGTGCTTCAAATGTCAGAGAAAAGGACACTATGCAAACGAGTGTCCCTTTACCAAGAGGGTTGCAGTGTTGGAAAGCGGTCACTTGAAAATCATCGAGTCCGATGAGGAAGGATCAGAAGAGGAAGAGCAAGAAGAGATTGCTCCAATCAAAATTGAAGAAGTCAGTGGTGACCACGAAGTAGTAGAGGAAACAGAGGAAAGAGTTTTAACTACTTTCGTGGCAATGTGTGCACTGAATGCTGAGAAAGTTGAACAAACACCACCTGACGAGCAGCGTGAAAATTTATTTCATTGTCATTGTGATTTAAACGGTAATTTGGCTTCTGTAATCGTAGACAATGGTAACTGCACTAACGTTGTTAGTACTTATACTATTCGCAGATTAGGGCTACCTACTGAAGAACATCCGAAGCCGTACCAACTACACTGGATGAATGACAATGGAACCTTAATGGTGACACAACGAGCCAATGTTCCTATCAAGATTGGCTCGTATGCTGAAAAAGTTTGGTGTGACATTGTACCGATGACGACCTGTCACATTCTATTTAGAAGGCCTTGGTTATATGATAACGACGTCACATACAAGGGCAAAGACAATTCTTTATCGTTTAAATATTGTAATAAATTGTATACTGTAAAGCCTATATCGATCAAAACTGTTAAGATCGATCAAGAGAGATTGAGGGAAAACATGCGCAAAGTAGAAGAAGGTCACAAGGCAAAGCAAAAGGGCAAAGCAAAAATCACTAGATTAGAGATTCATGACAAGAGTTCTGACCCATGCCTTTTGCTGACAAAGAACAATTTTGATCAGGCTATGCAGCACGACAATCCAACAGGTCACTGTTTCTTGGCTTATTATAAACCTGTTGAATTTGTTTATAGAACTTGTCATACTGCACCTGAAATCCCTGATGAATTTTCTAGGATGCTGGAACGGAATAAAGATGTATTCCCAGAAGAAGTACCGGCAGGATTACCACCTCTTCGTGGTATTGAGCACCAGATTGATTTTGTACCTGGAACTTCTATTCCAAATCGGCCAGCATACCGAATGACTCCTGAGGAGACTAAGGAAATTCATTCTCAAGTTCAAAAGCTGCTTGACAAAGGATGGGTGCACGAAAGTTTATCCCCTTGCGCGGTACCAGTGCTACTTGTTCCGAAGAAAGATGGTTCATGGCGCATGTGCGTCGACTGCAGAGCCGTCAATGCAATTACTGTGAAGTACTGGCACCCCATCCCACGCCTTGATGATATGCTTGACGAGCTTGGTCATGCGAATCTCGAAGATTGATCTTCGAAGCGGTTACCATCAGATCCGAATGAAAACTGGAGATGAATGGAAAACAGCTTTCAAGACCAAATTCGGACTTTACGAATGGCTGGTTATGCCATTTGGCCTTACCAATGCATCGTCAACATTCATGCGTCTCATGAACGAGACTTTGCGCCCGTTTATAAATAAATTTGTAGTCGTTTATTTTGATGATATTTTAATCTATAGTCATAATAAACCTGATCATGTCTCACATGTCAACAGGTTATCCAAAAGTTGCGGGGAGCCAAATTGTACGCTAACATGGAGAAGTGTACCTTCCATGCAACAGAGTTGAATTTTCTGGGGTTTATAGTTGCACGCGGAGGTTTAAAGGTTGACGAGCAGAAAGTCAAGGCCATTGCTGATTGGCCACCTTTGAAAAGTGTTCACGAGGTTCGACAGTTTCTTGGACTCTGCGGATTTTTCCGACGGTTTGTTCCGCAGTTCAGTGTCATTGCCGCACCCCTCACAACGCTCCCTTAAAAAGGATCTGCCTTTTAAGTGGGGGCCAACGGAACAGAATGCGTTTGCTGATTTAAAGGAGAAATTGACACATGCTCCGGTGTTAGCCTTGCCGAATTTTGATCTCCCGTTTGAAATTGAATGTGACGCATCCGGAACGGGAATGGGAGCAGTGTTAATTCAGGAAGGTCGTCCAATTGCGTACCACAGTGAAAAATTTTCGGGAGCGTCCTTGAATTATTCCACTTATGATAAGGAACTATTTGCTGTGGTAAGGGCATTGAGAGTTTGGCAGCATTATCTTCGGGGTCGAGAGTTCGTCATCAACACAGACCATGAAACCTTGAAGCACATTCGTGGACAAGGACAGTTAAGCAAGCGACACGCACGCTGGAGCCAGTTTATTGAGGGCTTTCCCTATGTCATCCGATACAAAAAGGGAAAGGACAATGTGGTCGCAGATGCCTTATCACGTAGAGCAACATTGGCTGCCATGGCGACGGCACATTTACTGGGGTTTGAGCATATAAAAACTTTGTATGCTACTGATCCAGATTTTGAGGAAGTGTACCGACAGACCGAGGTACACTCGTTTAAGGAATTTTCCCGACTTGATGGGTTTCTTTACCGGGAGAATCAGCTGTGTATCGCAAGAGGTTCTATCAGAGAATTGCTGATTCAGGAAGCTCATAATGGACAACTGATGGGACACTTCGGCAAGAATGCCACAGCTGAAATATTATCCGAAAAATTCTATTGGCCCGGACTGAGGAAACAAGTCGAAGAATTCATCTCTAAGTGCATCGTCTGTTTGAAGGCGAAATCTACGGTCAAGCTGCATGGGCTTTATCAGGCATTACCTGTTCCAGCTGGACCGTGGTTGGACATTTCTATGGACTTCGTGTTAGGTCTACCTCGAACAACACGTGGAAAAGATTCAATCTTTGTAGTGGTAGACAGATTTTCAAAGATGGCACATTTTCTACCATGCACGAAGACCAGCGATGCACTTCATATCGCAAAGCTATTTTTCAAGGAGATTGTAAGATTGCACGGGATTCCGAAGTCCATTGTTTCTGATAGAGATGTGAAGTTCATCAGTTACTTCTGGAAATCCCTCTGGAGCGAGATTGGGACGAAGCTGATGTTTTCTACTGCATTCCACCCGCAGACTGATGGCCAAACGGAAGGTGTCAACAGGGTACTTGGTAATTTGCTTCGTATCATTACTTCCTCCAACTCGAAGAGTTGGGATGAATGTTTGCCGTATATCGAATTTGCATACAACAGGCACATTCATAGTGCAACTCACATATCTCCATTTGAATGCGTTTATGGTTTTAATCCCCTTTCCCCGATTGACCTTCTGCCATTGCCTAGCAATGAGCATTTAAATGTTAATGGCAGAAACAGGGCTCAAGCTATCAAGGAGATGCACAAAAACGTCAAGGAGAGCCTGCAGAAATCGGCAGAAACATATGCACGATATCATGATAGGGCAAGGAAAAGACTGGTACTGAAACCAGGCGATTGGGTGTGGCTTCACCTGAGAAAAGAACGATTCCCAACCAAGAGGCGCATCAAACTATCTCCGCGAGGAGATGGGCTGTTTAAAATTCTTGAAAGGATTAATGATAACGCGTATAAAATGGAATTACCGGAAGAATATGGAAACATTAATCCGTCTTTTAATGTTGCAGATCTTGTGCTGTTTGAACGAGACGAACAGGATGAGTACGATGCTTGTCGGTTGATCGCTCAACCTCCTCAAGGGGGAGGGAATGGCGTGGAAGCCAGGACAACTGTTACAGTAATTCCTTTTCCGGAAGGACCCTGTTCGAGGAAGCAGACCAAGAAGTTCACATCCAACGTAGCTGAATTTTTGAAGAATAATTTTGACAAAGAGCTGTCCAAGATTTCCAAGATCCGATCAGAAGCAACTCTGCTCCTACAGCTCGAGCAGGCAGATGTCCGGGAGCCGGAACTATGACCCGGAAGATAGATCGGATGAAGAATATCATTTTGATATTATTTTTGTAATAGTATAGCATTAATATGCCTTAATATGTAAAAGGCATGAAAACAATAGAAAACCTTAGTTTTGGAACATCCGGGGCGCCAGACAGAGATCGTGGCGCCAGACACCTTGTGGCGCCAGGCCACTGCCTGGCGACATGGCCTGTGGCGCCAGGCCACTGCCTGGCGACACAACTTCCTCCGAGGACTTGAGACACCAATCCGAGACGTGGCGTGAACTTCCGTGGCGCTAGACGACCCGTAGCGCTAGGCCACGCCTGGCGACTAGCCCATGCTTAGCGGCACAAACATGCCGTGGCGCCAGACAGACCCGTGTCGCCAGACGACCTCGTGGCGCCAGGCCACGCCTAGCGACAGGCCTGTGTCCCCAGGCGCTTAGCGACACAACTTTTCCAGGCGAGCAGAAACACATTCCGAGCCGTGTCCGGAACCACCGTGACGCCAGACCCTTGTGGTGCCAGGCCAGCTTAGCGCCACACATCCAGCTTGGCGCCACAACTCCATGGCTAGCGACAGAAGCTCTATTTTTGCTTTCTTTTCATTTTCTCTTGCTTTGTAAGTGTACGTAGGGGCTTTGGCACTATAAATATGCCTCCCCCTTCACTTGTAAAACTTTATCTTTTGTTGAATATCAAGTTTGCTTTCTTTGCAACATTTCCAAGAGATCAATCCCCCTAAATGATCACTTCATTTGGGGCAATTCCAACACTTAGAGATTGAAGAACTCTATGTTGTTCTTGAATCAATTTTTGTAAACATTGAAAATGGAGGATATGACATATGAGCATGTTTGCCATTAAAGTGTGAGCTTGAGTTGATTTTCTTCATCTCCTTGGACTTGAAGCTATCCAAGAGGATTAACACCAACAATTGAGTTTAATGAGGTTGTGAGGACAAGACATAGGAGCTTGTTTGCCTTCCATTGTTAAAAGCTTGAGTTGGTTGCTTCCCTATCACTCTCTTCTTCACCTCCTTGCTTCTTCTTTATTTTTCCTTTTCAAGAATGTATCCTATGATCCATGGCACCTTGGCAATCCGACAAGGCCATCCAATATAATGGTCTTTTAAATTCCATTACTTTTTACCATGATGATACTAAGATTGTAATCTCTTCTTTGTCTTTGAAGGAAGTGTATAAGGATCAAGAGAACTTGAAGAAAAGGATGAAAGAAGATGAAGAGGGATACAAGAAGACTACTAAGGGAGGATCTCAGAAAGGAAAAGAAGTTAGCCAAAATGAAGAGGATGAGCTTCAAGTTCCGAAAGTGTTGACTTCTTATGGTATTGGTAAAAGGGAAGTTAGAGATTCTACTTCTAGTTTTTGTTTTCTTTTGAGGAAAGATTTAAGAGATGAATCAAGTGCTTATGATATGTGCTTAAATGTCTTTGCTAAGGTGAGCTATAAGGAATGGTGCAAGATGACATACAAGTACCATGCTTGGGATGAAGATACAACAAGAAGGATTTTACTTTTTGATTGTTTCAAGCATGTTTTAGGCTTAAATTGTTTTGAATTCTTGTACGTGGACATTATGGACTTTGGTGTACATATTAAGTGGTTCTTGGGTAGACCACATGCAAGCTTTGATAGGTTTAGAGCACTCTTAGTTATATCCAATGCAATGTTTGCATCTAACCTTGCTTGTAGGAATAAAGATGACACCATGGAATTTGAAGAGAATGAGGATGACATCTACGCACTTGAGGAAGAACTTGAAGGAGATCATGAAGATCTTGAGGATGAGAGCTCACATGAGGTTTATTCTTTTAAATTTGATGTTGATGAGCTTAAGGTAGAAAATCCTTTACTACCTACTTTACTTTCTAGCATAACACATATGGATGATTTGAGAGATGATTATAAGTATGCTAGAATGATTGAGCCTCACTATGAGAATTCTTTATCCTATTCTTTACATTCTAGCATTAAGTATGTGGATTACTTAGGAGTTAAAGAAAAGCATGCTAGATTGTTTGAACATCATCATCATATAGAACCTTTATCAAAGCATGCTAGATTGTTTGAACATCATCATCATATAGAACCTTTATCATGTTCTTTAAATTCTAGCATAAGGTATGAGCCTTGTTTGAGAATAGATGACAATTATGCTAGACTATTTGGACATTATTATTCCTTATCATATTCTTTGAAGTCTAGTATGAAGCATGAGCACTACTTGAGAATTGATGATTGGTATGCTAAAATGTTTGAACATTGTCATATAGACTCTTTTATGACTTATGAGCATTACTTGAAGAGTTATGAAATACATGCTAGAGTACTTAAGAATCATTTTGTGGATCTTTTTATGCCATATGAGGATTATTTGAGAAATTTTGATATGCATGGTAGAATACTTGAGCATTTTTACATAGATCCTATTATGCATGAAATGAGTTGTGATGAAAGCTTACTTAGGACACTCATTAGGATCTATCTTTACTCTTACATGCCATATAATTTTAGGGTGTTTAATACTTTCCATGATTTACTTTTATGGCATGTTGTACTCTTATTACTATAATGCAAGTTTAAAATTGTTAAGACGTTCGAGAGTATACTTAGATATCGTGGATATCGTTTACATGTGTGGGTATACTATTTTGTCATACTCTCTTATTGGGCTTAAACTCCTTTGTAGGATCATTTGAACAAGCTTTGGAGTCCAAAGCTTTTCAAGGGGGAGAGTGTGACAAGGATGTCAAATCCGATCCATTTGACCAAACAAGAGAACATACTTGCGGTGGGATCAAATGCTAAAGAGAATGATGCAAGCACACTTGGAAGCCATTTCGAAGGAGCGTAAAGGCATGAAGAAGCATCCAAGGCATGTGATGACATAGCACGGGATGATGTGGCGCGTGATGACATGTTGGCAACAAAGTTCTAAGGAATCATCAAGAAGCTAGGAGCAAGGATATAAAGGTCAATTCCAACTTCCAAGTGGGGTGATGACTTGACAAGAGCCAAGGAAGCACCAAGCCCGAATCCAACAGTCAACATGCCGGATTCAACAATCACGGGTTCAACATCAAGAATACTTGGAAGGAAGGTGGATGAAGTATAAAGGAAGGAAGAACAAGTTTGGACAAGAGAAAGGGGAAGAAACAAGCATAAAGGAAGAAAAGACAAGATTTAAGACATGTCTACCATGGTTTTTATTACATGTCTAAAAACAATCTAGTTTAGGATTGTGTCTTGTTTTTCCTATATGATATTATCTCAACAAGAGATATGTGTTGAGCGTGTTGAGACATATCAATACTAGGTTGACTAGGTATGTCCTAGGTTAGGAAGTAGAAGTTGGATGTGTCTTAAAGATGGTTAAGCTTGTAATTAGAGGGGTTACACTTGTTAGGAGTTAGGATTGTTGGGAGTTAGCCACAAGGGCCTTGTTTGGCCGAATTTCCACAATTGTGGAAAGGGGTGGATGCCCAAAGGGAGTTCTATAGGTAGAACCTCCCACACTTGTATTCAATTTAGACTTTGTTGAATGAATTTGAGATTTCCTTTGAGAGTGAAGAGAGTTCTTCCTTTCTTTTGTTCTTGAGAGGTGGTTAGAGCCTTTTGAGAGAGTATCCAAACCCTTTCCCTTCCACCACCATTCGGCCATCACCACCACCACCCTTGGCTGTGTGATTCCATGGAGAGGAAAGCTTGAAATCGGTTCTTTGGACTAGCTTCAAGGGGTCGTGACAAGAGGGCGCTTGAAGGAGGCTTCCCGGGGTCAATCTTGAAGATCACAACCATGGCGGCGTATGGTTCGACTCTAGAAGGGTCTGGGTCGTATGATTCAATGGAAGTGATGATCAAGGCATCCATCCTTCCCATTTCCAAGTAAATTTCCATTTTCCTTTTGTTTTTGATCTCTTCTTGTTTCTCTCTTTGCCTCGGCCAATTGGCCCTTTCTTTGTCTTTTGCTTGCTCATTTTGATCTTTCGGAATTAGGCACATAGATCCATGGCAGGAAACATATAACCATCTATGTAGTGAAATTGGGGAAACATCTAGGTATGTCCTAATTTTGGGGAAACATCCTAAATGGTCCTAATTAGCATAACTTCCCAACTAATCCATGTGCCAAGCATGTGCAAGTAAACTTCCCTATTGACACGGATCTCTCTCCAAAACCCAAGATCAATGTTATGCAATTACTTGTGAGAGAAAAGAAAGATGAAGAAAAATGGGCATGGTCTTGTTTAGATATAATGATATGGGATATTGCCAAATGACACGTGGTGTCAAATGGGGGATTAAAACAAGGAAATAAAAGATAAGGAAGCTTTACCAAAACCAAAGATAAGCTAAACTTGGAGTCACACCAAGTCCTCAAATCTAGATTTTGGTTACACAATTTGAGAGCTTCAATCTCAAATTGATGATTTAGCCCAAGGAGTCACACCAAGGGTTGTGAGAATGAATCACTCAAGCTCACGGGTTTGATAACCGAGTCACACGATTATCTCCTTCAAGAATCACTCAAGAAGGGTGTTGTGGAATCACTCCAACAACTAGTTTGGTATCACACCAACAAGAGAGTAAAATGCTTCTAATTTTAATAATATTCAAGAGTTCTTTACAAAGTGAAGGGGAGGCACTATATATAGTAGCCAAAACCCTAAGGCAAAATAAACCCTAACACTACATAAGGGTAAAATAGGAAAAGAAAACAATACATTAAAAAGTAAGCAAAACCCTAAAAATGGCATCCGGACAACGGTTACGATGCTATACTAAGCTGGCGACGTAGAACTCGTTTAGCGTCGTACTCACAGAATGACTTCGGGAAGAACTACGACGCTACACATGTTGATGGCGTGGAACCTTTATCGACATAGAGGGTTGGCGTCATAGGTGGATAGCGTCGTAGGCGGTTGGCGTCGTAGAAGGGTTCGTCGTCGTAGCAAGCTTGGCGTCGTAGGGGTATAGCGTCGTACCCCCTTGAAATTCAACAAGTCTACCCTGGGCCCACCATAGTTGTTCAAATTATTACATGCCTTGTTGAAAACTGAAATAAACTAAATTAAACAAAGTAACAGTCTAGCCACTTCCGACCCCATTCTCCGACGGGTGGTCGACGGCGGCGCCGGCGACTTTTCCGGCCAGATTCCGGCCAAAATCCGATGAGCTCCGATCAACTTCCGGTGATGCTCCCAGCGGCTTCTCCGATCAGTCTCCGGCAACTCTCCGGTGGCGGCGGCGGCTGTACTCTCCTTTTTCAGAATAAATTGGAGAGCCCATGCATAGCATTTATGGGCTTTCCCCAATTGCAGGAAAAATGGGTCGGGTCGGATCTGACTTCCACGTCACCTATACAATTTTAACACTAAATTCAACAAGACTCTAAAATTCAACAAAACCGCCCCCTTGATGTACCCAACTCTCGGCCCACACTCCAAAATTGGAAGAAATTCAACAATTGTCCCGAGATGCTAAAATATACAAATTCATACAATCAAGATTATGAAGAAGTGAAAACTAGCACCAACGGCATTCAACAAGGGCTCCGAATTTCAACAATCAAGGTGATTTTATCAACTCAACAAAATGTGTCCAAGATTCCAAATTACAAGGAAATTCAACAAGCAAAATTACATGGGAAAAATTCCATAGAATCAAGCATACATGGAATTCAACAAAAAGCAACAATCCAACAAAGATCACAAAACCGCCAGAAGAAGATGCAAAATGGCGTGGATCCCTAAACATCTAATCATGGAATTTCGAAATTAAGCAAGGCTCTAATACCAAAAATTAATGCCATGGATCTATGTGCCTAATTCCGAAAGATCAAATCAAAGGAACGAAAAAGGGAAAAGAATGGCCAAGTGGCCGAATCAAGAAAGAAGAAGAAAGAAGATCAAACAAGATTAAATGAAAGATTACTTGGAAATGGGAAGGATGGATGTCTTGGCAATCACTTCCAATGACTCGTAAGACCCGGACCCTTCTAGAATCGAACCATACGCCGCCAATGTGGTGATCTTCAAGATTGACCCCGTGGATGCCTCCTTCAAGCGTCCTCGTGTCACAACCCCTTGAAGCTAAGTCCAAAGAACCGATTTGTTCAATCCTCTTTCCATGGTGCTCTCGGCCAAGGGTGGTGGAATGGTGGTTGGCCGCCGGCTATGGTAAAGAAAGAAGAAGGTAGAACTTGGATACAATTCTTGGAGACTCTAACTATCTCTCAAGAACAAAAGAAATGGAGAATCACTCTCAACTTTCAAAAAGGGAAATCAATTTTCATATCATCAAAAGTCTAAGTGTTTACAAGTGATGGAAGACCTCTTTTAAAGGCCTCCATGGGCGCCCCTAAACCTAAAAATTGAAGAAAGGAATGGCCAAACAAGGCCCTTACTCCTAACTCCTCTCAAGGTAACTCCTAACAAGCTTAACTTGCCTTAAGACAAGCTTAACCTCCTCAATGACCAAACATCCTCAAGACATTATCCTAGGACATAGCTAGTCAATCTAGTATTAATATGTCTCAACACATATGTATTGATGAGATCATATCATATAGGAAAATCAAGACACAATCCTAAACTAGATTGTTTTTGGACATGTAATAAAAAATCATGGTAGACATGTCCAAATCATGTCTTTTCTTCTTTGAAGCTTGTTTCTTCCTCTTTCTCTTGTCCAAACTCATTCTTTCCTTCTTCATACTTCATCAACCTTCCTCCCAAGTAATCTTGATGTTGATCCCGTGATTGTTGAATCCGTCATTTCGATTGTTGGATTCGGACTTGGGTCTTTCTCGACTCTTGTCAAGTCATCGATTCACTTGGAAGTTGGAGTTGACCTTTGATATCCATGCTCCTAGCTTCTTGATGCTTCCTTGGAACTTGGTTGCCAACATGTCATCATGCGCCACATCATCCCGTGCCATGTCATCACATGCTTTGGATGCTTCTTCATGCCTTTAAGCTCCTTTGAAATGGCTTCCAAGTGTGTTTGCATCATTCTCTTTAGCATTTGATCCAATCACAAGTAGATCTTCTTGTTTGGACAAGTTGGTCGGACTACACGTCCTCGTCAATTGATAAAAAGATTGAGGATATCAATACCAAGGTGGACAGCCAAATAGAGGGTCTTCATACCGAGTTTGCAGACCAACTTAGAGTCCATGGGCGAGTGGTTGAACAACAAGCAGTTAGGATGGTTCAAAGGCATCTAGTAGGTGACATAGATCTACCCACTCCATATGCCCCAAACAACACTCCAGAAAGCGAGCATAGTGAGATCAATCCAGATGATGAGATGGCTGAAGCAGAAGAAGAACTTGAGGCCCAGGAAAATCAGTTTGATAGGAGAAGGGGACTGCAAGCAAATGCTAGAAGAAACAGACCGATACCTCCTCCTCCAGCCGCAGTTCCGCGAGGTCCAAGAGCTCAAAGAGGCCGACACAATAACAATCATGATGATGAATCAGAAATCAAAGGAATCAAGTTTGATCTTCCTGTATTCAAAAGGAACACCTGATCCAGCTGAATTCATTGAGTGGAAGGACTCGATTGAATTAATTTTTGATTGCCACAATTATTCAGAAAGGAAGAAGGTACAGATTGCAGTCACTCAGTTTAAAGATTATGCCTTAGCTTGGTGGCAGAAGACCGCAAAAGAAATCAGAATACGTGGTTTCAGGCCAACAGAGACTTGGGATGATTTAGTTAGACTGATGCAACAGCGTTTTGTACCCTCCTACTATAGAGGGAGCTTGTATCATAAGATGACGACTCTGACTCAAGGCAACAAGACGGTCAATGAATATTATCAAGAGACGGAAAGGTTGATGACCCGTTGTGGAGTTAGAGAAGATGAGGAGATCACGAATTCTAGATTCATGGAAGGGCTCCGAAAGGACATAAGAGATGAAGTTGACTTGCGAGGCTACGAGCACACCGAGGATTTGGTGCACCTTGCGGCCAAAATCGAGGCACAACATAAAAGAGCACCACGGCTTACATTTGGAGGTAGTTCTGCTGGACCAAGCAAGCCTTGGCCTAGTAAGGACTGGTCAGGAAAAGCGTGGCCAAGAATTGAAGATAAGCCCAAGCCTCCTCAACCGAAAGGATTTGAGCTTGTCAAAGAGTTCAAAGCTTACAAGCCACCTGCACCGAAAGCTACACCAGAATGACCCAAGAGAGACATTAAAGATGTTATGTGCTTTAAGTGCCAAAGGAAAGGACATTATGCAAATGAATGCCCTTTCACCAAAAGAGTTGCTATTCTTGAAAGTGGTCATCTGAAGATTCTAGAATCTGATGAAGAAGCATCTGAAGAAGAACCAGAACCCCCTGCAATTGAAGAAGTCAGTGGTGATCATGAGATCATTGAAGAAGAAGGAGAAAGAGTCTTAACCACCTTCGTGGCTATGAGATCTCTTAGTGCAGACAGAGTTGATCCACCACTTGATGAACAAAGGGAGAACCTCTTTCATTGTCATTGTGATATTAATGGTAATTTGGCTTCCGTAATTGTTGATAATGGTAGTTGTACTAATGTGGTTAGTACTTATGTGATTCGCAGGTTAGGACTACCAGTCGAAGAGCATCCGAAGCCATATCACCTTCATTGGATGAATGACAATGGAACTCTGAAAGTGAGCCAAAGAGCAAAAGTTCTGCCAAGGATCATAGGATACATTCTTAAAAAAAAAAGAAAGATGAAGAAGCAAGTAGGTGAAGGAAGATGATAAGGAAGCAACCAACTCAAGCATTCAACAATGGAAGGCAAACAAGTCCATATGCCTTGTCCTCACAACCTCATTAAACTCAAGTGTTGGTGATAATCAACATGGTGTGCTTCAACATCCAAGTTGATGTAAATTATCCAAATGATTCTGCATCAAATGGATGAGGGGTGATCTTTTGGAAGTAAACTTGCAAATGGCAAAGTTTGATATCATTCAACAAAAGATGTCTTACACAATGGAGGGGGAGGCATATATATAGTGCCAATGCCCCTTACATACGTACATAATGAAACAAGGAAGAAAACAAATTTGTCCTTAGAGGCTCGTCCGTAGAGGTGGTTAGGGTCGTAAAGCTAGTAGGTGTCTAAGGACGTGAGGGGTTGTCCTTAGGGGTGTAAGGTCGTAAAGCAAGGAGGTGGATAGGGTCGTAAAGCAGGTAGGAGGCTTGGGTCGTAAAGCTAGTAGGTGTCTAAGGACGTGAGGGGTTGTCCTTAGAGGTGTAAGGTCGTAAAGCAAGGAGGTGGATAGGGTCGTAAAACAGGTAGGAGGCTAGGGTCGTAAAGCTAGCACGTGTCTAAGGATGTGAGGGGTTGTCCTTAGAGGTGTAAGGTCGTAAAGCAAGGAGGTAGATAGGGTCGTAAAGCAGGTAGGAGGCTAGGGTCGTAAAGCTAGTAGGTGTCTAAGGACATGAGGCTTGTCCTTAGACGTGTCTACGGACAAAAGCAAGCAAGTGGCTTAAGGACGTATCATTAATGTACTATTACAAAAATTATCAAAATGAAGGATTCAGTCTTCCGGGTTTACATGCTCGGATCCCGGACATCTGCTTGCTCGAGCTGTAGGAGCAAAGTTGCTTCGGATTGGATGTTGGAAATCTTGGACAGCTCTTTCTCAAAATTATTCTTCAAAAATTCAGCAACATGGGATGTGAACTTCTTCGTCTGCTTTCTCGAACAGGGTCCTTCCGGAAACAGAATTATTGTAGCAATTATTCCGGCTTCCACGCATTCCCTCCCCCTTGAGGAGGTTCAGCGATCAACCGACAAGCATCGTACTCATCCCGTTCGTCCCGTTCATACAGCGCAAGATCTGCAACATTAAAAGATGGATTAATGTTTCCATATTCTTCAGGCAATTCCAGTTTATATGCGTTATCATTAATCCTTTCAAGAATTTTAAACGGCCCATCTCCTCGCGGAGATAGTTTGCTGCGCCTCTTTGCTGGGAATCGTTCTTTTCTCAGGTGAAGCCACACCCAATCGCTTGGTTTCAGTACCAGTCTTTTCCTTCCCCTATCATGATATCGTGCATATGTTTCTGCCGATTTCTGCAGACTCTCTTTGACGTTCTTGTGCATCTCTTTGATCGCTTGAGCCCTGTTTCTGCCATTAACATTTAAATGCTCATTGCTTGGCAATGGCAGAAGGTCAATCGGGGATAGGGGGTTAAAACCATAAACGCATTCAAATGGAGATATGTGAGTTGCACTATGAATGTGCCGATTGTATGCAAATTCAATATACGGCGAACATTCATCCCAACTCTTCGAATTGGAAGAAGTAATAATACGAAGTAGATTACCTAACACCCGGTTGACAGCCTCAGTTTGGCCATCGGTTTGTGGGTGAAATGCGGTAGAAAACAACAGCTTCGTTCCGATCTCGCTCCAGAGGGATTTCCAGAAATAGCTGATAAATTTGACATCTCTGTCAGAAACAATTGATTTCGGAATCCCATGCAATCTCCCTATCTCTTTGAAAAACCGCTTTGCGATATGGAGTGCATCGCTGGTCTTCGTGCAGGGCAAGAAATGTGCCATCTTTGAGAATCTATCTACCACGACAAAGATTGAATCTTTTCCACGTGCAGTTCGAGGTAGACCTAACACGAAGTCCATAGAAATGTCTAACCACGGTCCAGCTGGTACAGGTAATGCCTGATAAAGCCCATGCGGCTTGACCGTAGATTTCGCCTTCAAACAGATGATGCACTTAGAGATGAATTCTTCGACTTGTTTTCTCAGTCCGGGCCAATAGAATTTTTCGGCTAATATTTCAGCTGTGGCATTCTTGCCGAAGTGTCCCATCAGTTGTCCATTGTGAGCTTCCTGAATGAGCAATTCTCTGATAGAACCTCTTGGGATACACAGCTGATTCTCCCGGTAAAGAAACCCATCAAGTCGGGAAAATTCCTTAAACGAGTGTACCTCAGTCTGTCGATACACTTCCTCAAAATCTGGATCAGTGGCATACAAAGTTTTTATATGCTCAAACCCCAGTAAATATGTCGTCGCCATGGCAGCCAATGTTGCTCTGCGTGACAAGGCATCTGCGACCACGTTGTCCTTTCCCTTTTTGTATCGGATGACATAGGGAAAGCCCTCAATAAACTGGCTCCAGCATGCGTGTTGCTTACTCAACTGTCCTTGTCCTCGGATATGCTTCAGATTTTCATGATCCGTATTGATGACGAATTCTCGACCCCGAAGATAATGCTGCCAAACTCTCAATGCCCTTACCACAGTGACGAGGACGTCTAGTCCGACCAACTTGTCCAAACTAGAAGACCTACTTGTGATTGGATCAAATGCTAAAGGGAATGATGCAAGCACACTTGGAAGCCATTTCTAAGGAGCTTAAAAGCATGAAGAAGCATCCAAGGCATGTGATGACATGGCACGGGATGATGTGGCGCATGATGACATGTTGGCAACCAAGTTCCAAGGAAGCATCAAGATGCTAGGTGACAAGGATATCAAAGGTCAACTCCAACTTCCAAGTGGACCAATGACTTGACAAGAGCCGAGAAAGACCCAAGTCCGAATCCAACAATCGATATGTCGGATACAGCAATTAAGGGATCGACGTAAAGATTACTTGGAAGGAAGGTTGATGAAGAATGAAGATGGAAAGAAAGAGTTTGGACAAGAGAAAGAGGCTTCAAAGGAGAAAGACATGATTTGGGACATGTCTACCTATGTTTTTATGGCATGTCTTAAAACAACCTAGTTTGGGATATGGTTTATGTTTCCCTACTTGTGAATGTCTAACTAAGACATATATGGGAAGACATCTTAATACTAGGTTAGTTTAGTCCATACTCGGTTCATGTCTTAACGGAAGTTGTGATTGTGAGAGGTTAAGCTTGTCTTAGAAGGAGTTAAGCTTGTTAGGAGTTACTTGGAGGGGAGTTAGGAGTAAGGGCTTTGTTTGGCCATCCCTTTTCATCATTTTTGGGATGATGGACGTCCATGATGGCCTATATAAGTAAGTTTTGAAGAATGAAAATTGAAGTTTACTTCTTTGGAAAATTGAGAGTTGAGAGTTCTCATTTTCTTTACTTGAGAGATAGATAGAATCCCTCAAGATTGTATCCAACTTTTCCCTTCCACCACCAAAGAGGGCGGCCGAGCCACCACCACCACCACTTGGCCGATTCTTCCATGGAGAGGAGAGTATCCAAATCGGTTCTTTGGACTTAGCTTCAAGGGGTCGTGACACGAGGACGCTTGAAGGAGGCATCCACGGGGTCAATCTTGCAGATCACCACATTGGCGGCGTATGGTTCGATTCTAGAAGGGTCCAGGTCGTACGAGTCTTTGGAAGTGATGATCAAGACATCCATCCTTCCCATTTCCAAGTAATTCATCCACTTTTGCTTGTTTTTCTTTGATCTTCTTCTTCCCCTTGTTCTCGGCCACTTGGCCTTTCTTTGATCTTTTGTTTGCTCATCTTGAACTTTCGGAATTAGGCACATAGATCCATGGCATAATTTTTGGTATCAGAGCCATGCTTAATTTCGAAATTCCATGTTTAGTGTAGAGATCCGACGCCATATTGCTAATCTAGTGGCGGTTTTAGTGATCCTTGTTGAATTTCTTGCTTTTTGTTGAAAATCAATGTATGCTTGATTCTATAGATTTTGATTCCCATTTTTTGTGTTGTTGATTTTCTTCTTTTTGTTGAATTGGATAAATCACCCTCATTGTTGAATTTCGGAGCCCTTGTTGAATGCCGTTGGTGCTAGTTTTCACTTTTTCATAATCTTGATTGTATGGAATTGCATATTTTAGCATCTCGGGACAATTGTTGAATTTCTTCCAATTTTTGAGTGTGGGCCGAGAGTAGGGTTAAACAAGTGGGGGTTTTGTTGAATTTTGGGAGTTAGTAGTCTTGCACATGGGATCACATGGTTTAGTTGGGAAGTTATGCTCATTAGGACATTTAATGATGTTTCCCCAATATTAGGACATATAAGGATGTTTCCCCAATTTTCTTACAAGTTGGTTTTGGCTATTGAATTAGTTTCTTGATAGAAGTCATTTTTCACTTGTTATATTTTTGGCTTGTTGAAAATTTTCTCATTGGGATTGTTGAATTTGCTATTGGCCTAGTAAAAATGCATTTGTTGAAAATTGTTGGCAAAAGGCATTCTCTACACTAGGAAAAGTCGAGAATATAAAAAAAAAAGTGAAAAGGCTAGAAAGAAAAAAAAGAGTATTTAGCCGAGAGTTAAAAAAAAAGTAAGATTGCGGGAGGCCTTAGCTTGTGATTTTGTTTTGTTGTTGAGTCTCGATTCTATTGTTGAAATTTTGGTGTGAGTTGTTTGTTGGATTTTTCCATTTTCTTTTGTCATGCCAAAGGATTGTTGAAATCTAGGGCATTTTGACACTCACATTATCTTGCCAAAGGGTTGTTGAAACCTAGGGCAACTTGTTGATTCCTTTCATTTGCAAAAGGGTTGTTGAAACCTAGTGCAAAGTTGTTTTTCTTTTGTGTTACAACAAAGGGTTGTTGAAACCTAGGTTGTACACTATTTTTCTTGATTTTTGGGTTGTGTGGTGAGTTCACTCATATATTGTCATTGGGATTGTGTGTAGGATTTGAGTCATTTCGGGTTGTTGATTTTAGTGGGATTGATTGTTGGAATCATTGTGAGGCATTGTTGGAAGATTGGATATGATTGTTCTTTACATGCTTTTTGTGTATTTCATATGATCTTCTTAACGGTTGTTGATTGAGTTGAGTTAGAGTATTTGCTTTCCTACTCTAAAGCGTACGTACATCGAGTTCCAACGCCACTATTTGATCGACTTGAGACACCTTTGTGGGGGCTGATTTCGGGCCATTTGTGGAGATCGCTTCTTGCTAATCTAAGGGATTTGATAGTGTGATCGAGTGAACCCGAGTGTACCTACATCACTTGAGTGAGGTCCATTTTGTTTTTCTTTATGTTTTCTAACATTGTATACATATATTTGTAGTTTTCTTTTCTTGTTTGTTTTGGTAGATATGGCAACATTGGATGATATTATGCGTCTCCTTAAGGAACAAAAGAAAATAATCCAAGGATTCAAGGAAGATACTAGAACCAATCTCACTTCCATGAGATTACATACCGAAAGATGGGAGCAAAGGTTTGATGAGAAAGTTCAAAGGAGGACACAAAGATCTTATGACAAGTATCCATTCTACACAAATGATGTTCGAAAGGAGTCTCAAAAGGAGGCTAGGACAAGAGAGTGTTGGAAGTCACATTCGAAACAAGAAGAAACATCCACTTCCAAGTCAAAGGATTTGATCAAATTGAGATGGAAAACCTCTACTTCTAGTAGAAATGAAGTTTGTGGGATGTGTAACAAAAAGGGGCATCATACATCTAAGTGCCTTAGTAATGGATTTCTTATTTTACATGAAAATGGTTCTTATGATTTTATTGTTCATTTTGTAGATGGAGAACCAAATCAAGAACTGTTGGATGATCTTGATGGTGCTAGAGGACATGAGGCATTGGAAAAGGTGGATCACATCCAAGAGCTTATGGAGTCCAAGTCTCAAAAAGAATCAAGGATGCTTACTACTTGCAAGGATTTTGAAAAGGGAGTTGAAAATATTATTAATCATTTTGTTCCTTTAAATCCTAATGAAATATTATTAAATGAGGAATTAAATTCTATTAATATCTCTCCTTATGATTGTCTTGGGATCTTGATAAAGTTGTGGAGATTCAAGAGATGTTGAATGACAAAGAAAATGCATCAACTTCATTGGATGAATTGGAGCATTTAAATTCTATGCCAAATGATGAGGATCAAGTCATAGAATCCAAAGAAGTAGAAGATGAGTTCAAGGTTGAACAAGAGGAGAAAGATCTTCAAGTTTCAAAAGTGTTGACTTCTTATGGTATTGGTAAAAGGGAAGTTAGAGATTCCACTTCTAGTTTTTGTTTTGTTTTGAGAAATGATTTACATGATGAATCAAGTGCTTATGATATGTGCTTTAATGTCTTTTCTAAGGTGAGCAATATGGAATGGAGCAAGATGACATACAAGTACCATGCTTGGGATGAGGATACAACAAGAAGGATATTACTTTTTGATTGTTTCAAGCATGTTTTAGGCTTAAATTGTTCTGAATTCTTGTACATGGACATTATGGACTTTGGTGTACTTATTAAGTGGTACTTGGGTAGACCACATGCAAGCTTTGATAGGTTTAGAGCACTCTTAGTTATTTCCAATGCAATGTTTGCATCTAACCTTGCTTGTAGGAGTGAGAATACCATGGCACTTGAAGAGAAGCTTAAAGATGACACCATAGCACTTGAAGAAGAATTTGAAGAAGATCATGAAGATCTTGAGGAGGAAAGCTCAAATGAGGTTTATTCTTTTAAATTTGATGTTGAAGAGCTTAAGGTAGAAAATCTTATACTACCTACTTTACATTCTAGCATAGAACATGTGGATTATTTGAGAGATGATTATAAGTATGCTAGAATGAATGAGCCTCACTATGAGAATCCTTTATCTTATTCTTTACATTCTAGCATAAAGCATGTGGAATACTTTGGAGAGAAGAGAAGTATGCTAGTATGCATGAACATCACTATATGAGTCCTTTACCATATTCTTTTATTTCTAGCATGACTTATGAGCCTTGTTTGAAAAGTAATGATACTTATGCTAGATTGTTTACACATCTATCATATTCTTTAAATTCTAGCATGAAACATGAGCATTACTTGAGAAATGATGATTGGTATGCTAGAGTATTTGAACAATGCTATATATAGAATCTTTTATGTCATATGAGCATTACTTGAAGAACTATGATACACATGCTAGATTACTTAAGAATCATTGTGTGGATGTTTTTATGCCTTATGAGGTTTATTTGAGGAATTTTCATATGCATGCTAGATTGCTTGAGCACAATTGTATAGATCCTTTCATATATCATAAGAGTTGTTATGAACTAAGTTTACTTAATAGATTTCTTAGGATCTACCTTTACTCTTACATGCCTTATAATTGTAGGGTGTTTAATACTTTCCATGATTTACTTTTATGGCATGTTGTACTCTTATCACTATATTGCAAGTTTAAACTTGTTAAGATGTTTGAGAGTATACTTAGATATCGTGGATATCGTTTACTATTTGTAGTATGCTATTTTGTCATACTCTCTTATGGGCTTAATCATTTGCAGGAACATTTGAGATAAGCTTTGGAGTCCAAAGCTTTTCAAGGGGGAGAGTGTGACGAGGACGTCTAGTCCGACCAACTTGTCCAAACTAGAAGACCTACTTGTGATTGGATCAAATGCTAAAGGGAATGATGCAAGCACACTTGGAAGCCATTTCAAAGGAGCTTAAAAGCATGAAGAAGCATCCAAGGCATGTGATGACATGGCACGGGATGATGTGGCGCATGATGACATGTTGGCAACCAAGTTCCAAGGAAGCTTCAAGATGCTAGGTGACAAGGATATCAAAGGTCAACTCCAACTTCCAAGTGGACCAATGACTTGACAAGAGCCGAGAAAGACCCAAGTCCGAATCCAACAATCGATATGTCGGATTCAACAATTAAGGGATCGACATCAAGATTACTTGGAAGGAAGGTTGATGAAGAATGAAGAAGGAAAGAAAGAGTTTGGACAAGAGAAAGAGGCTTCAAAGGAGAAAGACATGATTTGGGACATGTCTACCTATGTTTTTATGACATGTCTTAAAACAACCTAGTTTAGGATATGGTTTATGTTTCCCTACTTGTGAATGTCTAACTAAGACATATATGCGAAGACATCTTAATACTAGGTTAGTTTAGTCCATACTAGGTTCATGTCATAACGGAAGTTGTGATTGTGAGAGGTTAAGCTTGTCTTAGAAGGAGTTAAGCTTGTTAGGAGTTACTTGGAGGGGAGTTAGGAGTAAGGGCCTTGTTTGGCCATCCCTTTTCATCATTTTTGGGATGATGGACGTCCATGATGGCCTATATAAGCCATCATCCATCACTTGTACTCATAAGTTTTGAAGAATGAAAATTGAAGTTTACTTCTTTGGAAAATTGAGAGTTGAGAGTTCTCATTTTCTTTACTTGAGAGATAGATAGAATCCCTCAAGATTGTATCCAAGTTTTCCCTTCCACCACCAAAGAGGGCGGCCGAGCCACCACCACCACCACTTGGCCGATTCTTCCATGGAGAGGAGAGTATCCAAATCGGTTCTTTGGACTTAGTTTCAAGGGGTCGTGACACGAGGACGCTTGAAGGAGGCATCCACGGGGTCAATCTTGAAGATCACCACATTGGCGGCGTATGGTTCGATTCTAGAAGGGTCCGGGTCGTACGAGTCTTTGGAAGTGATGATCAAGACATCCATCCTTCCCATTTCCAAGTAATTCATCCACTTTTGCTTGTTTTTCTTTGATCTTCTTCTTCCCCTTGTTCTCGGCCACTTGGCCTTTCTTTGATCTTTTGTTTGCTCATCTTGATCTTTCGGAATTAGGCACATAGATCCATGGCACACAACAAACAGTTCCTTATCATAAGTGGAATAATTCAATGACGCTCCTTAAAATTTCTCACTGTGGTACGCAATCGGACGAACTTCTTGAATTAACACTGCTCCCATTCCCGTTCCGGATGCATCACATTCAATTTCAAACGGGAGATCGAAATTCGGCAAGGCTAATACCGGAGCATGTGTCAATTTTTCCTTCAAATCAGTAAACGCCTTCTGTTCCGTTGGCCCCCACTTAAAAGGCAGATCCTTTTTAAGTAGCGTCATGAGGGGCGTGGCAATAACACTGAACTGCGGGACGAAACGTCGGAAAAATCCGCAGAGTCCTAAAAACTGTCGAACCTCATGCACAGATTTCAACGGTGGCCAATCAGAAATGGCCTTCACTTTCTGTTCATCGACTTTCAGTCCTCCCTGTCCAACAATAAAACCCAGAAAATTCAACTCTGTTGCGTGGAACGTACATTTTTCCAGATTACCATACAGCTTCACTTCACGCAACCTGTTGATCACCTGTTGAACATGAGATACATGATCAGGTTCGTTCGTACTGTAAATTAAAATGTCATCGAAATATGCTACAACAAATTTGTTAATAAAACTGCGTAATGTCTCATTCATGAGACGCATAAATGTTGACGGTGCATTGGTGAGACCAAATGGCATAACCAGCCATTCGTAGAGTCCGAATTTGGTCTTAAAAGCCGTTTTCCATTCGTCTCCGGGTTTCATTCGGATCTGATGATAACCGCTTCGAAGATCAATCTTCGAGAAATATTCGCGTGACCAAGCCCGTCAAGCATATCATCAAGGCATGGGATGGGGTGCCGGTACTTCACAGTAATTGCATTAACGGCTCTGCAGTCGACGCACATGCGCCATGAACCGTCTTTCTTTGGAACAAGTAGCACTGGTGCCGCGCAAGGAGATAAACTTTCGCGCACCCATCCTTTATCAAGCAGCTTTTGAACTTGAGACTGAATCTCCTTAGTCTCTTCAGGCATCATTCTATATGCTGGCCGGTTCGGAATAGAAGCTCCCGGTACAAAATCAATCTGGTGTTCAATACCACGAAGAGGTGGTAATCCGGCAGGTACTTCTTCTGGAAATACATCTTTATTTCTCTCTAGCATCCTAGAAAAATTATCAGGAAATTCAGGTGCAGCATTGCAAGTTCTATGAATAAATTCATGAGGTTTATAATAAACTAAGAAGCAGTGACCTGTTGGATTATCTTGCTGCATTGCTTGATCGAATTCATTCTTCGTCAGCCAAAGGCACGGTTCTGAGCTTTTGTCCGAAATTTCTAATCTAGAAATTTTTATTTTTCCCTTTTGCTTTGCCTTGTGTTCGGCTTCTTCTTTGCGCATGTTCTCCCGCAATCTTTCTTGATCAATTTTTACAGTTTTGATCGGGAGAAGTTTAACATTGTACAATTTATTACAAACTTAAAATTTAAAGAATTGTGTTTGCCCTTGTATGTAATGTCGTTGTCATATAACCAAGGCCTCCCTAATAGAATGTGGCAAGCCGTCATTGGTACGACGTCACACCAAACTGGCATGGGAGCCAAGTCAACAGCGTTGACTATCCCGGAGGGACCCTGCCCAAAACAGCGTGCCAAAAGATTCTTGACTGCTATTGCCAAAATATTATCAGAGGAATCAGATAAATGGTAGCAGTCCAAATACCGAGCAGAACAGATCAAGGGAAGCACAGTCATCCAGTGGGAATAGACAAAAGAATACCGGACAGAACCGGGACCCATCACTCTGAGTCCCGCTTCTTCAGATTGAAAATAGAAAGCAGAACGACCTCCGGATGCAGAAACAGAACAAACCAGCATGAAGAGGTCAAAACAGAGGGTTCTGCCGTCACCGTCGCAGTCGCCGGAAATGCCGCCGGAGCTCCGGCGAGGTTACCGGAACTTGGCCGGAACTTGGTCGGAAAAGTCGCCAGTCAACGCCGGTCAACGGAGGTCAACGCCGGAGTCATGAAGGAAGGACCCATTTCAGATCGGTCTCGGAGCTTCGTGTCCCTAACCACCCTGGCGCCAGACCCCGACTCGTGTCGCTAGCCAGCGGGCGTGAGGCCAGTCTAGCGCCACGGACCCAGACTCGTGTCGCTAGCCAGCCTGGCGCCAGACCTCGACTCGTGTCGCTAGCCAGCGGGCGCGATACCAGTCTAGCGCCACGGACCCAGGCCCGCGACAGGAGTCCTTCAGTCCTTAGCTGCTGTGTCCCTAACCTGCATGTCGCTAAACCCCCAGTCGCTAGGCCAAGCTCCGCACCACAGTCTGAGTTCCGCGACTCGATCATCCAGAAGCTGCCACGTGCCATTGCATCCTTCCGTGTCGCCAGCCTACGCCCTGTCGCGGGACTCCGCGCCACAAGGAGGGACTAGCGCCACAGTCTTCGTCTCGCGCCACGGATTACTATTTTCTTTCCCGTTTGTTGAAAACTCGTGTAGTGTTATTTATTCCCTTTTCTTTGCTTGTTGAATGGTTCCCCTATATATATGGGAACCCTAACACTCTTGTATTCACTTTTTGATATTGAATGAAATTATACTCTTCTTTCAAAAGTCATTATCGAGAGCATTTTCTCTCAATTCATGGATTTGATCCAACTTGGCTTCGGCTATCAATCGAGTCTTGAGACGCCTCGATCGATTATCACTTTGAAGGATTGAAAGGAGGAAGGGGGTCACCATATTGGAGGGGTTGGTTGTCTTCAAGCTTCAATCTATTCTTAGTGAAGTCTCATCTATCTTTCATTCTTGCTATTTCCATTAATAGCCTATAGTATTCGATCGATCCGTGGCATATTTAATTTGGTATCAGAGCCTTTGTTGAATCTATAGGTTTAGAAAATCCAAAAAATATTTTGCTCTTTATTTTTCTCATTTTCGAAGTTACTGTTCCATTGGGATCTGTGCCTTAAATCTTGGAATTTTTGAAATCTGATTGAAGATTTGGATTCCTTGTGTTCTGGGCTTGAATCTACATATGTGGATCATCAAATTTGGCCAAGGGAATCATTTTCTATGAATTTTTGAAGATTTTGGTCATATTTTTCCCTAATCCCTTGTTCTTCATATTGTTCTTATTTTGTTCACCCATTTCACACACCACCACTCCCCATTTGGAACCACGTTCCATTTGGCAATTACCATCATCCATTTCCTAGGGGTTATAATGCCCAAATTTTTCCAAATCTCCATCCTCCTCCAAAAATCCATTTGAAGATTCATGAGTGTTCTTCATGTTCTTCATCCAAAACTCAAAAAGTTCATATACTTTGGTCTTTGATCTTCAAGTTTTCTTGTTTTGTGTTTGTTTTAGTCTATTGAGTCTCATTGTGTGGATATTGCACTTGTCCCATTGCTTTGTGATTAAGGTTTGCAAGATTGACACACTAGTGCTTCCATTTGCATCGGTTTTTGGCAATTTGAACATTTCGGTTGAAGGAGATCTTGATCAATCCGACCTGCTATATTTAGGGAAGCCTATTCTACCATTTTTGGGTGTTAGCTTTCATTTGGAAGTGGTTTGGAGGCAATCCGAGTTCATTTTGGGGTCGAAATCGCAAAAACAAAATTACTGCCTGTGTGTGTCCGCGAGAGCCCTTACTTTGAGTGTTCATTTGAATTTGAAGATCTTCATTAAAATTGATGAATCTTATATGAACAGAAATATCTTCAAGTTAGCTTCAAGAGGTTTTTTTAATCAATCCGTTTGGATACGAATTGAGGGTGTTATGGTCATTTTTGTGAAAGGTGCCAAAAACTGAGCAAGGACGAAAGGACAGGCGCGTGACAGCGCGTGTCTGGTCCAAAAAGAGTGATTCTTGCGCCGAAAGTTTCCCAAGTCGAAAAGCTATCTTACAATATATTGGCCTGTCGCGAAACCATCATTTGGCGACACAAATCAGGTCATTTTTGCACCCTGCGTCGCAAGACCAAAAGCTGTCCAAATCTAAAAGTTGTAAAAGTGGGCTTTCCATTGTTTTGGGCCACTACCACCATCATACTTCATCCATACATATCAAAGCCCATATCCAAACATTCCATACCCTATATTTTTGAGTATTTACAATAAAGTGGATATTGGACTGGCACATTTGTGAAACCTAGCCCTTGAAGCCACTTAAGTTCTTTAACAATAAAGTGGATATTGGTCTGGCACATTTGTGAAACCTAGCCCTTGAAGCCATTTGAGTAAATCGAGGAAATTTTCTGAGTGACCTTTTCTCTTATGAGTTCTCTCTTCATAATTTGGGCGGGACATATTTTTCTTTTCAAGGTTCGAATTTAACTAAAAGGTAAGGATTGAATTGAATTGGTTGCAGATTGCACTACTCGGTTTTGCAAACCCGCATCATTTTGCATTGCATTTGCATATCATACACAAATCCGTGCTTTTCTTTTATTGAGTCAAGCACAGTATTATGTTTCATACTGTGAGTGTCTGTCTGTCAGAATCCAACTTTCTTTCCATCAGGTGAAGATTTTGAGGTGATCTCTGACTCTTGTGCTTGAGCCAAGGTGGATTGAAGAAGTGATTGAGAGAGCTGAGTGATATACTGTAGAGAGATCAGTTTACAAATTTCTGCAATTTTATTTCTAATCTGTTATACATATATTTTCATAGTGTTTCAATGGCAGATTCCAACATGGAGGAAATGATGAAGAACTTGACCAACATGGTAGCTGGGCTGTCCACCAATTTGGGCAACTTCAATACCAAGATCAACAACATGGATGACAAGTTTGAGGGACGTTTCACTGCTTTAAGTAACGACATCCGGACTGTGGAAGAGCGGATTGAGGAAACCAGATCCCGGAGATCTGATCTAGGGAGTATAATCGGAGAGGTTGGACCACATCAAGGAATGCTGATGGCTGAACGGGAGATGGAGGAACTCGCCCAACAACAACAACAGGCACAGGTGCCAAGACAACCTCCACCACCGGTCAATCCACCAGCTGCACCGGCACCAGCAGTACTCCCTCCGAATGCACCTCCTCCGGCTGCAGTGCCACCAAATGTTCCTCCTCCGGTACCTGCTGGTCATCTGAGAGCAGCAGTCCGAAATGTTCCACGTGCTGATAGGGGAAGAAGGTATCATAACTACAACCTCGAACATGGTCGTCGGGTGCCAGAATACAACGGCCGAGACTATCAGGATCCGGAAGAACCCGATCTGAGAGGGTTGAAGCTACAAATTCCTACCTTCAAAGGAGTCGGCGGCCCTGATGAATTCCTAGACTGGCGGGACGCGATAGAACTCTGTTTTCAACTACACAACCATTCTGATATAACCAAAATCAGACTGGCTGTGAGTGAATTTCGAGAGTATGCTCTTACTTGGTGGATTAATCACAACCGCGTCCGAGCAAGAAGACAACAGCCAGATGTTGAAACATGGGAAGAATTGATGATGGAAATGGATCGTCGTTTCGTACCTAACAACTACAGGAAGGACTTATATATGAAACTACAGAGCTGTGTCCAAGGGAACAGAACTGTAGATGAATATTATAAGGAGCTAGAGTACATCATGATGAGATCTGCGGTACGAAAGGACGAAGGACTATTCATCACTCGATTCATCAAGGGATTAAGGCTAGAAGTCCAAAAGGAATTTAAGTTAAGGTATTATGAGGACTTGCAGGAATGCATACATCTGGCCACTACTTTGGACAATCAAATGAGGCAAGAACGAAGACAGCAGTCCAGTTCTCACTCCCATCCGCCAAGGCAGTGGAGTTCAAAGCCTGAAGCTGATAAGCATAAATCCTATCCAAAGGATGACAGAGGGAACAAGCCCCGAGGCTTCGAGTTAGGCAAGGATTTCCGAACTGATAGGAGAGATGATCGAAGGCCTCGAGAGCCAGACCGATATCGACCCAAAAGGGAAGATAAAGAAATAATTTGTTATAAATGTCGCCAACTTGGCCATATTTCTCCTAATTGCCCTAATGTACGTAGAGCTAATGTAGTTACTACTGAAACAGGTGACTACCGAATTGTGGGCTTCGAAGAGGATGAGGCCGAGGATGAAGACGAAGAAAGGGAAGCCGACGAGTTTGGGTATGGCAGTGACGAATCCGCAGACGAATGCATCAATCAAGATGAAGTCCGTCTACCCAACTTGGTCGCCATGAGAGTACTGAACGCTGAGAAGTAGATTGACAACCCCAACAACGAGCTTGCTCAAAGGGAGAATTTATTTCATTGTTATGGGGAAATTTGTGGAAATCTGACTTCTATTATTGTTGATAATGGTAGTTGTACCAATGTAATAAGTATATGCTGTGAGAAAGATGAAAATACCTATCGAAAACCACACTCGTCCATACCAACTTCATTGGATGAACGATAGTGGAAGTACGAAGGTAACCATGAGAGCTAAAGTGTTATTAAAAATAGGGACTTATTATTCTGAAAATGTTGAATGTGACGTTGTGCCCATGACCGCTTGTCACTTACTCCTTGGTCGCCCTTGGATGTTTGACAAGTCAGTTATGTACAACGGGCGCAAGAACTCTTTGTGTTTGCTACACAGGGACAAGAGAATAGCTGTCAAGCCATTATCCATGGCCACAGTTCATGCCAACCAGAAGACCCTGTTGGAGAACATCAAAAGGGAAGAGGCTGAATTTCAGCGAAAGCGGAAGGGTAAGGCTAAAGTGGTTCAACAAACACCTAGATCTAATAATGCTATTGCCTTTTCAGATCAATGTTTGCTGTCCACCAGAACTGAGTTTCATGAAGCTATTCAGGAACCCGAATTCTCAGGTTACTGTCTCTTAGCTTTTGTTAAACCAATTGTCTGTATAAATGAAACAGTCTCTGCTGCACCTGATGTGCCTAATGAATTTCGCAGGATGCTGGATCGTAACAGGGACGTGTTTCCGGATGAAGTACCCGCGGGACTACCTCCAATCCGAGGGATCGAACATCGCATCGACTTTGTTCCCGGGGCATCCATACCAAATAGGCCAGCCTACAGGATGAACCCCGAAGAAACCAAAGAGATTCAGAAGCAAGTCCAAGAGCTGTTGGACAAAGGCTGGGTTCGGGAGAGCCTGTCTCCATGCGTTGTGTCTGTGCTACTTGTGCCGAAGAAGAACGGGACTTGGAGGATGTGCGTGGATTGCCGAGCAGTAAATGCGAACACGGTCAAATACCGCCATCCTATACCAAGGCTCAATGACATGCTTGACGAACTCGGTGGAGCGAGTATCTTCTCAAAGATAGATCTTCGAAGTGGCTACCACCAGATCATAATGCAGCCCGGTGATGAGTGGAAAACAGCCTTCAAAACCAAGTTCGGGTTGTATGAATGGCTGGTGATGCCATTCGGACTGACAAACGCGCCATCTACGTTCATGAGATTGATGAATGAGACATTAAGGATTTACATTGGAAAATTTGTTGTTGTATATTTTGATGATATACTTATTTACAGCAACTGTCTATCTGAGCATGTCTCTCATGTGGAACAGGTATTAAGGAAGCTGCGGGAAGCCCAACTGTATGCCAACATGGAAAAATGCACCTTCTGCGTTACAGAGGTGATATTTCTGGGTTTTATCGTCAGCAGTGAAGGTCTTAAAGTGGATGAATCCAAGATAACCGCCATAACTGAATGGAAGCCACCTACCTCAGTCCATGAAGTAAGGAGTTTCCTTGGGTTATCTGGGTTTTTCAGACGGTTCGTCACAAAGTTCAGTATTATTGCTGCACCCCTGACTGCACTTCTCAAGAAGAGTATTCCATACAAATGGGGGATTGCAGAACAGAAAGCCTTTGAGGAGTTGAAAGAAAAGCTGACACATGCTCCCGTCCTAGCATTACCTAACTTTGACTATCCATTTGAGATCGAATGCGATGCATCAGGAACTGGATGTGGAGCCGTGCTGATCCAAGAAGACCGTGGCGTGGTCGCCGGATCAAACGGACTGATAATTCCTATCATTCCAGATGGACCGGATCAAAAGGTTCATTAATTCCGTTTATCATTTTCTGTTGCAGGAGACAGATAAAACTGAACCCAGAAAGGCTGAAAGGATGCTGTTGCTGATCGAGCTGGAGGAATACCGGAAGGAGCCGGGACCCATCCCTCTGGGTCCCACCTCCTCGGACTGAAATCGGATGCAGAATGACCTCAAGATGCAAATACAGATCAAATTAGCATAAGGAGGTCAAAACGGAGGGTCCCACCGTCGCCGTCGCCGCCACTACCGTGCCGTCGCCGGAAAGTTCGCCGGAGCTCCAGCGAGGTTGCCGGAACTTGGCCGGAATCTGACCGGAACGTCGTCGGAAAAGTCGCCGGTCAACAGAGGTCAACGCCGGAACAGTGGCCGAGGACCCCAACCCAAACCAGTCCCAAAGCTCCAGTCCTGGAACCCTGTCGCGAGACGCCATGGCGCGGAACCCCCTGTCGCGGAGCCATGCCTAGCGCCACGTCCAAGTATCGCGACACGGGTCGCTAGCCCAGCCAGCTCATGGCGCCAGCCCGCATCCTGGCGCGAGTTGTGACTCGCAACACACCTCTTCAGTCTAGCGCCACCAGCCATCCGGACCACCTTCTCCCAGTCGCCAGTCGAGTCCCTGTCGCTAGACCGCTTCATGGCGCGAGTCGGGGATCGCGACAGGCTTGAGGCTCGCGACAGAGTTTCCGATTTTGCTTGTTTTTCTTTTCCCATTTGTTGAGAACAATGTTAGGGTTGTTTATTTACTTGTTTTTGCTTGTTTAACGGTTCCCCTATATATTTGGGAACCCTAGTTCATTGTAAACACTTAGAATCATTTTGAAATATACCTTTCTTTGTTCAAAGTCATTTTTTTCTCCTGAGAGCACCAAGTGTTCTCGGCAATCTCGTGACACCATTCCCATGGGAATCCTCACGCCATTGTTGATTCAAGCCGTCTCCAATGGAAGCAAGATCGATGCACTTGGAAGGGGTCTCTTCGGGCTGGTTAAGTCGAGTCCTTTGAGTGAATACGGGTCCCCATCGATCTAGGTTTGGTTATCCTTTAATTTTTCCTTGCTTGTTCTTCATTTCGACCTCCCCATTGCAGATTGCTCAAGAATTGGTCCCGGGCTACGGCAATAAAATTTGGTATCAGAGCCGAATCTTAGCATTTGCATATTCTCCATACTTTTGTTTTTGTTTCTCCTCCATTATTATCGAAAAACCCTAAAAATATTGTGTTCTTGTTGTTTTGCCTCGGTTTTCTTGTGGTCTTGTGCTTCCCATTTTATCTTGCTCAAACTTGTCTTGGGTCCCTTATTGTTGTCCATTCCTTGAGCTTAAATGTTTATTTGATTGGTGTTTGCTTTATTAAATGGGTGTTTAAGGGTTTGGATGGTATTGGGGTACTTGGGTTTAGGGTTTGAGTGAGTTTGGTTTGGGATAATATTGTTCTTGTGTACTTGAATATTGTATGAGTTGTAAGAACATTGTATGAACATCATATTTGTTCTTGAGGGTTACTGTTTGATCCGAAACCTTGTAATAGATAGGTTGTTTTTAGGGTTTCGTGGGGGACAAGGTCTTACGTGGTGCGTTTTCACTTTATGGGGTTTTAATTGTCCTTGTACAAACTTGCTGAGTTTGTTGGGGGAGTGCGAGTGGGTCACTATCAAAAGATTCCCAAGAAAAGACAAGTCTCCACCGCCTCTGTCGCGATATCAATCAGTCGTGATCCTCCACCCCTGTCGCTAGGCCACGCTTAGCGACACAATCAAAGAAGAAGAAAAATACAAGGCAAGAACCTCCAGTCGCGAACCCCTTGGCGCGAAACGAATTCCGTGTCGCGAGCCCACGGCTAGTGACACAATACTTGAAGGAGCCACAAAGGCTGTCGAGATCCACCTGTCGCAGAACACAAGCCAGTCGCGGGGCACCTTTTGCGACACAGTCCAGTTTCGCGACCAGCTTTCAAAGTTTCACCAATTGTTTAAAGTGAGAAGATTGTTGAAACCTGGGATTCCCACCAGCCACCCCGAAGCTGCCACGTGTCACGCGAGTGCATTACGCGCATCCATTACGCGCGTGTGGGTATTTTCCATATTTTGTGTGTTGAGGATTACAATAAAATAAATATCGGACTGGCACAACTGAAACCTAGCCCGAGAAGTCACTTGAGCACTTGTGCAATAAAGTGAATATCGAGACTGGCAGTTTGTGAAACCTAGCCCGAGAAGTTATTTGAGTAATCAGGGTTTTTCCAAGAGTGATTTTTCTTGTGAGCTTCATTTTTACACTTCCATATCGGGTCCATGTACACTATTCATTGCCTGCAAATACTTGTTTAAAACTGTGAACATAAATCAGATTGCATTAAGCTCACACTCCTGTGCGTTTATTTGATTGAGTCGGACAGTCCATTCTGACTCGTGGACTGTGCGTCACATATCACATATGTTCTTGTGCATCTGATTATTCCTTGGAGCAGGTTAAATTTCAGCAGGGTGTTTGGAACCAAGGAAGCTGTGTGTGAGAGATACACTCTGGGAGTTAACTCTACAAATTTTCTGTTAATAGTTTCTAACTTTCTTATATCTATACATATTTTATCTGTGAAATGGCAGGACAAGAAGATGCCATGATGAACATTCTTAGGACCATCCAGGGAGATATTACCGCCATTAAAGCTGAAACTGCCAAGAAGATGGACCTCGACATTTTAACTCAATCTTTAAATATCAATTCAAATAATATTGAAGTTGTGAGTAAATGTGTCGAAGAAGTCAATTCGCGTGTTGATCAAATTGTTGATGATATTGCAGGTCGAGTACAATTCCAGAGTGATGCAATTCAGAGAACCATCATGAATCGAGTCGAGAGGAGACTGGAGGAAGCCTTCTATCCAACTCCATCGCCTCAGAACACGACATCTCAGAATACCACACCTCCGAGCACCACTCATCAGAATATACCACCACCTGCACCAGCACCAAATAATCCAAGAGCAATACACGAAGGAACCAGCGGAGTCTCTCAAGCTGACATGACAGCGGCAGAAGAAGCGATAGCTAAGTAAGAATTGCAATTTGGGGAATTCCACAGGGGTCTTGGTCCTCGGTCCAGCGCTCAGCACCGACTGCACCCACCATTGCTGACAACCCCCGTTGGACAACCTGAACCTCAGACAGACGATCCGTTAGCTATGCCGCCTACTGCCGCAGGACCCGCACCAGCAGTCATTCCACAGCCAGCTAGGCAAAGGCTCAATTTTGATCCGCCAGCTCTTGAAGAAGAAACTCAGGCTGACGACAACCTGAAATGCATTAAGTTCACTATTCCTACTTTCAAAGGAATAGGTGATCCTAATGAATTTCTTGATTGGAAACAGTCCATGGAAATGATCTTCAACTGTCACAACTACTCCAGTTTCAAGAAGCTTCAGTTGGCCGTGACAGAATTCATGGACTATGCCCAACTGTGGTGGCAAAAGTATTGTGCTGATCTCCATGCTGAAGGACAACCTCAGATCACCAATTGGGAGTATTTGCTAGTCATTATGCAACGGCGATTTGTACCTCACACCTATAAGCCTGATATGTACCTGAAATTAGTGGCCCTCCAGCAAGGTAATAAAACTGTTGAAGAGTACTATCGTGAGATGGAAATGCTCATGATGAGGGCTCAAGTGAACGAGGAACCCCAGATCACACTAGCCAGGTTTGCAAAGCATCTAAGACCCGACATCCACGAAGAAATGGAAATGAGGGGATATATCAACCTGACCGCCCTGGTGCGTAAGGCGATTAGGTACGAGGCACAGGTAAAACGCAGAACCCATCGGCCAACTCCATCTCCCGCAGGACATTACAATTACAATCCCAACAAGCCGTGGTTGATCCGACCACCACCCAATTATAGGCAGCCTCAACCGCAGCCGCAACAGCAACAGGGTCGAGATCGACAACGAGGCTATGACTTGGGACATGCCTTCAAAGCATATAACTAGGAGGAAAGAAATAGAGCTCCAGCTCCAGTTCAAGGAAGAGAGCAGAGACCACCCGCCAGAGACGCACGAGACATTATCTGTTTCAAGTGCGGGAAAAAAGGGTCACTACGCTACCACATGTCCTAATCCGCCAAAGAGAGTGGCTGTCCTCAACACCGGTGAGGACCAACGGCCAGTAATTGAGATTGAACCGGGTGTATTCAAGGTCTATGATTCCGAAGATGAGAACGAATTTGAAGACCCTGAACTACAAGAGTTTCATCAAGGCGAACCGGTCAATCCTGAAGTTGTGCCTGAAGATGAGGACGACGTGAATCTTTTAGTCGCTATGAGAACATTGAGTGCTGACAGAGAACCAGAATCTGCAGACGACGAGCAAAGGGAGAATCTTTTCCATTGTCATTGTACTATTTTAGGCAATAATGCCACTGTCATTGTAGATAACGTTAGCTGCACTAATGTGGTGAGTTTATACACTGTTGGCAGGCTACAACTACCGACTGAAGGGCACTCCAAGCCCTACCAACTGATGTGGATGAACCAAAGCGGCCAGACCAAGGTCACATAGCAAGCATGGGTCCCGATCACCAAGGGATCATACACTGAGAAAGTCTTGTGTGACGTTGTGGCAATGGACGCTTGTCATGTTTTATTGGGTAGGCCGTGGTTATTCGATAAGGATGCCACGTATCGAGGAAAAGCCAATGTGTTGTATTTCAAGCACGAACATCGGGACTATTTGTTCAAGCCATTGTCAGTCAAAGCTGTTCGTCTTGATCAAGAAAAGCTTAGGGAAAACATCACCAAGGAAGAGGCAAATTTCAAAGCAAAGGCCAGGGGCAAAGCCAAAATTGGTGAATCATCTGACACAGCCAGCCAATGTCTGATATTGACTAAAGCTGAGTTCAAGCAAGCCGCTATGGAACCTGAACCTACAGGTCAATGTTTCCTTGCTTACATTAAACCTGATGATTCCATTTTTAGAACTATTACTGTTGCACCTGAAATACCTTTGGATTTTTCTGAAATGCTTGACAGGAACAAAGATGTTTTTCTTGATGAAGTCCCAGCTGGACTCCCACCTTAAGAGGCTTGAGCATCGAATTGATTTCGTTCCCGGGGCCTCCATCCCGAACAGACCAGCTTATCGCATGAATCCCGAGGAAACAAAGGAAGTTCAGCGGCAAGTCCAAGCATTACTTGACAAGGGATGGGTCCGTGAAAGCTTATCGCCTTGTGCCGTTCCAGTCCTGCTCGTGCCAAAGAAGAACAGGGAATGGAGGATGTGTGTTGATTGTCGTGCAGTCAACGCCATTACCATCAAGTATCGTCATCCAATTCCTAGACTGGATGACATGTTGGATGAATTGGGAGGAGCCAGTATATTCACAAAGATTGATCTTAGGAGCGGATATCATCAGATTCGTATGCAACCGGGCGACGAGTGGAAGACCGCCTTCAAGACCAAATTCGGTCTATATGAGTGGCTCGTCATGCCATTCGGGCTGACCAACGCACCTTCTACGTTTATGCGTCTGATGAATGAAACTCTTAGAGCATTTATTGGGAAATTTGTTGTAGTGTATTTTGATGACATTCTGATTTATAGCTGCACTAATTCCGATCATGTTTTGCATGTTCAACAGGTGCTGAATAAACTACGATCAGTACAGCTATACGCCAACTACGAGAAGTGCATCTTCTGTGTGCCGGAGGTCACTTTTCTGGGATTCGTAGTTGGAAATGATGGTCTTAAAGTGGACAAATCGAAGATCCGTGCGATATCAGACTGGAAACCACCCACATTTGTTCACGAAGTTTGCAGTTTCTTGGGGCTGAGTGGTTTCTTCCGCCGATTCGTCTCCCAGTTCAGTGTCATAGCGGCCCCAATCACTTCGTTGCTAAAGAAGGAGAATCAGTTCAAGTGGGGGCCGAGCCAGCAAAAAGCATTCGATGAGCTGAAAGACAAACTAACCCATGCACCTGTTCTTGCATTGCCAAATTTTGAACTACCATTTGAAGTGGAAAGCGATGCGTCATGTACTGGAATGGGAGCAGTTCTGCTGCAAGAAGGACGTCCGATAGCTTATTACAGCGAGAAGTTCAGCGGAGCACAGTTGAACTACTCAACGTACGACAAGGAGTTATACCCTATCGTTCGGGCCTTGAAGACATGGCAGCACTACCTTCGTGGTAGAGAGTTCATCATCAATACCGATCACGAGACCTTGAAGCATATCAGACAACAAGGCCAGCTCAGTAAGTGACATGCTCGTTGGAGCACTTTCATTGAGGCTTTTCCATACGTGATCCGGTACAGGAAAGGTAAAGACAATGTTGTAGCAGATGCACTTTCGAGAAGGGCTGCATTGGTCACATTTGCTGCAACAAGGGTCATTGGATTTGAGCATATAAAAAGTCAGTATGCTACTGACGATGATTTTAAGGATATTTTTTATAAGACTGTAAGAAATGGGTTCAAAGAATTCTCCCAAACAAATGGATTCCTGTATTTTGAAAACAGGTTGTGCATACCCCAAGGTTCTATCAGAGAATTGCTGATCCAAGAGGCCCATGGAAGTGGTCTAATGGGACACTTCGGGAAGGATGCTACAATGGGGATTCTTGTGGAACGGTTCTACTGGCCTGGCATGAAGAAACAAGTAGTTGACTACATAGCCAAGTGTTTGGTCTGTCTGAGGGCCAAATCAACTGTCAAACCACATGGCTTGTATCAAGCATTACCAGTGCCAGAAGGACCCTGGCTTGATATCTCAATGGACTTCGTACTCGGTTTGCCTCGAACTACGAGAGCCAAGGATTCAATTTTCGTGGTCGTCGATGGATTTTCAAAGATGGCCCACTTTATTCCATGTGCGAAGACGAATGATGCCAGCCATATTGCCAAGTTATTCTTTCGGGAAGTGGTACGTCTTCACGGAGTACCAAAATCAATTGTCTCTGATCCCGATGCGAAATTTGTGAGTTATTTCTGGAAGGGATTTTGGCGTGAAATGGGCACGCGGCTTTTATTCTCCACTTCATATCATCCTCAAACGGATGGACAGACAGAAGCAGTGAACCGCGTATTGGGTAACCTCTTGCGTATCATTACTTCTACCAATTCGAAAAGCTGGGATGAATGTCTGCCTCATATAGAATTTGCTTACAATAGACACATTCATCGTGCCACACACATGTCACCCTTTGAGATAGTCTATGGCTTTAATCAGCTAACCCCTCTAGATTTCCTGCCACTACCTCGTAGTGAGCACATGAACTTAAATGGCAGGGATAGAGCCAAAGCGATCAAAGATCTGCATGCAGATGTGCGCGAAAGTCTTCACAAGGCGTCTGAAAATTACGCCCGACAGGCCAATAAGGGCCGCAAGAAGCTGATTCTGAAACCCGGAGACTGGGTCTGGGTCACATGCGCAAAGAAAGATTCCCTGCACAAAGACACGGAAAGCTCGCACCTCGCGGAACAGAACCATTTCGAGTCCTTGAGAAAATCAATGATAATGCATATAAGATAGAACTGCCTGATTCTTATAATATTCATCCGACTTTTAATGTTGCAGATCTATCTTTATACGAGCGAGACGAGGTGAATCTGATTGGTTGATGGATCAACCTCCCCAAGGGGGTGGGGATGGCGTGGTCGCCGGATCAAACGGACTGATAATTCCTATCATTCCGGACGGACCGGTAAGTCAACAACGGATTAAGAAGTTCATTAATTCGTGTATCATTTTCTTTTGCAGGAAACAAATGAAACTGAACCCAGAAAGGCTGAAAGGATGTTGTTGCTGATCCAACTGGAGGAATACCGGAAGAAGCCGGGACCCATCCCTCTGGGTCCCACCTCCTCGGACTGAAACCAGAAACAGAATGGCCTCGAGATGCAAAATACAGCTCAAATTAGCATGAGGAGGTCAAAACGGAGGGCCCCACCATCACCACCTCCGTCGCAGCCGCCGCCGGAAAGTTCGCTGGAGCTCCGGCGAGGTTGCCGGAATCTGGTCGGAACTTCGCCGGAAAGGTCGCCGGCCAACGGAGGTCAACGCCGGAACAGTGACCTAGGACCCTAACCCAAACCAGTCCCAAAGCTCCAGTCCTGGAACCCTGTCGCGAAACGCCATGGCGCGGAACCCCTGTCGCGGAGCCATGCCTAGCGCCACAGTCCAAGTATCGCGACACGGGTCGCTAGCCCAGCCAGCTCATGGCGCCAGCCCGCATCCTGGCGCGAGTTGTGACTCGCGACACGCCTCTTCAGTCTAGCGCCACCAGCCATCCGGACCACCTTCTCCCTGCCATGGATCATAGGATACATTCTTGAAATACAAAAATAAGAAGAAACAATCAAGAGAAAAAGAAAAGGATAGGGGAGCTCCAACTCTTCAAATCAACCACGAAAAGCAAACAAGCCCTCAAGTCTTGTCCTCAAATCCTCATTAGGTCCAAAGTGTTGGTGATAATCTTCTTGGCAAGCTTCAATACCAAGTTGATGAAGCAACCACCTCAAATCTGCAACAAGAGAAGGCAAACAAGTCCATATGCCTTGTCCTCAATCTTCATTGATTCATTTTGATGATTGAAATTCAACATGGAGTTCTTCAATTTCCAAGTTGTGTGAGTGCCCAAAATGAAGTGTCATTTTGGGGGAATGATCTTTTGGAAGTGCTTGCAACAAAGGCTAAGTCTTACTCAATTCAACAAAAGATGATTTTACAAGTGAAGGGGGAGGCATATTTATACTTGCCAAAGCCCCTACGTACATGGTCATGAAAGAAGAAAGAAGAATACAAAGTGTAGTATTTGAGGGCTAGTTCGGTTTAAGGGTAGGAGTTCGGTCTAGACCGAATTAGGGGTAATAGACCGAACTAGGAGAGAAAGAAATGGAGGAGAAAAATGTAGAAGAAAAAGGACAATGCAATTCGGTCTATAGAGAAGAAAATTAGACCGAATTGGCATGTCTAGACCAAATTTGGTGCATGGAAAGGAGACTTGGAAAAACACAAGGCAATTCGGTCTATAGACCGAATCCTTAGACCAAACCTGCCTGTGTAGACCGAACCTGCTTCCCTCTCTTAAAATTATTCAAAGTGTTTAGGATGTTTAATATCCTACACTATTACAAAAGATGGTATTCTTCATCCGACCACTCTTCCGGGTTTAGGGATTCAGCTCCCGGACATCTGCTTGCTCGAGCTGTAAGAGCAAAGTTGCTTCGGATCGGATTGCGGATACTCTGAATCAGCTCTACTTCATCCTTCAATTCCACAGAAGTCTTCGAGTTGTTTATTAAATTAATGAACTCAATTTAATTGAGAAATTGGTCCATATAATTTAATAGTTGAATTTTGACTTCCACGTCATTCCCTCCCCCTTCAAAAGCTTTGGACTCCAAAGCTAGTAAAGGAGTGTTGTCAATATCATCGGAATTGAATTTCAAAATGATGATCTGCACAAAACAGACATTGATCAGAATAAAACTTAACACTTAATTACTAGTCCAAGAATTTAAAGTACTAGCAAAATAAAATAAAATGAAATAAACAGAAGAAATATTATTCAAAATTAGTGTGGAATCTTCAGGCCCGGTTTCCATTGGAAAGTTTGGATTGTCTTCGGGTCTAGCTCCGGATCCGAGATTCCTACAGAAAAAGAACTTTCATTAGTTGAATCAATCTCATAAGTAATTGGAGCGTACGTACCTGATTGATTCAGACAGGTCTCTCGATGTTCCCCGTGGGTACCTGAAAAATGAGTACACAAATTAGACATGGTACCATTACAGAATTTAGAAAAGGTGTGCATGGGGACATCAAAATGCGACGAATTATGGACAAATCCTGGAATAATCATTGAGCACTGCTTGGTCGAACTGGTTTCGACTGTTTTCCCTTTGGATTTGTCTTCTTTCCTAGCCTTTCCTTTACGGGATTTATGATCTTCTTCTTCTTGTTGGATATCCTGTAACAGGTTGTCGCGGTCTGCTTTAGCAGTGGTTGGAGAGACGGAGAAGAGAAGGTGCTTTATTCCATCATGCCTGAATGAAATCAAATTGTCCCGGCCGTAGTATATGGCATTCTTGTCGAATAGCCAGGGACGTCCGAGAAGGATGTGGCATGTATTCATTGGCATGACATCACAAGGAATCTTATCTTCATATGAGCCAGATTTGATTGGGATGTTGCCTCTCTTGGTGATTCGTGCGAGGCCGCTGTTGTTCACCCACTGAAGTCGATATGGCTCCGGGTGATCTTCGACAGTTATGCCCATCCTGCGAATCACATGAAGACTGACTATATTAACACAGCTTCCACTGTCTACAATAAAATAAGAAGGATTATCAAGAACTGTGCATCGACAGTTAAAGAGATTCTCCCTTTGTTGCAGACCAGGTGTCAGTTGGTCTGTTTCCTTTGAAAACTCAGGGGATCGGGTAACCACAAATGACGAAAATTGGTGATCAGGACTTTGAGAGTATTCAGAATATTCACTTCCTTCCTGATCAGCGTAATTATCATAGTCCGAATCGTTGTCATCATCATAATCAGAACCTGTAGCAATGGTTGATCCCTGTATGTCCTCTTCAGAATTGGAGAAATTATGAATGCTCGACTCTGAACTTGGTTGTTTTTCAGAGTAATTTTCTCGACTCCAATTCTGGCTATGAGTGGCATAGGTTCCAGCTGACCTTGACAGGTTGACATGAATAGTTCCAACTGTATCGGATCCTCTGCTCTGGGTAGTTGGCCTATTCTCCCTTGTGAATTTCCACACTTGGTCTTTTCAGTTTTGACCCGATGGAACCTTTCAATAAACTTTGCATCGTCTATTGCGTGGCCAATACTTTTAAACCAGAATGGTTTCTTGTGTTGCATGTGGTGGAAAATGTCAGGATGTATTCCCGCAAGAAAGTGTCTCCATTCATTCTCATTTGTTTCTTGTATGCATGCTCGTCGTTGTAACTCCTGGAAGCGTTGGGCATACTGTTGTACAGATTCTCCATTATTTTGCACTATGTCCTGATATTCCTTTCAGCAAGTTTGCGCCTAGCATAGTCAGGATGCAGTGCTTTCGGTGGGGCGTGTTGTCTGTCTTTACTCCATGTCACCTTCCATGAATTTCCAGATTCATGCCCCGACTTATGATAGGGGTAACATGGTAAAGTCTTCTCCTTATCGGCTCTTGTGACGGCCGTGACAGCTATAGATTTTCCTCTGTCAAATTTGGAGGTAGAGACCGTCATGGGTTTTGATGGGACTGGAACTGATGAAGCGGGTCGTCCCCGATCAAACACAATCTTGTGACTTGTGCTAGGAATGAGTGGTTTCTGCTTTGTGGAGCTCAGGGTCTTCGGGAATTTCGAAGACTTTGGACAGCGCTTAATCCCATAGTCACTTTCCAGGATTTCAGCAATTCGTTCATCCAAGGTATGTTGCAGCTTTTGCTCCACAGTACCCATTACTTGTTCGTAAATGGATTGCGGATCACTCATCTGTTGTTGGACCTTTCCTGCAACAAGTTGAATTTGTGTGGTAAGCCTTTCAAATAATTTATCTAATGCCAAATGAAATTCATCAGATAAATCTTCCCTGTGCCGGATAATGATTTCTGTGATTTACTTACTCGAAGTGCTTGTAAATTGATTAAAATCTGTCTTTCAAGCCATTCTTCGAGTCTCATCATATCGTATTCCAGCTTTCCGTCTATTTCACCTGCAAACTTCTCAAATTCATCTCTTAAATTTTCGGTCAGTTGAGACTCAATGTTTGCAAATAAATTTGCGCAATGCTCATAAAGGCAGGAATGAATGATTCTGCTTCGGAGATCAGTCTCAGTAAGTTCAGCTTGAAGAAGTGCGGCCTGTTGTTCCAACCTTTCCTCCGAATCAATGGCTACCTCTTCAACTTTTCCATTGAGCTCTTGGATTTCTCTCTCCATTTTCTGCTCAGACTGATCAACTTGTTCTTTAAAACCTGAAAATTCGGCCGTTAAATGATCAAACTTGTCTTCAAGGTGATCGAATTTCCGGTTGAATTGATGGAATTGGGAATTCAAATTCTGCATATTGGCATTGAGACTTTTCATTAATTCCATCATAGCTGAGTCAGTTGTACCTGCCATCGTATCAGTTGGATCTGCACAGAACAAATCAACTAGCTATATATATAAAACGTTAGTAGCACTTATACAACAGTAAAAGTTCTCTCGGGAAGCACTCTCAGTCTTCGATCACTTGGCCCGATGCTTCCGTAAAGATATCAACCACACTTGAAATTGAAGTTGAAAACAAGACTGTTGTTTGCACACTACTATGACCCAACAGAAACAGAAATAAAAATAAATATAAGATAATTACATATGTTAATACACTGAAAATATGTGATCACAATGTAAGGATTCTATGTTACTGCGATTAATCACTGTTGCACTGCAAATTCCAAATCCTCACAAGGGGTTAAAAATATCGAGTGGAGTTTAAAAATTCTGAAAAGAGTCCTCACTGCACTCGACTCCCAGATGATCACACTAGGCTCCCAATATATCTGTGTATCAACAAACTCAAACGTACCAATATAATGTGATTTAAATTTTCCCGGAGGAATTTCAACAGTTCGGTTTCACTTGTTGAGTGAGGAACTTTAAGAGCAGAACTCAGTGTTCGTACCAATGGTAGAGGAACCAAGTGCCAACTGTGTGTATCCAACTTAGGAAAAATTTTGATCACAAAATAAAATTGGTGATGTAATGCAGTTTATACAAGAGGGATTCGGTTTAAGGTTGACCGCATGTAGTAAGTTTTGTACTTAAAAAAAAAATTTGGAACAAAAGTTAAGGGGTAATTCGGTCTAGGATGTATCAATTCGGTTTATAGACCGAATTGGGTGGGGGTAGACCGAACCTAGTCCCTTTACTTGGACAAATTTGGTAGGGAGTTCGGTTTATCTTGAGGGGTGCTGTTTAATGATATGATTTTTGATGATGGATAGTCCGCACCACACTTGAAGAAAATGCACCTCTCTTAGCCACAATTTTTGACTTTTTGCACCACCTTTTTCCAAGTACTTGATGGCTTATCCCATGCACATGATGATTGTTTCTTTCAAGAAGATATGGGCAGCCGGCTGAATGTCCCCTACTCACTTAACATAATACACTTTATGGATCAAAATTATCCAGCCATGAACAAGTTGAAGATGGGATGATCAAGCAAAGAGGTGATGATGAGCTCACAAGAACAAACAAGGAGGTGGTCAATACTAGTTCACTCAAAAATTGGAAATTAGTGCAAGTTAGCAATTAAGCACTTAAACACATAATCAACTTACACTAATAAACACATATTACAGTCCATAACATGCAAAAGACAAGATCAAAGTCCAAAAGATGGTGAAAAATTCGGATTTGATCAAGAACACACACACAAACTTGATTTGATCATAACTTTCTCATACGAAGTCCAAATTAAGCATATCATATATGAAAATTCATCTATTCGGTTGATGGATCAACCTCCCCAAGGGGGTGGGGATGGCGTGGTCGCCGGATCAAACGGACTGATAATTCCTATCATTCCGGACGGACCAATAAGTCAACAACGGATTAAGAAGTTCATTAATTTCGTGTATCATTTTCTTTTGCAGGAAACAGATGAAACTGAACCCAGAAAGGCTGAAAGGATGCTATTGATGATCCAACTGGAGGAATACCGGAAGAAGCCGGGACCCATCCCTCTGGGTCCCACCTCCTCGGACTGAAACCAGAAACAGAATGGCCTCGAGATGTAAAATACAGCTCAAATTAGCCTGAGGAGGTCAAAACGGAGGGCCCCACCGTCACCACCGCCGTCGCAGCCGCCGCCGTGCCGTCTCCGGAAAGTTCGCCGGAGCTCCGGCGAGGTTGCCGGAATCTGGCCGGAATCTGGTCGGAACTTCGCCGGAAAGGTCGCCGGCCAACGGAGGTCAATGCCGAAACAGTGACCGAGGACCCCAACCCAAACCAGTCCCAAAGCTCCAGTCCTGGAACCCTGTCGCGAGACGCCATGGCGCGGAACCCCGTGTCGCGGAGCCATGCCTAGCGCCACAGTCCAAGTATCGCGACACGGGTCGCTAGCCCAGCCAGCTCATGGCGCCAGCCCGCATCCTGGCGCGAGTTGTGACTCGCGACACGCCTCTTCAGTCTAGCGCCACCAGCCATCCGGACCACCTTCTCCCTGCCATGGATCATAGGATACATTCTTGAAATACAAAAATAAGAAGAAACAAGCAAGAGAAAAAGAAAAGGATAGGGAAGCTCCAACTCTTCAAATCAACCATGAAAAGCAAACAAGCCCTCAAGTCTTGTCCTCAAATCCTCATTAGGTCCAAAGTGTTGGTGATAATCTTCTTGGCAAGCTTCAATACCAAGTTGATGAAGCAACCACCTCAAATCTTCAATAAGAGAAGGCAAACAAGTCCATATGCCTTGTCCTCAATCTTCATTGATTCATTTTGATGATTGAAATTCAACATGGAGTTCTTCAATTTCCAAGTTGTGTGAGTGCCCAAAATGAAGTGTTCATTTTGGGGGAATGATCTTTGGGAAGTGCTTGCAACAAAGGCTAAGTCTTACTCAATTCAACAAAAGATGATTTTACAAGTGAAGGGGGAGGCATATTTATACTTGCCAAAGCCCCTACGTACATGGTCAAGAAAGAAGAAAGAAGAATACAAAGTGTAGTATTTGAGGGCTAGTTCGGTCTAAGGGTAGGAGTTCGGTCTAGACCGAATTAGGGGTAATAGACCGAACTAGGAGAGAAAGAAATGGAGGAGAAAAATGTAGAAGAAAAAGGACAATGCAATTCGGTCTATAGAGAAGAAAATTAAACCGAATTGGCATGTCTAGACCGAATTTGGTGCATGGAAAGGAGACTTGGAAAAACACAAGGCAATTCGGTCTATAGACCGAATCCTTAGACCTTACCTGCCTGTGTAGACCGAACCTGCTTCCCTCTCCTAAAATTATTCAAAGTGTTTAGGATGTTTAATATCCTACACTATTACAAAAGATGGTATTCTTCATCCGACCACTCTTCCGGGTTTAGGGATTCAGCTCCCGGACATCTGCTTGCTCGAGCTGTAAGAGCAAAGTTGCTTTGGATCGGATTGCGGATACTCTGAATCAGCTCTACTTCATCCATCAATTCCACAGAAGTCTTCGAGTTGTTTATTAAATTAATGAACTCAATTTAATTGAGAAATTGGTCCATATAATTTAATAGTTGAATTTTGACTTCCACGTCACTCCCAGTCGCCAGTCGAATCCCTGTCGCCAGACCGCTTCATGGCGCGAGTCGAGGATCGCGACAGGCTTGAGGCTCGCGACACAGTTTCCGATTTTGCTTGTTTTTCTTTTCCCGTTTGTTGAGAACAATGTTAGGGTTGTTTATTTACTTGTTTTTGCTTGTTTAACGGTTTCCCTATATATTTGGGAACCCTAGTTCATTGTAAACACTTTGAATCATTTTGAAATATACCTTTCTTTGTTCAAAGTCATTTTTCTCTCCCGAGAGCACCAAGTTGGCGTGGCAGCCAGGTCAACTGCAACGATGATTCCAGAAGGACCATGTTCCCGGAGCAGGCCCAAGAGGTTCACTGACAAAATTGCCAATCTTCTCAAAACTGCGGAATTCCAAGCCGACATCAATAGAGAAGAAGGAAGCAGCCCGGAGGCATTAATTCTGATCCAACTCGAGGAAATTGGGGAGCACCCATACATGCCATGCATGGGCTCTCCAATTCAACATTGAAGAAGGAGAACAGTCATCACCACCACCGGAGATCCATCAGAAGTTGATCGGAGAATTTGGTCAATGGTCGGAGTGTTGAACTGATTATATTTTAATTTGGTGATATTTTTGTAATAGTGTAGGGTATTAGATTTCCTGAACACTTAGAATAATTTTAGGTCTCAAGCAATTCGAACTGTCAAGACCAATTCGAATTATTTCACCCAATTCGAATTGATAGAATTCGAATTGCTTCACCTAGCTCGAATTTGAATGGAAATTAAAGGAGTTCAAACTGGAGTGGGGTTCGAATTGTTGAGGTTCGAATTATGGAAGTTCGAATTGTAAGGGAATTCGAATTAGGGTGGAGTTCGAATTAATATAATTCGAACTGAAGGAGTTCGAATTGGAGCCTTTGGTTCGAATTCAAGCATCAGTTCGAATTGAGCTAATAGTTCGAACTATAGCAGCAGTTCGAATTAGACTAGTATTTCGAATGGAGCCCTAGTTCGAAATGTAGGGGTTTGAATTATTTCGAATTAGAGCCATATTTCGAATTAGGCCTATTCTGCATTTTATTTATTTTCCCTTTATTGTAATTTTCCTTCTAGGGTTTTGGCCTATATATATGGCCTCCCCTCGTTTGTATTAGACATCTTTTGTTGAAATATAATATTGAGGAATTTTCCCTTATTTGTTTGCAAAAGATCACATTGTTCCAAACCTAGGGTTTGAACAATACCTTTGTGTGTTTGTCTAGGAAACATTCATCATTTGGATTCGAAGCACCCAAATGATTATCACACCAAGGATTTTGGTGATTGCATGAGATGAGGTCAAGGTATTCCCTATCTTGATTGCCTCTCCTTTCTCTTAATTTGTGGTTTGCTTCCATATCTCTTTATTTTTGCTTGTTCTTGTTTTTGGTTATTTTTAAACAATATAGTGTCCAACTCGATCCATTCGTGGCAGTTTTATTTTTGGTATCGGAGCTTTAGTTGGACCTTATTGTGTTTATCATCATCCAAAACCCCATAAAAATCGAAAACCATAAAACCCTAAAAATAGAGTTCTATCCAGATTACGTTATCTTCATTTCTCACCCGTTGTGAAATCTGAACCCACCATTGTGTTGAACTCATTGAGTACATGCATTTTCATATAAAGAACATCGAAAACGGACACCGGATGCCCAAGATATGGCCATTTGAAGTTTCGGGTGTCTTGTTCGATTTTCCTAGGGTTTTTCCCATTTTGCATGCTACTGTTCATTTGTGCCCATATTTTGCTTGTGTTGTGATTATTGTTCTTGTTTAACTCATTATCCGAGCATATTGGAGCATTAACAGTGGGATTTATTGGGTTTGGGAGTGAGTTTCGTGTGTTGAATATTCTTGGTGTTCATACCAACATTCAAAGTGTTCATATCCATCTTCAAACTGTTCTTGGTGAATGAATTTGGATTCAAATTGGTGTATTACGTAAGGTGTTCATGTACTAAGGGGGACAAGGTTATGTTTACTTTATGGGATTTTAATTACTTGACAAGGACATTGTGTATAAGACAAAGTTTGTACACTTTGCATTAAAAATCCCAAGGAGAGAGAAGATTGGAGGCTGACCAGGAAAGTCAAGAAGTGGAGACAAGTTCAAGAACCAATTCGAATTACAGCCTCGAGTTCGAAATATCACACAAGTTCGAATTATAACTCAGGTTCGAATTGCCAAAAGAGTTCGAATTACACTCAAGAGTTCGAATTAGAGGAAAAGTCCGAATCACACCTCGAGTTCGAATTGCAAGACCAAGTTTGAATTGTGGAGCATAATTCGAATTGCAGCTCTATTTCGAATTGCAGCATATTTCGCACCACTTGGAATTTTGTTCAAGAGAATTGGGATTTGACCACATTATTCACTTGTGATATTATTTTCTTGAGTGTGTTACAATAAATTGTATATATTGGACTGGCACATTAGTGAAACCTAGCCCTTGAAACCACTTGAGCAATTTTGCAATAAAGTGGGTATTGGACCGGCACTTGTGTGAAACCCTAGCCCTTGAAGCCAATTGAGTAACTGGGTTTTCCGAGAGTTTTCTTTTAGTGAGGTTTCTTCTTACACTTTTAAATTGGGCCTCAAATACTGTTAAGTCTGACAATTGCTCATTTAAGGTTTAGAACTTGAACTGATTGCGTCACATTGCATACCAACATAAAGCCATTCCTTGAATTGAGTCGAGCAATCACACACTTTTCGTGTATTGCGCGTCACATAAATTCAGTCCTCTTGCCCTGTCCCTGCCATTGACATTGAAGTGCTCATTGCGAGGCAATGGCATAAGATCGACTGGTGTTAGTGGGTTAAATCCATACACTATCTCAAAAGGAGACATGTTAGTGGCACTGTGGATGTGTCTGTTATAAGCAAACTCTATGTAAGGCAGACACTCGTCCCAACTCTTATGACTAGAAGTAGTGATGATTCTCAGAAGGTTACCCAGCACTCTGTTGACGGCCTCCGTTTGCCCGCTGTTTGCGGGTGGTACGCTGATGAGAATAAGAGTCTTGTGCCAATCTCATGCCAAAGAGATTTCCAGAAATAGCTGACGAATTTCGTGTCTCGGTCCGATACTATGGTCTTCGGAATCCCATGGAGACGCACTACTTCCTTAAAGAAGAGTTTGGCAATGTGGTGTGCGTCGTTGGTCTTCGTGCACGGTATGAAATGTGCCATCTTGCTAAACCTATCTACCACCACAAAGATTGAATCCTTGTTTCTCGCAGTGCGGGATAGTCCAAGCACGAAGTCCATTGATAAATCCACCCATGGGCCCTCGGGAATCGGAAGAGGCATGTATAATCCATGCGGGTGGGAGGTGGATTTTGCCTTCAGACAGACAATACACTTGGAGATGAAGTCGTCCACATCCCTTCTCATTCCCGGCCAATAAAATCTTTCGGTCAAAATTCCAGAAGTGGCGGTTCTACCAAAATGTCCCATGAGGTCGCCACTATGCACTTCTCGAATGAGCAACTCTCGAATTGACCCTCGTGGGATGCACAAACGGTTTTCGTAGTACAGAAATCCTTCGAGTCTTGAAAACTCCTTGAAACCGTGTGCTTCGGTTGCCGACCAAGCTTCCTTAAAGTCCGGATCAGTGGCATATTGATCCTTCACATGATCAAACCCAATAAGATGAGTCGTGGCATAGGCCGCCAAGGCATGTCTTCGGGAGAGGGCATCCGCAACAACATTTTCTTTTCCCTTTTTGTATTTGAGTACATAGGGGAAGGTCTCTATGAATCCGCTCCATCGGGCATGTCGTTTCCCTAACTGTCCTTGCGTCCTAATGTGCTTGAGGGTTTCGTGATCCGTATGGATAATGAATTCACGACCCCTCAAGTAAACTTGCCACGTCTTCAAAGCTCTGACCACAGCATAGAGCTCCTTGTCATAAGTAGAGTAGTTCAAAATGGCTCCGGAGAATTTCTAACTGTGGTATGCCACGGGTTTTCCATCTTGAAGTAGAACTGCTCCCATCCCAGTGCCCGAAGCGTCACATTCGATCTCGAATGGCTTCTCGAAATTCGGTAGGGCCAAGACTGGGGCTTGAGTCAGTTTTTCCTTCAGCAACTCAAAACTGTTCTGCTTTGGCAGCCCCCACTTGAAAGTCAATCCCTTCTTAAGCAGTGATGTGAGTGGTGCCGCTATTAGACTGAAACCTTGGACAAATCTCCGAAAGAAACCACAAAGTCCCAAAAATTGTCGAACTTCATGAACTATCGAACTTCATGAACTGTGGTTGGTGGTTTCCATTCTGAGATTGCCTTGATCTTGCTTTCATCGACCTTTAATCAGCCAATCTCCAACGATATATCCCAAAAAGGACAGTTCAGTCGCATGGAACGTGCATTTTTCCATGTTTGCATACAACTGTGCTTCTCGCAGAGTATGGAGTACCTGTTGGACATGGTTAATATGATCAGCAGTAAAAGAACTGTAGACTAAAATGTCATCAAAGTAAACGACTACAAATTTATTTATGTAGGGGCGAAGGGTCTCATTCATAAGGCGCATGAAGGTGGAAGGAGCGTTGGTCAGTCCAAATGGCATAACAAGCCATTCGTAGAGACCAAACTTGGTTTTGAATGCGGTCTTCCACTCATCTCCCGGCTGCATCCGGATCTGATGATACCCACTTCGCAGATCTATCCTGGAGAAGATGCTGGCATGGCCCAGCTCATCAAGCATGTCATCTAGTCGCGGTATTTGGTGCCGATACTTGATAGTAATAGCATTCACGGCTCTACAGTCAACACACATGCGCCATGTTCCATCCTTCTTGGGAACCAAGAGGACAGGTACGACACAAGGTGAGAGGCTCTCGCGCACCCAACCTTTCTCATCAACTCTTGCACTTGACGTTGCACTTCCTTAGTTTCTTCCGGTGTCATCCGATAGGCAGGCCTATTCGGAATGGAAGCCCCTGGCACGAAGTCGATTCTATGCTCAATTCCTCGCAAAGGTGGTAGGCCTGAGGGAACTTCCTCTGGAAAGACACCAGCATGTTTCTCTAACATCCTGGAAAATTCAGCAGGAATATTAGGTGCAGCAGTGCATGTTCTGTAAGAACTATCAATAGGCTTGGAAAAAGTAAGGAAACAGTAACCTTTCGTGTTGGGCTCGCACAGGGTCTGATCGAAATCCGTCCTTGTCATCAGAAGACAGGGGTTTGCAGATGGCTCTTGAATACAGACTACCTTAGCTTTGCCCTTCCTTTCCTCTTCTTCCTTCTTCATGTTGGTCCGTAAGACCTCTTGATCAGCTCTTACTAACTTTACAGACAATGGCTTAATGTTTATTTGTTTATTCCTAAAAACAAAAGAAATAGTGTTGGCGCGCCCCTTGTAATTAACATCACGATCAAAAAGCCATGGGCGGCCAAGAAGGATATGACAGGTTGTCATTGGGACTACGTCACAGACGACGTTTTCGGAAGGAACCGATCTTGATTGGAATTTTTGCTCTTCGATGGACCTTCAAGTCACTGTTGTCGTTCATCCAATGCAAGTGATATGGCCTAGGGTGTGCTTCCGTTGGGATATTCAGCCTGCGAATAACATAATTACTCACAGCGTTAGTACACCTCCCATTATCAACAATTATTGAAGCTACACTACCCTTAAGATCACAATGACAATAAAACAAATTCTCCCTTTGCTCGGTGGAACCGGAAGTCTCCTCGGTTTTATCAGCATTGAGGGACCGCAAGACTACCAAATTGGTGAGTGTGTGGTCCTCTTCGATTGTTTCCTGCTCTCCGTAGAATTCACCATCACTGTCATTGTTCTGCTCCTCATTCGGCTCCTCTTCATCATCGGAAGATAATATCCTTATAGCTCCATCCTCCATAACTGTAGCCCTTTTGACAAAGGTGCAATTAGGGGAATGTGTCCTTTGCGGCCACACTTGTAACACGTCACCTCTCTTTGTTTGTCCTTTTCGAACCGAGGTCTTTCGATGGTTGCCGGTTTCGGGGCCTCATGTCGGTAGACCTTGAATTCCTTGGCCATCTCAAACCCCTTTGTTCGCGACTTTTCTTCTTTCGGTGCCCACGGTTTGTTCCATTGCTTTTGAGAGCTAGAAGTAGCCCCCGTGTTGGATCTGAATTGAACCCGTGGTCCTGCTTCTTTGAATTGTGTTTCAAGCTGGGCAGCAAGTTCTACCAAATCTTCCAATGTTTCATAAGGTCTCATTTTGACCTCCTTTCTGATGTCTATTCTCAATCCTCGAAGAAACCTTGTCAATGTGAGCTCTTCATCTTCCACACATCCGGCCTTCATCATCAGAATCTCCATTTCTTGGTGGTACTCATGCACTGTTTTGGTGCCTTGAGTCAAGAATGAGAGTTTCTCGTATGTGTCCATTCGGTAGTGAGAAGGCACAAATCGACGATGCATTAATCTGGTAAGATGCTCCCATGTCTGAACAGGTTCATGGCCTTCTCGAATTGCTCGAAGGGTCTTCTGCCACCAAATCATAGCATATTCTTTGAATGAACACACAGCTAAATTGACCTTTCTGGCGTCCAGGTAGTTGTGGCAATTGAAGATGAGCTCCATCTGTTGCTTCCATTCTAGGTCATCTGGATTGGTGGTGCCTCGGAATTGAGGTATCTCAAACTTGATCCCTTTCACTTCTTGGTTTTGTTCACGATCCCGGTTGTTTCGATGGTACCTCGGGTTGTGTCGGTCAACCTCTGGACCTGCAGGATAGTCATTAAAATCATCAGATTCATTGTCATCATCAAAATCGTCATGAATTACATTTGCATATAAATTTTGTTCAGGTGGTGCCCGCGGATTCCGTGGATTCCTGGTATGGGTGGCACGCGGTTGGCTTGCTGTTCCAAATATTTGTTGGCGATCACGCGCAACAGCCATTTGTCGGGGTCCCATTTGGCGATTTAGCGGAGGGTTGAACTCAACCCTTTTTCGATGGGCCATAGCGGCTTCAGCATCCGCCATGTCCTTCGGATCAATTCTCGTGGGGCCAACGCCACTGGTTCCCGCACCACTGACTCCTACACCACTGGCTCCAGTTGGTGGACTAGCATGGACTGTTTCTGGAGTCATCTGGGGAGTTCCTTGGGGCGTCCTCTTATCAAACTCTTCTTGCAGTCTTAGTTCAACGGCCCTCATGGTATCTGCTCGAACGGCCGCGGCATTTCGGGCCAGTTCTCCGCCTAATCCTTCATCGACTGTCCCCAGCCTCTGTCTGACTTCAGAAAATTGACCATTTAGATCCTTCATCTGATCGGCCAAATCCTTCACTTGGGCAGTGATGTCCCTGGTCGATCGACTGTTCTCGGCCACAATGGCCATAAGATCTCGCACAGTAGGTTCAGAATTACCTGCCATAGTGCTATACCAAAACAAGATAGAAATACTATAGATATAAAATGGTTAGAAAATATTTTTCTGGGTCCTCACAGTATATCACTCTCACTCTTTGATCACAATCGAAGGTGTAAGTCTAGGTTAATTCACCAATGGGGAATGCAAGCCAAATGACCACAGATTTTTAGAAATGATGGAACGTTCGAGACAGTCTCTCCAAAGCTGCTGAGACATATGCCAAGTACGCCAATCGCGGAAGGAAGAAATTGCTTTTGAAGCCCGGTGATTGGGTGTGGATCCATATGCGGAAGGAACGGTTTCCAGCAAAGCGGAAGGATAAACTATCCCCAAGGGGGGACGGTCCATTTAAAGTTTTAGAGAAAATAAATGATAATGCCTATAAGCTTGAATTACCTTCTGATTACGGAATTAATGCCACTTTTAACGTTGCAGATCTCGCCCTATTCGAGCATGACGAGGAAGAAGCTGATCGGTTGACGGGTCAACCTTCCCAAGGGGGTGGGGATGGCGTGGCAGCCAGGTCAACTGCAACGATGATTCTGGAAGGACCATGTTCCCGGAGCAGGGCCAAGAGGTTCACTGACAAAATTGCCAGTCTTCTCAGAACTGCGGAATTCCAAGCCGACATCAATAGAGAAGAAGGAAGCAGCCCGGAGGCATTAATTCTGATCCAACTCGAGGAAATTGGGGAGCACCCATACATGCCATGCATGGGCTCTCCAATTCAACATTGAAGAAGGAGAACAGTCATCACCACCACCGGAGATCCATCAGAAGTTGATCGGAGAATTTGGTCAATGGTCGGAGTGTTGAACTGATTATATTTTAATTTGGTGATATTTTTGTAATAGTGTAGGGTATTAGATTTCCTGAACACTTAGAATAATTTTAGGTCTCAAGCAATTCGAACTGTCAAGACCAATTCGAATTATTTCACCCAATTCGAATTGATAGAATTCGAATTGCTTCACCTAGCTCGAATTTGAATGGAAATTAAAGGAGTTCAAACTGGAGTGGGGTTCGAATTGTTGAGGTTCGAATTATGGAAGTTCGAATTGTAAGGGAATTCGAACTAGGGTGGAGTTCGAATTAATATAATTCGAACTGAAGGAGTTCGAATTGGAGCCTTTGGTTCGAATTCAAGCATCAGTTCGAATTGAGCTAATAGTTCGAACTATAGCAGCAGTTCGAATTAGACTAGTATTTCGAATGGAGCCCTAGTTCGAAATGTAGGGGTTTGAATTATTTCGAATTAGAGCCATATTTCGAATTAGGCCTATTCTGCATTTTATTTATTTTCCCTTTATTGGAATTTTCCTTCTAGGGTTTTGGCCTATATATATGGCCTCCCCTCATTTGTATTAGACATCTTTTGTTGAAATATAATATTGAGGAATTTTCCCTTATTTGTTTGCAAAAGATCACATTGTTCCAAACCTAGGGTTTGAACAATACCTTTGTGTGTTTGTCTAGGAAACATTCATCATTTGGATTCGAAGCACCCAAATGATTATCAAACCAAGGATTTTGGTGATTGCATGAGATGAGGTCAAGGTATTCCCTATCTTGATTGCCTCTCCTTTCTCTTAATTTGTGGTTTGCTTCCATATCTCTTTATTTTTGCTTGTTCTTGTTTTTGGTTATTTTTAAACAATATCGTGTCCAACTCGATCCATTCGTGGCACAAGTGTTCTCAGCAATCTCGTGACACCATTCCCTTGGGAATCCTCACGCCATTGTTGATTCAAGCCGTCTCCAATGGAAGCAAGATCGATGCACTTGGAAGGGGTCTCTTCGGGCAGGTTAAGTCGAGTCCTTTGAGTGAATCCTGGTCCCCTTCGATCTAGGTTTGGTTATCCTTTAATTTTTCCTTGCTTGTACTTCATTTCAACCTCCCCATTGCAAATTGCGCAAGAATTGGTCCCGGGCTACGGCAGGCCGTCCAGTGGCCTATCACAGTGAGAAATTTTCGGGAGCTCAACTGAATTATTCTACTTATGACAAGGAGCTATACGCTGTGATACGGGCACTGAAGACCTGGCAACATTATTTGAGGAGCAGAGAATTCATAATCCATACGGACCATGACACCTTGAAGCATATCAGATCTCAAGATCAGCTGAGCAGACGACATGCAAGGTGGAGTGGATTTCTGGAAACATTTCCGTATGTGATTAAATACAAGAAAGGCAAAGAGAATGTAGTAGCAGATGCTCTTTCGAGAAGATTGGCACTAACCGCATACGCTACTACGCATTTGATTAGATTCGAACATATTCGTGAACTATATAGCACTGATGCAGATTAATCCACTAAGTTCGGTTTAAAAATCTGTCCACTTTTCCTTCTCGGACACAGTGTATTCAAAACGGGTTTTAACTATCCAAACATTAATGAAAATGTACGAAAATTTACAGGCATATTTTCAAGACATTTATCTACAACTTTTATGTTTTCACCAAAGATTAGTTTTGACCACAAGTGATAGAAAAATGCACATCAAGTTCGATCATATAATCTGTCTCGGTTTTCGAAAGGTTCATGCACAACAGAATATGTTCGACGCGGTTTGGGGTATCAAATCTTAATGAAAATACATAAAATTTTATAGAGGTATTCATGACTCATAGATATACAAATTTCATGTTTAACACAAGTCCTAAATCGGCCTAGATCCGAGGTCAAAATGGCTAACAAGTTCGAGATTCAAATCTACCAAAGTTCTAAGTTTGAAAAACGGGCAGCAGTGTTCAGATTCGGTTTTTGGGCATCAAACCATAACGGAAATTACGAAAATTTTACACAAGGTAGATATATGTCTTAGCAACACTTTTTATGTTTTGAGTTTTCTCGTTTGAAGACTTTTAAGGGTTCGAAAAATTCCTCCAAGAACGCTGCGCGCGTGTGAATCTTTTGTTGACAGATTTTATCGAGTTTTTCATTAGATCTCATGTTCGGGTTAAATTTTAGACACCAAAAACCGTATGTAAGAATTAAATTACTTAATATGATTTCTAAACAGCCCTTGGGTCGTCTGGAATCTACGGATGGCTACGAACGGATCTCCTCAACGCGAAGCTTCCGACTTTCGCCACGAATTCGACTCGAAAGAAGAAATCTAGTGTTAGATCGAATTTTCGGGTTTGAAAATGTGTAGGAAAACTTAAGAAACACTTACCCACGTCCTAAAGGGTCTGACCTCTTTTCTCCAACGTCCTCTTGCTCCGGTTGCTCGTCGGAAACTCAAGAACACAAGGGATTTTTTGGGGTTTTCGGTTTTGGTAGAGCTTGGGAGAGATTATGAGAGTTATGGAGTGAATGGGATTTGAATTCATTGTATAGGATCTGAAAATAAGGGTTAAGAGCAGCTATCTCGTCCATAATCCCTTTCTCTTGATTGTGATTGAGTTTCCATTGTTGAGGGTCGAATTTTGGTAAGAAAATCGCCAAAACGTGCAAGTGTGCAGCTGCCTCTGTAGTGGCGCGGTGGTGGCGTGGTCTTAGGGCAAACCCCGCGCGGCGACCGCGCGGCTCCGGCCTGGGCTGCGGCTTGGGCCGGGTCGTGCGATCCGTTGGGCCTTTTCTCCTCTCTTTCGGGTTTCTATCCTCCTACATTTTCGGGCTCGATTATTCCGGGTCATTCTCGGATCATGATTCCTATCTTAAATCTATTTCTACTTGAAATTGATTTCGTGTTTGAAATCTTAAGTCCGTCGGTTTCGGATTTGTCGGCTTCTAATTCATCGTCTTTTGGCTCCCGTGCAATAATTTATTTAATTAAATTATTTTCGACTTCACGGGTTCTTGGATATTTAATTCCTTCTTGAATTAAATTCCATTTCTCATTTTATCTTTAAATTATTTATTTTATTTATATATTGTATTTATTTATTTATGTTACAAAATTCTCGGGTATTACAGCCTACCCCCCTTAAGAATCAACTTCGTCCCCGAAGTTGGATGTTAGCTTCTCGCGAGCTTGGAACTAAGGTCCTTTCTATTTTGTGCTATTGTTTGATTGCGTGATTGTATCATTATGTGTTGTTGTTGTTGATGTTGTTTGCATTATTTTATTATATCGTTTGACTGAACCCAGAATTGAAATTTTCAAGTTGCCTACGTACCCGGTGAAGGGATCAAGTCATTACGTAGTTCAAAACAATTTGAATTTGTTTATTTATTGATTCGGGATACATAATATTCGGGTTGTTACATCCTCCCCCCTTAAGGTTACAGTTATGTCCCCATAACTGCCTACGCATTATTCTCAAGAAAGTTCGGGTTTTGACCTTGTTACTTGTCAGTCTCTCCTTGCTGAAGGTTCACCAGATCTATTCTCCTTTCGATCGCCTCCTCTGGCGTTCGACATCCCCTAGCATTGTGACCAAACTTGCCGCACTTATAGCAGGCTCCAGGCTTCGGGCACTGGCGCACCAAATGTGCATGGTTGCATCGTGGGCAGCGTGGTATGAACGCACCACGGTTGTCATCTCCTCCGTGGTTGAGACCTTTATTTTCTTTCCTTCGAGATCCATTGTTTTTCCTAGAGTTGTTATTGTTATCTTTCAGATCCTTCTTCTCAAGTCCTTGAGAGTCCTTGCTCGACTCACCATTTTCCTTACGCTTCAACTGCTGGATTCGAGCAATTGCTACAGCGCGATCATAAATCGTCTGTAGGTTCGTGAATTGTCCTACTGCAAGTATCTCCCGGATACTAAGGTTCAGACCCATCTCGAATCTCTGAGCCTTGTCAGAATCGGTTGGTACTATCCTCGTAGCAAATCGTATTAGCTCCTTGAATTTGGTGTAGTACTCTTGCACTGTTTGTGCACCTTGCGTCAGGTTGATGAATTCCTCATATTTCGCAGTCTTGGTGCTCAGTGGGTAGAATCTTTCTCTCAAGGCTTCCTTAAGTCCTTCCTAGGTGTAGGATTCTTCATCTTCCTTTGAATTCGTTTGAAGGTTTTGCCACCACTCATCGGCTTCGCCTCCTAAGTAGTAGGTCGCTACACGTATCTTCTCCTCATCGGGGCATTTGATAGCGTCCAAGAGTTTGTCAAAGGTACGGATCCAACCCTCCAACTTGGCCGGATCCTCTTGCCCGTCATAATGGGGTGGGTTGTAGGGGTTTACCAATGCCAAGTAGTTGACTCGGGCTACTGGCGGAGGTATTGCCGCTTGTGCCCTATGCACCTCGGCATTTCCTAATGCTACGAGTACTTCTTCTACCGTCCTTAAACGTTCATCCATGTTGTTGGGAATAGGAGGCGCTCGATCTCCTACGTTCGGAGGAATCTCATTGTTGTTAGGTGCGTTTGGGAGGTCAGTGTCAGTGCCTTCCTCAATTTTCTTCTAGGTGCCATTTTCTGTTATAAAAGCACGCGAAGATGAGTTTCTAAGTGATCAAGATCTAGGACTAAGGCAAAGTTAGTCTTTAGCAAGCGCTCCTAAGTCAAGGTCATGTCGAATACTAATTTAAGAGTGTTTTCTTAGAGTAGATGATTCACATAAAGAAGAGTTAGTGCAATTATGTATGTATGCATATGCAATCCCCCCAATAAAATTTAATTTATGCATGCATTTTTCTACACATGGGTTTTAAAAATAATTTTATTCCATGGATAGATTTTTTTTTTTAAGAATAAGGGAAAAAGGTTTGGGCCACTATATTGGGCCAAAAGAAATAAATTATTTGGGCTCAAGTAAAAACAAGGGTATTGGGCCAAAATAATTGGGCTGAAAAGTTGGGCACAATTAGTAAGTAAATAATTGGTCTAAGAAAAATATTTGGGCTTCAAAAATTTTGGGTTTAAAAATAATTTGGGCTTCTAAAAATAATAGCTTTAAAGTAATAATAATAATGGTTTAAAAATAATAGTTTAAAAATAATAATGATAATGGATTTAAAAATATTCCGGCTCTCTAAAATAATAGTTTTAAAATATTCCGGGCTCTGATACCACTTTGTAACACCCCGGATTTGATAACCCAGGCCGGGATGCCACCGCCACACCTCCCTAGCTAGACACGGTTTCTCCGGGCTTGCTAAAGAGATGCAAGGCAATGGTTTTTCAGAATTTAAAACATTTCAAATAGCCCATTTATAAATATATAACAAAAATCATTACATAGTATTATCTAAGTTGCAGCGGAAAGTAATATTTAAATTTAGATATAGCAGCGGAAATATAAATAGGGCCAACACGACCAAAACACGGGTTATACAGGCCCGTTATGCAAGTCATGTATAAAACGAGAGTAAACGTTCCCAAAATCCCAATGCATGCTATGCTCATGTGTAAGCCTCATACTCTGAAAAGAAAAAGAGAGCAACGGTTTGTCAGCATAAACATGCTGAGTAAGTTAACCCCTAGCATACAATAATGGGGTTTCAAAGCCTTTAATTATTTAAGAAAGAATTGACTTACATTTAGCATGATCGCAGCCACTATATAAATTAACTCATCAAGATAATGGAATTTAATTGTAGAAATCAAAGGTGTGCATGCCAAATAATCACATATACAACTTGCAAGGCGATTAGATTAATTGATATAAGCCAAACACAATTTAGCAAGGATTTAATTAGATCTCGTATAAATTTCTCGTTTCGTTTCTTTTATAGATCACCATTCGCTAGAGCTCTTATGTCCACTAGCCTCATGGTCAATATTTCACTAGGGCCCTTACGTCCGCTAGTCATACGCTTGGGCCCTTATGTCCACAAGTCACATAATCAATATCGCGCTAGGGCTCTTACGTCCGCTAGACATACGCTTGGGCCCTTATGTCCACAAGCCACATAGTCAATATTGATAGTATCTAACTTGGTCACAAATCACCAATGTTTCAAAAGAATTTAGAAAAATATTTTTATTTGTTTAGACATATCTCGCGAATCATGTGTTTCTCAAAGGACGAGTTTTTCAACATTTCAACCAAGCCATTTCCACAGTGTACGCCATCTCAGTTTAAAAATTCATTTCAAAGGCAATCGACTTGAAATTTCTACAGTAGGTCAAAAACGCGCTAACGAACAACTTTCGTGTTTTAAGTTTTCCGAAATTATGTGAGGAAACGGGTGAAATTTTACAATCTTTACAAAAGCCAAAATCTGTCATAATTGTCTACACAGCGCACTGATTTTCAAAAGGGTTTTTGACATAGCAAACGACCTCCGAAATTTAAGAAATTTTACAGACACTTAAAAGACACCAAAATAAACAAGTTTTATTAGAGGCAAATTATGCAAATTCATCACGGATTAAGTCAGATTAATCCACTATGTTCGGTTTAAAAATCTGTCAACTTTTCCTTCTCGGACACAGTGTATTCAAAACGGCTTTTAACTATCCAAACGTTAATGAAAATGCACGAAAATTTACAGGCATATTTTCAAGACATTTATCTACAACTTTTATGTTTTCACCAAAGATTATTTTTGAACACAAGTGATAGAAAAATGCACATCAAGTTCGATCATATAATCTGTCTCGGTTTTCGAAAGGTTCATGCACAACAGAATATGTTCGACGTGGTTTGCGGTATCAAATCTTAATGAAAATGCATAAAATTTTACAGAGGTATTCATGACTCATAGATCTACAAATTTCATGTTTAACACAAGTCCTAAATCGGCCTAGATCCGAGGTCAAAATGGCTAACAAGTTCGCGATTCAAATCTGCCAAAGTTCTAAGTTTGAAAAACAGGCAGCAGTGTTCAGATTCTGTTTTTGGGCATCAAACCATAACGAAAATTACGAAAATTTTACACAAGGTAGATATATGTCTTAGCAACACTTTTCATGTTTTGAGTTTTCTCGTTTGAAGACTTTTAAGGGTTCGAAAAATTCCTCCAAGAACGCTGCGCGCGTGTGAATCTTTTGTTGACAGATTTTATCGAGTTTTTCGTTAGATCTCATGTTCGGGTTAAATTTAGCCACCAAAAACCGTATGTAAGAATTAACTTACTTAATATGATTTCTAAACAGCCCTTTGGTCGTCTGGAATCTACGGATGGCTACGAACGGATCTCCTCAATGCGAAGCTTCCGACTTTCGCCACGAATTCGACTCGAAAGAAGAAATCTAGTGTTAGATCGAATTTTCGGGTTTGAAAATGTGTAGGAAAACTTAAGAAACACTTACCCACGTCCTAAAGGGTCTGACCTCTTTTCTCCAACGTCCTCTTGCTCCGGTTGCTCGTCGGAAACTCAAGAACACAAGGGATTTTTTGGGGTTTTCGGTTTTGGTAGAGCTTGGGAGAGATTATGAGAGTTATGGAGTGAATGGGATTTGAATTCATTGTATAGGATCTGAAAATAAGGGTTAAGAGCAGCATATCTCGTCCATAATCCCTTTCTCTTGATTGTGATTGAGTTTCCATTGTTGAGGGTCGAATTTTGGTAAGAAAATCGCCAAAACGTGCAAGTGTGCAGCTGCCTCTGTAGTGGCGCGGTGGTGGCGCGGTCTTAGGGCAAACCCCGCGCGGCGACCGCGCGGCTCCGGCCTGGGCTGCGGCTTGGGCCGGGTCGTGCGATCCGTCGGGCCTTTTCTCCTCTCTTTCGGGTTTCTATCCTCCTACATTTTCGGGCTCGATTATTCCGGGTCATTCTCGGATCATGATTCCTATCTTAAATCTATTTCTACTTGAAATTGATTTCGTGTTTGAAATCTTAAGTCCGTCGGTTTCGGATTTGTCGGCTTCTAATTCATCGTCTTTTGGCTCCCGTGCAATAATTTATTTAATTAAATTATTTTCGACTTCACGGGTTCTTGGATATTTAATTCCTTCTTGAATTAAATTCCATTTCTCATTTTATCTTTAAATTATTTATTTTATTTATATATTGTATTTATTTATTTATGTTACAAAATTCTCGGGTATTACAGCCTACCCCCCTTAAGAATCAACTTCGTCCCCGAAGTTGGATGTTAGCTTCTCGCGAGCTTGGAACTAAGGTCCTTTCTATTTTGTGCTATTGTTTGATTGCGTGATTGTATCATTATGTGTTGTTGTTGTTGATGTTGTTTGCATTATTTTATTATATCGTTTGACTGAACCCAGAATTGAAATTTTCAAGTTGCCTACGTACCCGGTGAAGGGATCAAGTCATTACGTAGTTCAAAACAATTTGAATTTGTTTATTTATTGATTCGGGATACATAATATTCGGGTTGTTACATCCTCCCCCCCTTAAGGTTACAGTTATGTCCCCATAACTGCCTACGCATTATTCTCAAGAAAGTTCGGGTTTTGACCTTGTTACTTGTCAGTCTCTCCTTGCTGAAGGTTCACCAGATCTATTCTCCTTTCGATCGCCTCCTCTGGCGTTCGACATCCCCTAGCATTGTGACCAAACTTGCCGCACTTATAGCAGGCTCCAGGCTTCGGGCACTGGCGCACCAAATGTGCATGGTTGCATCGTGGGCAGCGTGGTATGAACGCACCACGGTTGTCATCTCCTCCGTGGTTGAGACCTTTATTTTCTTTCCTTCGAGATCCATTGTTTTTCCTAGAGTTGTTATTGTTATCTTTCAGATCCTTCTTCTCAAGTCCTTGAGAGTCCTTGCTCGACTCACCATTTTCCTTACGCTTCAACTGCTGGATTCGAGCAATTGCTACAGCGCGATCATAAATCGTCTGTAGGTTCGTGAATTGTCCTACTGCAAGTATCTCCCGGATACTAAGGTTCAGACCCATCTCGAATCTCTGAGCCTTGTCAGAATCGGTTGGTACTATCCTCGTAGCAAATCGTATTAGCTCCTTGAATTTGGTGTAGTACTCTTGCACTGTTTGTGCACCTTGCGTCAGGTTGATGAATTCCTCATATTTCGCAGTCTTGGTGCTCAGTGGGTAGAATCTTTCTCTCAAGGCTTCCTTAAGTCCTTCCTAGGTGTAGGATTCTTCATCTTCCTTTGAATTCGTTTGAAGGTTTTGCCACCACTCATCGGCTTCGCCTCCTAAGTAGTAGGTCGCTACACGTATCTTCTCCTCATCGGGGCATTTGATAGCGTCCAAGAGTTTGTCAAAGGTACGGATCCAACCCTCCAACTTGGCCGGATCCTCTTGCCCGTCATAATGGGGTGGGTTGTAGGGGTTTACCAATGCCAAGTAGTTGACTCGGGCTACTGGCGAAGGTATTGCCGCTTGTGCCCTATGCACCTCGGCATTTCCTAATGCTACGAGTACTTCTTCTACCGTCCTTAAACGTTCATCCATGTTGTTGGGAATAGGAGGCGCTCGATCTCCTACGTTCGGAGGAATCTCATTGTTGTTAGGTGCGTTTGGGAGGTCAGTGTCAGTGCCTTCCTCAATTTTCTTCTAAGTGCCATTTTCTATTATAAAAGCACGCGAAGATGAGTTTCTAAGTGATCAAGATCTAGGACTAAGGCAAAGTTAGTCTTTAGCAAGCGCTCCTAAGTCAAGGTCATGTCGAATACTAATTTTAGAGTGTTTTCTTAGAGTAGATGATTCAAAGAAGAGTTAGTGCAATTATGTATGTATGCATATGCAATCCCCCCAATAAAATTTAATTTATGCATGCATTTTTCTACACATGGGTTTTAAAAATAATTTTATTCCATGGATAGATTTTTTTTTTTAAGAATAAGGGAAAAAGGTTTGGGCCACTATATTGGGCCAAAAGAAATAAATTATTTGGGCTCAAGTAAAAACAAGGGTATTGGGCCAAAATAATTGGGCTGAAAAGTTGGGCACAATTAGTAAGTAAATAATTGGTCTAAGAAAAATATTTGGGCTTCAAAAATTTTGGGTTTAAAAATAATTTGGGCTTCTAAAAATAATAGCTTTAAAGTAATAATAATAATGGTTTAAAAATAATGGTTTAAAAATAATAATGATAATGGATTTAAAAATATTCCGGCTCTCTAAAATAATAGTTTTAAAATATTCCGGGCTCTGATACCACTTTGTAACACCCCGGATTTGATAACCCAGGCCGGGATGCCACCGCCACACCTCCCTAGCTAGACACGGTTTCTCCGGGCTTGCTAAAGAGATGCAAGGCAATGGTTTTTCAGAATTTAAAACATTTCAAATAGCCCATTTATAAATATATAACAAAAATCATTACATAGTATTATCTAAGTTGCAGCGGAAAGTAATATTTAAATTTAGATATAGCAGCGGAAATATAAATAGGGCCAACACGACCAAAACACGAGTTATACAGGCCCGTTATGCAAGTCATGTATAAAACGAGAGTAAACGTTCCCAAAATCCCAATGCATGCTATGCTCATGTGTAAGCCTCATACTCTGAAAAGAAAAAGAGAGCAACGGTTTGTCAGCATAAACATGCTGAGTAAGTTAACCCCTAGCATACAATAATGGGGTTTCAAAGCCTTTAATTATTTAAGAAAGAATTGACTTACATTTAGCATGATCGCAGCCACTATATAAATTAACTCATCAAGATAATGGAATTTAATTGTAGAAATCAAAGGTGTGCATGCCAAATAATCACATATACAACTTGCAAGGCGATTAGATTAATTGATATAAGCCAAACACAATTTAGCAAGGATTTAATTAGATCTCGTATAAATTTCTCGTTTCGTTTCTTTTATAGATCACCATTCGCTAGAGCTCTTATGTCCACTAGCCTCATGGTCAATATTTCACTAGGGCCCTTACGTCCGCTAGTCATACGCTTGGGCCCTTATGTCCACAAGTCACATAATCAATATCGCGCTAGGGCTCTTACGTCCGCTAGACATACGCTTGGGCCCTTATGTCCACAAGCCACATAGTCAATATTGATAGTATCTAACTTGGGCACAAATCACCAATGTTTCAAAAGAATTTAGAAAAATATTTTTATTTGTTTAGACATATCTCGCGAATCATGTGTTTCTCAAAGGACGAGTTTTTCAACATTTCAACCAAGCCATTTCCACAGTGTACGCCATCTCAGTTTAAAAATTCATTTCAAAGGCAATCGACTTGAAATTTCTACAGTAGGTCAAAAACGCGCTAACGAACAACTTTCATGTTTTAAGTTTTCCGAAATTATGTGAGGAAACGGGTGAAATTTTACAATCTTTACAAAAGCCAAAATCTGTCATAATTGTCTACACAGCGCACTGATTTTCAAAAGGGTTTTTGACATAGCAAACGACCTCCGAAATTTAAGAAATTTTACAGACACTTAAAAGACACCAAAATAAACAAGTTTTATTAGAGGCAAATTATGCAAATTCATCACGGATTAAGTCAGATTAATCCACTATGTTCGGTTTAAAAATCTGTCAACTTTTCCTTCTCGGACACAGTGTATTCAAAACGGCTTTTAACTATCCAAACGTTAATGAAAATGCACGAAAATTTACAGGCATATTTTCAAGACATTTATCTACAACTTTTATGTTTTCACCAAAGATTATTTTTGAACACAAGTGATAGAAAAATGCACATCAAGTTCGATCATATAATCTGTCTCGGTTTTCGAAAGGTTCATGCACAACAGAATATGTTCGACGTGGTTTGCGGTATCAAATCTTAATGAAAATGCATAAAATTTTACAGAGGTATTCATGACTCATAGATCTACAAATTTCATGTTTAACACAAGTCCTAAATCGGCCTAGATCCGAGGTCAAAATGGCTAACAAGTTCGCGATTCAAATCTGCCAAAGTTCTAAGTTTGAAAAACAGGCAGCAGTGTTCAGATTCTGTTTTTGGGCATCAAACCATAACGAAAATTACGAAAATTTTACACAAGGTAGATATATGTCTTAGCAACACTTTTCATGTTTTGAGTTTTCTCGTTTGAAGACTTTTAAGGGTTCGAAAAATTCCTCCAAGAACGCTGCGCGCGTGTGAATCTTTTGTTGACAGATTTTATCGAGTTTTTCGTTAGATCTCATGTTCGGGTTAAATTTAGCCACCAAAAACCGTATGTAAGAATTAACTTACTTAATATGATTTCTAAACAGCCCTTTGGTCGTCCGGAATCTACGGATGGCTACGAACGGATCTCCTCAATGCGAAGCTTCCGACTTTGGCCACGAATTCGACTCGAAAGAAGAAATCTAGTGTTAGATCGAATTTTCGGGTTTGAAAATGTGTAGGAAAACTTAAGAAACACTTACCCACGTCCTAAAGGGTCTGACCTCTCTTCTCCAACGTCCTCTTGCTCCGGTTGCTCGTCGGAAACTCAAGAACACAAGGGATTTTTTGGGGTTTTCGGTTATGGTAGAGCTTGGGAGAGATTATGAGAGTTATGGAGTGAATGGGATTTGAATTCATTGTATAGGATCTGAAAATAAGGGTTAAGAGCAGCCATATCTCGTCCATAATCCCTTTCCCTTGATTGTGATCGAGTTTCCATAGTTGAGGGTCAAATTTTGGTAAGAAAATTGCCAAAACGTGCAAGTGTGCAGCTGCCTCTGTAGTGGCGCGGTGGTGGCGCGGTCTTAGGGCAAACCCCGCGCGGCGACCGCGCGGCTACGGCCTGGGCCGGGTCGTGCGATCCGTCGGGCCTTTTCTCCTCTCTTTCGGGTTTCTATCCTCCTACATTTTCGGGCTCGATTATTCCGGGTCATTCTCGGATCATGATTCCTATCTTAAATCTATTTCGACTTGAAATTGATTTCGTGTTTGAAATCTTAAGTCCGTCGGTTTCGGATTTGTCGGCTTCTAATTCGTCGTCTTTTGGCTCCCGTGCAATAATTTATTTAATTAAATTATTTTCGACTTCACGGGTTCTTGGATATTTAATTCCTTCTTGAATTAAATTCCATTTCTCATTTTATCTTTAAATTATTTATTTTATTTATATATTGTATTTATTTATTTATGTTACAAAATTCTCGGGTATTACATATAGTATTAATATGCCTTAATATGTAAAAGGCATGAAAACGATAGAAAAACACTAGTTTTGGAACATCCGGGGCGCCAGACAGAGATCGTGGCGCCAGACAACTGTGGCGCCAGGCCACTGCCTGGAGACATGGCCTGTGGCGCCAGGCCACTGCTTGGCGACACAACTTTCTCCAAGGACTTGAGACACCAATCCGAGGCGTGGCGTGAAACCCCGTGGCGCCAGACACCATGGCGCCAGACACTGGATCGCGACACGGCATCGCTTGGCAACACGTGGCGCCAGACACCTCCGTGGCGCCAGACTGGCTTGTGGCGCCAGGCCATTGCCTAGCGACAGGCCTGTGTCCCCGGGCGCTTAGCGACACAACTTTTCCAGGCGAGCAGAAACATATTCCGGGCCGAGTCCGGAACCCCGTGTCGCCAAACACCCCGTGGCGCCAGGCCACGCCTAGCGACTAGAGCAGGCTTAACGACCCGTGGCACCAGACAGACTTGTGGCGCCAGACTGACTGTGGCGCCAGGCCGTGCCTGGCGACCAGCTTGATGCTTGGCAACACAATGTCAAATTTTGCTCTCTTTTCATTTTCTCTTCCTTTGTAAGTGTACGTAGGGGCTTTGGCACTATATATATGCCTACCCCATCACTTGTAAGAACCATCTTTTGTTGAATATCAAGTTTGCTTCCATTGCAACATTTCCAAGAGATCACTCCCCCTAAATGATCACTTCATTTGGGGCAATTCCAACACTTAGAGATTGAAGAACTCTATGTTGTTCATTAATCTACAATTGTTAACATGGAAAATGGAGGGTTGGACATATGAGCCTTCTTGCCATTAAAGTGTGAGCTTGAGTGGATTTCTTCATCAACTTGGACTTGAGGCTATCCAAGAGGATTATCACCAACAATTGAGTTTAATGAGGTTGTGAGGACAAGACATAGGAGCTTGTTTGCCTTCTATTGTTAAAAGCTTGAGTTGGGTGCTTCCCTATCACTTTCTTCTTCACCTCCTTGTTTCTTCTTTATTTTTCCTTTTCAAGAATGTATCCTATAATCCATGGCATAGGACATTTATCATGTTCCTTAAACTCTAGCAAGAGGTATGAGCCATGTTTTAGAATTGATGGTACTTATGCTAGATTGTTTGCACATCACTATTCTTTATCATATTCTTTAAAATCTAGTATAAAGCATGAGCACTACTTGAGAAAAGATGAATGGTATGCTAGTTCGTTTGAACATTGTCATATAGATCCATTTATCACTTATGAGCATTACTTGAAGTATTTTGATACACATGCTAGATTACTTAAGAATCATTGTGTGGATCTTTTTATGCCATATGAGGATTATTTGAGAAATTTTGATATGCATGCTAGAATACTTGAGCATCTTTACATAGATCCTATTATGCATGAAATGAGTTGTGATGAAAGCTTACTTAGGACACTCATTAGGATCTACCTTTACTCTTACATGCCATATAATTGTAGGGTGTTTAATACTTTCCATGAATTACTTTTATGGCATGTTGTACTCTTATTACTATATTGCAAGTTTAAAATTGTTAAGACGTTCGAGAGTATACTTAGATATCGTGGATATCGTTTACATGTTTGGGTAAACTATTTTGTCATACTCTCTTATTGGACTTAAACTCATTTGTAGGATCATTTGAACAAGCTTTGGAGTCCAAAGCTTTTCCAGGGGGAGTGTGTGACAAGGATGTCAAATCCGATCAACTTGTCCAAACAAGAGATCATACTTGCGGTGGGATCAAATGCTAAAGAGAATGATGCAAGCACACTTGGAAGCCATTTCGAAGGAGCGTAAAAGCATGAAGAAGCATCCAAGGAATGTGATGACATGGCACGGGATGATGTGGCGCGTGATGACATGTTGGCAACCAAGTTCTAAGGAAGCATCAAGAAGCTAGGAGCAAGGATATCAAGGTCAATTCCAACTTCCAAGTGGGGTGATGACTTGACAAGAGCCAAGGAAGCACCAAGCCTGTAACACCCCGGTTTTTGGTCACCCAGGTCGGGATGTCACCGCCACACCTCCCTAGCAAGACACGGTTTCTCCGAGCTTGCTAAGGAGATGCAAGGCTATGGTTTTTCAGAATTTAAAACATTCAAACAGCCCATTTGTATATAATTTAAAAATTAATACATCAAAGTTGCAGCGGAAAATAATATTTACATAAGAACAATGCAGCGGAATTTAAATATAGCCAACACGGCCAGAATACGGGTTAAACAGGCCCGTTCATGCAATTTCTAGTCTAACGTAACATTTAAAAATAAATTGTTTCCCCAAACTTCCCATGAATGCATATGATGATGCATATTCTTCAGCTCTGAAATAAACAGGGAAATAAAAATGGTTTGGTCAGCACTACGTGCTGAGTAAGTTACCACAAACATGATTGTGAGGTTTCAAAGCCTTTAATTAAATTTAAAAATATGTGCATAATATCCATGATTTAATTTATCCAACTAATAATAATTTAATTGCGTATTTTAAAAGACAAGGGTTTCCATAAGATCATAATTCAACAACATGATAAAATAATCGCAAGACATAATTTAAAGGCATAATTTAAATAAGGAAACTATTTAAGTATTTCAGGATTTCACTATCCCTCTTTTATTCGATATAATCTAGTATAATTTATTCTTGGGGAATCGAACCCGCAAGAAAACAAACAATCGCCCTTGGGGAATCGAACCCGCAAGAACTCACATACATCCTAGGGAATCGAACCCGTAGGAATCAACACATATTCTGGGGAATCGAACCCGCAGAAAGACACACCCTGGGGAATCGAACCCGCAAGGTTTGACACGGACATCCTGGGGAATCGAACCCGCAGGAGAACATACAATCGCCCTTGGGGAATCGAACCCGCAAGAACTCAAACACACCCTGGGGAATCGAACCCGCAAGGTTTGACACAGACATCCTGGGGAATCGAACCCGCAGGTCAAACAAGTTTCGCAAATTTCACAAGTTTCATCAAGAGTTCAAGATTTGACTCGGTCAACCACAGTTTAATCTAAAATGCGTCTAAAATCAGATTTAATTTCAAAAATTCCGAAATTTCGCGTCTGACTCCAAAACGTCAAGATCTACAACTTTCGTGTTTTAACTTTTTCAATCCGAGATACCTAAATAGGTCAAAAATACTAATTTTCACAGAAGTATAAATCTGTCCGAATTTCCCAGGTCACAGTTTAGAGATTTCGAATTCTACCATAGCAAATCAACTCCAAAATTAACGAAATTTGACAGAGATCATCTTAAGACAATTATCTACAACTTTCATGTTCGGCCAAAGATCTAAAACAGCCTAGATCCTATGTCAAAAACGTGATCAATATCATTCCTAAGTTCTGTCCAAGATTTCAAGATCTAGATTCAAACAGTTCGGTTTCGGTGGGTTTCCACATATTAAATCAACTCCAAAAATTCTCAAAATTTTACAGTAGCTAGATCTAAGTCTTAGGAATGTTTTTCGTGTTTTAAGTTTTTCCGTTTGAGTTCGTTTTAAGGTTCGGAAAAATTCAACAATTCTGTTGCGTCGGTAGAAAATAAGAATTGACAGATTTTCGATTTCTTGTTAATCTTTTAGTTTCGAATGTTTTAATTCATCCCAAAACCATGTAAGAGTTAACTTACTGATTTACGGATGTCTCGGCTCGATGATTCGGAGGCGTGGCTTCCACGTTCTTCGTTCTCCCTCCGAGATCCTTCGTTTTTCCCCGATGATCGAAGACTCCTAATTTTCGTCCAAGTCAGTCCCTTGATTCGGTTTTGTGCCTCCGACGACTCCGGAATTAGGGTTTTGTGTGTAGAGAGATTTCGTAGGGTTTTTGTAAAGATGTTCGGGGCTCCCAAGAGGGTTTATTTATAGATATTTAAGACCTAGGGCGTCCAAGATCTGACCCCAAGCGTCTTGAGTCGAGATATGTTCAACCGAAAGTCGAAAAATCCGGAATCGGGCGAGAAAATCGCGGAACGGCCGCAACTGCCAAGTGGCGCGCTCTTGGCGCGGTGAACCCCTAAAGACCGCGCGGCGACCGCGCCGTCCTGGCCTGGACTTCGGTCTGGGCCGGGTCGTGCGATCCGTCGGGCGTTTCCTCCTCTCTTTCGGACTTCTATCCCTCTATGTTCCCGGATTCGGATTTCCGGGGTATCTTCGGGCTCCGATTTCCTATCTTAATTTTATTCGGACCTAAATTTATGTTTGGACTCGAGTTATTGAGTCCATCGGTGTTGGGTTTCCGTGTAACCATTTATTCGATTAAATTGTCTTCGGCTTCCCGGGTTCTCGGAATTTTGATTCCTTTTTAATTTAAATTTCATTTCTCATCTTTTATGATTCTTTATCCCTTTATCATGTTTATTATATTTATTTATTTATTTATTTTATTTATTGCATTTATTTTATGTTGGAAAATTCTCGGGTATTACAAAGCCCGAATCCAACAATCAACATGCCGGATTCAACAATCACGGGTTCAACATCAAGAATACTTGGAAGGAAGGTGGATGAAGTATAAAGGAAGGAAGAACAAGTTTGGACAAGAGAAAGGGGAAGAACAAGCTTAAAGGAAGAAAAGACAAGATTTAAGACATGTCTACCATGGTTTTTATTACATGTCTAAAAACAATCTAGTTTAGGATTGTGTCTTGTTTTTCCTATATGATATGATCTCAACAAGACATATATGTTGAGACATATCAATACTAGGTTGACTAGGTATGTCCTAGGTTAGGAAGTAGAAGTTGGATGTGTCTTAAAGATGGTTAAGCTTGTAATTAGAGGGGTTACACTTGTTAGGAGTTAGGATTGTAGGGAGTTAGCCACAAGGGCCTTGTTTGGCCGAAATTCCACAATTGTGGAAAGGGGTGGACGCCCAAAGGGAGTTCTATAAGTAGAACCTCCCACACTTGTATTCATTTTAGATTTTGATGAATTGAAACCACTTTTCCTTTGAAAGTTGAGAGTGATTCTCCCCTTCTCTTTGATCTTGAGAGGTAGTTAGAGCCTTTTGAGAGTAGTATCTTTTCTTCCCTTTCCACCACCAAACACCCTCGGCCGAGCCACCACCACCACCACCATTCTTGGCCGTGAGTTTCATGGAGAGGAAGATTTTCAAACCGGTTCTTTGGACTTAGCTTCAAGGGGTCGTGACACGGGAGGCTTTGGAGGAGGCTTCATGGGGTCTATCTTGGAAGTGCAAGGGCGGCGGCGTACGGTTCCGGTGTAGAAGGGTCGGGGTCGCATCGAGTCTCTTCTTGGATGGTCAAGACACTTCCTTCATCATCTTCATCCAAGTATTCTTCTACTCTTTTCTTGATCCTCTCGGCCACTTGGCCAATTCCTTGTTTTTGGTTTGCTCGATCTCTCGTATTCGATTTTAGACACTTGTGATCCATGGCACCTTGGCATATTGTACTGTTCCTCAAGTTCCTGTTCTGCTTCGGCCATATCATCTTCAGGATTAATTTCACTTTGCTCCGAGTCTGGGATGTTGTGTGGAGCATTCAGGTTTGGGGTTCCAGTGTCCCCTAACTGATGTCTCTGTACCACTCGGTTAATGTGCTGCTCCACAGCATTACCTTGAATTCGGAGTCTATCCTCAAGTTTAGTATGCAGGCCCTCAATCTGACTATCCACTTTGGTATTAATATCTTCAATGGCGTAGCCGGAAGAACCACCGGACTGATGATTCCCACATTCCCGGAAGGACCTGTTTCCAAGCAGCGAGTCAAGAAATTCACAGATGCAATCTCCAATCATTTCTGTGAAGAAGCTGATGAAAGGGAGCTGAGAAGACAAAGGGAAGCAGAGCGGGACTGAAGCTGCTGCTTGAATTCCAACCGGAAGAAAGGCCGGGAGCCATCCCCATGGCCCCGGCAAGTTCGAGTTGAGTTCTGAGCTAAGGGAAGGCCTCCGGATGCACAAGGAAGCAAATCAGCATAAGGAGGAAGAAAACGGATTCAGAGCCCAAAAATTCCAGACTTAGCCAAAATTATGAGGAAGAGCCTCGCACTATCCTTGTCCAAGACTTCGCTCGCTTTGTCCAGGACTTCGCTCGCTTTTTCCGGAACTTCCCTCGCTTTGTCCGAACCTTTCCTCGCGATGTACTGAACTTCGCTCGCGCTATACTGAACTCCGCCCTAGCTATACTGAATTCATGCCACAAAGATTTTGGGCTTTCTCTTGGGTTTTCGGCTTTCCTCGCTTTGTGCTCTCGCGGCGTTCCTCCGTTTCGTCAAAATAATGTCGCGAGGCTATCTCCCCGTTTTCTCATTTCCATAATTTAGCTTATAAGCTTGTGGGGCTCTATCCTTTATGGGAGTAATTAAGCCCATTAGCCTTGTTTATTTTCTTAGTTAGTTTGGTTAGGCCCATTAGGGTTGTTTACTTTCCTAGTCTTGTTTATTTTCTTTATTGGGTTGTTTAAACCTTTGTAATGTTGGTGGGCCTATATATAGTCCCTCCAACCCTAGTTATAATTACTTTGCATTTGAATGAAAATCATCTTTCTTGAATACAAAGTCACCTTGAGAGCTCCTTTCAAAGTGCTCTCAAACTTCTAGTGAGATCTTCCTTTGGAACCTCACACCATTGAATCGGGAAGCTAGTTTCAATGGAATTAATGGATGATGCAATCGAAGGAGACCACTAGTCTTGATTTAGTTCAAGTCCCTTGGTAAGTTTGGTTCCACTTCATCCATAGGCTTCACTATCTTCATATTTGTTCTTCTTTTCGTTCTTCTTCTTTCCCCTCCAAATCCGGATATTGTCTTCAACAAGTATCGGTCTACGGCATAAAATATTATTTGGTATCAGAGCCAAACTTGTTGATTCAATAGGATTCATTTTCATCCATCCTTATTCGAAAAATACCAAAAATACATTTTCGGAGTTACTGTGGCATTGGGTTTCATGCCAGAAACATTGAAATTTTCATGATCAGGTTACATATTTGAATTCCTTGAGTTGAGCCCATCGATTTGCATATGTGGATTGTCAAATTTGGCCAAGAAACGAGTGAGATATGATTATTTGAAGTTTTTGAGTGTTCTTGAGCCAAAACTCATATTTCTAGCACTTTTGCTCTTTGATCTTCATATTTTCTTGTTATTGAGTTGGTTTTCACTTATTTGACCCTCATTGTGTGGATTTGCATCATTACCCATTGCATTTTGGTCATGGTTTGCAAGATTGATTGAACTAATGCCTTGTTTGCTTTCGATTTTGTCAATCTGAAACTTCTTGGTTGGGGGAGACCTTTCTAAATCTGACCTGCTATATTGGGGTGAGTGTTTTCATCCATTTTTGGGTGTTATCTTTCATTTGGAATTGGTTTGGGGTCCATCGGAGTTCATTTGGGTACCGAAAAGTCGAAAACAAAAATACTGCCACAGTGAGTCCGCAAGAGACCTGTGTTTGAGCCTTCATTTGAATTTGAAGATCTTCATAATTTCTGGGGATTCTTATATGAACAGAAAGATCTTCGAGTTAGCTTTCATTTGGCTTTTGAATCAATCCGTTTGTATAAGAATTGAGGGTGTTATGGCCATTTTGGTGGAAGTGTCCAAAATTGAGCGGGGACCATAAACCAAGCGCGTGAGAGCGCGTGAAGGCGCGTATAACAGTCATTCTTGCGCCCAAAGTTTCCTATTTCGATAAGGTTTACATCTTTTAATCCCCTCCCACGCTTTGTTATCATTTGGTGGGCAGAAACGCCTCATTTCTGGACACAGCGTGAATTGAAATTCAGCTGCCAATCCAGATTTGAGTAAAAATTATTTTTCCCTTGATTTGGGGTACCTCCATCACCATACTTCCCATATACACCTCATACACTATTCCCAAACATACCATACCATATCCGAGTGAGTTACAATAAGGTGAATATTGGACTGGCACAATTGTGAAACCTAGCCCTTGAAGCCACTTGAGTATTTTACAATAAAGTGGATATTGGACTGGCACCTTTGTGAAACCAAGCCCTTGAAGTCACTTGAGTAACAAGACTATTACCTTTTGAGTGGAATATTTTGGTGAGCTCTCTCTTCATATTTTCGTGAGGATTTTTCCCTTCTTTCGAACTTGATCAAAGTTGAGGATTGACTTATTTGATTGCATCTTGCACTATTCAGTTTTGCAAACCTATATCATTTTGCATTGCATATCACACACAAGTCATTGCTTTCTTCGATTGAGTCGAACATCTCACCTTGCATTCGTGATTTGTGCGTACATCACTTCCACTCCTTGCATCTGAAATTACTACTGTTGAGCAAGCTTGAACTGATTTGGTGTTGGAACCAAAGGTAAGTGACTTGAGGTTGAAGCACAGTGAGTAATACCTGAGAGACACTCTACATGTTTCTGCACTACTTTTCTAACTCTTTATATCTATAGCTACTTTGTCTTTGAGATGGCAGGAGACATGGAAGGAAGCAGCAATGCTATCATGGAGATGTTAAAAGCCATGGATAAGAAATTAGATTCCAATTCTACTAATATAGCAGCTGTAACTGTTGAGGAAGTAAACACCCGTGTTGATGAAATTGTTGATGACATTGCAGGTCGAGTACGATTCCAGAACGAGGTGATTCAGCGAGAGGTGATGAACCGAGTCGAAAGGAGATTAGAAGAAGCATTCTTTCCTACACCCTCGTCTCAGAACACTACACCTCCAGTACCATCAGTGACCCCAGCTGCTCCCAGAATCATACCAGGAGGTACTAGCAGAGTCACCCAGACTGATATGGCTACCGCTGAAGAAGCCATAGCTGAACAAGAGCGACAATACAATACCTTCAACAGACAGTCCGGGATCAGTGGGCCTACCGCACTCCAACCTCCTACAAGTCAAACTGTTTTCAGGGCAGATGACCCATTAGCCATGCCTCCACCGGTGGAACCACCTCACCCGGGGTTACCTCCACCACCTCCACCTGTTGCTAGACAAAGACTGGAATTTGATCAGAGTGATGATAAAGACCCACAACTTGATGACAATCTGAAATGCATTAAGTTTACCATTCCTTCTTTCAAAGGAACTGGTGATCCAAATGAGTTTCTATATTGGAAGCACTCAGTGGAGATGATCTATAATTGCCACAACTACTCTGATGTGAAGAAAGTTCAGGTAGCAGTGACAGAATTCAGAGATTATGCACAGTTATGGTGGCAGAAATTTGCTATGGACAACCATGCTGCAGGGCGTCCACAAGTCACCAACTGGGAATACTTATTACAGATCATGGAAAGAAGGTTCGTCCCTCATACCTACAAGCCTGACATATACATGAAAGTAATCAGTTTGAAGCAAGAATCAAGGAATGTTGAGGAGTACTATCGTGAGATGGAAATGCTCATGATGCGAGCTCAATTCAATGAGGATCCACTGATTACTTTGACCAGATTTGCCAAAGGATTGAGGCCCGAGATCTTTGAAGAAATGGATATGAGAGGATACATTAACATCACTGACTTGGTAAGGAAAGCTAGTAAGTTTGAGACTCAGCTGAAAAGAAGAAGTAATAGGGTGTCTGCATTTGTCAGCTACAACCCCAACAAACCATGGTTAATCCGACCCCCTGAAAGAACTAAGCAGACACAACCACAGCCACAGGTGCCATGGATCTATGTGCCTAATTCCAAAAGATCAAATCAAAGGAACAAAAAAGGAAAAGAATGGCCAAGTGGCCGAATCAAGAAAGAATAAGAAAGAAGATCAAAACAAGATAAAATGGAAGATTACTTGGAAACGGGAAGGATGGATGTCTTGGCAATCACTTCCAATGACTCGTAAGACCTGGACCCTTCTAGAATCGAACCATACACCGCCAATGTGGTGATCTTCAAGATTGACCCCGTGGATGCCTCCTTCAAGCATCCTCGTGTCACGACCCCTTGAAGCTAATGTCCAAAGAACCGATTTGATGGCTTTCCTCTCCAAGATGCTTCGGCCGAGTGGTGGTGCTGGTAGTTCGGCCGCCGCTTGTGGTGGTGGAAAGGGAAAGTTGGATACACTCCTTGAGGGATTCTAACTATCTCTCAAGAAAAACAAAGAAGAAGAAAGAGACTCTCTCTTTTCTCTCAAAAGGGAATTTTCCATTCGACATTCCAAAAAACTAGTGTTACAAGTGGTGGGAGGTCTTATTTAAAGACCCCCATGGCCGCCCCTCCTCTTCCATAAAAATGGAATATTTTGCCAAACAAGGCCCTTCTAATAACCTTCCCTCAACTCCCAACAAGTCCAACTCCTAACAAAGCTAACTCCAAACAAGCACAACTCCCATCAAGACACTAACCTAGGACCAACCTAGTCAACCTAGTATGCTATGTCCTAACACATATATCAAGATGAGAACTTGATGAATCATACAACATATGACAAATACTAAACTAGGTTGTTTTTGGCCTTGTAATGAAAAACATGGTGAACATGTCCCAAGCCATGTCTTTTCTCCATTCAAGCTTGTTTCTTCCTTCTCTCTTGTCCAAACTTGCTCATTTCTTCCTTCTAACTTCTTGATGCCACCTTGGAACTCGGATGCCGCCATGTCATCATGCGCCACGTCATCTCGTGCCACGTCATCGTATGCTTCGGATTCTTCTTCATGCTTTAAACTCCTTTGAAATGGCTTCCAAGTGTGCTTGCAACCTTCTCATTGACATTAGATCCCATCACAAGTAGCTTTTCTTGTTTGGACCTCGTCACACTCTCCCCCTTGAAAAGCTTTGGACTCCAAAGCTTATCTCAAATGTTCCTACAAAAGAGTTTAAGCCCATAAGAGAGTGTGATAAAGAAGTATACTACAATCATATAAATGATATCCACGATATCTAAGTATACTCTCAAACATCTTAACAGGTTTAAACTTTGTGCATGGAATTAAGAGTATAACATGCCATGAAAATACCATGTGAAAAGTAGTAAACGTCCTACAACTATATGGCATATAAGAGCAAAGATAGATCCTAAGAAATCTTCTAAGTAAGCTTAGTTCATCACAACACTTATGATATACAAATGGATCTATATAATGATGCTCAATCAATCTATCATGCATACCAAAATTCTTCAAATAAAACTCATAAAGCATACAAAGATCTCTAAAATGATTCTTAAGTAATCTAGCATGTATTTCATAACTCTTCAAGTAATGCTCATAAGTCCTAAAAGGATCTATATGACAATGTTCAAACGAACTAGCATACCATTCATCTTTTCTCAAGTAGTGCTCTTGCTTCATGCTAGAGTTTAAAGAATATGGTAAAGAATAGTGTTGTCCAAATAATCTAGCATAAGTGTTATCAATTCTCAAACATGGCTCATACCTCATGCTAGAATTTAAAGAACATGATAAAGGTCTTTCATTGTGATGTTCAAACATACTAGCATACTCATCTTCAACTCCTAAGTAATCCACATACTTTATGATAGAATGTAAAGAATAAGATATAGGATTCTCATAGTGAGGCTCAATCATTCTAGCATACTTATGATCATTTTTCAAACAATCCATATGTGCTATGCTAGAATGTAAAGTAGGTAGTAAAGGATTTTCTACCTTAAGCTCATCAACATCAAATTTTAAAGAATAAACCTCATGTGAGCTCTCATCCTCAAGATCTTCATGATCATCTTCAAGTTCTTCTTCAAGTGCTTTGGTGTCATCCTCATGATTCTCTCCAAATCCCATGGTGTCATCTTCTTTTCTACAAGCAAGGTTAGATGCAAACATTGCATTGGATATAACTAAAAGTGCCCTAAACCTATCAAAGCTTGCATGTGGTCTTCCCAAGTGCCACTTAATAAGAACACCAAAGTCCATAATGTCCATGTACAAGAATTCAAAACAATTTAAGCCTAAAACATGCTTAAAGCAATCAACAAGTAAAATCCTTCTTGTTGTATCCTCATTCCAAGCATGGTTCTTGTATGTCATCTTGCTCCAATCCCCATAGTTCACCTTAGTAAAAACACTGAAGCAAATATCATAAGAACTTGATTCATCATGTAAATCATTCTTCAAAAGAAAACAAAAGCTAGAAGTAGAATCTCTAACTTCCCTTTTACCAATACCATAAGAAGTCAACACTTTTGGAACTTGAAGCTCATCTTCTTCATTATGGCTAACTTCTTTTCCTTTCTTTTTGGATTCTTTGTTGAGGTGTTCCTCTTCTTTCATCCTTTTCTTCAAGCCAACTTGATCCTTGAGTGCTTCTTCCAAAGAAAGAGATGAAATAACAATGTTAGTACCACTATCACAAAAAGAAAGTTTATTCACAGTCCATCATATTGGATAGCCTTGTCGGATTGCCAAGGCCTTCCAAGTAAGATATCACATGCACTCATAGGTGATACATCACAAAGAATCTCATCCTTGTAGACTCCCATTGAAATTGGCACTTTAGCTTGTTGAGTCACTCTTGCCTCTCCACTCTCATTCAACCATTGCAAGGTGTAAGGTGATGGATGTTTGAAGGTTGGCAAGGACAACTTCCTAATTGTGTACAACGAAACCACATTGGTGCAACTCCCATTGTCTATGATGGCCAAAGCATTCCTTCCTTGAATTTTGCACCTACAATGAAAAAGATTATGTCTTTGCTCCTTAACTCGATCCTCTTTATCACCCTCTTTTGATACTTGACCAAGCATCCTCTTTGCCACCAAAGATGAAGATGATGCCTCACTATCTTCTCCATCTTGAAAAAGGACCTTCTTGACTTTATCACCTTCTTCTTCACTTGCACTTGAATCACCTACATGATCAACAAATTCATAAGAACCATTCTCATGTAAAATCAATGTCTTCTTAGAAGTGCAACTAGAAGCATAATGTCCTTTTTGACCACATTTAAAACAAGTAATATTTCTAAGACTACCATTACTAGATTTAGAAACTTCCCCTTTTTGTCTAAACATATCCGTCATCTTGAAGGGTGGTTGTTGATCCTCCATGTAGAATGGTGGTATGAATCTAGCTTCCATAGCTCGAATTTAGCCTCTCCAAGTGTCTATTGGTCTTGCACCCATTCGGTCAAGATCCCTCTTTTGTTTCTCCCACCGAGTCATGGCATACTCCTTGAACTCACCAACGGCAACCTGCACTTTCTTACAATTGGAATAGTTATGACAAGCAAAAAATACCTCCATCTTACTTTTCCACTCTAAAAACTCATGAGGATCACTTGATCCCTTAAAACTAGGAATTGAAAATTTAATACTCTTAAGCTCATTATCCTTTCTACCATGAGACCTACGGCCTACTTAACCAAATTCACCATCGGATTCACTTTCATGTAGACCAACTCGCCTAGGTGGATGCCTTTGGTTCCATGGCTCATCAACTCGATCATCATGTCTATGCCTCGGCATTTGATTGACTCGACCATGCCTTGACTCCTCTCGGTCCATCCCATCATTGGACTCGTCCTCATAATGGTCTCGGCCTCTAACTCGAGGTAAGGAACCCCTCGGTTCACTTCCATGGCCACGGTGCCGTCCATGTGTGAGTGGACTATGGTTATCTCCACTTGCTCTATTTCGATCATGAGAATGTCTATGTCGTGGCAATCTTTCATGTGGTGTATGTCTTCCACTAGATGTAGAAGCATGCCAAGAGCTTTCCGGATCAAGATGCCCTCGGTTACCTCCAAGTTCATCATGCACACGTCCAAGCTTTCTTTCCATCATTCTCTCTAAATGAGAGGTCAATGCCACACCATGCACACGTGCATTCTCCTCTAAGGCCACATATCTACACACAACAAAGACAAGAAAACTACAAATATATGTATAGAATGTTAGAAAACAAAAAGCAAAACAAAATGGACCTCACTCAAGTGATGTAGGTACACTCGGGGTCTCTCGATCACACTATCAAGTCCCTTAGATTAGCAAGAAGGGATCTCCACAAGGTGCACGAATTCAGCCCCACAAAGCTCCTCTTGGTCGATCACGATGATGGCGTTGGAACTCGAGTGATGTACGCTTTAGAGTAGGAATGCAATTACTCTAACTCGACTCAATCAAAAACCGTTTAGAAGATCATATAGAAAATACACATAATAGCAATCAAAAGAGCAAGTGTATCCAATCTTCCAATATTGCCTCACAATGATTCCAACAATCAACCCACTAAAATCAACAACCAACAAGAACAAGATATCCTACACACAATCCCAATGAAACTATTTGAGTGAACTCACCACACAACCCAAAATTAAGTCTCACTATTTATATTACTTCAATTAAGTCTCACTCGTAGTTAAATAACTTTTCGAATTCGCGATCGATGGTCTACTTTTAAATGTAACTAACTCTTTTAAATTCTGACTAAATAGTCATAACTAATTATATGGATTTAAATAAATCGTACTATAACTCGATACTTATAAGCTAAGTTAATGGTCCTTTAAAATTTTTCAATTCCTTAAAAATAATCCATTAGGATTAACCTAATTAAATTCATGTTTCAAAAATATCTCTTTTTATTCCTCCAAAAATTTTATTTATGAGAAATTTTGAATATCCATTTATTAAAATTTAAATTTTTTTTTAATAATTTTATGGGGTGTTAAGTCTACCCTCCTTAAAATAAGACTTCGCCCTCGAAGCCTCTCGGCAAATCCTAAAGTAATCCACGATTAGATATATATCTGCTAAAATTATATTTTATAGAAACCCTTTCATCATGTTATCTATTAATTATAATTTCCTTCCATCAGGCTCGGACATTTATCCTTGATACCCCCTTAATCTCTTTTAGAATATATTCTTGTTGCGAGAATCGTCCAATTTAATTCCGTTGATGTTCCTAAATGATTTAGCATGTTGGTCAAATATAGGTTGGTTCATTTTTCTTTCGACGCTCCCCCTACCGGGGTACACTAGTGGCTCTATGTTTCATCCCTTTCCTAGGAAGATAAAAATAGTCCATCTTATTTACTCGTTCCTTAATTACTCGTATCTTATTACTTCTTAAGAGCCATTTGGGATAAGTTTTGGACAAAAGTTTCGCTGGTTATGCTATTTTATTAAGGGCTTCCAATAACCTACTTAAATTGATAGGCTTCCTTGGAGTACATCATCAGTCCTTACTAATTCCCACTCTTCTTGTTCGTAAGGTGCCGCCCTTAGGAAGAATTTATTTATTCATGACGAAATACTTGGTCAATCTTATTTTATACTTGGTCCAACAATTATTCATTATGCCCGGGGTGTTCTCAAATCCAAAGATACTGCGGTGAATTCTTCAAGCTCACTCTAATGAATTTTCTTTAATCCTTAGGATATCCCACTCGCATGTTCTTTAATCGGTTACCTACGAGAATTTTCCAATTATTATCACGCTCCTATATTACCTAGAAGTTACCCATGTCTCTTCTTAAGTTACCCGTCCAAGGGTATGCCCTTTTTGGATTAGGTGTTCTTGTCGAAGGAAAATGGTTGCTTAAGTAGTAAGGGTAGATTAAGCCATGTCTTAAACAAATGATAACGTTGTTTAGTTTAAGGGTCATCTATCAAATTTGGTAAGTAACCATTTTACCAGGTGTAATAATTTACTGTCCTTGAAATTTCCATGATTCTTCTTAGGTGTGGGCAGGAGATCTAATCATTCGGTTATAGGTCAAACGAAGCTTTTCAAAGGGGAAAATCTTAAACAGAACATCGGTGGTTATCATTTCCATGTTGGGGTTTCCCTTAACTTGATTTAAATTGATAGAGTCCTCTTAAGTACACCTTAATCCATATAGATCTCGACTTCTCCTTGTTGGTAAAATATTGCTCACCGGAAAAATTATTTATCCGTGTCAAAACACTTGGTAATGCTTTCTTGGTACTTGGACCAAAATTATTTATTACACTTTGAGCGTCCGTTAAAATATTATGGTGAGCTCATCGGGTTCAACACAAGATAGATCTTAAATCCTTTGGGAATCCAACTCATCTTATTTTAACCGGAAGTATCTCGTCTAGGGTTAAACATTAATTATCTTAATGTGTGCACATAGGAATCTTCCAATTACCTCCAAGTTCCTATCACTTGGAATCTCCAAATGTTCATTAAATGTCTTTTATGGTTATCTGACCAAAGACATGTCCAATTTAGACAAGGCTTCGAAAAAATATATCGCGTTATATAATAATAGATTAGGTTCAAATATTCGGCCTACAAACTTTATAGTAAGTATCCATCTTACTATACTTCCTTGTTAGATATTTTATTTACCAAGAATAATTATTTTAATGATAGGATTTTACGATTGTCTTGCTTGGTGGGTAATCACCTAATTAATGATAACTTCGCAACTAAGGATCGTCTCCCATAATTATGAGATTTTAAAATTTTATTGGGTGTACTAATTCTTTGTCCTCGATTATGAACTTTATCCTTGACAATCCATAGTTTCACTTGGAAATATTGAAAACATGAAATCATTGTAATATAGGCTCTTGTATTTTATTTTATTTTTCATTTAGATTTTATATTTTTAACCTTTTACATAACGTATTTGGGAATCCTATCGAAGTAGATACGAAATAATTTCTACAATTCTAATGATTATGAGAAATCTCTTATTATCGGGCCGATAGCTCAATCAAGCTTTTAGGTAGTAGGTCCTTTCACAAGGATGAGATTCCAAGTTTCTTGAGCTAAAGGAGTAGGATAAATGTTTGAGGTTGTCCTTTAAGCTCATGGCTAAAGGAGTAGGATAAATGTTTGAGATTATCCTTTAAGCTCATGGCTAAGGGTATTTTGTTTCATTGAGGATATTCCAAATAAATGTCAACTTTCCTTGCCGAATACATGTATGAATTTAAGGAAAAACTCGTAAACTTTTTATAAAACTTGTTGTGAGCTTAAAATCCTTCGGTGCCATTCCATGACACCCGCGTCTCATCTTTAAGACATATATAATTAGAGAAATTCTTAGTTCCAATTATTCGCACGATTATCGTGTTAACGCTTAAATCGGGCTCTTATAGTCTAAGGCAAAACCTTATCTGACCAAGGCAAGACTTCGCATAACACTAAGGTCATCGCATACGTAGGCATCATCCTACGTACTTAGTTAACTGAAGCTGAGAAGCCAAGAAACTAGTACACCACTAGCAGATTATACAAATCACGTCTAGAGGTAGGTACTAAGGCAATACTTAGCAAAACAATCATAAGATATCGGAGAGAGACTCTAGCTCGGAGTCCGATACCTTGGAAAATCCTTATCAAGAATTACATAATAATCCAAAATTCAGCTCGTGCCTATATGCATATGTGTGTGTGGCCCCATCCCAAATTTTAACTTTAAAAATACTTGGCATAGTCTTTTCAAAATATTTCGTGCAAAAATGTCAAAAATTTAAATGCACTACTTCTTAGAGAAAAATGGCTCTCCAAAATTATTTATCATGCAGAAATTGCAATAATTTACATGCACTAATCAAAATGCTTCCAAATGCTTTTCGTGTAAAATTTTAAAAAATTTTAATACACTACTTGTGCCACAATACTTTTAAAATAATTCATGGTGCATAAATTTTTAAATAATTTGAATGCACAAATCCAAGAGCAAAATGCTCTGATACCAAACTGTAACACCCCCATTTCCCTAAGGATACAGCGAAGAAAAGAGCGGGAACAATGGGTGGGGTGCTACCGCCACGTATTCCGGATTGTCCAAAATACGCTAAGGCTAACATAACTAATTGTAGAAAACTCAATATTGAATGTATATGCTAACCACGTTCCGAACAAGCTAGCATATAATTCGTAAAGAAGCTTATATACAATGAAAAGTATAAAATAAGCTTGATAAAAAGGTTTGGTAGAGCGTAACCAAACGGAGGACTGCATTCCTCAAAGCGCGCAACAATAATAATGGAATAAATCCATGGAAGTTTTTAAAAGGGGTTGTTTATCTCATAATTCGAAAATAATACTGTTAAACGCGTAATGCATTGTTTAAAACAGTAGGGCACCATATTTGCATAAACGGGATAAAACCCAAATATTTGTTCATACTTCATAAATAATTTTCTATACCAAGTAATATATTATTATCACAAAGTGGGTTTTTAAAATATACATTTTTACATGAATGATACCCCAAACCGTGCCCGTGCAAAAGATGCCTTGCAGATCTCAAAACCTGAAAGGAAATGGTGGAAAGTGTAGAGTCAGCGAAAACAATCGCTGAGTAGACGTTTACTCCCAGAGGAGGTTGGGTTGCAGAAATAATTTAAAATGACAGTTATGGGATATGGCATGCTTAAACGAGAATAATTTATACATAAAGACAATATTAATCTAAATCCCGGGAAAAGATAATACAGCAGTATGCGTTACCGAAATTTAAATATTTCAGCCACCGTGTGTGGGGTTCCGCTCTAGGGCTCTAGTCCCACTCGAAGGTGGGGTCCCTATTTTGTCGGACTCAAGTCCCACATGCACTCAAGGGTGTGGGGGAGGTAAGAAATTTCCTCAAGCCCACTATGAGAGAAGACCATAGCGCCGAGCTGTGAGTCCCAATAGTCCCCGTGTGGCGATTAAGTGCACAACAACGTGGGAGTTGGGCAGCTGCGACCCATGGCACCTCGCTAATCCCCGTAACAATGCGCGCTCAAAAATCCATAGAATTTTGAGAATAGTTACAAAGGTTGTTAAGCACAGTAAATCCAGCATACCAAAATATCCAAAAACAGTAGGGAGCTATAAACATAAATTTAAAAGTAATAAAACGGTATTTAAAATTTATGCTTAAGCTAAAATAATTTTGCTTCACTCTAAAGAGTAAAAATCTACTTACTGTCACCGTAGACGGGATGGATGCAACACACGCGTAGACTACGAGCAGATAATCCTTCGTAACTATTTGTTTAACAAAAGTTCTAATATTACTTTACTGTACTATAATGGTATTTTAGCATCAATAATAACTAAAATTCCAACTTAAGTAAAGCTTACCGGAATACTTTACTGCTTCTACGGATTAGTTATAATAATTTCAATTGAGCTCATAAAATCCCTTTATGGAAGTAGTAGTAGCGCAATGGAAGGAGTGAAACGGAGAAGGAAACGGAGAGAATGCAAGAAGAAAATAACTGAACAAGAAGAGGAAGAATGCAAAGAACAAAAGAAGAATGAAACAGATGAAGAAGAAGAAAACAGAAGAAATTAAAATGGAGAGTGGGACGTGTGGGAGAAGGCTGGGATAGTGAATTATATAGGCAAATCTGTATCTGTTTAATACCTGGTTAAATCATTCAGCTCCACACCCTCCTTCTTTTAACTCACAGATACCCACTACAGTCAAATCCCTCTTCTTTCTTTTCAGCTTTTTCTTCTCTGGACCATTACCGTCCTCCTCCTTGTTCATCCCAAAAACCTCTCAGTTCTCTAGTAATTCCATCAGTTCATCTCTTCCTTCTCTCTTGTCTCGACTGTCACGCCCTTCCCCCTCTCTATTTTCTATGCTTTCAATCAACCTCAGATCTTGTTTTTATCTCAAGAGCTCTCAAGAAACTCAAGGAACACAAGATGCTCAGTGGACCAAGGAGACCTCGTCCATGGCAACTCCGGCGGAGCAAGGCGGCGGCGATTGGCGGGGCTCGGCCTCCTATCTTCTTCCTCCTCTCTTTCCCGTTTTATTTTTTTATTTCCCTTTGGATCTGAATAATGGAATGGGGATTGCTGTTGCCGGATTTGGGGGTGGCTTGAGATGGGGATGATGAGGCGAGGAGATGGCGGTGGTGACTCGTGGTGGTGCGGCTGTGGTTGTTGCCGGAGTGTGGTGGTGGTAGAGGCTGGCGGTGGCGAGATGGAACGGGAGGGCCGTGGCGGCGGCAGCCTCGGTGGTGGAGGCAGAAAGGGAGGAAAAAGGGGTGGTGCGATGGCGAGCGCAGATCGGGGGTGGTGGTCCGGTGGTGCTGCCGGCGGAGTTGGACGATGGCCGGAGGTGGTGGCAATGGAGGCGGAGGAGGGCGGATTTTGGTGGTGGATTTGGCCGGGAATAAAGGTTGGAGATGGCCGGAGAAGGAACGGGGAGGAAGAGAGGCGGCGGCTGAGGTGGCGGTGGCCGGCCGGCGGCGGCCGGAGGCTCGCCGGCGGCGAGGGCGGCGCCGGAGGCGGCTGCCAAAATTAGGGTTAGGGTTAGTCTTTAGGGTTTAGTTGGGGCTTGGGCTTTGGTTTGGATTGGGCCTATTTTATTTAAATTCTTCAAATTTGTGTGTTAGGACTCATAATTAATTGACCCAATTTAAATTCCAATTTTGGACTTAATCCTCTAATTAATTTAAATTATGGACTTAATTTACTTAATTTGTCTAATTTGTGGACTTAATAATCTCTTTAATAGTCTCACCCATGTAATTTAATGTGTTGGACTTAATCACCTAATTATCTTGGATTATGGACCAAATAATTCCTTAAAACTCATAATCTTATTAATCGACTTGATTTAATGTATTTGAATCAATTATTAATTGGTACCGTTAGCCAAATAGTCCAAATCCTCAATTCTCCAAATTCGGGACCATCACTATTTAGAAGTCGGACAATTTTCGATAATTAAATGGATTAAGTATTTTAATTATAAGGATTTTAATCTCTAAAATTTTATCCTTGTTTAATACTTAATCAAATGTCTTTAAACATACCAATCCACTTAACGGGTTTAATTAAGCTCTTAATGACACAAGGTCTCGTAACTATAAACTAAGACAATACTTAATTATTAAATAATTGCTCTTATTTGGAAAATTGAGTCTTGAAATAATCGGTGCAGTAATTACTATTCTCACAATCGATAAAGTGTGTAATTTAAATTTATCGACTAATTCTATAATTTGATCTAAACTATTGGCCTTCCGAATACTCATTGTCTTGTGAACTCATCATTGCTTTAATTAGGAATTAACTAGTTCATGGATTTAATTATTCTCCTAATGGCCTTATTCTTATAGTCCATCCATTAACATTGGGTATTATTATAAAATTTAATCTAAGTCTCCAATTCTTTAAACCAGTTGGCTAAATATTTCCCATATTGTCTAGTTAATAAAGTACTTGGGCATTTTGTTCTTTGATGATTTTGGCCGCTCACGAATTCCATAACTAAACCGGCTAAGTATTTAAATTAAATTATGGTGATGAATTTTACAACCTATCTCATGTGCCAATACCTTGTTACTCCAAAGCTTATAATACTCTCTTATTAAAATCAAATAGCTTGTAACCTATTAGGGCTCTAATAATTAAATATATGTATACATTTTCTTAAGCTAAGCCTCCTTTTGTATTCTTCGTTGCCTATTATTAAATTAAATACTCCCGATTATTGATTAAGATCTAACGACTTAAAAATACTTATTATGATCCAAACTAAATTAGTTCAAGTTCGTATTCCAAACATTCACTAAGTTACCCCTTAATAGTAAAGCCTGTAATTTTTAATGAATTATTTAGCTCACTATTTATATTACTTCAATTAAGTCTCACTCGTAGTTAAATAACTTTTCGAATTCGCGACCGATGGTCTACTTTTAAATGTAACTAACTCTTTCAAATTCCGACTAAATAGTCATAACTAATTATATGGATTTAAATAAATCGTACTATAACTCGATACTTATAAGCTAATTTAATGGTCCTTTAAAATTTTTCAATTCCTTAAAAATAATCCACTAGGATTAACCTAATTAAATTCATGTTTCAAAAATATCTCTTTTTATTCCTCCAAAAATTTTATATATGAGAAATTTTGAATATCTATTTATTAAAATTTATATTTTTTTAATAATTTTATGGGGTGTTATACACCCAACCATTTTAAAACTCGTCTAAACCCATTGTTATAAACCATTATTCTATTGTGAAAAGATATTCATAATCCCACTTTGAGTGACCTCTATAATTTGAAATAAAAGTAGGTATTTAAATCTATCACTCAAAGGTTCTCTGTAACTCAAATCACCTAAAATAACCCAAAGAGAATTTTTAAGAAATAATAGTCTTGTGAATATGGCAAGATAAAATTGCTAATCAAAATTGTTGACTCATCTAGACTACTCAGATTTGTAGGAAACTTGTTGGCATGAAAGTTTTCTGTGAAGTATTCACCATATTCCATAATTTGACTGAGGATTAATGATGTTTCATCTTATATATCTTCCTACTTATAGCATGCGAATTTTACTTCACAACAATCTATAACCCCTTGAATTTATACTCGATGAACCCTCATTAATTTGTAACATACAAAGTTGATTTTGAAAAGTCTTTCCCTTTTAAACGACAGGTACTTGAAATCCAACATTAGTCCAAGTTTGTTTAATGGTTCTCCTAACTAAATGATGATAAGCAAACTTCACATCCTTATCCTGTTTTCATTATTGCATGGCTAAATGTATGCATATTAATATGAGATGATATGACTTAGTAGAGTTCATTACAATTATGCTATATTGAAACTAATTCACTTTACTCAATCTCGGAAGGATCCCAAAAATAATATGCCTATAGATATACTATCTGTACAGAGAAAGACGATGAGGGGTCTAAATCCTCAAATTAAAACGTTATGGTATCCCAAAAATATAGTAGGGACTAGACAAAAATAAGGGTGACTAAAACCCCTTAAACAGAATTTTTGAGAATGAAATCTGCAAAATAGGTTTCCAAATTAATTTGCAGTAATTAATTTGGGGATTAAAACTATGAACACTCTAATTTTCCGCATGCTATATGTGGACAGCATGGAGGGAGTTATTATTCATAGAGCGTTCTTCAGGTTTAGCATAATACAGAGGACTAAATAGTTCACGCTATAAGATCTTTAAATGTACAGCGTGTCTCTTTGTTCCTCTATTATAGCGTAGATGTTATATATATATAATATGAAACCATTTTCAGTTCATTAAATTAAGGAACCTAATATTGATTTGTTTATGTGTTCCTCACGCTTTGTGAGTATGACAAAGTGAGAGTATTAACTAAACATGCGATGATATGTATGAATGACAGAGGGAAGTCCTACTCTTTATTCACATGGGAACAAAGCGTGGGAATTAATGATCTTAGAATGAGAGAAGTGGAAAGTCAGAATTTAACATCCTCACGCTATGTTTATTTGTGAACATAGCGTGAGTCAGCTTGAGTGTCCAAGTATGTAGAATTTTGAAGTCATGTTCTGAAAGATTGTCACGCTATGATCGACACAGCGTGGGTCTCCCAGAAACATTGCGTGAGTTATAGTACTCGAACAGTGGCAAAGAAATGCAAACATGCAATTCAATTAATAGTGCAGAAAGCTTAAGTAAACATACTCAAACATGCATCTAATGCAGAATTTTAAGAAAACGTGTAGGAATATTAACCCTTAATATATAGGAAATGAGTGATTAGATGAATTAGTGCAGGGTTGTAATGCGGATGTGACAAATTCATTCCCAGAAGATTCAAGGTGTTAAACATTCTTCAAACACAAACAAGCATCACAAAACTTCATAACAAAGCAGAGATCCTAACCCAAAGCATCAATTTGAATTAAAATTTGTTTATTTGGTTTAAAAATCCTGAGTAATAAAATCTTAAGTCAATTTAAGGTATTAACTGAGTTCATTCCAAAACGGGGTTTTTGGTCCCATCAAAAGAATAACTCTCAAGATTAAAAGTGATTTCCTCAAGATTCTTCTGCAAAAGGATTTACTTTCAGAATTGATGTCCTATTGATGAAATCTAAAGTCAATTCTAGAGATGGAATCTTATTTGGCCTTTAAAACATAAAACTGAAACTTAAAACAAAATCATGAAAGCATAAACATAAAATTTCAAGAAGCAATGTGGAATTAAGCAATAAAGGGAATGAATACACCTGGAATTTTGATTTTTGATCAGAAAATATGAAATTAAATTGATGATTGCGGATAAACAAGATGTAGAATCCGTCGGATATTCCATTTAATTGGAATTCCTTTAGGTTGCAGAATTCTTCGTCCAGGCAATTCACACACCTAATTCTACTTATTGCAGAAATTGAATTTAGCTATGAATTACAACTTGAAATGGAAGAACAATGCATAATTTAAGAATTTGAAATACAAGACTGGAAATTAAATCTACTCTATCCTCCCTAGAAAGCTGTAAAATATGATCGGGAGTGTTTGGAGTGAAAAATCCGATCCCTAGAGCTGAGCTCTATGTCTTCTATTTATAGATATTGCGGAATAACCGCCCACCAACTGTTGGAAATAACCGCCACTTGCACTGTTCTTTGGAAGAGTTAGTTGTGTTTCCCTCTCATGCCTTGTGGGAACAACGCGTGTGATCATGGCGTGTGTTTTGCCTTCCTTCTTTTCTCTTCTCACAGTTGTCATCATGCTGTGTTTCCACGCTTTATCTTTCAACTTCCTATTTCTTGCCTTTGGCTCAAAGCGTGTAACACCTTCTTCTTCTTCTTGTATCAGTCTAGCTCAGTTCACTGCCTTTATTCTCCAAGCTTGTCATTTTTCTCACGCTTCATGCTCAAACGTCAAAGCGTGTCACACTTTGTCTTCAGTGAATTCTTCAACTTTTAACTGGCAAGTTTTCCCCCACGCTTCACACAGTGTCTTCTTTTCCTTTGACTCATGGCGTAGGTGATTTCATCCAAACTTTGTTCATCTTCCCAGTTCCGCTCTACGTGATGTTACTCTTATCTTTAGTCAGTGCGTTTTTCCTGCTCAAAACAAAGCGTGGTTAAGTTTTTTTTTTTTTTTGAGAATAGAGGGAACTTATATTATCCCGACATCATTTGACTACAATTTCAACAGGCCAACCCTGTACCATACATCATGTCATAGCCGTTACATTACAGATGCAATCGCCTATATGGTTTTATAAAATGAACATCCTGTCACACTACATAGCGATGCAGCTTTGCCCGGCGTCAGAACCATCTCTGTAACACCCCGGATTTGGTCACCCAGGCCGGGACGTTACCACCACACTCTTTTAAACAAGACACGATCAAATCGAGCTCATTTAAAAGAATGCTACGGCTTAAATTGCATCATTATTTAAAAATATTTAAAACCAATCAAAAGTGCCCGACTTTAAATCAGAGTTATGATCTGTCATGCACAAGTAAAATAATGCGGAAGCTAAAAACAAACAGGGCCAAAAATGCGGCCAAAATATTGTCCAAGTCCAATGCGTAAATTTAAAATAATTAAAATGCGACAAGTCTTCTTTTTTTTTTATAAAATGGAAATCCCGTCCCTCCGCGTAATGCTTACTCTGCGAAATCTGAAAAGAAAATAAAACAACAATTTATCAGTACAAAAGGTACTGTGTAAGTTAATATATAGCACAACGAATTTTAAAAGTTTTTAGGAGAGCACACACAAAAATAATATTTTTATTTAAAAAGGCAAATAAATAAAATAATTTAAAATCTCTTACACATATTCCACGAATATTCACCAGTGTTCGTTATGATCGAGGACACCCAATATGACCTTGGGAACTTACCCCCACAAGGCCTCCATTAATACGATTCTAGGCCTAAGCCCTTTCGAATCAACCCACCTCTGGGACTCGTACCCACGAGGGATGTGAAAACGGTGACCCTATACAGACCACTCCAGAGCCCTAGATAACCCATACGGATACATCTAGGAGTATAGACTCTTACTAACATGAAACCAAAATTTCACATATACCGTTTTGGCTACAAAAGAGGGGGCGGCCCAACGAGCTCACGCCAAGTGCACTTACCCTCTAACACATGGCATCCCACTCGATCAAAACTCACAAAGTTTTAAAATCACATTTTTATCATTTTATAATATCACCACATTTCAGATTTCACATAATATAAAAAACGAGTAACAATCGACTCTTAGTTCGTCGAATATACAAGATAGCATTTACCGATTAAAAGTGACACTGTGGCAGTTTCCGAAATCACATTTAAAAATGCAGCAAACTAATTTTAAAAATTCTGGAAAAATTACAGTGGCTAGGAAACATCAAAATAAGCATTTTTTATAGAAATATGCTTCTTCAAAATCGGACTCTAAGTGGCCCAAAAAAAATGATTGAACCATCCTTTCCAAAGAGTTCAAAACTTACTGTTCATTCGACCACAGCCTCTTTAAAAATTCATAACAATTCCAAATGTGATCCAAAAATTATGAAATTTTACAGAGATGATCTAGACACATAATGGAACAGGTTTCATGAAGGGTTTGACCACTGATAACAACCATAGGACAATGTAAAATACACAACAAAACCGAACTTCATGGAAACAATAATCAGTCACAGTTTTAGCAGAAAATACCAGATGCAATTTCGATGAACAAAACTTGTCCAAAAATTATGAAAATTTACAGAGAACATATTTAGGATGTTAGGAACAAGTTTTATTTTGGAAGGATCTTCTAAAAATGTACGGATCATGGTCGAAATTTCTGAACAATCAAATTGGTCATAGGAAAACCCTATTTGACAGATTTTGTAAGATGAAGAGATGAACCTATATCTCGAGTTGTACTCAACCAAAACCTCTAGAAATCGACGTGCACAATACTAACTTACTTGGGATGAGTTTAGGATCGAAATTTCTCTTGGTAGAACTCCCGAGATCGTCCAAACCAGTCTCTACAGTCCCCACGAATCAACACCCTTCTCCAATTGAACCCATTTTGGAGTCGTCGGAGGAAATCTCAGTTCTAGGATAGAAAACTCGAACCTAGGACCAAGGAAAAGGAGTAGAATTCTTACCTACATGCGTGAGAATGGATTGGACCTCTTGAACTCGTCCACACTCCCTGGAAAGATGATGAACAACTCACAAAACTCTCACCACTCTCACTTGAACTTTAAATTTTCGGATGAAGTGCAAATGAGTGAAATGGAGGCTGAGTAGGGAGTATTTGTGGAGGTGTAACCGCCCCAATAGCTGCCATGGGATGGTGGGGAGGTGAGGGGACAATTTCCAACCCATAACCCACGAATTAACACTCTCAAACCTCATCCATTTCCCCCACTCCTCTCATAGCTCCATAGGATCTCCAAGATGGGTTGTGTGAGCTTAAAGACTGAATTTGTGGGGTTTTAATGTATCTCAATCCAATCATAACACCCCCACAACGTCCACAATGCTTGATAATTGATCTCCCAACGTTTAGAAACGTTCAAAACCCAATTCAATGCACAAATCCGAGCATAACGCTCAAACTGCTGCATACTGGGTGGTGGCGCGCTGGTGGCGCGCCCCGCGCCGTCACCGCGCGGTCACCACCAGTCGATTTTTTTTTTAAATTTTTTATTTTTATCTCTAAAAATCACAAATTATGAATTATCTGAGATTGTTGGGATAATTCGATAAGTCTATCCCGAGTCACGTTTGTCCGAAATATTTAATTCCGCTCTCTCGGAATTATCTCGATTTTAATAAATCCAATTCTTTAATTATAGATTTAAATTTCGATGTCGATTTCTCGGGTATTACAGTCTACCCCCCTTAGAAATCAACTTCGTCCCCGAAGTTGGGTCGCACTCCGATTGATAGAAATGTAGGTAGATAATTGGCACACATTAAAATATTGAGGTTCGAAAATTCAATTCTTACCTCGGTACGTGACGACTCTTTGCAGGGTATCACATCCTCTCCCCCTTAGGACTGCAGTTATGCCCCCATAACTGCTCTCGAGTCACGTTGGAAAAGGTTGGGATATTTTTGCTTCATATCCGATTCCAATTCCCACGTTGCTTCTTCCGTGCCATGATTGGACCATAGCACCTTCACCATCTTCACGGTCTTATTCCTTGTAACCCTTTCTTTGACGTCAAGTATCTCGATCGGATACTCCTCGTACGTCAAGTCATCATCTAGCTCAATCACATCAGTTTCCAAGACATGAGTTGGATCGTGTACATATTTCTTTAACTGAGAAACATGAAACACGTTGTGTACTCGTGATAATTCTGGTGGAAGAGCCAATCGGTAGGCCAAGGTACCTACACGGTCTAAAATCTCGTATGGACCAATGTAGCGAGGACTCAGCTTCCCTTGTTTGCCAAATCGCATCACCCCCTTCATAGATGACACCTTTAGCATTACCTTGTCTCCCACTCGAAACTCCAATTCTTGTCGTCTCGTGTCGGCATACCCAGTACCACTCCGGAGCCTCGGGAAACCCATAAGGATATTCACGAGAGTGTAGGTCATATATCTCATGCCGTTTTGGCAACATATCTCAAAAATTTCGCGCGGGGTCACCATCGTCCATAAAGGCACGAAGTGAATCGTTAGGAGGGCACCCTGCAGAGCACTCACCCCCTAATTTTAAAGATCAAGTTTGTAAAGAGGATTTCCTAAATTTCAGATTTCATGTATTTATTTCAAAGAGTCTTCTACTCGTTTAAACCGTAAAGGCCAATTTCACCGTTTCAACAAGATTTCAAGATTTGACTCGGTCAACCACAGTTTACTCTAAAATTCATTACAAATAGAGTTTAATTCCAAAACATCTGAAATTTTACCACTGACTCAGAAACATCGAGATGAACAACTTTTGTGTTTTAACTTTTTCAATCCGAGATACCAAAAAAGGTCAAATACATCAATTTTCGTCATATCATTAATCTGTCCGAATTTCGTGTACAGCAGTTCAAGATTATCAAGATCCATCACAGCAAATCAACTCCAAACTTAATGAAATTTTAAAGAGACCTTCTAAAGACATTTGTCTACAACTTTCATGTTCGGCTAAAGATCTAAATCAGTCTGGAACTAATATAAAAAATGTCATGAAGATCGGATCTAAGTTCTGTCCAGATTTCAAGAACCAATTTCAAAGCAGTTCGGTTTCGGGTGGATTTCAGATACCAAAACGTCTCTAAAAATTCTGAAACGTTTACAGGAGATAGATCTAAGCCTTAGGAACGTTTTTTGGGTTTTAAGTTATTCCGTTCGAAGACGTTTTAAGGTTCAGAAAAATTCGACAAAACTGTTGCGCCGGTAAAAATCATACGTTGACAGATTTTTCGAATTCTTGTTTAAACTTTTAGGTTTAAATGTTTTAGTTACTCCCAAAACCATGTAAGTATTAACTTACAGATTGTAGATGTCCGGGATCGTCTATTTCGAAGGCGTGGCTTCCAGTCCACCGTTTATCCTCTCCGTTCGTCGGGTTCTACGTTCTAGATCCGATTCGGGGTGTAGAAATAAAAAGAAGAAGGTTAGGATTCGTTTTCGAATCATATATGGAACAAGGATCGGATCAAAGCTTACCACGACGCTGGAGATCTTCAAATTTTCGTCCAAACAGTCCTCGCCTTGGTTTCGTGCCTCCGACGACTCCGGAATTAGGGTTTTCGAACGTATAGAGAGTTGTAGGGTTTTGGAAAAGTGTTCGGGGCTTTCAAAAGGTGTTATTTATAGGAAAACATGAACTAGGGACGTCCAAGGTCTGCCTCTAAGAGTCTTGAGCCGAAAGGTGTTCAACCGAAGTCGGAAAATCCGGATTCGGGCGAGTGAATCTCGCAACCGGCGAATATGTCGCTCGGCGCGGTCGTGGCGCGGCTTTTCCCACTTGACCGCGCGGCCACCGCGCGGCACTCGCCTGGACTTTGGTCCGGGCGGGTCGTGCGATCCGTCGTGCCTTTCCTCCTCTCTTTCGGACTTCTATCCGCCTATGCTCCCGGATTCTGATTCCCGGGGTATCTTCGGGTTTCTATTTCCTCTCTAAATTTTACTCGGGTGTAAATGCATGTTTGGACTCGAATTCTCAAGTTCATTGGTGTCGGGTTTCGGTGTACAATTTATTTATCTTCAATTAATTCTTTTTATTTAATTCAATTCCTTTAATTCCTTTTTAAGTTAAATCTCATTTCTCATTTCCTTATCTTTATTTATTTATTTGCTGAATTTATTTATTTATTGTATTTATTTTATTTATTGTTTATTTATTTAATTATTGTTTTGAGTTGCAAAATTCTCGGGTATTACAGTCTACCCTCCTTAAGAATCAACTTCGTCCTCGAAGTTGTGTTTCGGCTTTTCTCGTGCTAAGGTCTTTTGTTTGTTTTGTTATGTTGTGACTGAACTTAGAATTAAAACTTCTAAGCTGCCTACGTACCCTATGAAGGGATCAAGCCATAACGTAGTTCAAAACAATTTGAATTTGTTTGTTTGTTTACAAAAATGCACGAAAAATAGGTGGTATGACATCCTCTCCCCCTTAAGATTGCAGTTATGTCCCCATAACTGTGTCGGTGTCGGTTTGGAACAATGTCGGGTAGCGTTCTCTCATGTCGGATTCTACTTCCCAAGTTGCCGTCTCACTTTCGTGGTTCGACCAAAGAACCTTGATCATTTTGACGGTTTTGTTCCTCGTTACCCGCTCCTTAGTGTCTAGAATTCGCACTGGGATTTCTTCATAAGTCAAATCCTCATCGAGTTCGATTATCTCCGGTTGAAGTACATGTGTCGGGTCCGGCACATACTTCTTTAGTTGTGAGACATGGAAAACATTATGAACTCGATCTAATTGTGGCGGTAAAGCCAGTCGGTAGGCCAAATTCCCGACTCGTTCTAGAATCTCGTAAGGTCCTATGTATCGAGGACTCAACTTTCCTCGTTTGCCAAAGCGCATCACCCCCTTCATGGGTGATATCTTTAGCATGACCCTATCTCCCACTTGAAATTCTAGGTCTCGTCGTCTCACGTCAGCGTAACTCTTCTGACGGTCTTGAGCGGCTTTCATTTTTCCTTGAATCACTTTGATTTGTTGAGCCATGTCTTCGATAAGTTGTGGTCCCACTACCACCGACTTATCGTTTTCTTCCCAGCTCAACGGGCTTCGGCACTTTCGTCCATACAACGCCTCGAAAGGTGTCATGCCAATGCTAGCATGGTAGCTATTATTATAAGAAAATTCTATTAAGGGTAAATGGGATTCCCAATTTCCCTTAAATTCCAACACGCATGCTCTCAGCATGTCTTCTAGTGTTTGGATTGTTCTCTCGGTTTGACCATCCGTCATCGGGTGGAATGCGGTGCTCATTTTGATTTGAGTACCGAGAGCTTTTTGTAACTCCGTCCAAGAGTGAGAGACAAATGTACTGTCTCTGTCGGAAATGATATCATGTGGTACTCCATGTCGTCGTACCACATTATCAATGTAGGCTCGGGCCAATTGGTCCATAGTCCACGTGTCCTTCATCGGGATAAATATGGCTGTCTTCGTTAGCCTATCCACAATCACCTAAATCTTGTTCATGCCTTTAGGTGATCGGGGTAATCCCGAGACAAAGTCCATCGAGATGCTATCCCACTTCCAACTTGGAATCTCTAGTGGTTGCATCAGTCCTAGGGGTTTATGTCGCACTGCCTTAACCTTTTGGCAGGTGAGACATTTCGCCACGAAGTCTGCCACTTCCTTCTTCATTCCCGGCCACCAATAGATCTTCTTTAGATCTTTGTAAAGCTTGTCACCTCCGGGATGTATTGAATATGGCGTGTTGTGCCCTTCTTCCATCAACCTTCGCTTCAACCCGGCACATTTAAGTGGCACACACCATCTCCCTTTGAAACGAATGCTTCCATCCTCGTGGACAGCAAATCATATTGCCTTTCCTTCGGCAATATACCCCTTTATCTTTTCGAGTTTCGCGCCGCCCGGTTGGGCGGGCTTAATCTCGTCCAATATTGGAGTTTCTACGATCATTGCGTTGATCGTTTCACTCACTGTGCCCGGATGCACAAGTTCCACGTCCAATCTCGCTAAGTCCATGTACGATGCCGGCGGAATTACCAACGAGTTCTTTACGTGTTGGGTTTTCCGACTTAGGGCATCGGCTACCAAATTCGCCTTCCCCTCGTGGTAGGCTAGCTCTAAATCATAGTCTTTAATAAGTTCCAACCACCTTCGCTGTCTCAAATTCAACTCCTTCGGAGTGAATATATACTTCAAGCTCTTGTGGTCGGTGAACATTCGACACTTCCGCCCATAAAGATAGTATCTCCATATCTTTAGAGCGAAAACGACCGCTGCCAACTCCAGGTCGTGTGTCGGATAATTCTCCTCATGAGGTTTTAGTTGGCGTGATGCATACGCTACGACTCTCGAGTCTTGCATCAAGACACAACCTAAACCTTCATTCGAAGCGTCACTATAAACTTCGAAGTCACCATTCTCTGATGGTAGCGTCAATACGGGTGTGGTTTTGAGTCGTTTCTTCAGCTCTTGAAACGTTATCTCACAAGCCTCTGTCCACACGTATTTTACTCCCTTCTTTAGTAGCTGGGTCAAAGGTCGTGCGATTTTCGAAAAATCCTTCACGAACCGTCTATAGTACCCGGCTAATCCAAGGAAACTTCTTATCTCAGTTTGGCTCTTTGGAGTTGCCCATTCAGTTACGGCAGAGACTTTTGCCAGATCCACTAACTCCATCAGCGGATACTATGTGTCCAAGAAATGCTACTTCCTTCAACCAAAAGTCGCATTTGGACAATTTGCCGTATAGCTGATTCTTTCGCAAGGTTCCTAACACTTGGTGCAAGTGCTGGGCGTGCTCCTCCTCACTTTTCGAGTAGATCAGGATGTCATCAATGAACACCACTACACACTGATCTAACAGCTCTCGAAATACATTGTTCATGAGATTCATGAACATTGCTGGAGCATTTGTTAAGCCAAAGGATAACACGGTGAACTCGTAGTGGCCATATCGAGTTCAGAACGCCGTCTTCGGAATGTCTTTCTCGACAATTCTCAACTGGTGATACCCAGATCGTAAGTCGATCTTCGAGAATACTGAAGCTCCATTCAGTTGATCAAATAGATCCTCTATTCTCGGCAAAGGGTATTTATTCTTGATAGTCACTTGGTTCAATCCTCGATAATCTATGCAAAGATGTAATCCTCCATATTTCTTCTTAACAAATAAAACCGGTGCTCCCCAGGGGGAAGTACTCGGCCTTATGTACCCTTTTCCTAACAGCTCCTCGAGTTGGTCCTTTAACTCCTTCATTTCCAGTGGTGCCATCCGGTACGGAGCTTTTGAGACAGGCTCTGTGCCCGGTATGAGATCTATAGTGAACTCAAGATCTCTCTCCGGTGGCATTCCCGGGATGTCTTCAGGAAACACGTCCGGGTATTCTCTTACCACTGGTATGCTATCAACCTTGTTCTCTTCCGCCTCAAGGTTGTGCACATAGCACGCATATAACTCATACCCCTTACGCATCAAGTTAGTTTAAGTGCACTAACGATTTTGTTACTCTTCTTAGGGGGCTGAGAGTAAAAGATAACTCTCTTTCCCCTACTTTTTGAAAAGGTGATCTTTTGCTTTTGGCATTCGATCACCGCTTTATACTGGGATAACCAATCCATCCCCAGTATGATGTCAAAGTCTCTTAAGTTAAATTCTACTAAGTTCGCGAAGAATTCTACGTTCTTTATCACTATAGGAATTCCGTTATATCGTTTAGAGCAAGATACTACTTCTCCAGAAGGCAATTGAATTCCTAAGCTAATTCTCTCGCACTTAGGTAGATCTAACTCAGGCACTATCCTTGATGCTATGATTGAGCAACTAGCTCCAGAATCAAATAGAACTCTAACGGGTGAATTCAAAACATGAAATGTACATGCCATCACTTCTCCTTGTGCAGGCACGTCCGCTTGGTTAACCACGTTGAGCCTCCCCATAGGGCGTCCTTGGTTGCCCTGCTGATTCGCATTCTGCTGCTGATTTTGCTGTTGGTTTTGATTCTGTGGGGGCAGAGGTCGTTGGTTCTGGTTTTGATTCGGCGGCCTAAATTGGTTTTGAGGGGGTCTATACCCCTGGTTATTTCCGTTTCGCCCATTTTGGTTCTGAGGCTGTTCCGACCCCATGACCAAATCTTCCCTCTTTGTTATGTTCTCCATCCTCGTTCGGCAATCACGACGAATGTGACTGATTCGACCACATCGGAAGCAGGCGCCCTATTAAGAGCATCCCCTCGCCAGATGGGGTCATCCACACCTTGGGCAGGGTGGTACGGGTTCTTCTTGGTTAAACCTCCTCCCCATTGTTGGTTTTGTAACACCCCGGATTTGATAACCCAGGCCGGGATGTCACCGCCACACCTCCCTAGCAAGACACGGTTTCTCCGAGCTTGCTAAAGAGATGCAAGACTATGGTTTTTCAGAATTTAAAATATTCAAACAGCCCATTATGATATAATTTAAAAATCATAATATCAAAGTTGCAGCGGAAAGTAATATTTACATATGTATAATGCAGCGGAATTTAAGTATAGGGCCGACATGGCCAAAACACGGGTTAAACAGGCCCGTTCATGCAAGTTGTAATTAAATGCAGGAATTTAAAAAAATAGAGTTTTTCCCGAATGTTCCCATGTATGCATATGATGCATAATCCTCATACTCTGAAAGAAAAAGGAAAGAAAATATGGTTTGGTCAGCAAAACGTGCTGAGTAAGTTAACACCTACTATGATCAAGGGGTTTCAAAATCTTTAATTAGATTTAAGAAAAACATGTGCATACAAGACATGATTTAAATTTTATTCATCTAATAATAATTTAATTACATATTTGAAAAGACAAGGATTTCCACAAGATCATAATTTAACACACGTATAAAGAGGTTTAATTAAATAATTAAATTTTTTTCTCCGAGGCATGCATACAAACAACTCATCTATCAATTTAAAATTATTAATTTAATTGTGTACTTGAACATGCATTTAATCCATAATAACAATTTAATAAGATATGAAAATTTAAAGACATAATTTTAAATGCATAATTTAAAGACGGGCATAAATAAATAAATACTTAAAAACATTAAATCTTTTATTTCCCCGTTACGTAACCATTTCTCAATATTTTGTATAGCCGGTGAACCGGCGGCCGCAGCCGTGTCGTAAGTATCTTGTATAGCCGGTGATCCGGCGGCCGCAGCCGTGTCGTATTTCAAGTATTTCATTGGCCGTTTTGGCACAGTTTCTCATAACATTCACCCTCGGCCGTTTTGGCACGAAGCGAAAAGCTAGGGGGCGTTCTATTGAGCATTTCCCCCTACGTCGGTCACTCTCGGCCGTTTTGGCACGAAGCGAAAAGCTAGAGGGGCACTCCATCGAGCACTCAGCCCCCTACATAGGTCACACTCGTCCGTCTAGGCACGATGCGAAAAGCTAGAGGGGCACTCTATCGAGCACTCACCCCTACATAGCCAAGTATCTCATATGTTTTAATTTAGTGTAACGGGATTTTTCAAAAGTATAGATATATCGTATTTCAAGGTCTCGACCGTTTGTTTTGATATTTCACAATCTCTTCGATTTAAAATCATTTGACGTCACAGTTGACGCCTTTTTAATTCAAAAATTCATTTCAAGTCCAAAAATTCTGATATTTTCACAGTATATCAAAAACACCCTAACGAACAACTTTCGTGTTTTAACTTTTTCGAAATAAGTTGATGAAACATGTCAAATATCGAGTTTATTACACAAGCAGAATTCTGTCCGGACTCAGGTTTGACACAGTTCGAAGTTTTGGCTTTTTAACATATCAAATGGACTCCAAAAATTCTGAAATTTTATAGGCACATAATAGACATGATTATCTACAACTTTCATTTAGATTGCAAGGATCAATTCGGACTAGAAAATATAGAAACATTCTCATCAAGTTCGGATATGTTCACAGTCAGATTTTGAAAATGTTTTGTTAAAACAGTTTATGTTCGATGCAATTTGAAATAGCAAACATCAACGAAAATGCTTGAAATTTTTACACAACCTAGATTTATGTGTTAGGATTAAAAGTCTAGTTTTGAGTTTTTCGGTTTGTAACTCTCGAAATAGGGGTTTTGGTTCGATTTCAAATCTGTCACAGTTTCAAGTTCGAATCTCAAGGCAGGTTGGTTCTCGGTCGTTTTCGGATATCAAAACGCAATGAAAAATTATGAAAATTTTACACGAACTAGATCTATTTCTTAGGAACGTTTTTCATGTTTTAAGTTTTTCCGTTTGAGCAGTTTTAAGGGTTCGAAAAATTCGCACCAAATCGCTGCGCCGAGGGTTTTTCGTGTTGACAGATTGAGTTACTAAATCTCTATGTTTGGTTGCATTTTACGTCACCCAAAACCAAGTAAGCATTAACTTACAGTGGGGATGATGTCTAGGAGGCCACGGGGTCGCCCGAAATCCACGGGATGTCACGAACGAATCTCCTCAAGTCGATTTCCTCTTCCAACGTCCACAATCCGAATCCGAAAGCAAAAGTCTAAGGTTAGATCGGATTTTCGGGCATCGAAATCTTAAACAAAAACCTATGGACGACTTACCAATGATTCAAGGATTGTAATAGATTATCTACACTCTTCCTTGGTCGTCGTCGGTCGCCGGAAACTCGTCGGAAGGTCGCCGGAAAGTCGTCGGGTGGGTGTTTTGCTTTGGGAGAGTTTGAGAGTGGTGGATAAACTTGGGAGACTGATTATGGGGGTGGAAAATCATCCCCCATCGTCCTAATAGCCTTTCCCCTGTCTGGGATTGGCTTTCCTAAGTCGGGGAGTCGAAATATGGCAAGAAATCCCCGAAATCGCGCAATTGACAGCTGCTGTCTCGGTGGCGCGGGGTTGGCGCGGTTTTTAGCCAAAACCAGCGCGGAGGGCGCGCGGCCTGGTCTGGGCCGTGCGTCCGGACTGGGCCGTGCGATCCCGTCGGGCCTTTTTTCCTCTCTTTCGGACTTCTGTCCTCCTACTTTTTCGGGCTCGATTTTTTGGGTCATTCTCGGATCATAAATTCTTATCTTAAATTTATCTCGACTCAAATGAATTTCATGTTTGAAATCTTAAGTCCGTCGGTCTCGGGTTCGTCGGCTTCCAATTCGTCGTCTTTTGACTCCCGTGCAATAACTTGTGTATTAAATTTCTTCCGACTTCAAGGGTTCTTGGAATTAGAATTATTTTCCTTCTTGAATTTAATTCCAATTATTTTGACTCAATTCATGGAATGTCTTCGGGCTTCCTTTCCCTCTTTTATTCCATTTTGAATTTTGAACCTATCGGCGTTTCATTTCCGAGCAATAATTTATTGTGATAAATTATTTTCTTCTTCTCGGAGATATTTCGACATTGATCGGAATAAATTTTATTCCTTTGGACGTTGATAAAAATCTGGGGTATTACAGTCTACCCCCCTTAAGAATCAACTTCGTCCTCGAAGTTGTGTTTCGGCTTTTCTCGCGCTAAGAGTTAGGGTCCTTTTGTTTATTTTATTATTTTGTGATATTGTGTTATTGAATTATTGTTCGATTGTTGGTTGTTTGTTGTTTGATTATTGTTTGACTGAACCCAGAATTGAAATTTCCGAGTTGCCTACGTACCCTGTGAAGGGATCAAGCCATGACGTAGTTCAAAACAATTTTCAATTTGTTTATTCGGGATACAAAATATTCGGGTTCCAAAAATAAGTGCTTATGCATTATTACGGGGTATTACATCCTCTCCCCCTTAAGATTACAGTTATGTCCCCATAACTGCCTGCACATTATTCCCACGAAGGTTCGAGTATCGTCGCCTAGGACATGTATGTCCGCTTCTTTTACCACATTTAACGTCCCATGAGTCCCCCCTTGGTTATTTGTGGCTAGTTAGGTCCAGCGACCAGATTATCTCTTTTGGCTATATTCTTAATCTGGGTTCGACATTCTTTCATCCGATGTCCACGTCGACCACATCGGAAGCATGTGTCGGGTTGAGGGCATCCCCTCACCAGATGAGGTTGGTTACAGCTTAGGCACCGGGGCACGTAGCCTTTACGGGTGAAAATTCTTCTATTATTGCCTCCATCGTCGCCTAGGGCTGGTCCATTTGGGCCTTTGCGAAGGTTATTCCTATCCGAGTCTTTATCAGCTCCGCGGTCCTTACCTCTCTTGTCTTGTGCTTGGGGACCTTGGCTAGACTCATCTATCGCCTTCTGCTTCAGTCCCTGAACTCGTGCAACCGCTACCGCGTGATCATAAACAGCTTGTGGGTCAGAGTAGTGTACCCCCGTGATTACTTCCCTAATGGCCAGGTTTAACCCCATCTCAAATTTCTGAGCCTTGCCGGAGTCAGTTGGTACTAGCCTCGTAGCAAATCGTACTAGCTCCTTGAATTTGGTGTAGTACTCTTGCACTGTCTGTGCGCCTTGCCTTAGGTTGATGAATTCCTCATACTTCGTCGCTTTTATGCTTAACGGGTAGAACCTCTCCCTCGGAACTTCCTTAAAATCTTCCCAAGTGTAGGCTTTCTCGTCTTCCACTACTTTTCCTCTGGAGGTTTTGCCACCACTCATCGGCTTCACCTCCTAGGTAGTAAGTTGCTGCATGTATCTTTTCCTCATTAGGGCATTTGATAGCGTTTAAGAGTTTATCGAACGTACGGATCCACTCCTCTAGTTTGGCGGGATCTTCCTCCCCATCATAGTGTGGCGGTTGATAAGGATTTACTAAATCTAGATAGTTATTTCGAGCTACTGGCGGAGGTATTGCCGCTTGTGCCCTATGCACCTCGGCGTTTCCTAATACTACGAGTACTTCTTCTACCATCCTTAAACGTTCATCCATGTTGTTGGGAAGATGAGGCGCTCGTTCTCCTATGTTCGGAGGAATCTCATTGTTGTTAGGTGCGTTTGGGAAGTTAGCGGCAGTGCCGTTTGGACTTACCTTCCTCGACTTTCCCCTAGGTGCCATTTTCTGTTATTAAGCACGCGAAGATGAGTTCCTAAGTGAATCCAGATCTAGGACTAAGGCAACGTTAGTCTTAAGTTAGCGCTTCTAAGTCAAGACTCAAGGTCATGTCGAACACTAGAGTGAGAAGGTTATGTATCACAAACGATTCACATAAAAAGGTTAGCACAAATATTTATGTATGCATATGCATATGTAATCCTGTAACACCCCGGATTTGATAACCCAGGCCGGGGTGCCACCGCCACACCTCCCTAGCAAGACACGGTTTCTCCGAGCTCACTAAAGAGATGCAAGGCTATGGTTTTTCAGGATTTAAAATATTCAAACAGCCCATTCATAGATAATTTAAAAATAATACATCAAAGTTGCAGCGGAAATAATGTATAAGGGCCAACATGGCCAAAACACGGGTTAAACAGACCCGTTCATGATGTAATCCCCAAAAATTCCCAGTATGCATATGATGATGCATTTTCTTCATTCTCTGTAAGAAAAAGGATATATATGGTTTGGGTCAGCATAAACGCGCTGAGTAAGTTAACACATAGCATGGGTTAGGGGTTTCAAAGCCTTTAATTTGATTTAGTAAAAAGATTTCTTGTAGGAAATGATTTGCAAGGCATAAAGACTTAAAAACCTTAAATATTTTGTTCTCCCGTTACATAACCATTTCAACAAAATATAATTTAGCCGGCAATCCGGCGGCCGCAGCCAATTTCAAAAGTATCATTTAGCCGGTGATCCGGCGGCCTCAGCCAATTTCAAAAGTATCATTTCTCAAAATATTTTTCGTTTCTTTTATAGTTCACCATTCACCAGGGCTCTTGTGACCGCAATCCTCACAACCAATATTTTCCCGCAGGAAATCATACAATCGCTCTTGGGGAATCTAACCCGCAAGAACTCAATACATCCTGGGGAATCTAACCCGCAGGAAAACATACAATCGCGCTTGGGGAATCTAACCCGCAAGAACTCAAATATATCATTGGGAATCAAACCCGCATGAATCATATTGATAATGTCAAACTTGGTCACAAGTCCCCAATGTTTCAAAAGAATTCTTTTACAAAAATGTTTTCATTTGGTGTAACGGGATTTTTCAAAAGTATAGATATATCGTAATTCCAACTTCTCGATCGTTGTTTAAAAGATTTCAAAAATCGATCGATGTCACAGTTTGCGCCTTTTTAGTTTAAAAATCCATTTCTTAGGCGATTGATTTGAAATTTTCACAGTAACTCAAAAACATCCCAACGAACAACTTTCGTGTTTTAAGTTTTTCGGAAAAACGATGGGAAGCATGTCAAAAATCGAGTTTTCTTCAGAGATAGTATGCTGTCAGGATTCAGGTTTGACAACATTAAAAGATTTGACTTTTTGACACATCAAATGGACTTCAAAAATTCTGAAATTTTACAGGCACATACTAGACTTGATTTCCAACAACTTTTGTTTAAATCATGAAGATTGATTCGGACTAGAAATGATAGGAATAAGCTCCTCAAGTTCGGATAAGGAATCTGTCATCCTTTGAAGATCCTTAAAAACGCAGAATATGTCCGATACGATTTGGGGTATCAAGACTTGATGAAAATCTTGAAATTTTTACACAACATAGCTTAAGCTTTTAGGATCAAAATCTTAGTTTTGAGTTTTCAGGTTTGAACACTCGAAGTAAGAGTTTTGCTCGTCGAGTTTGATTATGAAATCTGTCAAAGTTCTTGACATCGGTTCTAACGCAGATCGGATCGGCTCGAGTTTGGAGGTTCAAATCTCAATGAAAAATTCTAAAAACTTACAGTAATATTCCAAACTCATAGATCTACAATTCTTATGTTCAACTCCAATCCTAGATCGGCCTAGATCCAAGGTCAAAATGGCCAAGAAGATTGAGAGTAAAATCTGCCAAAGTTCTAAGATCCAGGTTTAATGCTCTTCGGTTTTGGGTTGGTTTCAGGTTTCAAAACATCATGAAAAATTATGAAATTTTTACAGAAGCTAGATTAATGTCTTAGGAACACTTTTCATGTTTTGAGTTTTCTTGTTTGAGCAGCTTTAGAGGTTTGAAAAATTCATACGAAAACGCTGCGTTGAGGGTTTCTCTTGTTGACAGATTTTTATTAATTTTCTTGAGTTGAATCTCTATGTTTGGTTGCATTTTAAGTCACCCAAAACCATAGTAAGGTTAACTTACAGTGGGGATGATGTCTAGGAAGTCACGGGTCGTCCGGAATCCACGGGATGTCACGAACGAATCTCTTCCACCCGATTTATTCTTCCCTTGGCTCCGATTTGTGTTTGAATACGAAGATTCGTAAGTTAGGATGATGTTTATGATCTTAAAACCATATGGAAACTTGATTAACATCTTACCAACAATCCAAAGCCTGCAATCCTTGATCTACACACTTCCTTGGTTGGATTTGGTTGCCGGAAACTCGTCGGAAAGTCGCCGGAAGTTCGTCGGAAGAGTGTTTGGCTTTTGGGAGAGTTTTTGGAGAGTTTGGGGTGAATGATTGATGAAAATGGCTGACAAATGAAGATGGGACTCAATACATAACGTCCAAAAGATGCCACACCCGTGATAGATCGAGATTCCTCACTTGGGCCCCGAAAATTGGCGAGAAAGTCGCCAAAACGCGACAAACGCAGCTGCTGCTGCAATGGCGCGCTGGCGGCGCGCTTTTCATGGAAAACCCGCGCGGGGTGCGCGCCGGCCCCGGCTGGGCTGCGGTCCGTGCCGGGCCGTGCGATCCGTCGGGCCTTTTCTCCTCTCTTTCGGACTTCTATCCTCCTACGTTTTCGGCCTCGATTTTTCGGGTCATTCTTGGGTCATAAATCCTTATCTTAAGTTTATCTTGACTCAAATGAATTTCATGTTAAAATCTTAAGTCCGTCGGTCTCGGTTTCGTCGTCTTTTGATTCCCGTGCAATAACTTGTATCATTAAATTTCTTTCGACTTCACGGGTTCTTGGAATTAAAATTCTTTTCCTTCATGAACTTAACTCCAATTATTTTTACTCAATTCATGGAATGTCTTCGGGCTTCCTTTCCCTCTTTTATTCCATTTTGAGTTTAAATCTATCGGCGTTTTATTTCCGAGCAATAATTTATTGTGATAAATTATTTTCTTCTTCTCGGAAATATTTCAACATTGATCGGAATAAATATTTTTATTCCCTTGGACGTTGATGAAAATCTGGGGTGTTACACTCTCCCCCCCTTAAGAATCAACTTCGTCCCCGAAGTTGTGCTTCGGCTTTTCTCGCGCGAAGAGTTATGGTCCTTTTTGTTTACTATTTGCGATATTGTGTTATTGAATTATTGTTTGATTATTGGTTGATTATTGTTTGATTGTTGATCATCGTTTGTTGTTTGATTATTGTTTGAGTTCTGTGGCTGGTCAGGTTTAATGGTCACTTCCTTTCTCTTGTTAATATTCTCTATCCGCGTTCGGCAGTCACGTAGCCGATGACCAAATCGACCACACCGAAAGCACGCTCCGGGCTTAGGGCATTCCCTCGCATAATGTGGGTTACCACATTTTGGGCACGGTGGCGTATAGTCACCATGGTTGTAAACCATCCCTCTGTTTCTTCCACCGTTGCCTTGAGGTGGTCTATTCGGGCCTCCCCGAATATGGTTCATTCCTAAGTAGTTATCGGTTCTGTGGTCTCGTTTTCTCTTGTCTTGCCCTTGGTTGATTAGTGCTTTCCCCCAAGGCAACCACAGCTTCCTCTATAGCTCTTAATTGGCCACTTAAGTTCTTAGGCATAGAGGCTACTTCCCCTCTTTGATTGGTTGCACTATCGTCTTGCACCGGTTCATCGGGTTGTCGTAGCTCTTCATTGGTGTTGGGTGGGATGGGCGGAAAATAAATTTATTCCATGAGTTTCTAAGTGATCAAGATCTAGGACTAAGGCAAAGTTAGTCTTAAGTTGGCGCTTCTAAGTCAAGACTCAAGTCGAGTTCTAAGGTAGGAGTGTTTCTTATTACCGATAGTTCGCATTAAAAGAGTTAGTGCAAATATTTATGTATGCATATGCATATGTGATCCCCCCAAATAAAAAAAATTTTATGCATATATTTATTTATCCATGGGTTTTAAAAGTAAATTTATTCCATGGATATGTTAAAATAAGGATAAAAGGTTTGGGCCGCTATATTGGGCCGAAAGAGATAATGTATTTGGGCTTCGAATGAAAACAAGGCTATTGGGCCAAGATAATTTCTTGGGCCTCTAAAAAAAATTTTGGGCTAAAATTTGGGCCTTAACTTCAAAATAATAATTGGGATCTTTAAAATATATTACTAGTTTAGAAATGATAACTTTAAAAATAATAATACTTGAAAATAATAGTTTAAAAATATTCCGGGCTCTTTAAAATATAATAGCTTCAAAATAATCCGGGCTCTGATACCATTCTGGTATCAGATATTTTCTTTAAAATAAATAGCTTTAAAATAGTCTGGTCTCTGATACCACTCTGTAACACCCCGGATTTGATAACCCAGGCCGGGGTGCCACCGCCACACCTCCCTAGCAAGACACGGTTTCTCCGAGCTCACTAAAGAGATGCAAGGCTATGGTTTTTCAGGATTTAAAATATTCAAACAGCCCATTCATAGATAATTTAAAAATAATACATCAAAGTTGCAGCGGAAATAATGTATAAGGGCCAACATGGCCAAAACACGGGTTAAACAGACCCGTTCATGATGTAATCCCCAAAAATTCCCAGTATGCATATGATGATGCATTTTCTTCATTCTCTGTAAGAAAAAGGATATATATGGTTTGGGTCAGCATAAACGCGCTGAGTAAGTTAACACATAGCATGGGTTAGGGGTTTCAAAGCCTTTAATTTGATTTAGTAAAAAGATTTCTTGTAGGAAATGATTTGCAAGGCATAAAGACTTAAAAACCTTAAATATTTTGTTCTCCCGTTACATAACCATTTCAACAAAATATAATTTAGCCGGCAATCCGGCGGCCGCAGCCAATTTCAAAAGTATCATTTAGCCGGTGATCCGGCGGCCTCAGCCAATTTCAAAAGTATCATTTCTCAAAATATTTTTCGTTTCTTTTATAGTTCACCATTCACCAGGGCTCTTGTGACCGCAATCCTCACAACCAATATTTTCCCGCAGGAAATCATACAATCGCTCTTGGGGAATCTAACCCGCAAGAACTCAATACATCCTGGGGAATCTAACCCGCAGGAAAACATACAATCGCGCTTGGGGAATCTAACCCGCAAGAACTCAAATATATCATTGGGAATCAAACCCGCATGAATCATATTGATAATGTCAAACTTGGTCACAAGTCCCCAATGTTTCAAAAGAATTCTTTTACAAAAATGTTTTCATTTGGTGTAACGGGATTTTTCAAAAGTATAGATATATCGTAATTCCAACTTCTCGATCGTTGTTTAAAAGATTTCAAAAATCGATCGATGTCACAGTTTGCGCCTTTTTAGTTTAAAAATCCATTTCTTAGGCGATTGATTTGAAATTTTCACAGTAACTCAAAAACATCCCAACGAACAACTTTCGTGTTTTAAGTTTTTCGGAAAAACGATGGGAAGCATGTCAAAAATCGAGTTTTCTTCAGAGATAGTATGCTGTCAGGATTCAGGTTTGACAACATTAAAAGATTTGACTTTTTGACACATCAAATGGACTTCAAAAATTCTGAAATTTTACAGGCACATACTAGACTTGATTTCCAACAACTTTTGTTTAAATCATGAAGATTGATTCGGACTAGAAATGATAGGAATAAGCTCCTCAAGTTCGGATAAGGAATCTGTCATCCTTTGAAGATCCTTAAAAACGCAGAATATGTCCGATACGATTTGGGGTATCAAGACTTGATGAAAATCTTGAAATTTTTACACAACATAGCTTAAGCTTTTAGGATCAAAATCTTAGTTTTGAGTTTTCAGGTTTGAACACTCGAAGTAAGAGTTTTGCTCGTCGAGTTTGATTATGAAATCTGTCAAAGTTCTTGACATCGGTTCTAACGCAGATCGGATCGGCTCGAGTTTGGAGGTTCAAATCTCAATGAAAAATTCTAAAAACTTACAGTAATATTCCAAACTCATAGATCTACAATTCTTATGTTCAACTCCAATCCTAGATCGGCCTAGATCCAAGGTCAAAATGGCCAAGAAGATTGAGAGTAAAATCTGCCAAAGTTCTAAGATCCAGGTTTAATGCTCTTCGGTTTTGGGTTGGTTTCAGGTTTCAAAACATCATGAAAAATTATGAAATTTTTACAGAAGCTAGATTAATGTCTTAGGAACACTTTTCATGTTTTGAGTTTTCTTGTTTGAGCAGCTTTAGAGGTTTGAAAAATTCATACGAAAACGCTGCGTTGAGGGTTTCTCTTGTTGACAGATTTTTATTAATTTTCTTGAGTTGAATCTCTATGTTTGGTTGCATTTTAAGTCACCCAAAACCATAGTAAGGTTAACTTACAGTGGGGATGATGTCTAGGAAGTCACGGGTCGTCCGGAATCCACGGGATGTCACGAACGAATCTCTTCCACCCGATTTATTCTTCCCTTGGCTCCGATTTGTGTTTGAATACGAAGATTCGTAAGTTAGGATGATGTTTATGATCTTAAAACCATATGGAAACTTGATTAACATCTTACCAACAATCCAAAGCCTGCAATCCTTGATCTACACACTTCCTTGGTTGGATTTGGTTGCCGGAAACTCGTCGGAAAGTCGCCGGAAGTTCGTCGGAAGAGTGTTTGGCTTTTGGGAGAGTTTTTGGAGAGTTTGGGGTGAATGATTGATGAAAATGGCTGACAAATGAAGATGGGACTCAATACATAACGTCCAAAAGATGCCACACCCGTGATAGATCGAGATTCCTCACTTGGGCCCCGAAAATTGGCGAGAAAGTCGCCAAAACGCGACAAACGCAGCTGCTGCTGCAATGGCGCGCTGGCGGCGCGCTTTTCATGGAAAACCCGCGCGGGGTGCGCGCCGGCCCCGGCTGGGCTGCGGTCCGTGCCGGGCCGTGCGATCCGTCGGGCCTTTTCTCCTCTCTTTCGGACTTCTATCCTCCTACGTTTTCGGCCTCGATTTTTCGGGTCATTCTTGGGTCATAAATCCTTATCTTAAGTTTATCTTGACTCAAATGAATTTCATGTTAAAATCTTAAGTCCGTCGGTCTCGGTTTCGTCGTCTTTTGATTCCCGTGCAATAACTTGTATCATTAAATTTCTTTCGACTTCACGGGTTCTTGGAATTAAAATTCTTTTCCTTCATGAACTTAACTCCAATTATTTTTACTCAATTCATGGAATGTCTTCGGGCTTCCTTTCCCTCTTTTATTCCATTTTGAGTTTAAATCTATCGGCGTTTTATTTCCGAGCAATAATTTATTGTGATAAATTATTTTCTTCTTCTCGGAAATATTTCAACATTGATCGGAATAAATATTTTTATTCCCTTGGACGTTGATGAAAATCTGGGGTGTTACAAATCCCCCCAATAAAAATTTAATGCATGCATTTATTTATCCATGGGTTTTAAAAATAAATTTATTCCATGGATAGTTTAAAATAAGGATAAAAGGTTTGGGCCACTATATTGGGCCGAAAGAAATAATTTATTTGGGCTTTAAGTAAAAACAAAGTTATTGGGCCAAAATAATTGGGCCATCATAGTAATTAAATATTGGGCTAAAGATTTGGGCTAGGAAAAAGAAATTTTGGGCTCAAAAGGTTTGGGATTTAAAATAATAAATTTGGGCTAAACGTTAGGGCCTAGAAAAAAAAAATTGGGCTGAAAAATGTTAGTTTAAAAATAATAATGGATTTTTAAATATAATACTAGTTTAAAAATAATAATACTAGTTTTAAAAACAGTCCGGGCTCTTTAAAATAATAGCTTTAAAATATTCCGGGCTCTTTAAAATAATAGCTTTAAAATATTCCGAGCTCTTTAAAATAATAGCTTTAAAATATTCCGGTCTCTGATACCACTTTGTAACACCCCGGATTTGATAACCCAGGCCGGGATGTCACCGCCACACCTCCCTAGCAAGACACGGTTTCTCCGAGCTTGCTAAAGAGATGCAAGGCTATGGTTTTTCAGAATTTAAAATATTCAAACAGCCCATTATGATATAATTTAAAAATCATAATATCAAAGTTGCAGCGGAAAGTAATATTTACATATGTATAATGCAGCGGAATTTAAGTATAGGGCCGACATGGCCAAAACACGGGTTAAACAGGCCCGTTCATGCAAGTTGTAATTAAATGCAGGAATTTAAAAAAATAGAGTTTTTCCCGAATGTTCCCATGTATGCATATGATGATGCATAATCCTCATACTCTGAAAGAAAAAGGAAAGAAAATATGGTTTGGTCAGCAAAACGTGCTGAGTAAGTTAACACCTACTATGATCAAGGGGTTTCAAAATCTTTAATTAGATTTAAGAAAAACATGTGCATACAAGACATGATTTAAATTTTATTCATTTAATAATAATTTAATTACATATTTGAAAAGACAAGGATTTCCACAAGATCATAATTTAACACACGTATAAAGAGGTTTAATTAAATAATTAAATTTTTTTCTCCGAGGCATGCATACAAACAACTCATCTATCAATTTAAAATTAATAATTTAATTGTGTACTTGAACATGCATTTAATCCATAATAATAATTTAATAAGATATGAAAATTTAAAGACATAATTTTAAATGCATAATTTAAAGACGGGCATAAATAAATAAATACTTAAAAACATTAAATCTTTTATTTCCCCGTTACGTAACCATTTCTCAATATTTTGTATAGCCGGTGAACCGGCGGCCGCAGCCGTGTCGTAAGTATCTTGTATAGCCGGTGATCCGGCGGCCGCAGCCGTGTCGTATTTCAAGTATTTCATTGGCCGTTTTGGCACAGTTTCTCATAACATTCACCCTCGGCCGTTTTGGCACGAAGCGAAAAGCTAGGGGGCGTTCTATTGAACATTTCCCCCTACGTCGGGCTCGATTTTTCGGGTCATTCTCGGATCATAAATTCTTATCTTAAATTTATCTCGACTCAAATGAATTTCATGTTTGAAATCTTAAGTCCGTCGGTCTCGGGTTCGTCGGCTTCCAATTCGTCGTCTTTTGACTCCCGTGCAATAACTTGTGTAATTAAATTTGTTCCGACTTCACGGGTTCTTGGAATTAGAATTATTTTCCTTCTTGAATTTAATTCCAATTATTTTGACTCAATTCATGGAATGTCTTCGGGCTTCCTTTCCCTCTTTTATTCCATTTTGAATTTTGAACCTATCGGCGTTTCATTTTCGAGCAATAATTTATTGTGATAAATTATTTTCTTCTTCTCGGAGATATTTCGACATTGATCGGAATAAATTTTATTCCTTTGTACGTTGATAAAAATCTGGGGTATTACAGGTTTGTTGTGGCTTATTCGACCCTCTCCGCTGTTCGTTCCTTCCAGTGTTGTTCTCGCTTCTCGAGTCTCGGTTCCTCTTGTCTTGGGGACCCCTGCTGGACTCCCCACTCACCCTTCTCTTCAGTTGTTGCACACGCGCTACTGCCACAGCGCGGTCATACACAGCTTGCAAATCGGGGTAGTGTACCCCCGCGATCACCTCGCGAACAGACAGGTTCAGTCCCATCTCGAACTTCTGTGCTTTCTCTGCATCCGTGGGTACTAGCCTTGGTGCGAACCTTACTAGTTCCTTGAAACGAGTGTAGTACTCCTGCACAGTATGGCCTCCTTGCTTCAGCGACAGGAATTCCTCATACATCGCCGATTTAGTACTCAAGGGATAGAATCGATCCCTGAGTAGTTCCATCATTTCCGCCCAAGAGTAGGGCTCGTCATCTTCAGTCAGCTTGGCTTGAGTTGCCTGCCACCAGTCGTCCGCTTCGCCTCCCAAGTAGTACGAAGCGACGTGCACTCTTTCTCCTTCCGGACATTTGACTGCTCCCAGCAGCTTGTCAAAGGTTCGGATCCATTCTTCCAGTTTGGCTGGATCCTCCTCACCAGCATAGTGGGGTGGCTGGTAGGGATTCACCATTGCCAGGTAGTTAGGGCGAGCTTGGGGCGGAGGTACCGCCGCAGCTTGGCCCTGGTTGACTTGCGCGTTCCCCAACGCAATCAAGACCTCCTCTATCGTCCGAAGACGATCGCCCACATTGTTCGGTGCGGGGGCGTCCTGCGCACCTTGGGGTTGTTCCTCTACAGGTTGAGCCGGTTCCGTGACATTTGGGGGTGTTTCAGTAGTGGTTTGGGTAGCGGGTTGAGTTCTTCCTCTTCATCTGGGTGCCATTCTGGTACAAATAGGATGGATTAGGACTTGTGAACTTAACATATAGCCTAAACAATTTCTGTAAATGTATATGTGTTTTGTAATCTCGCACGTGGTGCTCAATCAAACTAAGAAGCGCCGTACGCTTCTGGGTTTTATTTTTTTTATTTTAATTATTTTTTTTTGTACGGACAGGTCTGTCCGGATTTTTTTTTCGATTTATTATAAATAAATCGGGCATTTATTTCCTTAAACGATATTTTAGTACAAAAGTAGAAATATTTTCCTAGCAAAATAGCATCTACTATAAATAGAATCTCTAGCGTCTCAAGACGTCCTCCGGTGGGGTAGCGGGATCCTCCTCCGGGTCTTCCTCCTCCGAACTTGGCGGCAGTAGATCGTCAAAGATGGTGTTCAAGTCTTGTCCATGAGCATCGATGTGTTCTTTCAGTATTAGGTTTTGTGTAGTGAGGGTTTGGACTTGGCGTTCGAGTTGGTTTATGCGGTGGTGATCCGCCTCTCTCAAGTTGCCCATGTGGTGCAAATTGGCCTCCAATTGAGTCATACGATATTTCATTTGTTCTATAGTTTGTTGGGAGTCAAGGTGAACGTTCATCATTTTGATCATCAATTGCATCATATCTTGACTAGCCATCTAGCGCAAGCAAAAGATCTAAGTTAATACTCGCCAAGATTCTAGGTTAAAATTCGCCAAGATTCTAAGTTGAAATTCGCCAAGATTCTAAGTTGAAATTCGCTAAGATTCTAAGTTCATAAAAGAGATGCAATATGCAAATGAAAATGATAATTTCCCCCCAAAAATAATTTAATGCACTATATATATATATATATTTTCCATGGGTTTTAAAAATTTTTCTATGGAAATAATACTTTAAAATTTAAAATAATAGTCAAAATATTAATAGTAGTTTAAAAATAATAATGGTTTAAAAATAATAGTTTAAAAATAGCCGGGCTCTGATACCAACTTGTAACACCCCGGTTTTTGGTCACCCAGGTCGGGATGTCACCGCCACACCTCCCTAGTAAGACACGGTTTCTCCGGCTTACTAAAGAGATGCAAGGCTAGGTATTTCAGTATTTAAAAATATTTAAATCATTTGCAAACAGCCCATACAATATAGTCTCGAAAATAATAATATCATAACGCAGCGGAAATAGTATTTAAGTATAATATTGCAGCGGAAATGTAAATACGACCGACATGGTCAAAACACGGGTTAAACAGGCCCGTTTATTCTATTGTCTAATGCAAGAATTTAAATATTAAGTTTCGCAAAATATAAGTCCCCCATGCATGAACGTGCTCATGTCTGTTCAACATACTCTGTAAGGGAAAAGGAAAATAAATGGTTTGGTCAGCACAACTTGCTGAGTAAGTTAACACATGCATGATCGTAGGGTTTAAAAGCCATTAATTTAATAATTACATAAAAGCATGATAATAATCGTAAATAATTTAATTTAATAATATAACCAATTCGCATAATTTAAATCATGGCACTAATCAATAGTACATCTAGCATAATTTGAATAAAAACCATAGTTAATTTAAATAAAGTATTTAATAATTTAAAAGACAACAATTAAATATTTAACTATCCCCATTACTCCCAAGATTTAGTATTTCAAGTATTTCATGATTTCATCGCGATATCAACAAGTTTAGCCGGTAGCCCGGCGGCCGCAACCATATCTGCCATACCCAGTACCACTCCGGAGCCTTGGGAAACCCATAAGGATATTCACTAGAGTGTAGGCCATATATCTCATGCCGTTTTGGCAACATATCTCAAAAATTTCGCACGGGGTCACCATCGTCCATAAAGGCACGAAGTGAATCGTTAGGAGGGCACCCTGTAGAGCACTCACCCCCTAATTTTAAAGATCAAGTTTGTAAAGGGGATTTCCTAAATTTCAGATTTCATGTATTTATTTCAAAGATTCTTCTACTCGTTTAAACCGTAAAGGCCAGTTTCACCGGTTTCAACAAGATTTCAAGATTTGACTCGGTCAAAAATTCATTAAAAATCGAGTTTATTTCCAAAAATTCTGAAATTTTACCACTAATACAGAAACATCGAGATGAACAACTTTCGTGTTTTAACTTTTTCAATCCGAGATACCGAATTAGGTCAAATACATCAATTTTCGTCATATCATTAATCTGTCCGAATTTCGTGTACAACAGTTCAAGATTATCAAGATCCATCATAGCAAATCAACTCCAAACTTAATGAAATTTTACAGAGACCTTCTTAAGACATTTGTCTAAAACTTTAATGTTCGGCTAAAGATCTAAATCGGTCTGGAACTAATGTCAAAAATGTCATCAACATCGGACCTAAGTTCTGTCCAGATTTCAAGAACCAATTTCAAAGCAGTTCGGTTTCGGGTAAATTTCAGATACCAAAACGTCTCTAAAAATTCTGAAAATTTTACAGGAGATATATCTAAGCCTTATAAACGTTTTTCGTGTTTTAAGTTTTTCCGTTCAAAAAAGTTTTAAGGTTCGGAAAAATTCGACAAAACTGTTGCGCCGGTAAAAATCATACGTTGACAGATTTTTCGAATTCTTGTTTAAACTTTTAGGTTTAAATGTTTTAGTTACTCCCAAAATCATGTAAGTATTAACTTACAGATTCGTAGATGTCCGGGATCATCTATTTCGAAGGCGTGGCTTCCAGTCCACCGTTTATCCTCTCTGTTTGCCGGGTTCTACGTTCTAGATCCGATTCGGGGTGTAGAAATAAAAAGAAGAAGGTTAGGATTTGTTTTCGAATCGTATATGGAACAAGGATCGGATCGAAGCTTACCACGACGCTGCAGATCTTCAAATTTTCATCCAAACAATCCTCGCCTTGGTTTCGTGCCTTCGACGACTCCGGAATTAGGGTTTTCGAACGTATAGAGAGTTGTAGGGTTTTGGAAAAGTGTTCGGGGCTTTCAAAAGGTGTTATTTATAGGCAAACATGACCTAGGGACGTCCAAGGTCCGCCTCTAAGAGTCTTAAGCCGAAAGGTGTTCAACCGAAGTCGGAAAATCCGGATTCGGGCGAGTGAATCTCGCAACCGGCGAATCTGTCGCTCGGCGCGGTCGTGGCGCGGCTTTTCCCACTTGACCGCGCGGCCACCGCGCGGCACTCGCCTGGACTTCGGTCCGGGCGGGTCGTGCGATCCGTCGTGCCTTTCCTCCTCTCTTTCGGACTTCTATCCCCCTATGCTCCCGGATTCTGATTCCCGGGGTATCTTCGGGTTTCTATTTCCTCTCTAAATTTTACTCGGGTCTAAATGCATGTTTGGACTCGAATTCTCGAGTTCATTGGTGTCGGGTTTCGGTATAAAATTTATTTATCTTCAATTAATTCTTTTTATTTAATTAAATTCCTTTAATTCCTTTTTAAGTTAAATCTCATTTCTTATTTCCTTATCTTTATTTATTTATTTGCTGAATTTATTTATTTATTGTATTTATTTTATTTATTGTTTATTTATTTAATTATTGTTTTGAGTTGCAAAATTCTCGGGTATTAATGTGACCCTCTTCCATGAATTTTCTCTTCAATTCCTCGCATTTGTGAGGAACGCACCATCTCCCTTTGAAGCGAATACTTCCGTCGTCGTGGACTGTGAATCCTACCGCTTTTCCCTCAACAATCTTCTCCTTGATCCTTTTGAGATTTTCATCGTCCGGCTGAGCTTCCCGAATCTCGTCAAACACGGTAGATTCAATTGTCACGACATTCACTTTTTCTACCACAGTCCCATAATGGACTAGTTCAGTATCCGACTTTACTAAGTCCATATATAGTCCTGAAGGTAAAATAAGAGTGTTTGCTGTATGCTTCGTCTTTCGGCTCAACGCGTCTGCTACGACGTTCGCTTTTCCTTCATGATAGGCGATATCTAGATCGTAGTCCTTAATTAACTCAAGCCATCTTCGCTGCCTCATATTTAACTCCTTTTGCGTAAATATGTACTTGAGGCTCTTATGGTCTGTGAACATCCGACATGTTCGCCGGTATAAGTAGTGTCGCCAAATCTTGAGAGCGAACACCACTGCGGCCAATTCCAGATCGTGCGTCGGATAATTCTCCTCATGCGGCTTGAGTTGTCGCGAGGCGTAAGCAATAACCCTTTGATTTTGCATCAACACGCAACCAAGACCTTCTTTTGAAGCGTCGCTGTACACTTCAAAATCCTCAGTCTCCGATGGCAATGCTAAGACCGGTGCTGTTGTGAGTCTTTTCTTGAGTTCTTGAAATGACTCCTCACACTCAGCTGTCCATTCGAACTTTAACCCTTTCTTTAGCAACTGGGTCATCGGTCTTGCAATCTTCGAAAAATCTTTCACAAACCTTCTATAGTATCCGGCTAGTCCAAGAAAGCTTCTTATCTCAGTCTAACTAGTTGGCGCTGGCCAATCAGTTACTGCAGATATTTTTGTCGGGTCAACCGACACTCCTTTAGCCGATACTATGTGTCCTAAAAACGCAACTTCCTTCATCCAAAATTCACACTTTGACAGCTTCGCGTATAACTGATTCTTCCTCAAAATCTGAAGCACTTGATGAAGATGTCTTGTGTGCTCCTCCTCATTCCTTGAGTAAACTAGAATGTCATCGATGAATACGACAACACATGAATCTAGTAACTCTCGGAATACACTATTCATGAGATTCATGAATACCGCGGGAGCATTCGTGAGACCAAAGGACATTACGGTGAATTCGTAGTGCCCGTATCTCGTGCGAAATGCTGTCTTCGGTATGTCCTTCTCGCGATACGCAGCTGATGGTATCCCGATCTCAGGTCAACCTTCGAAAATGCCGACGCTCCTTTCAGCTGATCGAAGAGATCTTCGATCCTAGGTAAAGGGTACTTGTTCTTAATCGTCACTTGATTAAGACCTCTGTTGTCTATGCACAGTCGAAGTCCACCGTCCTTCTTTTTGACGAACAGGACTGGCGCTCCCCATGGTGATGTGCTCGGTCGAATGTAACCTTTCGATAACAACTCCTCGAGCTGTTCCTTCAGCTCCTTCATTTCGGCAGGGGCCATACGATATGGTGCCTTCGATACTGGTTCGATTCCGGGTACCAGATCGATCGTGAACTCGACTTCACGCTTAGGAGGCATTCCTGGGATATCTTTCGGAAAGACGTCGGGGTATTCGTTCACGACTTGGATTCGGTCAATCTTGCTTCCTTCGTCTTCCAGATTATGCACGTAGCATGCGTACATCTGATATCCCTTTTGCATGAGATTGCAAAATTTTATGGCATTTACTACCTTGGCACTCCTCTTATGAGGCTGCATGTAGTAAATAACCTTCTTTCCGCGACTCTTCGCCAAAGAGATCTTCTGCTTTTGGCACTCAATGACGGCCTTGTATCGAGTCAGCCAGTCCATTCCCAAGATGATGTCGAAATCCTTAAGGTCAAATTCTATGAGATTCGCAAAGAATTCGGTATTCTTGATTACTATCGGGATCCCGTCGTATCATTTGGAGCACGATACCACCTTACCCGATGGTAATTGGATTCCTAAGTTAATGTTATTCGGCGCATGTAGATCTAACGCAGATAGAATTCTCGTGGAAATCAAAGAGCAACTCGCTCCCGAGTCAAATAAAACTTTGACAGGTACGCTTAAAGCAGTGAACGTACCTCTGATCACCTCGCCTTGAGCGGCCAAATCCGCTTGGTTAATCACGTTCAAGTGTCCTACTGCTCCACCTTGGTTCCCTTGCTGGTTTTGATTTTGAGGTGGCCTCTGTGCCTGAGGGAACCTCTGACCTTGATTGTTCTGCTGATTCGGCCCAGCTGGCCTGTTTCCCTGAGGACGGTTCAACAGATCTGGCCTCTTATCGATGCGATCTTCTCTTGTCCAGCACTCCTTTTTCATATGGCCTTCTCTGCCACATCGATAACAATGCCCCGGTTTTGGACATTCTCGCACCAAATGCGGAATATTGCACCGCTGGCATCTGGGTATGAAAGCGCCTTGGTTTTCCGGCCTCCGGTTTCCGTTTCCTCCCTGATTGAATCCTCTATTCTCGGGCTTCCTCTGCCCATCATTTCTCCCTTGCTCATTACCTCTCCTGAAGTTGCTTCCATTACCACCGTTCCGGTTTCTCTTTTCAAAGTTGTTCGAGCCCTTGCTCGATTCTCCATGGTCTTTACGTTTCAACTGTTGCACTCGGGCGATTGCCACCGCTCGATCGTACACACCCTGCAGAGAAGTATGCTGCCCTCCAACCAAAATTTCTCTAACACTGAGGTTCAACCCCATTTCAAATTTCTGGGCCCTATTTACCTCGGCATTACCCAGTGCCACGAGGACTTGCTCTACTGTCCTCAGTCGCGCGTCCACAATATTGGGTATGGCGCCAGCCTGACCATCAACACTGGGTGGGTTTGCACCCACTGGCCTATTTACTTCATCTGGGTTCATTGGTGCCCCACCTTCAGCGGGTACATTAGGATTGGCATTGTTAGTGGCAGGGTTTTCCCTTCGCGGCTTTCCCCTTGGCAGCATTCTGTTAGATAAGCACGCAAGGGTAAGAATCGAATTCTATGGTAGGTTAGTAGTCAAGTTAGAATAGTTCTAACACTTCGAATACGCAGAATTCTAGAAGGGATGACGCAAAAGAGAGATACTTCATTCTATTAGATCATTTAGGATAGATCATTTAGGATAAACATAAGGCAAGCTACAACGAAAAGCAATAAGATAATATGAAAGGTGTGGCGGTAGCGTCCCGACCTGGGTGATCAAATCCGGGGTGTTACAATCTCTCTACTGACCCTTCTCCCATCGCTCCTCATTTTGCCCAAAGATCAGCTAAGCATTGCGTTCTCTCAAGATGTGTTCCACCCTAAAATCTCCTGCCAATTTCTGTAACACAATCACAGGTGCCATTAAACTGTAAAGCCTCCACGAGACTAATCTGGGATACGAGTCATACTCAAGTACCATTTTTTGTAAGGGGAAGCCCTGATCTCGCACGATGGCCTTGCACACTCGTGAGATAGTTGTTAGCTCCGCTGTGGTGGAGTCTGTACAGCCAATGCTATCGGATAGGATAAATATGACCTTCCCCTACTCGTCTCTAATAATTCCCCCAATACCCGCCGGTCCAGGATTTACTAATGAGGAGCCATCCGTGTTGATTTTCCACCATCCCTTATTCGGACGCTCCCAAATCAGCCTAGACCTCGTCCACCTCCTCTACTCTGAAACAGACCCATGGGAAAATTCCCCTTCAGGCTGCACACACTCACATCAACTTCATTAGCCACAGCCTTCCACCACATCCCCACCCTCCACCTTATTTCATCTAACACCAACTTCCAATCAATCTGCTTACCCTGGAATACGACTTTATTTCTAGCCTTCCGAATTGACCAAACAATAGCTAAGCCTGTTAAGATCCAGGCTCCACCAATATTTTTTTAAGCCTTGCCTCTAACCACCATTCCAACAAAAATTCAATTTTACCTGGTATAGCCCACTCCATGCCAACCCTTGATACCAAGTATACTTGCCACTTCGCAACGACAAAATAGATGGTCCACCTCCTCCGTTTCTTTATCACATAAAGGACATCTTACGTTTTCACCTTGAATACAGTGCCTTCTAAGCAAGAGCCCGCGAACAGGTTAGGCGTCTTGGAATAATTTCCACACTACCAATTTAACATTCATTGGACATTTTACCTTCCATAATTTACACCAAAACCCACGTCTCTCTTCCACCACATTTTCCCCCTGACGTCTTCAGCAAGTTTTAGTGGAGAAGCATCCGTTCGGCTCCATCGACCAACAAACCCGATCCTCCAAATATGGATTGATCTGTTGTCTACCAAGTATGTTCATGAATCCATCCCATAATTTGACCTCCCAATCAAACAATGCTCGTCGCAGCTCTATATGCCACTTCCAGTCCAGCCCCACCCATTCACCAAAATCTTTTATTTTCCCCACCTTGTTTACTGCCAGCGCGAAAATTCGAGGGAAACTTTCCTGCAAAGTGCGCCCTTCATCTGTCCACACGTCAAACCAGAAGCGGGTCGAATACCCATTACCAACATGAATGAAAAAGTTACCACCTTGTTTCCCCAGCTTGGAGTCTTCCCATGATCTGGAAATCCTACCCCAAAGTGATATGTCGTTCCTTTGTTCTGGTAATAGAGGAGCAATGCGTGGATAAGTTTCTGGTAAGAATATAGCGTAAGAAATTCTTACTTATTTTTCACCATCTTTTCTGGTATTTTATCTGATCTTCTACACTTTTCCTAGAAATTACTTTTCAACCTTATTTTGGACATTCTTTTCCATATTTCTTTCATTTCTTATGGAAAAATGATCAAATTATGCTATTCTGGACACAAATTTGGACGAGTATGACAGTCAGAATAGACTGTTATCAGAATGATTGAGAGAAAACAAACCTAAAGTAGCACAACATACTCTACAAGTTCGACATAAATCGCTGCCAGATTTCTGACAGAAGATTCAAGAAAACCAGATCCGTTTTGAGCTATCAAATGGTTTCCAAAATTTGTGGAATTTGATGGAAATAAACTTCATAATGTTATGAACACTTTTTGTGAAGAAAGGTTTATGAGAACTCGATTCTAAATAGGCCGAAAAAGCATATTTCAGAAAAGACTTTAAATGAAGCCAATTGTTACAAATTCGGCATAGGATAGTTATTGATCTATACTTGAAATCTACTCAACTTAAAATCTTCAAAATTTGAAGTGTATGATGCTAACTTACATATCTATGGATTGGTGTCGAGAATCCCTAAAATCCAAGCTTTCGGAGTGTCCAAAAATCCTCCCCCTTCGCTGCAACACTTCTGAAACTAGGTTTTGGACACATAAGAAAGATTCTTAGATTTCTACCCATAAATCTCGAATAAAAGTGATGTATGAACTTGAATACATCCTTACCTAATGCCTTTCTAGTGTGGAATGTGTTGGAATCATCCTTGGATGGAAGAACTCCTTCAAACTCCCAAGAAGTCTCTCTAAAACATACTAAGTTTCTGAAAATTGGGAGGACGAATGTGGTAATGTGGGGGAATGGCTTGGACGGTTTTAGGAGTAATATTTGGTGCTAATTATTGCCATCCACTCCTCCCCTCGTTAACCTATCATAATCCAAGTCATAATGAGTGGATTCCAAAGGATGCAACTCCATTTTCCTCATCCCTATCCAAGCTTAGCTTCCTCCATCAACATAATCTCTTTGACTAATGAGTCCAATCATCTCTTAATGTAAATTATGGTTGGTTGAACTTTATCTCATAATCACCTCACAAGATAAGATAAGAACTCCAAAATTTATCCAAAATGACCACATGATAGATAATCAAAAGGGCATGAAAATTAATGGAATAGTAATTAATAATAGGAGGTTATGATAATAATGATAATAATAATATAATAATTATAAATAATAAATAGTGGTTGTGATGTCAATAAATGATTTTTCCACGAGGGAGTAAGAGCAAGAGAAAGTTGCTTGAAATTATTATTAAACGTATATAATAATGAGAATTTAATATATATATATATATATATATATAATGGGAATTTAAGCCAATTGTAATGTTAAGCAAGTAATGAGGTAATGGTCATATTTATTACGGAAGAAATTTAGTACAATAGTCTTTGATTTAAACATTAAAGTTATTAACAAGACAATGGCCTCATAGGAATGTGATTAATACAATCATCTATTAAATAATAATTGGCAGGAAACAAAAACAAGTAAAAGAAAATACAATTTTAAATATGAAATTATGGGGTATTACAGAGTCGAGCAGCGGTGCTCGAGCTTGAGCTCGAGTAGCTTGAGCTTGATTTTTTTTTTTTTTTTACATTTGATTTTGAATTTTGGAACCATAGCTTAAAAGACTCAATTTGATATTTGAATATTTTATTGGTTATTGTACACTTTTTTTTGGGTGAACTAGTAAAGGGGTGGTGGGAGTCCATGCCACACAATTACAAAGGGAATAAAGGGGAGGGATGGGCCGGGTGAGGAATCGAACCTCCAACCATTAAATTAGAAGTAGGGGACTTGGCCATTTAGCCAAGTCATCATTCCCTGTTGGTTATTGTACAATTAAGATAGAACTAAACTTTTTTAAAAGTGCTAATTAATAAAATAGGCTATGAAACTTCATTTTTTATTTTAAGCCATTAGAAACCAACTTTGATCAAATCAAGGCCATTTAGACTTTTCAAATTACCATTGACTCTACCAACTTTTGATTTATTATGCTTTAACCACAACAGTTGACTTTCCAACTTTAGCCTTATTCCCCTTTGACCCCAACTTTAGATTTTTCATTTGATTTAGTCCAATGACAGCCTATTATGCTTTCGATAATTAAATTAAGCACTAAACTTTATACCTTGGGGTCGACCGCCTTGCTGCCGGGTTTCCCAGGCTCTGGAATTTTACGAACTTCCTTCAACCACGCAACCGCGACCAATGGTTCACCGATTCTTGGCTCCTTCAGCAACAAACAACACAGTCCCATTTCGTTTCCTACCTTAGGACGTAACAAGATATGGGTAAAGGGTTTTAACTGATTTATCGGAATATTTGGAATACTGGAAGCCTGGATTTTATTAATGAAATATTAAAAATATTATTCAGACATAATTTCTCCTAATGGAGAAGACAAACACTTAGCTTCTGTAATACCCCGTAATAATGCATAGACATTTATTTTCGAGGCCGACCCGAATATCTTGTATCCCGAATAAACAAATTCAAATTGTTTTGAACTACGTAATGACTTGATCCCTTCACAGGTTTAATTCTGGGTTCAGTCAAACAAAAATAAAATAATACAAACAATATCATACAATAACATATCAGAACACAATATAGAAATGAACGATAGAACCTTAGTTCTTCGCTTGCGAAAAGCTAACACGCAACTTCGGGGACGAAGTTGATTCTTAAGGGGGTAGACTGTAATACCCGGGATTTTTATCGGCGACCAAAGGAATAAAATTAGTTTCTTAATCCGATCAAGGTCGAAATATCTCCGGGAAGAAGAAAATAATTTATCACAATAAATTATTGCTCTTAAATGAAACGCCGATAGATTCTAAAATTCAAAATGGAAAAAAAGAGAGAAAGGAAGCCCGAAGATATTCCATGGATTAATTTCAAATGAATTGGAATTAAATTCAAGAAGGAAAAGAATTTTAATTCCAAGAACCCATGAAGTCGGAAATAATTTAATTAGATAAATTATTGCACGGGAGCCAAAAGACGACGAATTAGAAGCCGACAAATCCAAAACCGACGGACTTAAGATTTCAAACACGAAATCAATTTCAAGTCGAAATATATTTAAGATAGGAATCGTGATCCGAGAATGACCCGGAAAAATCGAGCCCTGAAAATGTAGGAGGATAGAAACCCGAAAGGGAAGAGAAAAGGCCCGATGGGATCGCACGGCCCAGTCCGGACGCACGGCCCAGACCAGGCCACGCGCCCTCCGCGCAGTGGTGGGCCAAACCCCGCGCCAACCCCGCGCCACTACAGAGGCAGCTGGCAACTTGCGCGATTTCGGCGATTTTCTTGCCTTATTTTCGACCCCCGACTATGGAAACTCAATCACAATTCGGGGGAAAGGATTTTGGACGATTTTGATGGATCCCATACCCTATAATCAGACTTGTAAACCCTAATCTACTCCCAAAAACAGCCCCCATCTTCCTCTACCCTCAAACAATTCGAAACCCCAAGTTCTTGCACCTTCAAAGACCACCCGACGAAGGAGATCCGACGAGGAGGGCGTGTAGAGCGTGAAGACTGAATTGTAGGACGTTGGTAAGTGTTTCTTAAGTTTTCCTACACCATTTCAAATCCAAAAATTCGATCTAACCATGGATTATTCTTTGCGATTTCGATTCGTGGCCAATGGAGGAAGAAATCATGTTGAGGAGATCCGTTCGTGACAATCCGTAGACGCCGGACGATCCAGAGATGACCTCGAACACACCTACAGTAAGTTGATACATTTCATATCAATACGGGTGGTTTAGGGGCGTCCCAATTAGTGACTTTGTAACGAAACGTAAAAATCGAACCTAAAAACCCCAACTTGCGCGTTTTCTGAAATCCGTTTAAAACCCCTATTTCGAGAGTTCAAACCAAAAAACTCAAAACTAGAAATTTGATCCTAACACCTTAAGCTATGTTGTGTAAAAATTTCAGAGGTTTTCATCAACGTTTACTACCCCAAATCGCGTCGGACATAAACTGTATTTTTTAACTTTTTCGAAAAACTAACAGTAGATATGTGCGAACTTGATGAGATTTTGAAATTCCGAAACAAACGGTCGAAACCTTGAAATACGATAAATCTATACTTTTTAAAAAAATCCTGTTACACTAAATCGAAACGATATCGGATACTTAGGTAGAGGGTGAGTGCTCTGCAGGGTGCCCCTCTAGCCTTTTTCGGCGTGCCTATAATGGACGCAAGATACTTGAATGAAAAACTACGCCAGAACGGCATGAGATATATGGCCTACACTCTCGGGAATATCCATATGGGTTTCCCGAGGCTCCGGAGTGTTACTAGGTATGGCGGATACGGCTGCGGCCGCCGGACGACCGGCTACACAAGAAACTTATGAAACGGCTGCAGCCGCCGGACTACCGGCTACACAAGAAACTTACTAAATTGGCTGCGGCCGCCGGATCGCCGGCTAAATGAAACTTACTAAAATTGGCTGAGTATAACACCCCATGAAATTATTAAATAGAAAATTTAAATTTTAATAAATAGATATTCAAAATTTTTCATAAATAAAATTTTTGGAGGAATAAAAAAAAAGATATTTTTGAAACATTAATTTAATTAGGTTAATCCTAGTGGATTATTTTTAAGGAATTGAAAACTTTTAAAGAACCATTAAATTAATTTATAAGTATCCAGTTATAGTACGAGTTATTGAAATCCATATAATTAGTTATGACTATTTAGTCGGAATTTAAAATAATTAGTTACATTTAAATATAGATCATCGGAAGCGAATCCGAAAAGTTATTTAACTATGAGTAAGACTTAGTTAAGTTAATATAAATAGTGAGCTAATTAAACATATATATATATAGATATATATATATCAACCTTTATTACTAAGAGTAACTTATTAAATTTCGGAACACCAACTTGAATCGATTTAGTTGAGAGCATAAGAAATATTTATTTTTTTATCATTAATATTTAACCAATAATCGAATATATTAATTTTGAAATAAGTCATGAAGGTTCCGATCAAAGGTTTAGCTTCCAACAATGTTGAATTATTAAAACCCCAATAAGTACAAACTATCTGATCTTTAAATAAAAATATGTTATAAGCTTTTAAATAAAAAAGTATTGGGCAAGCGAGAAGCTGTATGATTAATCACTATAATATTGAGTTGAAATATTTAGTCGATTCGATTAGGGAATATATGAGTGATCAAAGCCTCAATAATTAAATTGCCCAATTACGACGCCTCAAGACTAGATTATTTAATACTAAAATTTACTACCAATACGTACCTATTAGATTATAATTATAAAATCACATGTTATTATACAAATCTAGTTACACGATAAAACGTTCGAGAGCTTATATAACTTATTACGGAAAGATTAATTGACAATGCTTAAGCCATAGTTTACTAGAGGATTTGGAGTTAACAAATTTATTATATTAACTTAATGGAGTTTGGACAAACAAGTATATTTGATATGTCCATTACTTTATAAGTATTGGATTAATTATTAATGAACACGACTATATTACACATTAATCATTAGGATTGAATTAAAATATACTTAGTCCATTAGTTTATGCAAATCAAGGATGACCCATTTTATTAATGGATTGTGTAATTGGAGATTTGAATTATTTACAAGAATGCTATTTAATATTAAATGATGGAAAATTAATAGATGATTCAATTCATTAAATCCATTAAATTGAAGTAGAAGTGTAAAGACCATTTGGAGTTAAATTAGATTCTTAATTTAATTAAAATACTTGACCAATTTAATTAACAGAAATTGTCCGACTGTTAGTCAACTATGGTCCCAAATTTGGAGAAGGTAGAATCTTGGATTGCCCGACTAACGACATCGGATTATTGAATTATTAAGTCTATAATCCAAGTAATTAGTTGAGTAAGTGCAAAACTAGATAATTGTGCCAATTGACTTAATATGTCCAATATGCAAATTAGGGAATGAATAGCAGAACTAGTTAAGCCCAAAGAAACAAATCAAGAACCAAACCCAAGCCCAACCCTTTTTTTTTGCAACCCTAACCCTAACCCTGGAGCCGCCGCCATCGCCGGAGCGCAACCGGCGCCGCCACCTCTGAGCGCTTGCAGCCGTCCCAGCCGCAACCGCCTCCTCCATCCGCGGCCCCTCGCTGTCGCCGCTCAATCGGCACCACAACCACCACTGTCTCCAATGCCCAAACCACCTCCACCACCGCCCGCTGCCAATCCGGCCTCCACCACAACCAAGGCTCTCATCCCCATCCCAATCTTTCACCACCACAGCAAAGACCCAACAAGGAACAAGAAAGAAAGAAGAGGAGAAGGGAAAGAGAGAAGAAGAAGTAGACGACCCCCCCCCCCCCCCACTGCGCCGCCGCCTCCGGCCACTCGCTCCCTCGTCGCCGGTGAGACAGCTCGCGAAGGACAAAAGGGAAAAAAAAAATGGAAGGGGAAAGGTGTAATACTTGAGAATTTTCCAACATAAAATGAATACAATAAATAAATAAATACAACAAATAAATAAATAAAGGTAAGGAAATGAGAAATGAAATTTAACTTAAAAAGGAATTAAAAGAATTTAATTAAATAAAAAGAATTAAATAAAGGTAAATAAATTGTTATACGTGTACCAGACACCAATGGGCTCGAAAACTCGAGTCCAAACATAAATTTATATCCGAGGGAAATGACGATACGGAATAGGAACCCGAAGATGGCCCGGAAATCGGATTCCGGGAGCATAGAGGGATAGAAGTCCGAAAGAGAGGAGGAAAGGCACGACAGATCGCACGACCCGCCCGGACCGAAGTCCAAGCGTGGGCCGCACGGTGAAAGGCCAATCGGCGCGCCGCGACCGCGCCACACGACAGATTCGCCGGTTGCGAGATTCACTCGCCCGAATCCGGATTTTCCGACTTCGGTTGAACACCATTCGGCTCAAGACTCACCAAGGCCGAACTTGGACGTCCCTAGGTCGTGTCTACCTATAAATCATCCCTCTTGAAAGCCCCGAACACTTTTCAAAATATTCATACTCTCTATACGTTCGAAAACCCTAATCCCGGAGTCGTCGGAGGCACGAAACCAAGGCGAGGACTGTCGTGGATGAATTCGGAAGATCTCTAACGTCGTGGTAAGTTCTGATCCGATCCTTGTTCCATATACGATTCGAAAACGAATCCTAACTTTCTTCTTTTTCTTCTCTACACCCCGAATCGGATCTAGAACGAAGAACCCGACGAACGGAGAAGATAAACGGTGGACTGGAAGCCACGCCTCCAAAATCGACGTTCTCGGACTACTGGAAATCTGTAATTTGACACTTACATGGTTTTGGGAGTAATTAAAACACTTAAATCTAAAAGCTTAATCAAGACTTTCGAAAATCTGTCAACATGTGATTTCTACCGGCGCAGCGATTTTGTACAATTTTTCCGAACCCTTAAAAGTCTTCAAACGAGAAAACTTAAAACACGAAAAACATTCCTAAGGCCTAGTTCTATCTCCTGAAAAATTTTTAAAATTTTTCGTTATGATTTGTTATATGAAATCAACCCGGAACCGAACTGCTTAAATTTGAATCTTGAAATTCTTGACAGAACATAGGTCTGAACTTGATGATGTTTTTGACTAGGGTTCTAGGCCGATTTAGATCTTTAGCTGAACATGAAAGTTGTAGAAAAATGTCTTATAAAGGTCTCTGTAAAATTTCGTTAAGTTTGGAGTTGATTTGCTATGGTAGATCTTGAAAAACTTGAACTGCTGTAAGATAAATTCCGAGAGATTAATGATATGATGAAAATCGATGTTTTTAACCTGTTTCGGTATCTCGGATTGAAAAAGTTAAAACATGAAAGTCGTTCATCTCGGTGTTTCAGAGTTAGTGGTAAATTTTCAAAATTTTTGGACTTAGATCTGATTTTAAATTAATTTTAGAGTAAACAGCGATTTACCGGAATCAAATCTTGAAATCTTGTTGAAACGATAGAATTAGCCTTTAGGGTTGAAACGAGTCGAAATCTCTTTTTAAATAAATTAAGTGACATCAGAATTTTTGAAATAAATCCCCTTACAAACTTGATAAATTAAAATTAGGGGTGAGTGCTCTGCAGGGTGCCCCCTAACTGCTTCACTTCGTGCCTTTATGGACGATGGTGACCCCGCGCGAAAATTGAGATATGATATTGTCAAAACGGCATGAGATATATGGCCTACACTCTCGAGAATGTCCACATGGAATTCCCGAGGCTCCGGAGTGGTACTGGGTATGGCAGATATGGCTGCGGCCGCCGGTTTCCGGCTAAACTTGTCGAGATCGCGATCCAATCGTGAAACATTTGAAACTACTAAATCGGGGATGTGACGGGGAATTTAAATTAAATTAAATTATCTATCATTGTCCAATTTAATTATTTAAATGCTTTATTTAAATTTTATGGCTTCCATTTTAAATTGTGTTAAATGTATTATTGACTAGTGTCATGAAATAATTATGCAAATTGGTTAGATGATTAAATTGAATTATTTATGACTTAGTATCATGTTTTTATGTAAACATTAAATTAATGGCTTTTAAACCCTACGATCCTGCATGTGTTAACTTACTCAGCAAGTTGTGCTGACCAAACCGTTTATTTTTCCTTTTCCTTACAGAGTATGTGGAACAAACATGAGCACGCTCATGCATGGGGGAATTATATTTTGCGAAACTTTATTTTTAAATTCTTACATTAGACTATAGAATAAACGGGCCCGTTTAACCCGTGTTTTGACCATGTCGGCCTTATTTACATTTCCGCTGCAATATTATACTTAAATATTATTTCCGCTGCATTAGGATATTATTATTTTCGAATTTATAGTATGGGTTGTTTGCAAATGTTTTAAATATTTTAAATACTGAAATACCTAGCCTGACATCTCTTTAGTAAGCCGGAGAAACCGTGTCTTACTAGGGAGGTGTGGCGATGACATCCCGACCCGGGTGACCAAAAACCGGGGTGTTACAAGTTGGTATCAGAGCCCGGATATTTTTAAACTAGTATTTTTAAACCCATTATTATTTTTAAATTATTATTATTTTTAAACTACTAGATTATTGTTATTTTTAAACCATTAGTATTTATATTATTATAGAAGCCCAAAAATTATTATTTTAAACTTTACTAGCCCAAAATTATTTTAAGCCAAATTATAATTATTTTGACCCAATATAGAGGTCCAAGGATTTTAAATATTATTTTAAATTTTTAAGCATTAATTCCATGGAAATGAATTTTTATTTTAAAAACCCATGGAAAAAATATATATATATAGTGCATGAATTATTTTTTGGGGGAAATCATCATTTGCATTTGCATATTGCATCTCCTTTATTTAAAGAACTTAGAATCTTGGCGAATTTTAACTTAGAATCTTGGCGAATTTTAACCTAGAATCTTGGCGAATATTAACTTAGATCTTTTGCTTGCGCTAGATGGCTAGTCAAGATATGATGAACTTGATGATCAAAATGATGAACGCTCACTTTGACTCCCAACAAACCATAGAACAAATGAAACATCGTATGGCTCAATTGGAGGCAAATCTGCATCACATGGGCAACTTAAGAGAGGCGGATCACCACCGCATAAACCAACTCGAACGTCAAGTCCAAACCCTCATTACGCAAAACCTAATACTGAAGGAACACAACGATGCTCATGGACAAGACTTGAACACCATCTTTAACGATCTACTGCCGCCAAGTTCGGAGGAGGAAGACCCGGAGGAGGATCCCGCTACCCCACCGGAGGACGTCTTGAGACGCTAGGGACTCTATTTATACTAGATACTATTTTGCTAGGAAAATATTTCTACTTTTGTATACCTTCCCGCTTGTACTAAAAATTTCTTTTAAGGTAATAAAATGCCCGATTTATTTATAATAAATCGAAAAAAAAAACCTGGACAGACCTGTCCGAACCAAAAAAAAAATCGAAATAAAATAAAATAAAACCCAGAAGCGTACGGCTCTTCTTAGTTCGATCAAGCACCACGTGCGAAATTACGAACACATACACATTTATAAAATTGTTTAGACTATATGTAAATTTCGTAAGTCCTAATCCACCCTATTTGTAACAGAATGGCACCCAGAGGAAGAGGAAGAACTCAACCCGCTCCCCAAACCACTACTGAAACACCTCCAAATGTCACGGAACCGGCTCAACCTGTAGAGGAACAACCCCAAGGTGCGCAGGACGCCCCCGCACTGAACAATGTGGGCGATCGTCTTCGGACGATAGAAGAGGTTTTGGTTGCGCTAGGAAACGCGCAAGTCAATCAAGGGCAAGCTGCGGCGGTACCTCCGCCTCAGGCTCGCCCTAACTACTTGGCAATGGTGAATCCTTACCATCCGCCCCACTACGCTGGCGAGGTGGATCCAGCTAAACTGGAGGAGTGGATCCGAACCTTCGACAAGCTGCTGGGAGCAGTCAAATGTCCGGAAGGAGAGAGAGTGCACGTCGCTTCGTACTACTTGGGAGGCGAAGCGGACGACTGGTGGCAGGCGACACAAGCCAAACTGACAGAGGACGACGAGCCCTATTCATGGGCGGAAATGATGGAACTGCTCAGGGATCGATTCTATCCCTTGAGTACTAAATCAGCAATGTATGAGGAATTCCTCTACACTCGTTTCAAAGAGCTAGTATGGTTCGCACCAAGGCTAGTACCCACGGATGCGGAGAAAGCACAAAAGTTCGAGATGGGACTGAACCTGTCTGTTCGCGAGGTGATCCGGGGGTACACTACCCCGACCTGCAAGCTGTGTATGACCGCGCTGTGGCAGTAGTGCGTGTGGAACAACTGAAGAGAAGGGTGAGTGGGGAGTCCAGCGGGGGTCCCCAAGACAAGAGGAATCGGGACGCGAGAAGCGAGAACAACATGGGAAGGAACGAACAGCGGAGAGGGTCGAATAGGCCACAACAAACCAACAATGGGATGAGGCTTAACCAAGAAGAACTGGTACCACCCTGCCCAAGATGTGGACGACCCCATCTGACGAGGGGATGCCCTCAACAGGGCGCCTGCTTCCGATGTGGTCGAATGGGTCACATTCGTCGGGATTGCCGGACGCGGATCGAGAATATAACAAGGAGGGAAGATTTGGTCATGGGGCCGGAACAGCCTCAGAACCAAAACGGGCGGAACGGAAATAACCAGGGGTATAGACCCCCTCAAAACCAATTTAGGCCGCCGAATCAGAACCAGAATCAACGACCTCCGCCACCGCAGAATCAAAACCAGCAGCAAAATCAGCAGCCGAATGCGAATCAGCAGGGCAACCAAGCGGACATGCCTGCACAAGGAGAAGTGATGGCAGGTACATTTCATGTTTTGAATACACCCCTTAGAGTTCTATTTGATTCTGGAGCTAGTTGCTCAAACATAGGCCATAGCATCAAGAATAGTGCTTGAGTTAGATCTACCTAAGTGCGAGAGAATTAGCTTAGGAATTCAATTGCCTTCTGGAGAAGTAGTATCTTGCTCTAAACGATATAAAGGAATTCCTATAGTGATAAAGAACGTGGAATTCTTCGCGAACTTAGTAGAATTTAACTTAAGAGACTTTGACATTATACTGGGCATGGATTGGTTATCCCATTATAAGGCGGTGATCGAATGCCAAAAGCAAAAGATCACCTTGTCAAAAAGTAGGGGAAAGAGAGTTATCTTTTACTCTCAGCCCCCTAAGAAGAGTAACAAAATCGTTAGTGCACTCAAACTAAGTAACTTGATGCGTAAGGGGTATGAGCTATTTGCGTGCTATGTGCACAACCTTGAGGCGAAAGATAACAAGGTTGACAGCATACCAGTGGTAAGAGAATACCCGGATGTGTTTCCTGAAGACATCCCGGGAATGCCACCTGAGAGAGATCTTGAGTTTACTATAGATCTCATCCCGGGCACAGAGCCTGTCTCAAAAGCTCCGTACCGGATGGTGCCATTGGAAATGAAGGAGTTAAAGGACCAACTCGAGGAGCTATTAGGAAAAGGGTACATAAGACCGAGTACTTCCCCCTGGGGAGCACCGGTTTTATTTGTTAAGAAGAAAGACGGAGGATTACGTCTTTGCATAGATTATCGAGGATTGAACCAAGTGACTATCAAGAATAAATACCCTTTGCCGAGAATAGAGGATCTATTTGATCAACTGAAGGGAGCTTCAGTATTCTCGATGATCGACTTACGATCTGGGTATCACCAGTTGAGAATTGCCGACAAAGACATCCCGAAGACGGCGTTTCGAACTCGATATGGCCACTACGAGTTCACAGTGTTATCCTTTGGGTTAACAAATGCTCCAGCCATGTTCATGAACCTCATGAACAATGTATTTCGAGAGCTGTTAAATCAGTGTGTATTGGTGTTCATTGATGACATCCTGATCTACTCGAAAAGCGAGGAAGAGCACGCCCAGCACTTGCACTAAGTGTTAGGGACCTTGCAAAAGAACCAGCTATACGGCAAATTGTCCAAATGCGATTTTTGGTTGAAGGAGGTAGCATTTCTAGGACACATAGTATCCGCTGATGGAGTTTCAGTGGATCCGGCAAAAGTTTCTGTCGTAACTGAGTGGGCAACTCCAAAGAGCCCAACTGAGATAAGGAGTTTCCTTGGATTAGCCGGGTACTATAGACGGTTCGTAAAGGATTTTTCGAAAATCGCACGACCTTTGACCCAGCTACTGAAGAATGGAGTAAAATACGTGTGGACAGAGGCTTGTGAGACAGCGTTTCAAGAGCTGAAGAAACGACTCACAACCACACCCGTATTGACACTACCATCAGAGAATGGTGACTTCAAAGTTTATAGCGATGCTTCGAAGGAAGGTTTAGGTTTTGTCTTGATGCAAGACTCGAGAGTCGTAGCGTATGCATCACGCAAGCTAAAACCTCACGAGGAGAATTATCCGACACACGACCTGGAGTTGGCAGCGGTCGTTTTCGCTCTAAAGATATGGAGACATTATCTTTATGGGCGGAAGTGTCGAATGTTCACCGACCACAAGAGCTTGAAGTATATATTCACTCAGAAGGAGTTGAATTTGAGACAACGAAGGTGGTTGGAACTTATTAAGGACTACGATTTGGAGATATCATACCACGAGGGGAAGGCGAATGTAGTAAAGTCGGAAAACCCAACACGTGACAAACTCGTTGGTAATTCCGCCGGCATTGTACATGGAGTTGGCAAGATTGGATTTGGAACTTGTGCATGGCACAGTGAGTGACATAATCAATGCCATGATCGTAGAAACTCCAATATTGGACGAGATTAGGCTCGCCCAACCGGGCGACGCGAAATTGGAAAAGATAGAGGGGTATATTGCCGAGGGAAAGGCAATAGGATTTGTTGTCCACGAGGATGGAAGCATTCGCTTCAAAGGGAGATGGTGTGTGCCCCATAAATGTGCCGAGTTGAAGCGAAAGTTGATGGAGGAAGGGCACAACACGCCATATTCAGTGCATCCCGGAGGTGACAAGCTTTACAAGGATCTAAAGAAGATCTATTGGTGGCCGGGAATGAAAAAGGAAGTGGCAGACTTCGTGGCGAAATGCCTCACCTGCCAAAGGGTTAAGGCAGTGAGACATAAACCTTTAGGACTGATGCAACCACTAGAGATTCCAAGTTGGAAGTGGTATAGCATCTCAATGGATTTTGTCTCGGGATTACTCCGATCACCTAAAGGCATGAATAAGATTTGGGTGATTGTGGATAGGCTAACGAAGACTGCCATATTTATCCCGATGAAGGACATGTGGACTATGGACCAATTGGCCCGAGCCTACGTTGATAATGTGGTACGACGACATGGAGTACCACATGACATCATTTCTGACAGTGACGGTAGATTTGTCTCTCACTTTTGCACGGAGTTACAAAAGCTCTCGGTACTCAAATCAAAATGAGCACCGCATTCCACCCGATGACGGATGGTCAAACCGAGAGGACAATCCAAATACTAGAAGACATGCTGAGAGCATGCGTGTTGGAATTTAAGGGAAATTGGGAATCCCATTTACCCTTAATCGAATTTTCTTATAATAATAGCTACCATGCTAGCATTGGCATGACACCATTCGAGGCGTTGTATGGACGAAGGTGCCGAAGCCCGTTGAGCTGGGAAGAAAACGATAAGTCGGTGGTAGTGGGACCACAACTTATCGAAGACATGGCTCGACAAATCAAGGTGATTCAAGGAAAAATGAGAGCCGCTCAAGACCATCAGAAGAGTTATGCTGACGTGAGACGACGAGACCTAGAATTCCAAGTGGGAGATAGGGTCATGCTAAAGATATCACCCATGAAGGGGGTGATGCGCTTTGGCAAACGAGGAGAGTTGAGTCCTCGATACATAGGACCTTACGAGATTCTAGAACGAGTCGGAAATTTGGCCTACCGACTGGCTTTACCGCCACAATTAGATCGAGTTCATAATGTCTTCCATGTCTCACAACTAAAGAAATATTCCAGACCCGACACATGTACTTCAACCGGAAGTAATCGAACTCGATGAAGATCTGACTTATGAAGAAGTCCCAGTGCGAATTCTAGACACTAAGGAGCGAGTAACGAGGAATAAAACTGTCAAGATGGTCAAGGTTCTTTGGTCGAACCACGAAAGTTAAACGGCAACTTGGGAGGTAGAATCCGACATGAGGGAACGCTCTATGACACTGTTCCAAACCGACACCGACACAGTTATGGGGACATAACTGCAATCTTAAGGGGGAGAGGATGTAATACGCGGTGTGATATCCGTATTTTACCATGTATGTTTCGTGCATTTTTGTAAACAAGCAAACAAATTCAAATTGTTTTGAACTACGTTATGGCTTGATCCCTTCACAGGGTACGTAGGCAGCTTAGAAGTTTTAATTCTAAGTTCAGTCATAAAATAATAAAACCACCAAAAAGAGTTCAGTCATAAAATAATAAAACCACCAAAAAGAGACCTTAGCACGAGAGAAAGCCGAAACACAACTTCGAGGACGAAGTTGATTCTTAAGGAGGGTAGACTGTAATACCGGAGAATTTTCCAACATAAAATGAATACAATAAATAAATAAATAAATACAGCAAATAAATAAATAAAGGTAAGGAAATGAGAAATGAAATTTAACTTAAAAAGGAATTAAAAGAATTTAATTAAATAAAAAGAATTAAATAAAGGTAAATAAATTGTTACACGTGTACCCGACACCAATGGGCTCAAAAACTCGAGTCCAAACATAAATTTAGATCCGAGGGAAATGATGATACGGAATAGGAACCCGAAGATGGCCCGGAAATCGGAATCCGGGAGCATAGAGGGATAGAAGTCCGAAAGAGATGAGGAAAGGCACGACGGATCGCATGACCCGCCCGGACCGAAATCCAGGCGTGGGCCGCGCGGTGGCCGTGCGGTAAAAGGCCAATCGGCGCGCCGCGACCGCGCCACACGACAGATTCGCCGGTTGCGAGATTCACTCGCCCGAATCCGGATTTTCCGACTTCGGTTGAACACCTTTCGACTCAAGACTCACCAAGGCCGACCTTGGACGTCCCTAGGTCGTGTCTACCTATAAATCACCCCTCTTGAAAGCCCCGAACACTTTTCAAAACATCCATACTCTCTATACATTCGAAAACTCTAATCCCGGAGTCGTCGGAGGCACGAAACCAAGGCAAGGACTGTCGTGGACGAATTCGGAAGATCTCTAACATCGTGGTAAGTTTCGATCCGATCCTTGTTCCATATACGATTCGAAAACGAATCCTAACTTTCTTCTTTTTCTTCTCTACACCCCGAATCGGATCTAGAACGAAGAACCCGACGAACGGAGAAGATAAACGGTGGAGTGGAAGCCACGCCTCCGAAATCGACGTTCCCTGGACGACTGGAAATCTGTAAGTTGACACTTACATGATTTTGGGAGTAACTAAAACACTTAAATCTAAAAGCTTAATCAAGACTTTCGAAAATCTGTCAACATGTGATTTCTACCGGCGCAGCGATTTTGTATTTTTCCGAACCCTTAAAGTTCTTCAAACAAGAAAACTTAAAACACAAAAAACATTTCTAAGGCTTAGATCTATCTCCTGTAAAAGTTTCAGAATTTTTCGTGATGATTTATTATATGAAATCAACCCGGACCCGAACTACTTAAATTTGAATCTTGAAATTCTTGACAGAACTTAGGTCTGAACTTGATGACGTTTTTGACTAGGGTTCTAGGCCGATTTAGATCTTTAACCGAACATGAGAGTTGTAGAAAAATGTCTTAAGAAGGTCTCTGTAAACTTTTGTTAAGTTTGGAGTTGATTTTCTATGGTAGATCTTGAAAATCTTGAACTGCTGTATGATAAATTCGGACAGATTAATGATATGACGAAAATCGATGTTTTTGACCTATTTCGGTATCTCGGATTTAAAAAATTAAAACACAAAAGTTGTTAATCCCAGTGTTTCCGAGTCAGTGGTAAATTTTCAGAATTTTTGGACTTAGATCTGATTTTAAATTAATTTTAGAGTAAACAGCGGTTTACCGGAATGAAATCTTGAAATCTTGTTGAAACGATGGAATTAGCCTTTAGGGTTGAAACGAGTCGAAATCTCTTTTTAAATAAATTAAGTGACATCAGAATTTTTGAAATAAATCCCCTTACAAACTTGATAAATTAAAATTAGGGGTGAGTGCTCTGCAGGGTGCCCCCTAACTGCTTCACTTCGTGCCTTTATGAACGATGGTGACCCCGCGCAAAAATTGAGATATGATATTGCCAAAACGGCATGAGATATATGGCCTACACTCTCGAGAATGTCCACATGAAATTTCCGAGGCTCCGGAGTGGTACTGTGTATGGCAGATACGGCTGCGGCCGCCGGTTTCCGGCTAAACTTGTCGAGATCGCGATGCAATCGTGAAACATTTGAAACTACTAAATTGGGGATGTAACGGGGAATTTAAATTAAATTAAATTATCTATCGTTGTCCAATTTAATTATTTAAACGCTTTATTTAAATTAATTATGGCTTCCATTTTAAATTGTGCTAAATGTATTATTGACTAGTGCCATGAAATAATTATGTAAATTGGTTAGATGATTAAATTTGAATTATTTATGGCTTATTATCATGTTTTTATATAAACATTAAATTAATGGCTTTTAAACCCTACGATCATGCATGTGTTAACTTACTCAGCAAGTTGTGCTGACCAAACCGTCTATTTTTCCTTTTCCTTGGAGAGTATGTGGAACAAACATGAGCACGTTCATGCATGGGGGAATTATATTTTGCGAAACTTTATTTTTAAATTCTTACATTAGACTATAGAATAAACGGGCCTGTTTAACCCGTGTTTTGACCATGTCGGTCTTATTTACATTTCCGCTGCAATATTATACTTAAATATTATTTCCGCTGCATTAGGATATTATTATTTTCGAATTTATATTGTATGGGTTGTTTGCAAATGTTTTAAATATTTTAAATACTGAAATACCTAGCCTTGCATCTCTTTAGTAAGCCGGAGAAACGGTGTCTTACTAGGGAGGTGTGGCGGTGACATCCCGACCTGGGTGACCAAAAACCAGGGTGTTACGAAAGGAGGTTGCCGGAACAGGAAGGGGGAGGAGGGAGAGGATTAAATTCCTTACCCATTGTGTTCATAGTGTCTCCTTGTTGTCTATAGACGGGCAAACAAAATCTGATCAAGATTGGATATTAGAGGGATTGATGTTGAAAGGAAACAAGAAGGGGGAAGAAGAAAGGGGATAGCAGACAGAGCGGGGGGGGGGGGGGGGTGATTGTAGATCTCAAAACCTACGCGTGTAAAATCCTACGCGTGTGTTGCATCCATCCCGTCTACGGTGATTGTAAGTAGATTTTTACTCTTTGGAGTAAGCCCAAAATTATTTTAGCTTAAGCATAATTTTTAAATACCATTTTCTTATTTTAAATTTATGCTTATAGCTCCCCACTGCTTTTGGATTATTGGTATCCATTTTACCGTGCTTTACAATACTTGCAATTATTCTCAATGTCCTATGGATTTTTGAGCGCGCATTGTTACGGGGTTGGGTCCAAGTTTTGGGTCGCTGCTGCCACCTCCGTCGTTTGCCTGTGTTACACGACTTACGGGGACTGATGTAAATCCTCTGCCGTTTGCCTGTAATACACGACTTACGGGGACTGATGGAAATCAGCCCGATGCCATTTCTCGATTCAATGTGGTCCGAGGAAATCTCTTACCTCCACCACAACCCTTGAATGTATGTGAGATTTGGGCCCTACAACAGGGAACCTGCACATCATGTTGTCTGAGAAATTTATTTGTTGGTAATGCATAGTGTCATATTGTCTCTTCCCAGGATTAGATCTATATGGATTTTGTCTGTGCTTAAATTAATTCTCTTTTTAGCATACCATTACTATAACTGTTCTTTTTAAATTATTTCTGCAACCCGACCTCCTCCGGGAGTAAAGGTCTACTTACTCAGCGATTGTTTTCGCTGACTCTACACTTTTCACCATTTCCTTTCAGGTTTTGAGATCTGCAAGGCATCTTTTTGCACGGGCACGGTTTGGGGTATTATTCACGTAAAAATGTATAGTTTAAAAACCCCCTTTGTGATAATAATATATTACTTGGCATAGAAAATTATTTATGAAGTATGAACAAATATTTGGGTTTTATCCCGTTTATGCAAATATGGTGCCCTACTATTTTAAACAAGGCATTACGCGTTTAACAGTATTATTTTTGAAATATGAGATAAACAACCCCTTTTAAAAACAAAAAAAAAAATTCCATGGATTTATTCCATTATTATTGTTGCGCGCTTTGAGGAATGCAGTCCTCCGTTTGGTTACGCTCTACCAAACCTTTTTATCAAGCTTATTTTATACTTTCACAGTATATAAGCTTGTTTGTGAATTATATGCTAGCTTGTCCGGAACGTGGTTAGCATATACATTCAATATTGAGTTTTCTGCAATTAGTTATGTTAGCCTTAGCGTATTTTGGGCAATCCTGAATACGTGGCGGTAGCACCCCACCCATTGTTCCCGCTCTTTTCTTCCGCTGCATCCTTAGGGAAAATGGGGGTGTTATAGTTTGGTATCAGAGCGTTTTGCTCTTGGAATTGTGCATCTGAAATTTTTAAAATTCATGCACCAAAAGTTAATTTTAAAAGCCAGGTGGCTATACAAGTCGTGTATTGAAATTATTAAAATTTTACACGAAAAGTATTGGAAGGCATTCAGATTAGTGCATATAAATTATTGCAATTTTTGCACGAGAAATATTTTTGAAGAGCCATTTTTGCTCTAAGAAGTAGTGCATTTAAATTAATGAAATTTTTGCACGAAATATTTTGAAAAGACTATGCCAAGTATTTTTAAAGTTAAATTTGGGGATGGGAACACACACACATATGCATATAGGCACGAGCAGAATTTTGATTTATTACAAGTATATTCTTGACAAGGATTTCCCAAGGTATCGGACTCCGAACTAGAGTCTCTCTTTGATACTTTTATGGCTGTTGTGCTAAGCCTCCCTTAGTATCTACCCCTATACGTGTCTTTAATAACCTACTAGTATTGCACTAGTTCCTTGGCTTCTCAATTCAGTTGCCTTATTACGTAAGATGATGCCTAGAATAGGTGACGATATTCACAATTACTTTTATTTTTACCATTGGAAAGGTATGGGAACGTTACCCCAGAGTTGTACCTACCAAGTGGTAACAGGGTATTGAAATGGTCTATGACCCTTCCTCAATCTACATAAGAAATCGTCGTATCACAAATTGTTTTATGGCCTTAGTAAGATTTGAATTCTTGCCTTAGTCAATATAAGGGTATGCCTTAGACTTATAAGAGCACAAGTTATATGTTAACACAAGGATCATGCGGATGACTAGGAATAAGAATTTCCTATATATTATATGGTCTTAAAGATAAGACGTGAGTGCTATGAAATGACGCCAAGAGATTTTAAACTCACAACGAGTTTTATAAAACATTTACGAATTTTCCTTAAGTTCATATGTCTATTTGGCAAGGAAAGTTGGATATTTATTTGGAATGTTCTCAATGAAACAAAATGCCCTAACCATGAGCTTAAAGGATAACCTCAAACATTTATCCTACTCTTTTAGCTCGACAAACTTGGAATCTAATCTTTGTTAATGGACCTACTACCTAAGGCTTGACTGAGTTGTTGGCCTTATAACAAGAAATTTCTCACAAGCATTGGAGTTGTTGAAATTACTTCGTTTAATTTTTATCTCCCTCGATAGGAGCCGTAACTATGCTATTTAAGCAGTTATCACTTAGAAAGGATACAAGAACCTATATACCGTTCATCTTCCCCCTATTTTTAAAAGAGACCACGGATTGTCAAGGATAAAGTTCATAATCGAGGACAAGGAATTAATACACCTAATAAATTTTTAAATTTCATAATTATGGGAGACAATCCTTAGTTGCGAAGCCACTATTAATTAGGTGATAACCCACCAAGCAAGACAATCGTAAAATCCTATTATTAAAATAATTATCCTTGGTAAATAAAATATCTAACAAGGAAGTATAGTAAGATGGATACTTACTATAAAGTTCGTAGGCTGAATTTTTGAACTTAATCTACTATTATATAATGCAATACATTCCTTTTTAGGAGCCGTATGAAAAATTGGACATGTCCTTGGTCGGGTGACCATAAGAGATATCTAATTAACATTTGGAGACTTCAAGTGATGGAACTTGGAAGTAATTGGGAGATTCCTATGTGTACACATTAAGACAATTATTGTTTAACCCGAGACGAGAATACTTCCGATTAAAATAAGACGAATTGAATTCCCAAATGATTTAAAATCTATCTATCTTATGTTGAGCCCGATGAGCTCATCATAATATTTTTAAGTTAAGGACGCTCAAAGTGTAATAAATAATTGTGGACCAAGTACCAAGAAAGAACCACCAAGAGTTTTGACACGAATAAATAATTTTCCTGTGAGCAACGTCTTACCAACAAGGAAAAGTCGAGATCTATTATGGATTAAGATGACCTATTAAAGAAGAGACATGGGTAATTTCTAGGTAATATAGGATCGTGATAATAATTGAAAATTCTCGTAGGTAACCGATTAAAGAACATGCGAGTGGGATATCCTAAGGATTAAAGAAAATTCATTAGAGTGAGCTTGAAGAATTCACCGCAGTATCTTTGGATTTGAGGACACCCCGGGCATAATAAATAATTATTGGACCAAGTATAAAACAAGATTGACCAAGTATTTCGTCATGAATAAATAAATTCTTCCTAAGGGCGACACCTTACGAACAAGAAGAGTGGGATTTGTCAAGGATTGATGATGCACTCCAAGGAAGCCTATCAAGTTAACTAGGTTATTGGAAGCCCTTAATAAAACAGGCATAACGAACGAAACTTTTGTCCAAAACTTATCCCAAATATCTTTTGAAAGTAATAAGATATGAGTAATTAAGGAATGAGTAATATGAGATAGACTATTTTTATCTTTCTAAGAAATGAATGAAGCATAGAGCCGCTAGCACACTCCGGTAATGAAAACGCCGAAAGCAAAATGAACCAACCCATATTTGACCAACATGTTAAATCATTTAGGAACATCAACGGAATTAAATTGGACGATTCTCGCAACAAGAATATATTCTAAAAGAGATTAAGCGGGTATCAAGAATAAATGTCCGAGGCTGACGGAAGGAAATTATAATTAATAGATAACATGATGAAAGGGTTTCTATAAAATATAATTTTAGTAGATATATATCTAATCGTGGATTACTTTAGGATTTGCCGAGAGGCTTAGAGGGCGAAGCCTTATTTTAAGGAGGGTAGACTATAACACCCCATGAAATTATTAAATAGAAATTTAAATTTTAATAAATAGATATTCAAAATTTTTCATAAATAAAATTTTTGGAGGAATAAAAAAAAAAGATATTTTTGAAACATGAATTTAATTAGGTTAATCCTAGTGGATTATTTTTAAGGAATTGAACACTTTTAAAGAACCATTAAATTAATTTATAAGTATCGAGTTATAGTACGAGTTATTTAAATCCATATAATTAGTTATGAATATTTAGTCGGAATTTAAAAATAATTAGTTACATTTAAATATAGATCATCGGAAGCGAATTCGAAAAGTTATTTAACTATGAGTAAAACTTAGTTAAGTTAATATAAATAGTGAGCTAATTAAACATATATATATATATATAAATATATATATATAGTGAGTTAATATATATATATATCTATATAGTGAGTTAATATATATATATATATCAACCTTTATTACTAAGAATAACTTATTAAATTTCGGAACACCAACTTGAATCGATTTAGTTGAGAGCATAAGAAATATTTATTTTTTAATCATTAATATTTAACCAATAATCGAATATATTAATTTTGAAATAAGTCATGAAGGTTCCGATCAAAGGTTTAGCTTCCAACAATGTTGAATTATTAAAACCCCAATAAGTACAAACTATCTGATCTTTAAATAAAAATATGTTATAAGCTTTTAAATAAAAAGTATTGGGCAAGCGAGAAGCTGTATGATTAATCACTATAATATTGAGTTGAAATATTTAGTCGATTCGATTAGGGAATATATGAGCGATCAAAGCCTCAATAATTTAATTGCCCAATTACGACGCCTCAAGACTAGATTATTTAATACTAAAATTTACTACCAATACCTACCTATTAGATTATAATTATGAAATCACATGTTATTATACAAATCTAGTTACACGATAAAACGTTCGAGAGCTTATATAACTTATTACGGAAAGATTAATTGACAATGCTTAAGCAATAGTTTACTAGAGGATTTGGAGTTAACAAATTTATTATATTAACTTAGTGGAGTTTGGACAAACAAGTATATTTGACATGTGCATTACTTTATAAGTATTGGATTAATTAATAATGAACACGACTATATTACACATTAATCATTAGGATTGAATTAAAATATACTTAGTCCATTAATTTATGGAATCAAGGATGACCCGTTTTATTAATGGATTGTTGAATTGGAGATTTGAATTATTTACAAGAATGCTATTTAATATTAAATGAAGGAAAATTAATAGATGATTCAATTCATTAAATTCATTAAATTGAAGTAGAAGTGTAAAGACCATTTTGAGTTAAATTAGATTCTTAATTTAATTAAAATACTTGACCAATTTAATTAACGGAAATTGTCCGACTGTTAGTCAACGATGGTCCTCAATTTGGAGAAGGTAGAATCTTGGATTACCCGACTAGCGGCATCGGATTATTGAATTATTAAGTCCATAATCCAAGTAATTAGTTGAGTAAGTGCAAAACTAGATAATTGGGCCAATTGACTTAATATGTCCAATATGCAAATTAGGGAATGAATAGCAGAACTAGTTAAGCCCAAAGAAACAAATCAAGAACCAAACCCAAGCCCAACACTTTTTTTTTGCAACCCTAACCCTAACCCTGGAGCCGCCGCCACCGGACTCCGGCGCCGCCATCGCCGGAGCGCCACCGGCGCCGCCGCCTCTGAGCGCCTGCAGCCGTCCCAGTCGCAGCCGCCTCCTCCATCCGCGACCCCTCGCTGTCGCCGCCCAATCGGCACCACAACCACCACTGTCTCCAAAGCCCAAACCACCTCCACCACCGCCCGCTGCCAATCCGGCCTCCACCACAACCAAGGCTCTCATCCCCATCCCAATCTTTCACCAACACAGCAAAGACCCAACAAGGAACAAGCAAGAAAGAAGAGGAGAAGGGAAAGAGAGAAGAAGAAGTAGACGACCTCCCCCACCCACTGCGCTGCCGCCTCCAGCCACTCGCTCCCTCGTCGTCGGTGAGACAGCTCGCGAAGGACAAAAGGAAAAGAAAAAATGGAAGGGGAAAGGGGGTTGCCGGAACAGGAAGGGGGAGGAGGGAGAGGATTAAATTCCTTACCCATTGTGTTCATGGAGTCTCCTTGTTGTCTATAGATGGGCAAACAAAATCTGATCAAGATTGGATATTAGAGGGATTGATGTTGAAAGGAAACAAGAAGGGGGAACAAGAGGGGGGGGGGGGGGGGGGGGGGGGGGGGGGGGGACGAGAGAGTGGGGAAATGTCAAACAAAAAAAAAAGGTGGTTGATTGATTGATTTCTTACAGTAATGCCTTACTGATTTCAGAAGTCACAAATAATTGGTGGGTTTTTGGTGCTTTACTGGGTATAGAATTGAACTAGTAAGTAACCCGTCGAGACTCGACGGGTATAATTATATATTTTATGTAATATATACTTATATTATATAAAGTAATAATAAATTGTATTTTGAGTAGTGAAAAATATGTAATGATTTTATATATGTTCGAAAGATGATGTATGTGATAATATAATTAAATAATTTTTTAAAACAACAAAGAAAACATATTATACCGTCTTCTTTAGCTTCTATAGCTTGTCCGGTACAAACTTAAAAAATATCAATAAAAATAATTATTAAAATAATATTTTATTTAAATTGATATTTAACTTAAAATAAAAAATTTAAATATAAATATTAAACATAATACTACCTCCGTTTCACCGTTTTTGTTACGGATGAGTTTTTGGTACTATTCAAGGTTTAACTTTGATTCGAATTTTTATCATAGCTATGTAAGAAAAATATAGTCAAGTGAGATCTTGTTAGATTCGTCTAATCTTCTAGTTTTAGACAATCAACTTTTTATAACTTTCATTGTACACAATGTAAACTATTAACCTTTAAAAATGTACATCTGCATGCGTGTCGGAGGCCTCTGTAACAAAAACAATGAGACGGAGGAAGTATGAAAAATTCCCTCACAATTTGCTGAGAATTTCATTGCTGAAAATCCCATTGGTCACTATCTTTAAATGTCTGAATTTGAAGTAGTGCAGTTTATATTACTGTATGTACTTGAAAAGATTGCCGCTATATATATGATTACCCGCAGAGTTTATAAGAATATAATTCAGAAATGTCATGTCTGATTGCATATCTTCAAAATCAATACCGGCATTACCATCACCTATATCAAGTATCCATTTTGAAAATTTTATGTCATATATAAATTTCATTGTAAACAACATTTGTTGTGGTATCTTAAGTTAATCCTTCTTAATTACTCCCTCCGTCCCAGGTAAGATGTCTCGTTTGACTTTTTGACACTGTTCATTGTTCAACTTTGACTTAATATTATTGTAAGTATATATTTGAAAAAAATAGTCGAGTTTGATCTTGTTAGATTCGTCTAATCGTATAATTTTAGAATATATATTTTGCAAAATTTTTACTTGTATATATTTTGAGATATTAACTATTAAAAAAGTGCATTGGATTGTGTGCAGAAGTCCAACAGGACATCTTAGTTGGGACAGAGGGAGTATATATTAATACTTTGAGCCACATCTTGCTAGTGACACAAATATTGCAACATAACTGTTCATGACTAAAAACTGGTTTTGGAATATGATGTCCAATATTATTTAAAGATTGACATTGACTTTTGTTTATAATCATAGCAAACAAACTGCGGTGAGAATTTTATCACCTGAAATCGAATGGGGAATCTGGTTAAATCAGATAGGCTCATAATCATTCTATCAATCAAAATTTTTTTTACTTTCATGGTTTCCTGAAAATTAGTTTAACTTCAATTATATGGTTCCACATCTTGGTAACTATTACTTCCATTGCATAGTTTATTTGAAGGATCTATATTCATAAGAAGCATGACTATGCAACCCTCATTCAACAATATTTCATGATTTGGTAATTCAAAACAATTGATCATGTTCAGATATTTCAGTGAAAATTATTCATTGGCATTATCTATGCTTTCATCCCATTGACAAATATTGTTAGAACGGATATATATATACACATTTTCATTTACAGGCATATGTTTCATGATGTAATCATTGATTGTATCAACCATCTCATTGGTATAGGTTAGTATAACAATATCTTTAAAAATGTTTGGATTTGAAGTGGTGCAGTATATATTTGTATATGTAATCTCAATAATTGATACTATATGATCTCTTGTAGAGTTTATAAGAATATCACTTGGAAATATCACATCTAATTGTACATCTCCAATATCAATATCAACTTTACCAATTACCATCACCTCCATGAAATATCCATTTTGGAAATTTTTGCCATATATAAAACTCATTGTAAACAACGTTTCTTGTAGTATCTTTAGTTAATCCATTTTAGTTACATATTAATACTTTGAGTCCCATCTTTCTAGTGACATGAGATATTGCAATAGGTGTATAACTATTCGTGGCTAAAGACTGATTTTTGGAGATAGAATCCAACATTCTTTAAATATTGTCATTGACATTTTTCAGTCATAGCAAAACAAACCGTCAGTGTGAATTTTCTACTTTGAAATCGAATGTGTAAATTGATTAAACAGATGGGCTCAATCATTCTACTAATCAAAAAATTAAAATTCCATAAGTTGGAAATTTCATATCTTTTAAACTGGAAATTGAGAGTTCTATATACACATTATTATATCTTTGAAAATACATAAATAAATAAAAAAATATACAAAAATCTAATTCAGGTGGTGGGGTTTAGTGATTAAAGTGAGAAGAGTATTTGTGTTTAAAATTCTAATGAATTTTGACACTATTTATTGTTTAACTTTGATTAAATATTATCGTAATGATTTTGTTAGAGAAAAATATTCAAGTGTGGTCTTGGTAGAATCATTAAATATATATTTTATACAATTTTTATTTGTACCCATTTTGAATAAGAATTAAAGAAATGCAAGGAACTTTGTATAGAAAAATAAAAGTGTATTGGAATTTGTGCAGAATAATAAAAATGATTATTTTTAATAAGATTTGAAATAATTAAGATTCTAATCCTATTTATATTAATTTAATTTATCTAAAAATGAAAAGTGACCAAATTTCTTGGGTCACTAAAAAATAAATAAGTGCCAACTTTCGTGGAACCGAATGAGTAAATAATTAAACCTTGAGACACAAACTCACTATGTAAAAAAATTATGCGTATTACTAATAGATATATTGAAAATCTAAGATTTTAAGATAAATGATTAAAAATTAAAATTGGGAATAAAAATGCAAAAATAAAAAAATAAATAAAATATGCAAACAAATTGAAACCAATCAAACCCTCAAGCATAAAATTCAGACACACACACACATCACACAGAGGTAGGAAGACTCAAGAACTAATTTATAGCAAAAAACACAAATCGATCAAAACCTTCAAGCTTCAAATTTTTGTCACAACTTTTAAATTTAATATCATCTAAAAAATTCATTTCTTCACATGAAAGATGCTAAGAACTCAACAACGTAGAGTCATCAGAAGTGTGACGCACCATAAAAGAAAAATTATGCTAAAAGTCTCAAAATAATCACATAAAACCCAAAAAGAAACTAAAATAAATAATAATATATGCATGAAATTTTAAATATTTTAAAACTAATATTGTGTGAATTCCATATAAATAAAATCTTCATATATCTTTTTAAAACTAAATATTGGGTAAAAAATTGAAAATTATGGGAATAAAACAATGCAAATATCTAAAATAAATAAATAAATAAATGAATATTTTGAAATTTTAAATCTTTTAAAGAATAAAAATTGTTGGAATAAAAAATACAAAAACCTAAAATAAATAAATAAAAAACAAACCAAAATCTAATATAAATAAAGGCAAATATGCAAAATTTTAAATTTCAAATCTTTTAAAAATTTAAAATTATGGGAGTACCATATAACTTGAAAATTTCATACTCCCTCTGTTTATTTTTTGTTGCACCATTAGAGTTTTAACACTATTCACCATCACACTTTCAATTAAAATTTTATTATAGTTATAGAAGTTGAAATATAGCCAAGTGAGATCTTGTTAGATTCGTCTTGTCTTGTAGTTTTTAAATATGAAACTTTTAGAATTTTTCCTCGTATGAAATATTAGTTATTAATGGTTTAAAATGTGCATTTGACTGCGTGCTGAGTGGGTCCGTAGCAAGAATAAAAAATGGAGGGAGTATCTTTTAAAAAATGGAAATTGGGATTTCCATATCCAAATCAATATATATTTTAACATAAATAAATAATAAATAAATAACAAATGCAAAAATCTAAAATTAATAAATAAAATTGTAAAAATCTAAGAAAATTGGAAACTTAAAATGAAGATACCACATTAAATGTTGACTTGGTTGACCACTAATGGTTTTAATAATATATAGATAGATTGGCTTTGGATCGGTAAAATAGAGCTGCATTCTCCCCTATTTAAGCCCCGCTCAATCTGGACCAATGCTCACCCTCAACTCTCATTTTATCTATTCCTCCTTTCTATTACTTGTTCTCCCTCTTTTTATTTTTATTCACTTACATGCTGTTCGTTCCGCACAAAAGGGGGGTTCTAAAATCCGTTAAAGTATATTGCAGATAGCTAGTCCGTAGTAGTGTTCCGGTAAAATTTACTGAGTTGAGAATTTAGTTATTATATTATGTTAGAATATAATTATAGTGAACTAAGATATTGAAATTTTTCTAGTCAAAATAGCTGTAAGGGGATATCTGCTCGTAGCCTACGCGTGTGTTGCATCCATCCCGTCTACAGTGATTGTAAGTAGATTTTTACTCTTTGGAGTAAGCCCAAAATTATTTTAGCTTAAGCATAATTTTTAAATACCATTTTCTTATTTTAAATTTATGCTTATAGCTCCCCACTGCTTTTGGATTATTGGTATGCCGTTTTACTGTGCTTTACAATACTTGCAATTATTCTCAATGTCCTATGGATTTTTGAGCGCGCATTGTTACGGGGTTGGGTCCAAGTTTTGGGTCGTCGCTGCCACCTCCGCCGTTTGCCTGTGTTACACGACTTACGGGGACTGATGTAAATCCTCTGTCGTTTGCCTGTAATACACGACTTATGGGGACTGATTGAAATCAGCCCGATGCCATTTCTCGATTCAATGTGGTCCGAGGAAATTTCTTACCTCCACCACAACCCTTGAATGTATGTGAGACTTGGACCCTACAACAGGGAACCTGCACATCATGTTGGCTGAAAAATTTATTTCTTGGTAACGCATAGTGTCATATTGTCTCTTCCCGGGATTAGATCTATATGGATTTTGTCTGTGCTTAAATTAATTCTCGTTTTAGCATACCATTACCATAACTATTTTTAAATTATTTCTGCAACCCGACCTCCTCCGGGAGTAAAGGTCTACTTACTCAGCGATTGGTTTCGCTGACTCTACACTTTTCACCATTTCCTTTTAGGTTTTGAGATCTGCAAGGCATCTTTTGCACGTGCACGGTTTGGGGTATTATTCACGTAAAAATGTATATTTTAAAAACCCCCTTTGTGATAATAATATATTACTTGGCATAGAAAATTATTTATGAAGTATAAACAAATATTTGGGTTTTATCCCGTTTATGCAAATATAGTGCCCTACTGTTTTAAACAATGCATTACGCGTTTAACGGTATTATTTTTGAAATATGAGATAAATAACCCCTTTTAAAAACAAAAAAAAAAAAACTTCCATTGATTTATTCCATTATTATTGTTGCGCGCTTTGAGGGCAGTCCTCCGTTTGGTTACGCTCTTCCAAACCTTTTTATCAAGCTTATTTTATACTTTTCACAGTACATAAGCTTCTTTGCGAATTATATGATAGCTTGTCCGGAACGTGGTTAGCATATACATTCAATATTGAGTTTTCTGCAATTAGTTATGTTAGCCTTAGCATATTTTGGGCAATCCTGAATACGTGGCGGTAGTACCCCACCTATTGTTCCCGCTCTTTTCTTTCGCTGCATCCTTAGGGAAAATGGGGGTGTTACACTGAGGCCGCCGGATCGCCGGTTAAATGAAACTTACTAAATTGGCTGAGGCCGCCGGATCGCCGGCTAAACGGCACTTATTAAATTGGCTGCGGCCGTCGGATCGCCGGCTAAACAGAAGCTTACGAAACAGCTGCGGCCGCCGGATCACCGGCAAAAGTAAACATTATTGAGATGGTGACATAACGGGAAAAAATTAAAAGACTTAGTCCTTTTCTTTTATGTATTTATTTATTTAAGTCTTTAATTATGCATTTAAATTTTGTCTAAAATTTTATACCATGCTTAGTTTATTATTTATGAATTTAAATGCATGTTCAAGTATACAAATTAAATTCTTATTGTTCTAAAAAAATTTTAAAAATTATGTTCTATCTTATTTTTAAATTATGCCTTTAGTCATGCTATTTAATATGCCATGTTGTTTAAATTATGCATATGCCTTAAATTCTCATTTGTTTTAAACTTAATTTGGCTATGAGAATATGTGTATTAAATTATTGTCTATTAATTAGTCGAATTACAAGTTTTTGATATGCATGCTTAAAAATGAGATTTTAATTATTAAAATTTTTAAACCCCTTTATTGCTACGTTAGGAATTAACTTACTCAGTATTTTATATACTGATAAAACCCGTTGTTTCATTTTTCTTTACAGAGTATGGAGAGATGGCATGAGCATGCACACATATTGGGGTTCGGTAACTAAATTAATAATTGTGAATGTTGCATTTTACTAGACTTAAATTATTTACTGTGTGTTTGGCCATGTAGGCCGTATTTATATTTCCGCTGCATTACATATATTTACATTTAGATATTATTTTTCCGCTGCAACTTATTATTAACTTCAAGTTATATACGATGGGCTGTTTACTTATTCAAATGTTTTAAAAACTGAAACCATAGCCTTGCATCTCCCTGGCAAGCTCGAAAAAGTCGTGTCTTGCTAGGGAGGTGTGGCGGTGGCATCCCGGCCTGGGCTATCAAATCCGGGGTGTTACAAGTTAGTATCAGAGCCTGAAATATTTTAAAACTATTATTTTAAAGAGCCCGGAATATTTTAAAGTTACTATTATTATTTTTAAACCATTATTTTAAACCTAGTATTATTTTTAAATTTATTATTTCTAAAACTACTAGTGTTATTTTGAGCCCAAAAATTTTATTTACTTAGTGTAATATTTTAAGCCCAAAGATTAATTATTTTTGGCCCAATATTTAATTATCATGTTAAGCCCAATTATTTTGGCCAAATACCCTTGTTTTTACTTAAGCCCAAATAATTTATTTCTTTTGGCCCAATATAGTGGCCCAAACCTTTTACCCTTATTCTTTTAAAATATTTCCATGGAATAAATTTATTTTTAAAACCCATGGATAAATAAATGCATGCATAAATTAAATTTTTATTGGCGGGATTGCATATGCATACATACATAATTGTACTAACTTTTTTTATGTGAATTATCGGCGTTAAGAAACACTCCTATATTAGAATTCGACATGACTTTGACTTAGGAGCGCTTGCTAAAGACTAACCTTGCCTAAGTCCTAGATCTCGATCACTTATGCTTAGCGTGCTCCCATCTATTCTCTCTCTTCTTGCCATTCTAACATTTAGACTTTCCTGACTGCTAACGTGCCTTAGATTAGAAACTCATCTTCGCATGCTTTCAAAACGGAAAATGGCACCTAGAGGAAGACCTAGCAATCCACCCATCCCACCCAAGACCAACGAAGAGCCACGACAACCCGACGTACCAGTACAAGACGTTAGTGCACCCAATCAAGGAGGGCAAGTAGCCTCCATACCCAAGAACTTAAGTGACCGCTTGAGAACTATAGAGGAAGCTTTGGTTTTCTTGGGAAATGCACTAACCAACCAAGGGAAGGGCAAGAGGAAACGGGACCACGGAACCGATAATTACTCAGGTAGGAACCATATTCGGGGAGGCCCGAATAGACCACCTCAAGGCAACAGTGGAGGAAACAAAGGGATAGTCTTCAACCATGGTGGCTATGCGCCACCATGCCCAAAGTGTGGTAAACCACATTATGCGAGAGGATGCCCTAAACCTGGCGCGTGCTATCGATGCGGTCGACAGGGTCACCGACTGCGTGAATGCCGGACTCGGATGGAGAACATTGACAAGCGAGAAGATTTGAACAGGCTGGATTTGGTGAACGCTCAGCAAGGAAATCAAGGAGGAACTGTAGGACGATTGGATGACGACGATCGAGTCAAATTACCAGCTCAATGAGAAGGGGGTCGAAGGTAACGATACCCGAACCTTCCCGAGAATAACGTATAGGCAGTTATGGGGACATAACTGAAGTCCTAAGGGGGAGAGGATGTAATACCCCGTAATAATGCATAGATATTTATTTTCGAGCCCGACCCGAATATCTTGTATCCCGAATAAACAAATTCAAATTGTTTTGAACTATGTAATGACTTGATCCCTTCACGGGGTACCTAGGCAACTCGAAAATTTCAATTATGGGTTCAGTCAAACAATAATAAAATAATACAAACAATATCATACAATAACATATCAGAAAACAATATAGAAATGAACGATAGAACCTTAGTTCTTCGCTTGCGAAAAGCTAACATGCAACTTCGGGGACAAAGTTGATTCTTAAGGGGGGTAGACTGTAATACCCGAGATTTTTTCGGCGTCTAAAGGAATAAAATTAGTTTCTTAATCCGATCAAGGTCGAAATATCTCCGGGAAGAAGAAAATAATTTATCACAATCAATTATTGCTCGGAAATGAAACGCCGATAGATTCAAAAATTCAAAATGGAATAAAAGAGGGAAAGGAAGCCCGAAGATATTCCATGGATTAATTCCAAAAGAATTGGAATTAAATTCAAGAAGGAAAAGAATTTTAATTCCAAGAACCCGTGAAGTCGGAAATAATTTAATTAGTAAATTATTGCACGGGAGCCAAAAGACGACGAATTAGAAGCCGACAAATCCGAAACCGACGAACTTAAGATTTCAAACACGAAATCAATTTCAAGTCGAAATAGATTTAAGATAGGAATTGTGATCCGAGAATGACCCGGAAAAATCGAGCCCGAAAATGTAGGAGGATAGAAACCCGAAACAGAGGAGAAAAGGCCCGACGGGATCGCACGGCCCAGTCCGGATGCACGGCCCAGACCAGGCCGCGCGCCCTCCGCGCGGTGGTGGGCTAAACCCCGCGCCAACCCCGCGCCACTACAGAGGCAGCTGGCGACTTGCGCGATTTCGGCGATTTTCTTGCCTTATTTTCGACCCACGACTATGGAAACTCAATCACAATTCGGGGAAAGGGATTTTGGACGATTTTGATGGATCTCATACCCTATAATCAGACTTGTAAACCCTAATCTACTCCCAAAAACAGCCCCCACCTTCCTGTAACACCCCGGATTTGATAACCCATGCCGGGATGCCACCGCCACACTTCCCTAGCAAGACACGGATTCTCCGAGCTTGCTAGAGAGATGCAAGGCTATAGGTATTGCAAAAGTTTTAAAAAAAACAAGTCCGGAATTTATTTAAAATATAATAAATAAGTCTCATCCACACGCATAATAATATTAATAATAATATATCACAGCGGAAAATGTAAAGTGGGCCGACATGGCCAAAACTCGGGTTTTACATGCCCGATATGCAAGTATCATAAAAAGCGATAAACCAATGTTTAAATTTTTCCATCCCCCAAATGCATATGCTCATGCATTTTCTCCATACTCTGAAAAAGAGAAAAACAACAATTTTATCAGTATATAAAATACTGAGTAAGTCGATCCTAATACAGCAATAAAGGGGTTGAATTAAATAATTAAATTTTACTCCTAGGCCTGCATACAAAATATTCCATCCACCAATTTAAAAATAGATAATTTAATTGTATACTTGAACATGCATTAAATTCATAAGTAATAATTTAACATGTTATAAAATTTAAGACATAAATTAAAATGCAAAATTTAAAGACAAGAATGTAACACCCCCATTTTCCCTAAAGATGCAGCGGAAGAAAAGAGCGGGAACAATGGGTGGAGTGCTACCGCCACGTATTCCGGACTGCCCGAAATACGCTAAGGCTAGCATAAATAATTGCAGAAAATCAGAATTGAATGTATATGCTAACCACGTTCCGGACAAGCTAGCATATAATTCACAAAGAAGCTTATATACTATGAGAAAAATAAAATAAGCTTAATAAAAATGTCTGGTATAGCGTAACCAAACGGAGGACTGCATTCCTCAAAGCGCGCAATAACAATAATGGAGTAAATCCATGGAAGTTTTATTTCATAAAAATGGGTTGTCTATTTCATACTCAAAAATACTGTTAAATGCATAATGCATTGTTTAAAACAGTAGGGCACCATATTTTCATAAATGGGATAAAACCCAAATATTTTGTTTATGCTCGATAAATCACTATCTATGCCAAGTAATAGCTTTTTATCCCAATAAGGGGGTTTTAAAATGTTAGGGATATTTTTAGTATTGTGAAGATGTTCGTCATTTTGGCCGTTGTTGCAACATCGTGTCAACAACGCTTTATTATCTTCACTGGAAAAAAGCACAGAATAGTACAGTGACGTGGCATTTCCCCTAGCAGGCCTTAGAAGGGTTTAGATGGGCCTTAAAACCCATATAAATACCTGTCTTCGTCCTTGAGGGATTGAGGATGATTTCAGCCGCAATCACAGCTCCTTTTACAGAGTATTAACTGATTCCAAGCTGTGTTTATGGTGGATTGAGAGCTGAAGCAGAAACCCCCTGGTTTTCGTTGTTTGCAGAAGGCACCAACAACCATCCTGCTACTGGTATATCTTTAGTTGTTGAGTCTTCTACATTTTCATGGGGTAATTGGGATTGTGTTTAGGCATTTCTAAGTTTATTGTTTTGTAAACACAATCCGTGTGTATTGTAGGTGTTTTAGCACCATTGAGCTTAACTTGTTTGATTAGCTAGGTTCCTCAAACACCACCTTAATACCTGCCGGTGAATTGCTTGCATTTGGGTAGATAGTTGATGCTCCCATGTGTTCTTCTAGTCTATTTGGGTAGATATGAGAGTTCATTGGAATGTAAGGGTATGTAAGGTGTGGTTGACCCTTGTTCAATCGGTTTGGTGGAGATCTAGTGAATCCCTGGCTTGGTGCCCCCAGATGTAGATCAGTGGATCGAACTGGGTGATCAAATTCCTTGTGTTCTTATTTTATTCCGCACTCTGTTTGTGTTTGCCTCTGGTTGTGGTTTGCAGGTTGTTGAGACATCGCTCAAACAACGCTTACAGGGTTTTACGTATTCTGATTGGGCCTGTCAATTGGTATCAGAGCGGGGCTCTAACGTTTAGCTGAGTCCGGTCCAATATGAATAGAGAAGGTGGCTCTGTCTCGAGACCTCCTCTGTTTGATGGTTCGAATTATCCATTCTGGAAGAATCGAATGAGGATATTTCTTAAGCATACTGGTGTAGATGTCTGGAATGCTGTTCTATCTCCCTGGGAACAACCTATGAAAGAGGTCCGCACGCCTGCTACTGAAACCTCTGCTGCCATTACGACTTTTGTCCCTGCTACTCAAGAAGAAATGTCAGCTGCTCAGAAGAACAAGGAACAAGGGAACAACACGGCGTTGAATTGTCTATTCAATTCTGTGGATGAATCACAATATCACATCATTTCAAACTGTGAGACAGCTTATGAAGCCTGGACTGCTTTGGAAGCAGCCTATGAAGGATCTGCTGATGTTCAAGCCTTGAAGCTTCAGAGAATTGAATATGCTTTTGATAGTATTCTGATACAAGAAGATGAGAATATTGCTGCTTATCATGCTCGGTTCAAGAAGTTAGTAAATGAAGCTCAGTCTTTTGGTTTGAAGTATGATGATGCAAAGCTGGTTCGGAAGATGCTGAGGACAGTTACTCGTAGATATCAATCGAAGGTGTCCACTCTTGAAGAACTTGAGAAGACCAAATCCTTTACTCTTGAAGCATTGGTTGGTTCACTTCAGACTTTTGAAATGAACTACTTGGAAGAAGAGCCTACACGTAATCTAGCTTTCGAAGTTGAAGATGAGATTCAGTGCATTGACAATGAAGAAAAGGCTTACCTAACCAAGAAATTGGCAAGGATGTTACAGGACAAGAGAGCCAAGAAGCTGAACTACAAGAAAGATGATAAAGGACGTTATCAGCGAGGTGTTTCATCATCCCGTGAACAACCTTCTAAGCACAAGTCAGACAATTCCTATGATAAGAGGAAGGGTTATAAGAAGATGGATTTACCCGATACATTCAAGAATTTAAAGTGCTATGATTGTGAAGGTGTTGGTCATAAAGCCTCTGAATGCCCTACTGCTAAGAGAAGGGTTGGAAAAGCTCGTCAAGCTACCTTAAGTGATGGTGAGGTCAGTTGTTCTTCCAAGGAGGAAGGAGATGACAGCGAGGATGAGGAGATGATAGCCTTTACTGTGAAAGATGTTGTTCTAACAACCGATGACACTCTGTCCAAACATTTGTCTGATACAGAGTCTCATGAATTCGACAGTGATGTTAGTCGATATGATTATGATGAACTTCTTGCAGGTTTTGAATCGGTGAAAGAAGATCATGCAGTTGCTGTTGCAGAGAATAAGAAATTGCTCGATCAGAAGGGAGATCTACTGGTTCTTATTGATGAGAAGGATGCTGAAATCACAAGTCTCAAGGAATCTTTGGCTATTGTATCTACTGAGAGAGATACTCTATTGGAGGAAAACGCTGCATTGCTTGCCAAGACCTAGAAGATAGATAACATGGTTAAAGGCAAAGACAAGCTGGATGAGATCATTAATCAAGGGAAATCACCATCCAATAGAGAAGGTATTGGGTACAAGCGCAACTCTAGACCTAACAAGAAATCTGCACCTACTTTTGTGCGTGCAGGTACCCTTGAGACTAGCTCATCCAAAGCACCTGAGAAAGTTGATTGTCCAGAGTCCCCCAAGAAGAGCAAAGACTGCCCTTATTGTAAATTCCAAGGTCATCCTGTTCAACTCTGTCAAAGACTTACCCAAGATCTTCTTGGTGGTCGCCCGGTTGTTTGGCCATCGCTGGAACTACAGAAGCAGGTCAAACTTACTATGATGTGGATTCCCAAATCCAAGATAGTACCCAAGATGTGCCTTGTTGTACTTTCGGCTCAGAAAGGACCCAATGATGGTAAGTGGTACTTTGACAGTGGCTGCTCTCGACATATGACTGGTAAAAAGGATTTTCTCATTGATTATGTGGAATCTGATTGTGGGGAAGTACTCTATGGAATGGAGCTCGTAGCAAAATCTGTGGATATGGGAAAGCAAAAGGTGCAAACATGGGTTTCTTAACTACTGTGTACTATGTTGCTGATCTATCTACAAATCTTATCTCCATAAGTCAACTTTGTGATGAAAAATTCTTTGTTGGTTTCACTAATGAGGATTGCATGGTTATTGATCCTGCTTACAATTGTGTCATTAAAGGAGTATGATCATCTAACAATTGCTATGTCTTAAAGTCTGCTGTGGAATCAGTCTTTTTGTCACAGGTTGAAACTGCAAAGTTGTGGCATCAAAGGTGTGGGCATATGAATTACAAATCTCTTATTCAACTTAGCAAGTCTGGCGTTGTTCGAGGGTTGCCCAAACTACAGAGCAAAGCCAAGGTAGTCTGTGGTGCTTGTGCTAAGGGTAAACAAATTCACTCCTCTCACAAAGTAGTGGATACCATTCAGACCACAAGGTGCCTTGAGCTGTTGCACATGGACTTGATGGGACCAACAGAAGTGCCTAGCCTAGGTGGTAAGAGGTACATCTTTGTATGCATTGATGATTTCTCTCGTTATACTTGGGTTGATTTCTTAAAATCCAAAGATGAGGCTGTTTCAGTGTTCTCTAAGCTATCTTTAAAGATCATGGCTGAAAAGGATCTCAAGATAAGGCGTATCCGATCTGATCATGGGAAAGAGTTTGAAAATCAGTTGTTCGCACAACTCTGCAACAATCTTGGTATTGCTCATGAATATTCAGCCCCCCACACTCCACAACAGAATGGTGTGGTTGAGCGTAAGAACCGTACTCTACAGGAGATGGCTCGATCTCTCCTCCATGCTAGTAATCTTGGGAAACGTTTTTGGGCTGAAGCTGTTAATATCTCATGCTACATCATTTATCGAGTGTACATGCGACCTCAGACAACCACTACTCCTTATGAGATTTGGAGAGGAAAGACTCCTAACATTTCTCACCTTCATGTCTTTGGAAGTATGTGCTATGCTTTGAAGGATCGAACTATTGTCAAAAAATTTGATTCCAAATCTGATGAAGCCATTTTCTTGGGATATTCAGTGGATTCAAGAGCCTACCGTGTTTACTTGAAGAGAACTTCAAAGGTTATTGAGACTATTAATGTTGTCTTTGATGATGTTAATCTCTCTGCAGGCTCTGTCTCTCCTCATGATGATGATGATGATCCTATTCGGCTTTTTCCTCATGTATCCTCCAGTGCAATTCCTGAAGTAATGCCTCCCTCAGATCCTATTGATGTTTCTGATACTGAAGAAGGTGATCCGGTTGTTGATACAACTGGTGAACAACCTTCAGCTCCAGATTCTCCTAAAAGGAGAGGTCCAAAACGTGGTCCACGAGCACCTAAGTATCACTCTAAGGATGATATTATTGGCGATCCCTCTGGTCCTAGACAGACTCGAGGTCATCAACTTAACATTTCTGAATTGGCAAATATGTGCTTTCATATTATGCATTGTTTTGTTTCATCTATTGAACCTAAGAATGCTAATGAGGCTTTGCAAGATGAGTTTTGGATAGCTGCAATGCAGGATGAATTGCTACAATTCAAACGCAATGATGTTTGGGAGTTGATGGAACAACCAACTGGAGTGAATGTCATTGGCACTAAATGGGTCTTTCGAAACAAGACTGATGAGCATGGAAAGATTATTCGCAATAAGGCTCGCTTGGTTGCACAAGGCTTTACTCAGATTGAAGGCCTGGATTATGATGAGACATTCGCACCTGTTGCTCGCATCGAGGCTGTAAGATTACTACTTGCTATTTCTTGCTCTCTTGGTTTTAAACTGTATCAAATGGACATCAAAACCGCCTTTCTGAATGGCTACATCAAGGAAGACATCTATGTGTCTCAGCCCATTGGTTTTGAATGCCCTGATCATCCTGATTATGTTTATAAGGTCAAGCGTGCTCTTTATGGTCTAAAGCAGGCTCCACGTGCCTGGTATGAACGCTTGTCTACATATCTTTTGGATAAAGGCTATGTGCGTGGTAATGTTGATAAGACGTTGTTCGTACAACGTACAAACAACCATCTATTAGTAGCTCAGATTTATGTGGATGATATTGTTTTTGGCTCTACTTCAGATGATCTTCGAGATGCTTTTGTACACTCCATGCAAATTGAATTCGAGATGAGTATGATGGGTGAGCTCACATTTTTCTTAGGGCTACAGATTAAGCAAACCTCTGATGGGATCTTTCTTAATCAAGAGAAGTATGTTGGCACCATGCTTCAGAAATTCAAAATGGAAGATTGCAAGATTGCTAAGTCACCCCTAGGTCAGCATGACAAGATTTCCAAAGATGAATCTGGGATTTCTGTTAATCAGAAAATGTATCGCAGCATTATTGGAAGTCTCTTATATCTCATTGCTAGTCGTCCGGATATCTCCTTCAGTGTTGGTGTGTGCGCTCGATATCAATCAGATCCTAAAGAATCTCACCTTCGTGCTGTCAAAAGGATTCTTCGATACATTAAAGGAACTCCTGGCCTCGGTCTCTGGTATTCTAAACGTTCCTCACTTGAGTTAATTGGTTATACAGACTCTGATTGGGCTGGTTGTTCCGACGACCGAAAATCAACCACTGGTGGTTGCTTTTATCTTGGTCAGAACTTAGTCAACTGGTATTCTCGTAAGCAAAATGTTGTTGCTTTATCTACTGCGGAGGCTGAATATATTGCTGCTGCCCATTGTTGTACTCAGCTGATTTGGATGCGTCAAATGCTTTTGGATTATGGTATTTCCTTGGATGATTTCCTTATTCACTGTGACAACACCAGTGCCATTAATATTTCCAGGAATCCAGTCCAACACAATCGGAGTAAACATATTGACATTCGATTTCACTTTATCCGAAATTTGGTGGAAGATGGCCTGTGCAAGATTCAGCATCTCTCGTCGTTGGAACAACTCGCAGACATCCTCACAAAGAACTTGGAAACTTCTCGGTTTGAATCATTGAGGCGCAGTTTGGGCCTCTGCTTTTCTCACTAATGGGATATATTTCGGGTGGGCCACTGCAATTCTTGGTTTTCTATTTCTTTTGGCCCAAGCCCAAGCCCAGGGGGAGTTGTCTTAAACCGAATGAGGCGGTTTCTAGTACACTACTGCTCGTCTCCAATCTCTCTCTTCCCTGCACGTCTCTGCAAGTTCTTCCCCGATTCCCCTCTTTTTTTTCGGAAATTTGAATTTCTCTCGCAATGGTGTCTCCTTCCAGCTCCAGTATCAATCCTGATGAAGTTATTGATGCTCAGCCGCTTGCCGTTGATGATTCCATCTATAAGGCTCGTCTTGCTGCAGAACAATCGCCTGGAGATGATCAATTTGAGGACGCTCAGGATGACGTCGATGCCGCTATCGATGACTACTTTGTTGCTGACCCTGATGACGCAGATATGGAGGTCAATCCTGATACTGAGAAGGGTTCTAACCCTCAGCCTACTCCGGACAATGTCGAGACCTCTTCGGTTGGCGCAGATCGAAAAGCGGATGTTCCGACAACAGCAAACCCTAGCGCGGGTGCTGGAAGTTCGACATCTCCTTTGGTCCCTGCCCACGATGCGTCTCCTTCCGCTCCTGTCCCTCCTGGCGCCAGTTCACCACTTTCGTCTTCGGCTGTTGCAACTGGTGATGGGTTGCTAATGTTGGACCCTGAGTTAAATGCTCCGCCTCACTCTGGGAATGCTCAACAAGTTCCATTTGGTGGATCCCCTACTGAGGATGTTCCAACTACTGAGGAACAACCATCTCAGGCTGACACTACTGATGATGTTCCTCTGAATGAGATTAGGAGACAACTTCGTGAGAAAGGGAAGCGCAAGGCTGTTCCGACACCGTCCAAACAACCTTCGAAGAAAAAGTCTAAGAAGGCCACTCCTAAGAAGAAGTCTACCCCTGTTCTCAACGAGACTGATGCCCATTCTCCTCTGTATTTCTCTGCTGATGGAGAAAGGTATGCCTTGGAAACCCTTCACTCTCGTGGTTTCATATCTGAGGAATGTTATGTACATCCATATTATGATCAGATTGGTTTTTCTGAATATTTGGAGAGGAAACATCTTTCTGTTTGGGCTACTTCTCTTAAGCGTTATTCCCCTACTGTTGTTCGTGAATTCTATGCCAATTTGCATCCTGATATCCTTGATCATGTTTCCCCTTGGTATTGTAAGATTTATCTTCGTGGAGAGTTGCTTGATCTTACTCCCTCTGTTTTCAATGAGTTGTTGGAACTTCCTACCAACACTGATATGAACAACCCCTTTGATCTGCTTAATGCTGAGCTAGCTACTATAGCCTCTACTATCTCTGCCTCTAAGAAATCTGCTTTTGGTAGACGTGCTATGAGTCCTTCAGACCTTTCTATGAAATTCAACTGCCTGTTTAGGATTGGTGCTTCCAATTTCTTACCTACATCCAATGCTAGCCAGCTTAGTTCTCACATGGGTAAATTCTTGTTTTCCATTGATGAATGTCCTGAGATCCTCAACTATGGTTACCTGATCATTAAGCATATGTTGAGGTTCTCTCGTGACAAAATTGAAAAGAATACCCAGTTGCCTTATCCTGCTCTTATCACCCTGTTTGCCCATTCTTGCCACTTGCTTGCCTCTAATGAAACCTTCATTAAAGTCAAGAAACACTTACCTTCTGATAAGCTTAAAGGTCTCCATAATGACTTCAAGCTTGGTCCTCAAAAGCTTGGATCTGCTCTAGTCGATCATATCAGAACTGAGCTGCAACAGGTTGAGAAAGAGTTCGGTATTCTGAATGACAAGCAGATGGGCTTGAAGAGAAAGGTTCGAAAGCTGGTTGCCCTACTTCCACATTCTTTTGATGCTCCAGCTGAGGGGGAGGATGACTCTGAGGGTACTCCCTGATCTGCCAAGTAAGGGGGAGTGACAGTGGAAAGGATTGCAGGAGTGCTGGTTGTTTTACTGCTGTTGGAACAACTTTTGTATTTCTGGTTTTCAGACTATGGATATTCTGGTTTTCTGTAATTGGTGGATATTTTTGGATATTTCTCTGGTCTGTTATTGTTGAATACTCTCATGGATATTGGTATGGGATTATCTTTTATGAATGGATGTTTTGTCTATGCCTGTTCTTCTTCAGCTCATATCGTTTGTGGCATGAGTATTTGTTGAGATTCTTCTGCTCTCTGCTCTTATTATGACTCTCTGTGCTTTCTCCACTGTTTTGACTACTTGGCCCGATCATCTCCACAAAGGGGGAGATTGTTAGGGATAGTTTTAGTATTGTGAAGATGTTCGTCGTTTTGGCCGTTGTTGCAACATCGTGTCAACAACGCTTTATTATCTTCACTGGAAAAAAGCACAGAATAGTACAGTGACGTGGCATTTCCCCTAGCAGGCCTTAGAAGGGTTTAGATGGGCCTTAAAACCCATATAAATACCTGTCTTCGTCCTTGAGGGATTGAAAATGATTTCAGCCGCAATCACAGCTCCTTTTACAGAGTATTAACTGATTCCAAGCTGTGTTTATGGTGGATTGAGAGCTGAAGCAGAAACCCCCTGGTTTTCAATGTTTGCAGAAGGCACCAACAACCATCCTGCTACTGGTATATCTTTAGCTGTTGAGTCTTCTACATTTTCATGGGGTAATTGGGATTGTGTTTAGGCATTTCTAAGTTTATTGTTTTGTAAACACAATCCGTGTGTATTGTAGGTGTTTTAGCACCATTGAGCTTAACTTGTTTGATTAGCTAGGTTCCTCAAACACCACCTTAATACCTGCCGGTGAATTGCTTGCATTTGGGTAGATAGTTGATGCTCCCATGTGTTCTTCTAGTCTATTTGGGTAGATAGGAGAGTTCATTGGAATGTAAGGGTATGTAAGGTGTGGTTGACCCTTGTTCAATCGGTTTGGTGGAGATCTAGTGAATCCCTGGCTTGGTGCCCCCAGATGTAGATCAGTGGATCGAACTGGGTGATCAAATTCCTTGTGTTCTTATTTTATTCCGCACTCTGTTTGTGTTTGCCTCTGGTTGTGGTTTGCAGGTTGTTGAGACATCGCTCAAACAACGCTTACAGGGTTTTACGTATTCTGATTGGGCCTGTCATAAAATATACATTTTCATAAATAATACCCCAAATCGTGCTCGTGCAAATGATGCTTTGCAGATCTCAAACCTGAAAGGAAATGGTGACAAGTGTAGAGTCAGCGAAAACAATCGCTGAGTAAGTAGACCCTTACTCCCGGAGGAGATCGGGTTGTAGAAATAATTTAAAGACAAAAGTTATGGTAATGGTATGCTAAAACGAGAATTAATTTAAGCACAGACAAAATCCATATAAATCTAATCCCGTGAAGAGATAATATGACACTATGCGTTACAAAGAAATAAATTCCTCAGCCAACATGATGTGCAGGTTCCCGTTGTAGGGCCCAAATCTCACATACATTCAAGGGTAGTGGTGGAGGTACGAAATTTCCTCAGACCACATTGAATCGAGAAATGGCATCGGGCTGATTTCCATCAGTCCCCGTAAGTCGTGTATTACAGGAAAACGGCGGAGGATTAGCATCTGTCCCCGTAAGTCGTGTGACACAAGCAAACGGCGGAGGTGGCAGCAGCGACCCAAAACTTGGACCAAACCCCGTAAAAATGCGCGCTCAAAAATCCATATGACATTGAGAATAATTGCAAGTATTGTAAAGCACAGTAAAATGGCATACCAATAATCCAAAAGCAGTAGGGAGCTATAAGCATAAATTTAAAAATAAGAAAACGGTATTTAAAATTTATGCTTAAGCTAAATAAATTAAGGGTTACTCCAAAGAGTAAAAATCTACTTACCGTCACCGTGGATGGAATGGACACGACACACGCACGGTCTACGAGCAGATATCCCTTTACAGCTATTTGACTAGCAAAAATTATAATATTAACATCATTTGCTATAATGATATTTTAATGGAAATAATAACTAAAATTTTCCAATTTAATAAATCTTACCCGAGCACTCTCACGGACTAGCTATCTGTACTAATCCTTACTCAGCTCAAAAACTCTTTTGGAACAAGCAGCAAAAATCTCATTCGAATCCCAACTACTAAACTATTTCAAAACTCAAGCCACACTGGAAACTCAAAGAAACTAACTGAATTCGAGATGGGAAATGGCGTGAGAATTGGGTGAGTAGAAGGGGGTTTATATAGAGGTAATGGGTGAAGAAGACAACAAGTTGTCCTCCCTCAAATCAGCTTTCCAGACTGCATTACCACAAATGTGCCCCTGCCCTCATTAATTTCTGTCTGTGTCTCTCTGAAACCGTCCTCCTCTCTTTTCTCTCATATGGTAGCCCCGACAGGTGGCGGCGATGATACCGACGAGCGGCGGCCGGCGACAGCGGCGGTCTTCTCCTTCCATTTTCTCATCTGTAACACCCGAGAAAAACAAATTCAAATTGTTTTGAACTACGTCATGACTTGATCCCTTCACAGGGTACGTAGGCAGCTTGGAACTAATTTCTAAGTTCAGTCACGAAATAAACCACGAAATAAAATCACAAAACAAATCATAAAGTAAAATCACAAAATAAATCACGAGATAAATCACGAGATCGATCGCAAGGACGATAGGAGGAGTTGGAACTAATTTAAACTAGACTACTTAGGCCACGGAAATGTTACGAGCGATAAGCCGAACTCGTAACAAGTTTAAGGTGAAGATGCCGAACCGGAGACGACCCGAGGAGTCGAGCTAACACGTAGGGGGTAGAAAACCGATAGAGGAAAGCAAGGAAAGAACCGACGGAACACGCAAACCGCTGAACCGGCCGGGTCCGGCCGGCCCGCGCCCGCCGCGCGCCGCCGCGCGGCCACCTGCGCGGACGAAGGCGTCGCGACGCCAGGACTGGCACGCGTGCTCCGCGCGGGCGTAGGCGTGGGTGCGCGTCACCAGCGTGCCAGAGGTGCAGAAGGTGTAATCTTTCCTTCTATGACGATTTTCTTGCCAAAAATCCGTCCCCCATCAAGGGCAAGCGGATCAAGGCATTGGGGGAAGCCATAATAACAGCCTTGGGCGCCCGCTACCCCATATTCTCAGAAAACCTAACCCTAAACACTTCCAATCTTCCTCTCCAAGTCAAAACCCCTCCGAACTCACTTTCTGGCGAGCATTCCGGCGACGGCGAGGCGAAAGGAACCAAGCCCTGCCCTCTAGACTCTTGGTAAGCTATTGTACAAAGTTTTAGTTCGTCCCTATAACTCAGAAACTCGGATTCTAACCCTTTTTCTTTACTACGGTTTCACGTCGGAAAACGAACAAAAAGCGATCGGAGAAGTTGGCCGTTCGTCGCAACCCTAGGACGCCCGGAAACCCTTTCCAGCGACTCAAAACTCTAACTAAGTAAGTTAAGACCTTACTCACAAATTTTTGTGGTTTATTGTTGTTTAAAACTCGAGATCTATACCCGTAACAAAAACCGATTTTCAAAAACCCTATTTTCGTCCAATTTCAAAAACTCGCCTAAAACTCGACCTTCGGGAATTCAAATAAAAAACCTTTCAACATAGATTTTGTTCCTAAGACTTTAATCTATCTTGTGCCCAAATTTCAGCCATTGACATTAAGATTTGCTATCCCAAATCTCGCCGTAAACTTCTGTAACAAACCGAACATTTGAAACCATTGACAGATTTCATTACTCGACTTGATGCATGTTTTTCACCCATTTTTAGAATGATTTAACTTTGTATTTCTAAACAAAAGTTGTAGATAAATGTGTCTAGATTATGCATATAAAATTTCATGGATTTTGGAGTTCATTTGATACGTCAAACGGCCGAATTTCAGAACCTGTTCCAAGCAATCCTCTGAGTCTGCGCATGTACAGCGTGTTGTGGTCGATTTTTGAACACCTAAAATTCATTATTCCTAATTTCTTAAAACATGAAAGTTGTTCATTAATGTGTTGTGTATCTCCTGTAAAAAATTTGGATCAATTGTCTTTGAAATGAATTTTTTAACCGGCGTCGCACGAACCTGTGACAAAATCAGTTTTTGAGACAGAAATTATCTTTTGTAAAGAACTCGAATTTTGACTCACTTCGAAACCTTATTCCAAAAACTTAAAACATAAAAGTTGTTCGTGTGTGTGTTTTTGAGCGACTGTGTAAATTTCAGAATTTTTGGTGTAAAAATGAATTTTTAATTAAGAAAGGCGCAAACTGCGTCAAACCGGATTTTTCGAACTAGAGAAAACTCGAACTATGAAACGCGATATCGAATCTTTTGATCCCTTGAAATACGAACTTTCGAAAAATCCCGTGCACTAGGCTGAGCCGATCTTCATGCTAATCATTATCTTTGAGACTGCCTCGTTAGTGGTCTCCTTACTATCTGAGATTGCCTCGTTAGTGATCTCGCGCGCTGTGTTTTGGATCGCCTCGTTAGTGGTCCTACTATCTTTTGAGACTGCCTCGTTAGTGGTCTCCCATTGTTGTGGACTGCCTCGTTAGTGGTCCTATGTTGAGATTGCCTCGTTAGTGATCTCCCGGTATGGTGTCCTCTTCTTAGTTTGCGGGATAAATTATAAAAGACTTGTGTGAGTGTTAATTACGCTTAAATCCTATTTACCATGTTTTTAAATTACGCATTTAAATTACGTCATTAAATTATGCCTTTAAATTTCGCCTTTAAAATTTAGTCTTTTTAAATTATGCATTTTCGTCTTGGATAAATTAATCATGTTTTCCGCTGCGAATAAAATATGAATTTTAAATGAATGCATGAAAAGGGTAAAATCTTTGGATTTAAACCCATGGAACCCCTTAAATTGTTAGTTAGGGATTAACTTACTCGGTATATTTTTATACTGATAAACCGTTGTTATTTTTCTTTTACAGAGTATGTCGAGTGACGCATTGCATATGCACTTGGGGGAAACCATAATGGACATTTTAAATTCTGCATCGTACTGTTTTTACCGGGTCTGTTAAACCCGAGGATTTGGCCATGTTGGCCGTGATTTACTTTCCGCTGCATTTACTCTATTTATTTTCGCGCATTACTACTATCGTATTTTGAGTTAAGTATTATAAATTTCCGGACTAAATCTTAAAATATTTTTAAATCTTTTGCATACCCACAAGCCTTGCATTTCCTTAGTGAGCTCGGGAAGCCGTGTCTTGCTAGGGAGATGTGGCGGTGACATCCCGGCCTGGGTTATCAAATCCGGGTGTTACAAGTTGGTATCAGAGCCCGGAAATTTTTAAAGCTACTACTATTATTTTAGACCATTATTTTCAAAACCCAAATATTATTTTTAAATTATTTATTTTGACTACTAGTATTATTTTAGCCCAAAAGCTTATTTTTACACAGCCCAAAATCTTAGCCCAAAAGAAGTATTAAATTTTTGGCCCACTATAGCGGCCCAACTCTTATTCTTACCCATGAAGTAAAATTATTTTAAAATACATAAATAGATTGCATTTTTAAAATGGGAAAAAGGGGGATTTGCACTTGCATGTTGCATAAGCATACTTCTCATAGTTTTAAATTACTACATACCTTAACCTTACTTGGAAAATGTCTAACTCTAACCTCCCTTGTTGACATTAGATGGCCGAAACCAACGCGAACATGACCAATCTGATGATGAAACTGACCAACGCATACCTCGAGTCCCAACAGCATATCAATCACTTCAAGGCTCGAGTGGGGCATCTAGAGAGTAACGTGGACTATCTGAGACATCTTAGGGAAGCTGACCATCATGAAATAACCCAACTCAAGGCCCAAGTCGCCGAACTCCAAACCCAAGTGGTCACACTCCAAAACAAGGACAATGAACTGATGATGCAAATAGGACACTTAGGAGCTGAGCTGCTGGGCCTAGAGGCTGACATATTTCCTCCGAGCCCGAGCCCGGTGGGGACACCCATTCCCATTGACGTATCCAGCGACGAGGACGATCCCATCGAGGATGTACCTGCCTAGTCACTCTAGACTTAGAGATCCATACTGATGCACCATTGCTATTTCCGTTTCGAATGCTTGTAACCCAAATTTATTTCTTGAATAATAAAAATACAAGCCTATTTTTTTTATTCCATACATTTTATTTAATTCTTCAACTACCATGATCAAAGAGGGGGACCTACAACCCTAGACCCAAAAAAATAAATAAATAAATAAATAAATAAAATAAAAAAATAAAAAAATATAAAAAAATATAAAAAAAATAAATAAATAAAAATAAAAAATAAAAAATAAAATAAATAAATAAATAAATAAATAAATAAGTTTTACCTAAGTTCCAGCAACCTCTACAAACAGACCCCAATAAATTGATACCTATTAAAAGACTAATCTTCATTCAATAAAATTTTCCCCTTGCAAGCAGCGATTTATTTAACATATAAACTCTACCATGTATATCTTATCACACTAGTTTATCTAGGTTCCTTGAAGCGGTTTAGTCAAGCAACGGCGCAAGTATTGTTGGGCAACCCACACACATGTAGATACGATAGGAAGGTAACAGTAAATCCAGAACATCTCAAACCATAAAATAGGCGGAACAATTGAACCATGTTTCTAGACAGCAATAGACTACTAACACATGTCAAACACATAACTAAGCAATAACACAAAGAAAACATAAACCACAAATCCCAGACAATAGAAACGTTCTCATAAAGAGGAAACTAAACAAAGTACGTCTAATGCAGAACCTAAACGGAAACGCAAGCAAGGAAGGGAAAACATCACTGATCAGGAGGCGGGAACTGCCGACGCATGTAGTCATCCATCTGCCGCACATAGGCATACATGTCGGACATGGTGGCCTGCTGCTGAGCCTGCCTCGTAGCAAACGAGTCCATACAGGTCTGGTAGAAGTCCAATCTAGCGTCTATGGCATCGTAACGAGCCTGCCCAGCTGCAAACCCGGCATCCATACCGACCCGCATCTCCTGCATCATCTGCAGCATCTGAGCCATCTCCTGTCCCTGAGGTGCCACTGCAAGAGGTGGAACTACTGGAGGAGGGGGTGGCTGCTCCGGTGGTACGACAAGGATCAACCCGCCATCATCAGGCTGCGGGCGAAGTACAGCACGGGGAGCCCCACGACGTAAGGCGCTACGCCGGGCAGCATAAGTCGGGATACGGTAGCAGCTGCCCGCCACTAGATCGTACGGATCTGTCTTCGGTGTCGGGCGGATCCCCTGCGCCGCGCACAATCCACAGATGAGGTGAACATGGGTAATCACCCTACTCCCTCGTCCTCTCCGCATACCCCGCAAGTTGTCCTCGATACAAGCTCCTACATTCACCGTACTGTCTCGCGCAATAAAGCAAATGGTCTCGTAGACGTGATCCAGGACAATGTGGCTCCGGGTAATCGTCCGGACGCGCCCTAACCATATCTGGGCAAGCTCTCGCCAAGGGGAGTCCATCGTCGTCAAACGCAGCTCATGATCATGCTCGAGCTGAGGAGGCACCACGGTGCATAAGACATCCCACGCAGGAGCAAGAACACGTCCCTCAGGCTGTGGGCGGAATGCGCCATCGTCAGGCAAGCCAAAATAGACATTGATCGCCCGAGCACTGAAGTCGAGATAGCGACCACGAACCCATACCCGAGATAGGTCGTCACCCTCCCCAAGACCGCCAATGTTGGCGATAACCTCCATAGCCAAATAACCGGAGGCAACGCCCTCGGGATGACGTGCAAGCACGGTCCACTGCAAGTACTCCAAGACTGCACTGACCCTGTCATCGCCCAAATGATCAGGGTATATGCCTCTCTCGGGGACGTAAGCCCTGTTTCGACGAAGCTCGTCGAAATAAAAGTCCTGGACAGCCCTTGTCCTAAACCGGAACCTGTCGTGTCGGTGAGGACGCACCTCGTCAGGGAGACCCCTGAGTCTCGGGCCCCGCTGCTCCTCGTCCTCCTCGGCTCGCTCTCGTCGAAATCAGGCATCGCGGAGCGGCATGGCTGGGGCCAACCTCATCAGTAACTCGTCTCCTAGTCCTCGGAGGACACATGAGAGATGCCAAAACGACCCACAAAAAGAGCAACATCCTGCAAATTACCCAATACCAATTATAAGACTAAATTCCACACAAAGGTCAAGCAGAAATACGTAAGGGGCATCAATATACACTTCCAACGTGAATATACCATAAGAACATCAAATCCTACCGTTTGCTAAGACCAACCAGGAGGTAATCTAGACAAAGGATATGCTCAAACTAGTTCCCAAAACCTTTATGGCATTTCGTCGAACACGTTATGTGCGCAATAAACCAAAACCTAAGTTACTAACAACACACGGAAGTTGCCCATAAAACGAAACAATCACTCAAATAACAACACATCATTTCCGTACAGCGCCAAACAACAAAGAAATGAGCTAATAATCACAACCAATAACAACCAAACATCAAAAACCTCATAGTCTTTCTAAAGATTTAAATCCAACAAGAATTTGCTAAAAACGTAAACACATTGGGGCATAAATACAAGCGGGACAACAAGAGTAACATCAATTATCACATATGGTTGCTAATTTGCACTAATCAAGCCTAAAAATAACAAACCCCCAATTTTTGTACATAAACCCTAATTCCTAAATCACTTCACAAATCAAGTCATTCAAAGCATAAAAATTGAAATTAGTAAGTGGGTTTAGTAGATTCATACCTTGGTGAGTGAAATTGAAGTCGAAATCAAGCAAACGGGAAGGTAACTCGCCGGATTTAGAGCGAATTGGGGGTGTGGTCTCGAATGGAAATGGGGGAAGTGGCTCCGCGGAGCGCGAGCCCTATTTTCTCGAATAGGGGGAGCCGCGCGCTCGCCGGGCTGAGGCCCCATACCGTGCGGCCACCGCGCGGGACCCGGAGGGAGTTTTATTTTTTTTCTGTTTTGCTTAATCTCTTTTGCTATACACCCCTCACTCAACCCGAGCATATATTGGCGGTGAGATACAACAACATGGGGTCTCACCGACATCATTCCTGACAAAGACAGTAGAATTGCCTCGCATTCTCTTTTTGTAAGGCAATAGAAAACCCTCGGGACGGAGAAACATAGGAACCATAAGAAATCCTGTGAAGAGTGGGAAACCGCTTATTGACTAGCGTCACCACCCCAATCTGCTTGTATTCACAATGTATTCCGCGACTCCCAATTGAAGAAGTATGTGCACGATCCGACCCATGTACTCTAACCGGAAGAAGTTGAATTTGAGGATGACCTAAGTTATGAGGAAGTTCCAGTGCGAATACTGGACACAAAGGAGAGAGTAACGAGGAATAAGACCGTAAGAATGGTCAAGGTCCTTTGGTCCAACCACGAGACGGAGACGGCAACGTGGGAGTTGGAGGCCGACATGAAACAACGTTACCCTACCCTCTTCCAAGATGAACCGGCCACAGTTATGGGGACATAACTGTATTCTTAAGGGGGGGTGGGGGAGGATGTAACACCCGAGAAAAACAAATTCAAATTGTTTTGAACTACGTCATGACTTGATCCCTTCACAGGGTACGTAGGCAGCTTGGAACTAATTTCTAAATTCAGTCACGAAATAAACCACGAAATAAAATCACAAAACAAATCATAAAGTAAAATCACAAAATAAATCACGAGATAAATCACGAGATAAATCACGAGATCGATCGCAAGGACGATAGGAGGAGTTGGAACTAATTTAAACTAGACTACTTAGGCCACGGAAATGTTACGAGCGATAAGCCGAACTCGTAACAAGTTTAAGGGGAAGATGCCGAACCGGAGACGACCCGAGGATTCGAGCTAACACGTAGGGGGTAGAAAACCGATAGAGGAAAGCAAGGAAAGACCCGACGGAACACGCGAACCGCTGAACCGGCCGGTCCAGCCGGCCCGCGCCCGCCGCGCGGCCACCGCGCGGACGAAGGCGTCGCGACGCCAGGCCTGGCACGCGTGCTCCGCGCGGGCGTAGGCGTGGGTGCGCGTCACCAGCGCGCCAGAGGTGCAGAAGGTGCCAAAAATCCGTCCCCCATCAAGGGCAAGCGGATCAAGGCATTGGGGGAAGCCATAATAACAGCCTTGGGCGCCCCCTACCCCATATTCTCAGAAAACCTAACCCTAAACACTTCCAATCTTCCTCTCCAAGTCAAAACCCCTCCGAACTCACTTTCCGGCGAGCATTCCGGCGACGGCGAGGCGAAAGGAACCAAGCCCTGCCCTCTAGACTCTTGGTGAGCTATTGTACAAAGTTTTAGTTCGTCCCTATAACTCAGAAACTCGGATTCTAACCCTTTTTCTTTACTACGGTTTCCCGTCGGAAAACGAACAAAAAGCGATCGAAGAAGTTGGCCGTTCGTCGCAACCCTAGGACGCCCGAAAACCCTTTCCAGCGACTCAAAACTCTAACTAAGTAAATTAAGACCTTACTCACAAATGTTTGTGGTATATTGTTGTTTAAAATTCGAGATCTATACCCGTAACAAAAATCGATTTTCAAAAACCCTATTTTCGTCCAATTTCAAAAACTCGCCTAAAACTCGACCTTCGGGAATTCAAACCGAAAACCTTTCAACATAGATTTTGTTCCTAAGACTTTAATCTATCTTGTGCCCAACTTTCAGCCATTGACATTAAGATTTGCTATCCCAAATCTCGCCGTAAACTTTCTGTGACAAACCGAACATTTGAAACCATTGACAGATTTCATTACTCGACTTGATGCATGTTTTTCACCCGTTTTTACAATGATTTAACTTTGCATTTCTAAACAAAAGTTGTAGATAAATGATTCTAGATTATGCATATAAAATTTCATGGATTTTGGAGTTCATTTGATACGTCAAACGGCCGAATTTCAGAACCTGTTCCAAGCAATCCTTTGAGTCCGCGCGTGTACAGCTTGTTGTGGTCGATTTTTGAACACCTAAAATTCATTATTCCTAATTTCTTAACACATGAAAGTTGTTCATTAATGTGTTTTGTATCTCCTGTAAAACGTTCGGATCAATTGGCTTTGAAATGAATTTTTAATCGGCGTCGCACGAACCTGTGACGAAATCAGTTTTTGAGACAGAAATTATCTTTTGTAAAGAACTCGAATTTTGACTCACTTCGAAACCTTATTTCCAAAAACTTAAAACATGAAAGTTGTTCATGTGTGTGTTTTTGAGCTACTGTGTAAATTTCAGAATTTTTGGTGTAAAAATAAATTTTTAATTAAGAAAGGCGCAAACTGCGTCAAACCGGATTTTTCGAACTAGAGAAAACTCGAACTATGAAACGCGATATCGAATCTTTTGATCACTTGAAATACGAACTTTCGAAAAATCCCGTGCACTAGGCTGAGCCGATCTTCATGCTAATCATTATCTTTGAGACTACCTCGTTAGTGGTCTCCTTACTATCTGAGATTGCCTCGTTAGTGATCTCGCGCGCTGTGTTTTGGATCGCCTCGTTAGTGGTCCTACTATCTTTTGAGACTGCCTCGTTAGTGGTCTCCCATTGTTGTGGACTGCCTCGTTAGTGGTCCTATGTTGAGATTGCCTCGTTAGTGATCTCCTGGTATGGTGTCCTCTTCTTAGTTTGCGGGATAAATTATAAAAGACTTGTGTGAGTGTTAATTACGCTTAAATCCTATTTACCATGTTTTTAAACTACGCATTTAAATTACGTCATTAAATTATGCCTTTAAATTCCGCCTTTAATATTTAGTCTTTTTAAATTATGCATTTTCGTCTTGGATAAATTAATCATGTTTTCCGCTGCGAATAAAATATGAATTTTAAATGAATGCATGAAAAGGGTAAAATCTTTGGATTTAAACCCATGGAACCCCTTAAATTGTTAGTTAGGGATTAACTTACTCGGTATATTTTTATACTGATAAACCGTTGTTATTTTTCTTTTACAGAGTATGTCGAGTGACGCATTGCATATGCACTTGGGGGAAACCATAATGGACATTTTAAATTCTGCATCGTACTGTTTTTACCGGGTCTGTTAAACCCGAGGATTTGGCCATGTTGGCCGTGATTTACTTTCCGCTGCATTTACTCTATTTGTTTTCGCGCATTACTACTATCGTATTTTGAGTTAAGTATTATAAATTTCCGGACTAAATCTTCAAATGTTTTTAAATCTTTTGCATACCCACAAGCCTTGCATTTCCTTAGTGAGCTCGGGAAGCCGTGTCTTGCTAGGGAGATGTGGCGGTGACATCCCGGCCTGGGTTATCAAATCCGGGGTGTTACATCATCCTTCTTCTTCTATTTTTTTTTTGTTCTTGGTTTGATTTTCTGGATTGATGTGGGTTTGTGAATTTGGGGATGGATTTGAAAGTGGTTTTGAATGGAGAGACGGTGGTGGCGTTGGCTGGCCGCGACGGGGAAGCGGTGGCCATGGGAGGCGGCAGAGGTGGGGTGGCCGCGTGCGGCCGTGGTTTTGGGGGAGGGAGATGGAATGGTGGCCGGATGCAGGCGGAGGGATTCGGTGGTGGTGTCGGATCCGTGGCTGTGGTGGTGGCGGCGGAACCGCCGCTGATAGGAAATAGATGGTGGTGGTGAAACGGTGGCGCGAGGGTTGCCGGAGGCGGCGGCTGAATTCGATGGGGAGACCTGAGATGGTGGTTGTGGCCGGATTCGTCGGAGGGGGTCGCCGGCGGGAGGGAGATGGTGCTGTGGGTGTGGTGGCAAGGGCATGGCCGGAGAAGGAGAGAAAGAGGAAGATGATGGTGGTGGCGGAAGTGGCTGTCGGAGGTGTCGCCGGCGGGCTGCCGGCGGCAGTGGCGGCGCCGGAGGGCGGCGGTGACAGGGTTACAAAATTAGGGTTAGGGTTTGGTTGGGTTTTTGGGCTTAGGGTTAAGGCTTCCCATATTGAGCTTGGTTTGTGTTGGGCTCAATTTAATTAATTTTAACTCATGGACTTAATAGAATGACCCAATCCAAATAATCAATCATGGACTAAATTGCCTTAATTGTTTAAATTATGGACTTAATTTATTTAATACTCCGGAACCGTTAGTCGAGTAATCCAATACTCCACATTCCTTAATTCGGGACCATAACTAATTAATAGTCGGATAATTCTCGATAATTAAATGAGTTAAGCATTTTAATTTAATTATAAGGACTCAATTTTTTTTAATTTATTCCATTTATTGCATTATTTACTCAAATGCTTAAACTCGAGATAACTATAATTTCCTTTGGACTATTATCGCATTATTTGGATTTAATTATCACTAACCTTGAACTCAGCTAATAATCTTTAATTTTTATTTGTACTTTCAATCTCGTAATATAGTATAGTAGAGACTCATTGATCTAATTCACCTCATAGTGGATCTCCAGTTCAACTTAAAAAGACAGTGGGTCTCCTTAACAAAATAATTCGAGTCTAATAACATTTAATCCAATTGTTCATCAATAGACTTAACTCGCTTAATAACTAGTCTCCTTAGCCAAAGTGGTCGAAGTCTTGGAAATTAATAATTGGATAATTCGTTTATTAAAAATTGGGTTGTCCACAAATTTCGTAACTTAGTTGGCTAAGTATTTTTTTTAATTAGGTCATGGTCTCTTAAATTCTAATGACTTACTCCCTTTATGTCCAATAATAATTATTTCAATGCTTATAAATTAATGATCATAAGTTCAATTAGATTCCTTTCATCTAAAAATTAATTTTATGTGAAATTTTGAATGTTCATTTATTTAAATGTAAGTTTTATTTAAAATTTTACGGAGTGTTATAGTCTACCCTCCTTAAAATAAGGCTTCGTCCTCGAAGTCTCACGATAAAACTGGAAGTTATTCTCAACTAGATGTATATCTTTCTAACGCCTCTCTCTCTCTCTCTCTCTCTCTATATATATATATATATATATTTATGGAAAACTCTCGATCAGTTATTATTCTCTTCAGACTGCTTCGAATATTTATCCTTAATATCCTTCCTAACTCCTTTAGTTGCATTATGTATACCCCGCATGTATCACATACCTTCATTATCAAATTTAATCCATTGATGGTCCTAAAACTCTTCACTTGGTCCGTAATAATAAAGTTGGTTGGTCCATTTCTCTTTTAGCACTTTCTTTAGCGGAATTTGCTAACTGCTATGTACTATTTTTCTTTCCTAGGGGATGAAAGTAAATTATTTCATTTAATCATTCATCGATTGTCCATATTTTATTACGCTTCTAAGGGTATCCAGAATAAGTCTAGGGAATTAAATCCAACGATATGTTATTTCTATTATGGGGTTTCATTGATTCAATTTAAATTGGCAGACTTCATTTGAGTACACTATACTCCTTAATAAATCCCACTTGTCTCGTTGGTAAACTGTTGTCCTTAAGAAGAATTATATATTCGTTTCGTAACACTCCGTCGATTTTGCTTGATATACTTGGCCCGATAATTAATTGTTATGCTTGGAGCATCCTTTACATTTTAAAAGTATTAAGGTAAGTTCCTCGAGTTCATCCTAGAATATATAAAATTTAAATCCCTTGGAAATCCAACTCATCTCATCCTTAACAAATATTTACGTCTAGGGTAATACAAAAATCATCCTTTGTTGTACACATGGGAATTTTCTAAGTCCATATCACTTGAAATTTCCAAATGTTAATTAAATGTCCCTTATGGATATCCGACTAATGGTATGCCCAACTTATATTGGGCTTCGAAAGAAAAGACATTGCGTTAAGAGTAGGTTGGGTTCAAATGCATAGTCTATAAAATTTATAGTAAGTATCTTTCTTACTATGTCTTCTTGATCGGTCTTCTTGATAAGTATTCATTTTACAAGTAACAATAACTTTAAATGAGGATTTTACGATTTCCTTGCTTGGTGAGTTATCACATTGATAAATAATAATGGCATTTCCAACTAAGGATTATCCACCATAATTTGAAAATTATGAAATTGAAAAATTAATGGGTAGGGAATCTTCTTCTCTCGAATATAAACTTCGTCCTTGACAATTCAATGTCTTTCATGGAAATATGAAGAACATTAACTCCTCGTAATATAGGCTCTTGTAAATTCTTATTATTTATTTGTTATTATTATTATTATTATTATTATTATTATTATTATTATTATTGTTGTTGTTGTTGTTATTATTGTCATTATTATTATTTTTGAAGGAGAAACCTTTTTCATAACATATTTGGAAATTCTATCAAGGTAGATAAACGTAATTTTTGACTATTCCATCGAGCCTCACTTAGCATGATCTTTTGATCAAACATTGGGTTCCAAGTCCTTAAACCTAGGATAGAATTTTAACGCCTTAATTAATCCTTTAAGCTCTTATTGAGGCAAATTATTCTTGGTAGATATTTAACTTCTATGCCAATTGGCATATAAATTTAGGGGAACTTCGTAAATGTTTTGTAGAACTCGTGGTGAGTTTAAAAATCTTTTGGTTCCATTTCATAATATTCTCGTCTTATCTTTAAGACGACATAATATTTGGAAAATTCTTATTGATCGTCATCCGCATCATCATCTTGTTAACACATAATTCGTGCTCTTGTAAGTCTAAGGTATAAACTTATGTTGACTAAGGCAAGAACGCAAATCGCACTAACGCATAAAATAATTTGCGATACGACGATTTCTTATATAGATCGAGGAAGGGTCATAGACCATTTCAATACCCTGTTACCACTTGGTAGGTACAACTCTGGGGTAACGTTCCTATACCTTTCCAATGGTAAAAATAAAAGTAATTGTGAATATCGTCACCTATTGTAGGCATCATCTTACGTAATAAGGCAACTGAACTGAGAAGCCAAGGAACTAGTGCAATACTAGTAGATTATCCAAAACACGTCTAGAGGTAGATACTAAGGCAAAGCAGTCATAAGATAATCGGAGAGAGACTCTAGCTCGGAGTCCGATACCTTGGAAAATTCTTGTCAATAATATACTTGTAATAAACCAAAATTCTGCTCGTGCCTATATGCATATGTGTGCGTGTCCCCATCCCAAAATTTAACTAAAAAAAATTACTTGGCATAGTCTTTTCAAAATACTTCGTGCAAAAATTTCAATAATTTAAATGCACTACTTCTTAGAGCAAAAACGGCTCTTCAAGAATATTTCTCGTGCAAAAATTGCAATAATTTACATGCACTAATCCGAATGCTTCCAAATACTTTTCGTGTAAAATTTTAATAATTTAAATACACGACTTGTATAGCCACCTGGCTTTTAAAAATAACTTTGGGTGCATGAATTTTAAAAATTTCAGATGCACAATTCCAAGAGTAAAACGCTCTGATACCAATCTGTAACACCCCCATTTTCCCTAAAGATGCAGCGGAAGAAAAGAGCGGGAATAATGGGTGGGGTGCTACCGCCACGTATTCCGGACTGCCCGAAATACGCTAAGGCTAGCATAAATAATTGCAGAAAATCAGAATTGAATGTATATGCTAACCACGTTCCGGACAAGCTAGCATATAATTCACAAAGAAGCTTATATACTATGAGAAGTATAAAATAAGCTTAATAAAAATGTTTGGTATAGCATAACCAAACGGAGGACAGCATTCCTCAAAGCGCGCAATAACAATAATGGAGTAAATCCATGGAAGTTTTATTTCATAAAAAGGGGTTGTCTATTTCATACTCAAAAATACTGTTAAACGCATAATGCATTGTTTAAAACAGTAGGGCACCATATTTTCATAAATGGGATAAAACCCAAATATTTTGTTTATGCTCGATAAATCACTATCTATGCCAAGTAATAGCTTTTTATCCCAAAAAGGGGGTTTTAAAATATACATTTTCATAAATAATACCCCAAATCGTGCTCGTGCAGATGATGCTTTGCAGATCTCAAACCTGAAAGGAAATGGTGACAAGTGTAGAGTCAGCGAAAACAATCGCTGAGTAAGTAGACCCTTACTCCCGAAGGAGATCGGGTTGCAGAAATAATTTAAAGACAACAGTTATGGTAATGGTATGCTAAAACGAGAATTAATTTAAGCACAGACAAAATCCATATAAATCTAATCCCGGGAAGAGATAACATGACACTATGCGTTACCAAGAAATAAATTCCTCAGCCAACATGATGTGCAGGTTCCCGTTGTAGGGCCCAAATCTCACATACATTCAAGGGTTGTGGTGGAGGTACGAAATTTCCTCAGACCACATTGAATCGAGAAATGGCATCGGGCTGATTTCCATCAGTCCCCGTAAGTCGTGTATTACAGGCAAACGGCGGAGGATTAGCATCTGTCCCCGTAAGTCGTGTAACACAAGCAAACGGCGGAGGTGGCAGCAGCGACCCAAAACTTGGACCAAACCCCGTAACAATGCGCGCTCAAAAATCCATAGGACATTGAGAATAATTGCAAGTATTGTAAAGCACAGTAAAATGGCATACCAATAATCCAAAAGCAGTAGGGAGCTATAAACATAAATTTAAAAATAAGAAAACGGTATATAAAATTTATGCTTAAGCTAAATAAATTAAGGCTTACTCCAAAGAGTAAAAATATACTTACCGTCACTGTGGATGGAATGGACACGACACACGCACGGTCTACGAGCAGATATCCCTTTACAGCTATTTGACTAGCAAAAATTATAATATTAACATCATTTGCTATAATGATATTTTAATGGAAATAATAACTAAAATTTTCCAATTTAATAAATCTTACCCGAGCACTCTCATGGACTAGCTATCTGTACTAATCCTTAGCTCTAAAACTCTTTTGGAACAAGCAGCAAAAATCTCATTCGAATCCCAACTACTAAACTATTTCAAAACTCAAGCCACACTGGAAACTCAAAGAAACTAACTGAATTCGAGATGGGAAATGGCGTGAGAATTGTGTGAGTAGAAGGGGGTTTATATAGAGGTAATGGGTGAAGAAGACAAGAAGTTGTCCTCCCTCAAATCAGCTTTCCAGACTGCATTACCACAAATGTGCCCCTGCCCTCATTAATTTCTGTATGTGTCTCTTTGAAACCGTCCTCCTCTCTTTTCTCGCATATGGTAGCTCCGACAGGTGGCGGCGATGATACCGACGAGCGGCGGCCGGTGACAGCGGCGGTCTTCTCCTTCCATTTTCTCATCCTTCTTCTTCTATTTTTTTTTTTTTTGTTCTTGGTTTGATTTTCTGGATTGATGTGGGTTTGTGAATTTGGGGATAGATTTGAAAGTGGTTTTGAATGGAGAGACGGTGGTGGCGTTGGCTGGCCGCGACGGGGAAGCGGTGGCCATGGGAGGCGGCACAGGTGGGGTGGCCGCGTGCGGCCGTGGTTTTGGGGGAGGGAGATGGAATGGTGGCCGTCGGATCGCCGGCTAAACAGAAGCTTACGAAACAGCTGCGGCCGCCGGATCACCGGCAAAACTAAACATTATTGAGATGGTGACATAACGGGAAAAAATTAAAAGACTTAGTCCTTTTCTTTTATGTATTTATTTATTTAAGTCTTTAATTATGCATTTAAATTTTGTCTAAAATTTTATACCATGCTTAGTTTATTATTTATGAATTTAAATGCATGTTCAAGTATACAAATTAAATTCTTATTGTTCTAAAAAAATTTTAATATTATTTTTAAATTATGCCTTTAGTCATGCTATTTAATATGCCATGTTGTTTAAATTATGCATATGCCTTAAATTCTCATTTGTTTTAAACTTAATTTGGCTATGAGAATATGTGTATTAAATTATTGTCTATTAATTAGTCGAATTACATGTTTTTGATATGCATGCTTAAAAATGAGATTTTAATTATTAAAATTTTTAAACCCCTTTATTGCTACGTTAGGAATTAACTTACTCAGTATTTTATATACTGATAAAACCCGTTGTTTCATTTTTCTTTACAGAGTATGGAGAGATGGCATGAGCATGCACACATATTGGGGTTCGGTAACTAAATTAATAATTGTGAATGTTGCATTTTACTAGACTTAAATTATTTACTGTGTGTTTGGCCATGTAGGCCGTATTTATATTTCCGCTGCATTACATATATTTACATTTAGATATTATTTTTCCGCTGCAACTTATTATTAACTTCAAGTTATATACGATGGGCTGTTTACTTATTCAAATGTTTTAAAAACTGAAACCATAGCCTTGCATCTCCCTGGCAAGCTCGAAAAAGTCGTGTCTTGCTAGGGAGGTGTGGCGGTGGCATCCCGGCCTGGGCTATCAAATCCGGGGTGTTACAAGTTAGTATCAGAGCCCGGAATATTTTAAAACTATTATTTTAAAGAGCCCGGAATATTTTAAAGTTACTATTATTATTTTTAAACCATTATTTTAAACCTAGTATTATTTTTAAATTTATTATTTCTAAAACTACTAGTATTATTTTGAGCCCAAAAATTTTATTTACTTAGTGTAATATTTTAAGCCCAAAGATTAATTATTTTTGGCCCAATATTTAATTATCATGATAAGCCCAATTATTTTGGCCAAATACCCTTGTTTTTACTTAAGCCCAAATAATTTATTTCTTTTGGCCCAATATAGTGGCCCAAACCTTTTACCCTTATTCTTTTAAAATATTTCCATGGAATAAATTTATTTTTAAAACCCATGGATAAATAAATGCATGCATAAATTAAATTTTTATTGGCGGGATTGCATATGCATACATACATAATTGTACTAACTTCTTTAATGTGAATTATCGGCGTTAAGAAACACTCCTATATTAGAATTCGACATGACTTTGACTTAGGAGCGCTTGCTAAAGACTAACCTTGCCTAAGTCCTAGATCTCGATCACTTATGCTTAGCGTGCTCCCATCTATTCTCTCTCTTCTTGCCATTCTAACATTTAGACTTTCCTGACTGCTAACGTGCCTTAGATTAGAAACTCATCTTCGCATGCTTTCAAAACGGAAAATGGCACCTAGAGGAAGACCTAGCAATCCACCCATCCCACCCAAGACCAACGAAGAGCCACGACAACCCGACGTACCAGTACAAGACGTTAGTGCACCCAATCAAGGAGGGCAAGTAGCCTCCATACCCAAGAACTTAAGTGACCGCTTGAGAACTATAGAGGAAGCTTTGGTTTTCTTGGGAAATGCACTAACCAACCAAGGGAAGGGCAAGAGGAAACGGGACCACGGAACCGATAATTACTCAGGTAGGAACCATATTCGGGGAGGCCCGAATAGACCACCTCAAGGCAACAGTGGAGGAAACAAAGGGATAGTCTTCAACCATGGTGGCGACGCCACCATGCCCAAAGTGTGGTAAACCACATTATGCGAGAGGATGCCCTAAACCTGGCGCGTGCTATCGATGCGGTCGACAGGGTCACCGACTGCGTGAATGCCGGACTCGGATGGAGAACATTGACAAGCGAGAAGATTTGAACAGGCTGGATTTGGTGAACGCTCAGCAAGGAAATCAAGGAGGAACTGTAGGACGATTGGATGACGACGATCGAGTCAAACTACCAGCTCAATGAGAAGGGGGTCGAAGGTAACGATACCCGAACCTTCCCGAGAATAACGTATAGGCAGTTATGGGGACATAACTGAAGTCCTAAGGGGGAGAGGATGTAATACCCCGTAATAATGCATAGATATTTATTTTCGAGCCCGACCCGAATATCTTGTATCCCGAATAAACAAATTCAAATTGTTTTGAACTATGTAATGACTTGATCCCTTCACGGGGTACGTAGGCAACTCGAAAATTTTAATTATGGGTTCAGTCAAACAATAATAAAATAATACAAACAATATCATACAATAACATATCAGAAAACAATATAGAAATGAACGATAGAACCTTAGTTCTTCGCTTGCGAAAAGCTAACATGCAACTTCGGGGACAAAGTTGATTCTTAAGGGGGGTAGACTGTAATACCCGAGATTTTTTCGGCGTCTAAAGGAATAAAATTAGTTTCTTAATCCGATCAAGGTCGAAATATCTCCGGGAAGAAGAAAATAATTTATCACAATCAATTATTGCTCGGAAATGAAACGCCGATAGATTCAAAAATTCAAAATGGAATAAAAGAGGGAAAGGAAGCCCGAAGATATTCCATGGATTAATTCCAAAAGAATTGGAATTAAATTCAAGAAGGAAAAGAATTTTAATTCCAAGAACCCGTGAAGTCGGAAATAATTTAATTAGTAAATTATTGCACGGGAGCCAAAAGACGACGAATTAGAAGCCGACAAATCCGAAACCGACGAACTTAAGATTTCAAACACGAAATCAATTTCAAGTCGAAATAGATTTAAGATAGGAATTGTGATCCGAGAATGACCCGGAAAAATCGAGCCCGAAAATGTAGGAGGATAGAAACCCGAAACAGAGGAGAAAAGGCCCGACGGGATCGCACGGCCCAGTCCGGATGCACGGCCCAGACCAGGCCGCGCGCCCTCCGCGCGGTGGTGGGCTAAACCCCGCGCCAACCCCACGCCACTACAGAGGCAGCTGGCGACTTGCGCGATTTCGGCGATTTCTTGCCTTATTTTCGACCCACGACTATGGAAACTCAATCACAATTCGGGGAAAGGGATTTTGGACGATTTTGATGGATCTCATACCCTATAATCAGACTTGTAAACCCTAATCTACTCCCAAAAACAGCCCCCACCTTCCTGTAACACCCCGGATTTGATAACCCATGCCGGGATGCCACCGCCACACTTCCCTAGCAAGACACAGATTCTCCGAGCTTGCTAGAGAGATGCAAGGCTATAGGTATTGCAAAAGTTTTAAAAAAAACAAGTCCGGAATTTATTTAAAATATAATAAATAAGTCTCATCCACACGCATAATAATATTAATAATAATATATCGCAGCGGAAAATGTAAAGTGGGCCAACATGGCCAAAACTCGGGTTTTACATGCCCGATATGCAAGTATCATAAAAAGCGATAAACCAATGTTTAAATTTTTCCATCCCCCAAATGCATATGCTCATGCATTTTCTCCATACTCTGAAAAAGAGAAAAACAACAATTTTATCAGTATATAAAATACTGAGTAAGTCGATCCTAATACAGCAATAAAGGGGTTGAATTAAATAATTAAATTTTACTCCTAGGCATGCATACAAAATATTCCATCCACCAATTTAAAAATAGATAATTTAATTGTATACTTGAACATGCATTAAATTCATAAGTAATAATTTAACATGTTATAAAATTTAAGACATAAATTTAAATGCAAAATTTAAAGACAAGAATGTAACACCCCCATTTTCCCTAAAGATGCAGCGGAAGAAAAGAGCGGGAACAATGGGTGGAGTGCTACCGCCACGTATTCCGGACTGCCCGAAATACGCTAAGGCTAGCATAAATAATTGCAGAAAATCAGAATTGAATGTATATGCTAACCACGTTCCGGACAAGCTAGCATATAATTCACAAAGAAGCTTATATACTATGAGAAAAATAAAATAAGCTTAATAAAAATGTCTGGTATAGCGTAACCAAACGGAGGACTGCATTCCTCAAAGCGCGCAATAACAATAATGGAGTAAATCCATGGAAGTTCTATTTCATAAAAATGGGTTGTCTATTTCATACTCAAAAATACTGTTAAATGCATAATGCATTGTTTAAAACAGTAGGGCACCATATTTTCATAAATGGGATAAAACCCAAATATTTTGTTTATGCTCGATAAATCACTATCTATGCCAAGTAATAGCTTTTTATCCCAATAAGGGGGTTTTAAAATGTTAGGGATATTTTTAGTATTGTGAAGATGTTCGTCATTTTGGCCGTTGTTGCAACATCGTGTCAACAACGCTTTATTATCTTCACTGGAAAAAAGCACAGAATAGTACAGTGACGTGGCATTTCCCCTAGCAGGCCTTAGAAGGGTTTAGATGGGCCTTAAAACCCATATAAATACCTGTCTTCGTCCTTGAGGGATTGAGGATGATTTCAGCCGCAATCACAGCTCCTTTTACAGAGTATTAACTGATTCCAAGCTGTGTTTATGGTGGATTGAGAGCTGAAGCAGAAACCCCCTGGTTTTCGTTGTTTGCAGAAGGCACCAACAACCATCCTGCTACTGGTATATCTTTAGTTGTTGAGTCTTCTACATTTTCATGGGGTAATTGGGATTGTGTTTAGGCATTTCTAAGTTTATTGTTTTGTAAACACAATCCGTGTGTATTGTAGGTGTTTTAGCACCATTGAGCTTAACTTGTTTGATTAGCTAGGTTCCTCAAACACCACCTTAATACCTGCCGGTGAATTGCTTGCATTTGGGTAGATAGTTGATGCTCCCATGTGTTCTTCTAGTCTATTTGGGTAGATATGAGAGTTCATTGGAATGTAAGGGTATGTAAGGTGTGGTTGACCCTTGTTCAATCGGTTTGGTGGAGATCTAGTGAATCCCTGGCTTGGTGCCCCCAGATGTAGATCAGTGGATCGAACTGGGTGATCAAATTCCTTGTGTTCTTATTTTATTCCGCACTCTGTTTGTGTTTGCCTCTGGTTGTGGTTTGCAGGTTGTTGAGACATCGCTCAAACAACGCTTACAGGGTTTTACGTATTCTGATTGGGCCTGTCAATTGGTATCAGAGCGGGGCTCTAACGTTTAGCTGAGTCCGGTCCAATATGAATAGAGAAGGTGGCTCTGTCTCGAGACCTCCTCTGTTTGATGGTTCGAATTATCCATTCTGGAAGAATCGAATGAGGATATTTCTTAAGCATACTGGTGTAGATGTCTGGAATGCTGTTCTATCTCCCTGGGAACAACCTATGAAAGAGGTCCGCACGCCTGCTACTGAAACCTCTGCTGCCATTACGACTTTTGTCCCTGCTACTCAAGAAGAAATGTCAGCTGCTCAGAAGAACAAGGAACAAGGGAACAACACGGCGTTGAATTGTCTATTCAATTCTGTGGATGAATCACAATATCACATCATTTCAAACTGTGAGACAGCTTATGAAGCCTGGACTGCTTTGGAAGCAGCCTATGAAGGATCTGCTGATGTTCAAGCCTTGAAGCTTCAGAGAATTGAATATGCTTTTGATAGTATTCTGATACAAGAAGATGAGAATATTGCTGCTTATCATGCTCGGTTCAAGAAGTTAGTAAATGAAGCTCAGTCTTTTGGTTTGAAGTATGATGATGCAAAGCTGGTTCGGAAGATGCTGAGGACAGTTACTCGTAGATATCAATCGAAGGTGTCCACTCTTGAAGAACTTGAGAAGACCAAATCCTTTACTCTTGAAGCATTGGTTGGTTCACTTCAGACTTTTGAAATGAACTACTTGGAAGAAGAGCCTACACGTAATCTAGCTTTCAAAGTTGAAGATGAGATTCAGTGCATTGACAATGAAGAAAAGGCTTACCTAACCAAGAAATTGGCAAGGATGTTACAGGACAAGAGAGCCAAGAAGCTGAACTACAAGAAAGATGATAAAGGACGTTATCAGCGAGGTGTTTCATCATCCCGTGAACAACCTTCCAAGCACAAGTCAGACAATTCCTATGATAAGAGGAAGGGTTATAAGAAGATGGATTTACCCGATACATTCAAGAATTTAAAGTGCTATGATTGTGAAGGTGTTGGTCATAAAGCCTCTGAATGCCCTACTGCTAAGAGAAGGGTTGGAAAAGCTCGTCAAGCTACCTTAAGTGATGGTGAGGTCAGTTGTTCTTCCAAGGAGGAAGGAGATGACAGCGAGGATGAGGAGATGATAGCCTTTACTGTGAAAGACGTTGTTCTAACAACCGATGACACTCTGTCCAAACATTTGTCTGATACAGAGTCTCATGAATTCGACAGTGATGTTAGTCGATATGATTATGATGAACTTCTTGCAGGTTTTGAATCGGTGAAAGAAGATCATGCAGTTGCTGTTGCAGAGAATAAGAAATTGCTCGATCAGAAGGGAGATCTACTGGTTCTTATTGATGAGAAGGATGCTGAAATCACAAGTCTCAAGGAATCTTTGGCTATTGTATCTACTGAGAGAGATACTCTATTGGAGGAAAACGCTGCATTGCTTGCCAAGACCTAGAAGATAGATAACATGGTTAAAGGCAAAGACAAGCTGGATGAGATCATTAATCAAGGGAAATCACCATCCAATAGAGAAGGTATTGGGTACAAGCGCAACTCTAGACCTAACAAGAAATCTGCACCTACTTTTGTGCGTGCAGGTACCCTTGAGACTAGCTCATCCAAAGCACCTGAGAAAGTTGATTGTCCAGAGTCCCCCAAGAAGAGCAAAGACTGCCCTTATTGTAAATTCCAAGGTCATCCTGTTCAACTCTGTCAAAGACTTACCCAAGATCTTCTTGGTGGTCGCCCGGTTGTTTGGCCATCGCTGGAACTACAGAAGCAGGTCAAACTTACTATGATGTGGATTCCCAAATCCAAGATAGTACCCAAGATGTGCCTTGTTGTACTTTCGGCTCAGAAAGGACCCAATGATGGTAAGTGGTACTTTGACAGTGGCTGCTCTCGACATATGACTGGTAAAAAGGATTTTCTCATTGATTATGTGGAATCTGATTGTGGGGAAGTACTCTATGGAAATGGAGCTCGTAGCAAAATCTGTGGATATGGGAAAGCAAAAGGTGCAAACATGGGTTTCTTAACTACTGTGTACTATGTTGCTGATCTATCTACAAATCTTATCTCCATAAGTCAACTTTGTGATGAAAAATTCTTTGTTGGTTTCACTAATGAGGATTGCATGGTTATTGATCCTTCTTACAATTGTGTCATTAAAGGAGTATGATCATCTAACAATTGCTATGTCTTAAAGTCTGCTGTGGAATCAGTCTTTTTGTCACAGGTTGAAACTGCAAAGTTGTGGCATCAAAGGTGTGGGCATATGAATTACAAATCTCTTATTCAACTTAGCAAGTCTGGCGTTGTTCGAGGGTTGCCCAAACTACAGAGCAAAGCCAAGGTAGTCTGTGGTGCTTGTGCTAAGGGTAAACAAATTCACTCCTCTCACAAAGTAGTGGATACCATTCAGACCACAAGGTGCCTTGAGCTGTTGCACATGGACTTGATGGGACCAACAGAAGTGCCTAGCCTAGGTGGTAAGAGGTACATCTTTGTATGCATTGATGATTTCTCTCGTTATACTTGGGTTGATTTCTTAAAATCCAAAGATGAGGCTGTTTCAGTGTTCTCTAAGCTATCTTTAAAGATCATGGCTGAAAAGGATCTCAAGATAAGGCGTATCCGATCTGATCATGGGAAAGAGTTTGAAAATCAGTTGTTCGCACAACTCTGCAACAATCTTGGTATTGCTCATGAATATTCAGCCCCCCACACTCCACAACAGAATGGTGTGGTTGAGCGTAAGAACCGTACTCTACAGGAGATGGCTCGATCTCTCCTCCATGCTAGTAATCTTGGGAAACGTTTTTGGGCTGAAGCTGTTAATATCTCATGCTACATCATTTATCGAGTGTACATGCGACCTCAGACAACCACTACTCCTTATGAGATTTGGAGAGGAAAGACTCCTAACATTTCTCACCTTCATGTCTTTGGAAGTATGTGCTATGCTTTGAAGGATCGAACTATTGTCAAAAACTTTGATTCCAAATCTGATGAAGCCATTTTCTTGGGATATTCAGTGGATTCAAGAGCCTACCGTGTTTACTTGAAGAGAACTTCAAAGGTTATTGAGACTATTAATGTTGTCTTTGATGATGTTAATCTCTCTGCAGGCTCTGTCTCTCCTCATGATGATGATGATGATCCTATTCGGCTTTTTCCTCATGTATCCTCCAGTGCAATTCCTGAAGTAATGCCTCCCTCAGATCCTATTGATGTTTCTGATACTGAAGAAGGTGATCCGGTTGTTGATACAACTGGTGAACAACCTTCAGCTCCAGATTCTCCTAAAAGGAGAGGTCCAAAACGTGGTCCACGAGCACCTAAGTATCACTCTAAGGATGATATTATTGGCGATCCCTCTGGTCCTAGACAGACTCGAGGTCATCAACTTAACATTTCTGAATTGGCAAATATGTGCTTTCATATTATGCATTGTTTTGTTTCATCTATTGAACCTAAGAATGCTAATGAGGCTTTGCAAGATGAGTTTTGGATAGCTGCAATGCAGGATGAATTGCTACAATTCAAACGCAATGATGTTTGGGAGTTGATGGAACAACCAACTGGAGTGAATGTCATTGGCACTAAATGGGTCTTTCGAAACAAGACTGATGAGCATGGAAAGATTATTCGCAATAAGGCTCGCTTGGTTGCACAAGGCTTTACTCAGATTGAAGGCCTGGATTATGATGAGACATTCGCACCTGTTGCTCGCATCGAGGCTGTAAGATTACTACTTGCTATTTCTTGCTCTCTTGGTTTTAAACTGTATCAAATGAACATCAAAACCGCCTTTCTGAATGGCTACATCAAGGAAGACATCTATGTGTCTCAGCCCATTGGTTTTGAATGCCCTGATCATCCTAATTATGTTTATAAGGTCAAGCGTGCTCTTTATGGTCTAAAGCAGGCTCCACGTGCCTGGTATGAACGCTTGTCTACATATCTTTTGGATAAACGCTATGTGCGTGGTAATGTTGATAAGACGTTGTTCGTACAACGTACAAACAACCATCTATTAGTAGCACAGATTTATGTGGATGATATTGTTTTGGCTCTACTTCAGATGATCTTCGAGATGCTTTTGTACACTCCATGCAAATTGAATTCGAGATGAGTATGATGGGTGAGCTCACATTTTTCTTAGGGCTACAGATTAAGCAAACCTCTGATGGGATCTTTCTTAATCAAGAGAAGTATGTTGGCACCATGCTTCAGAAATTCAAAATGGAAGATTGCAAGATTGCTAAGTCACCCCTAGGTCAGCATGACAAGATTTCCAAAGATGAATCTGGGATTTCTGTTAATCAGAAAATGTATCGCAGCATTATTGGAAGTCTCTTATATCTCACTGCTAGTCGTCTGGATATCTCCTTCAGTGTTGGTGTGTGCGCTCGATATCAATCAGATCCTAAAGAATCTCACCTTCGTGCTGTCAAAAGGATTCTTCGATACATTAAAGGAACTCCTGGCCTCGGTCTCTGGTATTCTAAACGTTCCTCACTTGAGTTAATTGGTTATACAGACTCTGATTGGGCTGGTTGTTCCGACGACCGAAAATCAACCACTGGTGGTTGCTTTTATCTTGGTCAGAACTTAGTCAACTGGTATTCTCGTAAGCAAAATGTTGTTGCTTTATCTACTGCGGAGGCTGAATATATTGCTGCTGCCCATTGTTGTACTCAGCTGATTTGGATGCGTCAAATGCTTTTGGATTATGGTATTTCCTTGGATGATTTCCTTATTCACTGTGACAACACCAGTGCCATTAATATTTCCAGGAATCCAGTCCAACACAATCGGAGTAAACATATTGACATTCGATTTCACTTTATCCAAAATTTGGTGGAAGATGGCCTGTGCAAGATTCAGCATCTCTCGTCGTTGGAACAACTCGCAGACATCCTCACAAAGAACTTGGAAACTTCTCGGTTTGAATCATTGAGGCGCAGTTTGGGCCTCTGCTTTTCTCACTAATGGGATATATTTCGGGTGGGCCACTGCAATTCTTGGTTTTCTATTTCTTTTGGCCCAAGCCCAAGCCTAGGGGGAGTTGTCTTAAACCGAATGAGGCGGTTTCTAGTACACTACTGCTCGTCTCCAATCTCTCTCTTCCCTGCACGTCTCTGCAAGTTCTTCCCCGATTCCCCTCTTTTTTTTCGGAAATTTGAATTTCTCTCGCAATGGCGTCTCCTTCCAGCTCCAGTATCAATCCTGATGAATTTATTGATGCTCAGCCGCTTGCCGTTGATGATTCCATCTATAAGGCTCGTCTTGCTGCAGAACAATCGCCTGGAGATGATCAATTTGAGGACGCTCAGGATGACGTCGATGCCGCTATCGATGACTACTTTGTTGCTGACCCTGATGACGCAGATATGGAGGTCAATCCTGATACTGAGAAGGGTTCTAACCCTCAGCCTACTCCGGACAATGTCGAGACCTCTTCGGTTGGCGCAGATCCAAAAGCGGATGTTCCGACAACAGCAAACCCTAGCGCGGGTGCTAGAAGTTCGACATCTCCTTTGGTCCCTGCCCACGATGCGTCTCCTTCCGCTCCTGTCCCTCCTGGCGCCAGTTCACCACTTTCGCCTTCGGCTGTTGCAACTGGTGATGGGTTGCTAATGTTGGACCCTGAGTTAAATGCTCCGCCTCACTCTGGGAATGCTCAACAAGTTCCATTTGGTGGATCCCCTACTGAGGATGTTCCAACTACTGAGGAACAACCATCTCAGGCTGACACTACTGATGATGTTCCTCTGAATGAGATTAGGAGACAACTTCGTGAGAAAGGGAAGCGCAAGGCTGTTCCGACACCGTCCAAACAACCTTCGAAGAAAAAGTCTAAGAAGGCCACTCCTAAGAAGAAGTCTACCCCTGTTCTCAACGAGACTGATGCCCATTCTCCTCTGTATTTCTCTGCTGATGGAGAAAGGTATGCCTTGGAAACCCTTCACTCTCGTGGTTTCATATCTGAGGAATGTTATGTACATCCATATTATGATCAGATTGGTTTTTCTGAATATTTGGAGAAGAAACATCTTTCTGTTTGGGCTACTTCTCTTAAGCGTTATTCCCCTACTGTTGTTCGTGAATTATATGCCAATTTGCATCCTGATATCCTTGATCATGTTTCCCCTTGGTATTGTAAGATTTATCTTCGTGGAGAGTTGCTTGATCTTACTCCCTCTGTTTTCAATGAGTTGTTGGAACTTCCTACCAACACTGATATGAACAACCCCTTTGATCTGCTTAATGCTGAGCTAGCTACTATAGCCTCTACTATCTCTGCCTCTAAGAAATCTGCTTTTGGTAGACGTGCTATGAGTCCTTCAGACCTTTCTATGAAATTCAACTGCCTGTTTAGGATTGGTGCTTCCAATTTCTTACCTACATCCAATGCTAGCCAGCTTAGTTCTCACATGGGTAAATTCTTGTTTTCCATTGATGAATGTCCTGAGATCCTCAACTATGGTTACCTGATCATTAAGCATATGTTGAGGTTCTCTCGTGACAAAATTGAAAAGAATACCCAGTTGCCTTATCCTGCTCTTATCACCCTGTTTGCCCATTCTTGCCACTTGCTTGCCTCTAATGAAACCTTCATTAAAGTCAAGAAACACTTACCTTCTGATAAGCTTAAAGGTCTCCATAATGACTTCAAGCTTGGTCCTCAAAAGCTTGGATCTGCTCTAGTCGATCATATCAGAACTGAGCTGCAACAGGTTGAGAAAGAGTTGGGTATTCTGAATGACAAGCAGATGGGCTTGAAGAGAAAGGTTCGAAAGCTGGTTGCCCTACTTCCACATTCTTTTGATGCTCCAGCTGAGGGGGAGGATGACTCTGAGGGTACTCCCTGATCTGCCAAGTAAGGGGGAGTGACAGTGGAAAGGATTGCAGGAGTGCTGGTTGTTTTACTGCTGTTGGAACAACTTTTGTATTTCTGGTTTTCAGACTATGGATATTCTGGTTTTCTGTAATTGGTGGATATTTTTGGATATTTCTTTGGTCTGTTATTGTTGAATACTCTCATGGATATTGGTATGGGATTATCTTTTATGAATGGATGTTTTGTCTATGCCTGTTCTTCTTCAGCTCATATCGTTTGTGGCATGATTATTTGTTGAGATTCTTCTGCTCTCTGCTCTTATTATGACTCTCTGTGCTTTCTCCACTGTTTTGACTACTTGGCCCGATCATCTCCACAAAGGGGGAGATTGTTAGGGATAGTTTTAGTATTGTGAAGATGTTCGTCATTTTGGCCGTTGTTGCAACATCGTGTCAACAACGCTTTATTATCTTCACTGGAAAAAAGCACAGAATAGTACAGTGACGTGGCATTTCCCCTAGCAGGCCTTAGAAGGGTTTAGATGGGCCTTAAAACCCATATAAATACCTGTCTTCGTCCTTGAGGGATTGAAAATGATTTCAGCCGCAATCACAGCTCCTTTTACAGAGTATTAACTGATTCCAAGCTGTGTTTATGGTGGATTGAGAGCTGAAGCATAAACCCCCTGGTTTTCGTTGTTTGCAGAAGGCACCAACAACCATCCTGCTACTGGTATATCTTTAGCTGTTGAGTCTTCTACATTTTCATGGGGTAATTGGGATTGTGTTTAGGCATTTCTAAGTTTATTGTTTTGTAAACACAATCCGTGTGTATTGTAGGTGTTTTAGCACCATTGAGCTTAACTTGTTTGATTAGCTAGGTTCCTCAAACACCACCTTAATACCTGCCGGTGAATTGCTTGCATTTGGGTAGATAGTTGATGCTCCCATGTGTTCTTCTAGTCTATTTGGGTAGATAGGAGAGTTCATTGGAATGTAAGGGTATGTAAGGTGTGGTTGACCCTTGTTCAATCGGTTTGGTGGAGATCTAGTGAATCCCTGGCTTGGTGCCCCCAGATGTAGATCAGTGGATCGAACTGGGTGATCAAATTCCTTGTGTTCTTATTTTATTCCGCACTCTGTTTGTGTTTGCCTCTGGTTGTGGTTTGCAGGTTGTTGAGACATCGCTCAAACAACGCTTACAGGGTTTTACGTATTCTGATTGGGCCTGTCATAAAATATACATTTTCATAAATAATAACCCAAATCGTGCTCGTGCAAATGATGCTTTGCAGATCTCAAACCTGAAAGGAAATGGTGACAAGTGTAGAGTCAGCGAAAACAATCGCTGAGTAAGTAGACCCTTACTCCCGGAGGAGATCGGGTTGTAGAAATAATTTAAAGACAAAAGTTATGGTAATCGTATGCTAAAACGAGAATTAATTTAAGCACAGACAAAATCCATATAAATCTAATCACGGGAAGAGATAATATGACACTATGCGTTACAAAGAAATAAATTCCTCAGCCAACATGATGTGCAGGTTCCCGTTGTAGGGCCCAAATCTCACATACATTCAAGGGTAGTGGTGGAGGTACGAAATTTCCTCAGACCACATTGAATCGAGAAATGGCATCGGGCTGATTTCCATCAGTCCCCGTAAGTCGTGTATTACAGGAAAACGGCGGAGGATTAGCATCTGTCCCCGTAAGTCGTGTGACACAAGCAAATGGCGGAGGTGGCAGCAGCGGCCCAAAACTTGGACCAAACCCCGTAAAAATGCGCGCTCAAAAATCCATATGACATTGAGAATAATTTCAAGTATTGTAAAGCACAGTAAAATGGCATACCAATAATCCAAAAGCAGTAGGGAGCTATAAGCATAAATTTAAAAATAAGAAAACGGTATTTAAAATTTATGCTTAAGCTAAATAAATTAAGGGTTACTCCAAAGAGTAAAAATCTACTTACCGTCACCGTGGATGGAATGGACACGACACACGCACGGTCTACGAGCAGATATCCCTTTACAGCTATTTGACTAGCAAAAATTATAATATTAACATCATTTGCTATAATGATATTTTAATGGAAATAATAACTAAAATTTTCCAATTTAATAAATCTTACCCGAGCACTCTCACGGACTAGCTATCTGTACTAATCCTTACTCAGCTCAAAAACTCTTTTGGAACAAGCAGCAAAAATCTCATTCGAATCCCAACTACTAAACTATTTCAAAACTCAAGCCACACTGGAAACTCAAAGAAACTAACTGAATTCGAGATGGGAAATGGCGTGAGAATTGGGTGAGTAGAAGGGGGTTTATATAGAGGTAATGGGTGAAGAAGACAACAAGTTGTCCTCCCTCAAATCAGCTTTCCAGACTGCATTACCACAAATGTGGCCCTGCCCTCATTAATTTCTGTCTGTGTCTCTCTGAAACCGTCCTCCTCTCTTTTCTCTCATATGGTAGCCCCGACAGGTGGCGGCGATGATACCGACGAGCGGCGGCCGGCGACAGCGGCGGTCTTCTCCTTCCATTTTCTCATCTGTAACACCCGAGAAAAACAAATTCAAATTGTTTTGAACTACGTCATGACTTGATCCCTTCACAGGGTACGTAGGCAGCTTGGAACTAATTTCTAAGTTCAGTCACGAAATAAACCACGAAATAAAATCACAAAACAAATCATAAAGTAAAATCACAAAATAAATCACGAGATAAATCACGAGATCGATCGCAACGACGATAGGAGGAGTTGGAACTAATTTAAACTAGACTACTTAGGCCACGGAAATGTTACGAGCGATAAGCCGAACTCGTAACAAGTTTAAGGTGAAGATGCCGAACCGGAGACGACCCGAGGAGTCGAGCTAACACGTAGGGGGTAGAAAACCGATAGAGGAAAGCAAGGAAAGAACCGACGGAACACGCGAACCGCTGAACCGGCCGGTCCGGCCGGCCCGCGCCCGCCGCCGCGCGGCCACCGCGCGGACGAAGGCGTCGCGACGCCAGGACTGGCACGCGTGCTCCGCGCGGGCGTAGGCGTGGGTGCGCGTCACCAGCGTGCCAGAGGTGCAGAAGGTGTAATCTTTCCTTCTATGACGATTTTCTTGCCAAAAATCCGTCCCCCATCAAGGGCAAGCGGATCAAGGCATTGGGGGAAGCCATAATAACAGCCTTGGGCGCCCCCTACCCCATATTCTCAGAAAACCTAACCCTAAACACTTCCAATCTTCCTCTCCAAGTCAAAACCCCTCCGAACTCACTTTCTGGCGAGCATTCCGGCGACGGCGAGGCGAAAGGAACCAAGCCCTGCCCTCTAGACTCTTGGTAAGCTATTGTACAAAGTTTTAGTTCGTCCCTATAACTCAGAAACTCGGATTCTAACCCTTTTTCTTTACTACGGTTTCACGTCGGAAAACGAACAAAAAGCGATCGGAGAAGTTGGCCGTTCGTCGCAACCCTAGGACGCCCGGAAACCCTTTCCAGCGACTCAAAACTCTAACTAAGTAAGTTAAGACCTTACTCACAAATTTTTGTGGTTTATTGTTGTTTAAAACTCGAGATCTATACCCGTAACAAAAACCGATTTTCAAAAACCCTATTTTCGTCCAATTTCAAAAACTCGCCTAAAACTCGACCTTCGGGAATTCAAATCAAAAACCTTTCAACATAGATTTTGTTCCTAAGACTTTAATCTATCTTGTGCCCAAATTTCAGCCATTGACATTAAGATTTGCTATCCCAAATCTCGCCGTAAACTTCTGTAACAAACCGAACATTTGAAACCATTGACAGATTTCATTACTCGACTTGATGCATGTTTTTCCCCCATTTTTAGAATGATTTAACTTTGTATTTCTAAACAAAAGTTGTAGATAAATGTGTCTAGATTATGCATATAAAATTTCATGGATTTTGGAGTTTATTTGATACGTCAAACGGCCGAATTTCAGAACTTGTTCCAAGCAATCCTCTGAGTCTGCGCGTGTACAGCGTGTTGTGGTCGATTTTTGAACACCTAAAATTCATTATTCCTAATTTCTTAAAACATGAAAGTTGTTCATTAATGTGTTGTGTATCTCCTGTAAAAATATTGGATCAATTGTCTTTGAAATGAATTTTTAACCGGCGTCGCACGAACCTGTGACAAATTCAGTTTTTGAGACAGAAATTATCTTTTGTAAAGAACTCGAATTTTGACTTACTTCGAAACCTTATTCCAAAAACTTAAAACATAAAAGTTCTTCGTGTGTGTGTTTTTGAGCGACTGTGTAAATTTCAGAATTTTTGGTGTAAAAATGAATTTTTAATTAAGAAAGGCGCAAACTGCGTCAAACCGGATTTTTCGAACTAGAGAAAACTCGAACTATGAAACGCGATATCGAATCTTTTGATCCCTTGAAATACGAACTTTCGAAAAATCCCGTGCACTAGGCTGAGCCGATCTTCATGCTAATCATTATCTTTGAGACTGCCTCGTTAGTGGTCTCCTTACTATCTGAGATTGCCTCGTTAGTGATCTCGCGCGCTGTGTTTTGGATCGCCTCGTTAGTGGCCCTACTATCTTTTGAGACTGCCTCGTTAGTGGTCTCCCATTGTTGTGGACTGCCTCGTTAGTGGTCCTATGTTGAGATTGCCTCGTTAGTGATCTCCCGGTATGGTGTCCTCTTCTTAGTTTGCGGGATAAATTATAAAAGACTTGTGTGAGTGTTAATTACGCTTAAATCCTATTTACCATGTTTTTAAATTACGCATTTAAATTACGTCATTAAATTATGCCTTTAAATTCCGCCTTTAAAATTTAGTCTTTTTAAATTATGCATTTTCGTCTTGGATAAATTAATCATGTTTTCCGCTGCGAATAAAATATGAATTTTAAATGAATGCATGAAAAGGGTAAAATCTTTGGATTTAAACCCATGGAACCCCTTAAATTGTTAGTTAGGGATTAACTTACTCGGTATATTTTTATACTGATAAACCGTTGTTATTTTTCTTTTACAGAGTATGTCGAGTGACGCATTGCATATGCACTTGGGGGAAACCATAATGGACATTTTAAATTCTGCATCGTACTGTTTTTACCGGGTCTGTTAAACCCGAGGATTTGGCCATGTTGGCCGTGATTTACTTTCCGCTGCATTTACTCTATTTATTTTCGCGCATTACTACTATCGTATTTTGAGTTAAGTATTATAAATTTCCGGACTAAATCTTGAAATGTTTTTAAATCTTTTGCATACCCACAAGCCTTGCATTTCCTTAGTGAGCTCGGGAAGCCGTGTCTTGCTAGGGAGATGTGGCGGTGACATCCCGGCCTGGGTTATCAAATCCGGGTGTTACAAGTTGGTATCAGAGCCCGGAAATTTTTAAAGCTACTACTATTATTTTAGACCATTATTTTCAAAACCCAAATATTATTTTTAAATTATTTATTTTGACTACTAGTATTATTTTAGCCCAAAAGCTTATTTTTACACAGCCCAAAATCTTAGCCCAAAAGAAGTATTAAATTTTTGGCCCACTATAGCGGCCCAACTCTTATTCTTACCCATGAAGTAAAATTATTTTAAAATACATGAATAGATTGCATTTTTAAAATGGGAAAAAGGGGGATTTGCACTTGCATGTTGCATAAGCATACTTCTCATAGTTTTAAATTACTACATACCTTAACCTTACTTGGAAAATGTCTAACTCTAACCTCCCTTGTTGACATTAGATGGCCGAACCCAACGCGAACATGACCAATCTGATGATGAAACTGACCAACGCATACCTCGAGTCCCAACAGCATATCAATCACTTCAAGGCTCGAGTGGGGCATCTAGAGAGTAACGTGGACTATCTGAGACATCTTAGGGAAGCTGACCATCATGAAATAACCCAACTCAAGGCCCAAGTCGCCGAACTCCAAACCCAAGTGGTCACACTCCAAAACAAGGACAATGAACTGATGATGCAAATAGGACACTTAGGAGCTGAGCTGCTGGGCCTAGAGGCTGACATATTTCCTCCGAGCCCGAGCCCGGTGGGGACACCCATTCCCATTGACGTATCCAGCGACGAGGACGATCCCATCGAGGATGTACCTGCCTAGTCACTCTAGACTTAGAGATCCATACTGATGCACCATTGCTATTTCCGTTTCGAATGCTTGTAACCCAAATTTATTTCTTGAATAATAAAAATACAAGCCTATTTTTTTTATTCCATACATTTTATTTAATTCTTCAACTACCATGATCAAAGAGGGGGACCTACAACCCTAGACCCAAAAAAAATAAATAAATAAATAAATAAATAAAATAAAAAAATAAAAAAATATAAAAAAATATAAAAAAATAAATAAATAAAAATAAAAAAATAAAAAATAAAATAAATAAATAAATAAATAAATAAGTTTTACCTAAGTTCCAGCAACCTCTACAAACAGACCCCAATAAATTGATACCTATTAAAAGACTAATCTTCATTCAATAAAATTTTCCCCTTGCAAGCAGCGATTTATTTAACATATAAACTCTACCCTGTATATCTTATCACACTAGTTTATCTAGGTTCCTTGAAGCGGTTTAGTCAAGCAACGGCGCAAGTATTGTTGGGCAACCCACACACATGTAGATACGATAGGAAGGTAACAGTAAATCCAGAACATCTCAAACCATAAAATAGGCGGAACAATTGAACCATGTTTCTAGACAGCAATAGACTACTAACACATGTCAAACACATAACTAAGCAATAACACAAAGAAAACATAAACCACAAATCCCAGACAACAGAAACGTTCTCATAAAGAGGAAACTAAACAAAGTACGTCTAATGCAGAACCTAAACGGAAACGCAAGCAAGGAAGGGAAAACATCACTGATCAGGAGGCGGGAACTGCCGACGCATGTAGTCATCCATCTGCCGCACATAGGCATACATGTCGGACATGGTGGCCTGCTGCTGAGCCTGCCTCGTAGCAAACGAGTCCATACAGGTCTGGTAGAAGTCCAATCTAGCGTCTATGGCATCGTAACGAGCCTGCCCAGCTGCAAACCCGGCATCCATACCGACCCGCATCTCCTGCATCATCTGCAGCATCTGAGCCATCTCCTGTCCCTGAGGTGCCACTGCAAGAGGTGGAACTACTGGAGGAGGGGGTGGCTGCTCCGGTGGTACGACAAGGATCAACCCGCCATCATCAGGCTGCGGGCGAAGTACAGCACGGGGAGCCCCACGACGTAAGGCGCTACGCCGGGAAGCATAAGTCGGGATACGGTAGCAGCTGCCCGCCACTAGATCGTACGGATCTGTCTCCGGTGTCGGGCGGATCCCCTGCGCCGCGCACAATCCACAGATGAGGTGAACATGGGTAATCACCCTACTCCCTCGTCCTCTCCGCATACCCCGCAAGTTGTCCTCGATACAAGCTCCTACATTCACCCTACCGTCTCGCGCAATAAAGCAAATGGTCTCGTAGACGTGATCCAGGACAATGTGGCTCCGGGTAATCGTCCGGACGCGCCCTAGCCATATCTGGGCAAGCTCTCGCCAAGGGGAGTCCATCGTCGTCAAACGCAGCTCATGATCATGCTCGAGCTGAGGAGGCACCACGGTGCATAAGACATCCCACGCAGGAGCAAGAACACGTCCCTCAGGCTGTGGGCGGAATGCGCCATCGTCAGGCAAGCCAAAATAGACATTGATCGCCCGAGCACTGAAGTCGAGATAGCGACCACGAACCCATACCCGAGATAGGTCGTCACCCTCCCCAAGACCGCCAATGTTGGCGATAACCTCCATAGCCAAATAACCGGAGGCAACGCCCTCGGGATGACGTGCAAGCACGGTCCACTGCAAGTTCTCCAAGACTGCACTGACCCTGTCATCGCCCAAATGATCAGGGTATATGCCTCTCTCGGGGACGTAAGCCCTGTTTCGACGAAGCTCGTCGAAATAAAAGTCCTGGGCAGCCCTTGTCCTAAACCGGAACCTGTCGTGTCGGTGAGGACGCACCTCGTCAGGGAGACCCCTGAGTCTCGGGCCCCGCTGCTCCTCGTCCTCCTCTGGCTCGCTCTCGTCGAAATCAGGCATCGCGGAGCGGCATGGCTGGGGCCAGCCTCATCAGTAACTCGTCTCCTAGTCCTCGGAGGACACATGAGAGATGCCAAAACGACCCACAAAAAGAGCAACATCCTGCAAATTACCCAATACCAATTATAAGACTAAATTCCACACAAAGGTCAAGCAGAAATACGTAAGGGGCATCAATATACACTTCCAACGTGAATATACCATAAGAACATCAAATCCTACCGTTTGCTAAGACCAACCAGGAGGTAATCTAGACAAAGGATATGCTCAAACTAGTTCCCAAAACCTTTATGGCATTTCGTCGAACACGTTATGTGCGCAATAAACCAAAACCTAAGTTACTAACAACACACGGAAGTTGCCCATAAAACGAAACAATCACTCAAATAACAACACATCATTTCCGTACAGCGCCAAACAACAAAGAAATGAGCTAATAATCACAACCAATAACAACCAAACATCAAAAACCTCATAGTCTTTCTAAAGATTTAAATCCAACAAGAATTTGCTAAAAACGTAAACACATTGGGGCATAAATACAAGCGGGACAACAAGAGTAACATCAATTATCACATATGGTTGCTAATTTGCACTAATCAAGCCTAAAAATAACAAACCCCCAATTTTTGTACATAAACCCTAATTCCTAAATCACTTCACAAATCAAGTCATTCAAAGCATAAAAATTGAAATTAGTAAGTGGGTTTAGTAGATTCATACCTTGGTGAGTGAAATTGAAGTCGAAATCAAGCAAACGGGAAGGTAACTCGCCGGATTTAGAGCGAATTGGGGGTGTGGTCTCGAATGGAAATGGGGGAAGTGGCTCCGCGGAGCGCGAGCCCTATTTTCTCGAATAGGGGGAGCCGCGCGCTCGCCGGGCTGAGGCCCCATACCGCGCGGCCACCGCGCGGGACCCGGAGGGAGTTTTATTTTTTTCTGTTTTGCTTAATCTCTTTTGCTATACACCCCTCACTCAACCCGAGCATATATTGGCGGTGAGATACAACAACATGGGGTCTCACCGACATCATTCCTGACAAAGACAGTAGAATTGCCTCGCATTCTCTTTTTGTAAGGCAATAGAAAACCCTCGGGATGGAGAAACATAGGAACCATAAGAAATCCTGTGAAGAGTGGGAAACCGCTTATTGACTAGCGTCACCACCCCAATCTGCTTGTATTCACAATGTATTCCGCAACTCCCAATTGAAGAAGTATGTGCACGATCCGACCCATGTACTCTAACCGGAAGAAGTTGAATTTGAGGATGACCTAAGTTATGAGGAAGTTCCAGTGCGAATACTGGACACAAAGGAGAGAGTAACGAGGAATAAGACCGTAAGAATAGTCAAGGTCCTTTGGTCCAACCACGAGACGGAGACGGCAACGTGGGAGTTGGAGGCCGACATGAAACAACGTTACCCTACCCTCTTCCAAGATGAACTGGCCACAGTTATGGGGACATAACTGTATTCTTAAGGGGGGGGGGGAGGATGTAACACCCGAGAAAAACAAATTCAAATTGTTTTGAACTACGTCATGACTTGATCCCTTCACAGGGTACGTAGGCAGCTTGGAACTAATTTCTAAGTTCAGTCACGAAATAAACCACGAAATAAAATCACAAAACAAATCATAAAGTAAAATCACAAAATAAATCACGAGATAAATCACGAGATCGATCGCAAGGACGATAGGAGGAGTTGGAACTAATTTAAACTAGACTACTTAGGCCACGGAAATGTTACGAGCGATAAGCCGAACTCGTAACAAGTTTAAGGGGAAGATGCCGAACCGGAGACGACCCGAGGATTCGAGCTAACACGTAGGGGGTAGAAAACCGATAGAGGAAAGCAAGGAAAGACCCGACGGAACACGCGAACCGCTGAACCGGGCCGGTCCAGCCGGCCCGCGCCCGCCGCGCGGCCACCGCGCGGACGAAGGCGTCGCGACGCCAGGCCTGGCACGCGTGCTCCGCGCGGGCGTAGGCGTGGGTGCACGTCACCAGCGCGCCAGAGGTGCAGAAGGTGCCAAAAATCCGTCCCCCATCAAGGGCAAGCGGATCAAGGCATTGGGGGAAGCCATAATAACAGCCTTGGGCGCCCCCTACCCCATATTCTCAGAAAACCTAACCCTAAACACTTCCAATCTTCCTCTCCAAGTCAAAACCCCTCCGAACTCACTTTCCGGCGAGCATTCCGGCGACGGCGAGGCGAAAGGAACCAAGCCCTGCCCTCTAGACTCTTGGTAAGCTATTGTACAAAGTTTTAGTTCGTCCCTATAACTCAGAAACTCGGATTCTAACCCTTTTTCTTTACTACGGTTTCCCGTCGGAAAACGAACAAAAAACGATCGGAGAAGTTGGCCGTTCGTCGCAACCCTAGGACGCCCGAAAACCCTTTCCAGCGACTCAAAACTCTAACTAAGTAAATTAAGACCTTACTCACAAATGTTTGTGGTATATTGTTGTTTAAAATTCGAGATCTATACCCGTAACAAAAACCGATTTTCAAAAACCCTATTTTCGTCCAATTTCAAAAACTAGCCTAAAACTCGACCTTCGGGAATTCAAACCGAAAACCTTTCAACATAGATTTTGTTCCTAAGACTTTAATCTATCTTGTGCCCAACTTTCAGCCATTGACATTAAGATTTGCTATCCCAAATCTCGCCGTAAACTTTCTGTGACAAACCGAACATTTGAAACCATTGACAGATTTCATTACTCGACTTGATGCATGTTTTTCACCCGTTTTTACAATGATTTAACTTTGCATTTCTAAACAAAAGTTGTAGATAAATGATTCTAGATTATGCATATAAAATTTCATGGATTTTGGAGTTCATTTGATACGTCAAACGGCCGAATTTCAGAACCTGTTCCAAGCAATCCTTTGAGTCCGCGCGTGTACAGCTTGTTGTGGTCGATTTTTGAACACCTAAAATTCATTATTCCTAATTTCTTAACACATGAAAGTTGTTCATTAATGTGTTTTGTATCTCCTGTAAAACGTTCGGATCAATTGGCTTTGAAATGAATTTTTAATCGGCGTCGCACGAACCTGTGACGAAATCAGTTTTTGAGACAGAAATTATCTTTTGTAAAGAACTCGAATTTTGACTCACTTTGAAACCTTATTTCCAAAAACTTAAAACATGAAAGTTGTTCGTGTGTGTGTTTTTGAGCTACTGTGTAAATTTCAGAATTTTTGGTGTAAAAATAAATTTTTAATTAAGAAAGGCGCAAACTGCGTCAAACCGGATTTTTCGAACTAGAGAAAACTCGAACTATGAAACGCGATATCGAATCTTTTGATCACTTGAAATACGAACTTTCGAAAAATCCCGTGCACTAGGCTGAGCCGATCTTCATGCTAATCATTATCTTTGAGACTACCTCGTTAGTGGTCTCCTTACTATCTGAGATTGCCTCGTTAGTGATCTCGCGCGTTGTGTTTTGGATCGCCTCGTTAGTGGTCCTACTATCTTTTGAGACTGCCTCGTTAGTGGTCTCCCATTGTTGTGGACTGCCTCGTTAGTGGTCCTATGTTGAGATTGCCTCGTTAGTGATCTCCTGGTATGGTGTCCTCTTCGTAGTTTGCGGGATAAATTATAAAAGACTTGTGTGAGTGTTAATTACGCTTAAATCCTATTTACCATGTTTTTAAACTACGCATTTAAATTACGTCATTAAATTATGCCTTTAAATTCCGCCTTTAATATTTAGTCTTTTTAAATTATGCATTTTCGTCTTGGATAAATTAATCATGTTTTCCGCTGCGAATAAAATATGAATTTTAAATGAATGCATGAAAAGGGTAAAATCTTTGGATTTAAACCCATGGAACCCCTTAAATTGTTAGTTAGGGATTAACTTACTCGGTATATTTTTATACTGATAAACCGTTGTTATTTTTCTTTTACAGAGTATGTCGAGTGACGCATTGCATATGCACTTGGGGGCAACCATAATGGACATTTTATATTCTGCATCGTACTGTTTTTACCGGGTCTGTTAAACCCGAGGATTTGGCCATGTTGGCCCTGATTTACTTTCCGCTGCATTTACTCTATTTGTTTTCGCGCATTACTACTATCGTATTTTGAGTTAAGTATTATAAATTTCCGGACTAAGTCTTCAAATGTTTTTAAATCTTTTGCATACCCACAAGCCTTGCATTTCCTTAGTGAGCTCGGGAAGCCGTGTCTTGCTAGGGAGATGTGGCGGTGACATCCCGGCCTGGGTTATCAAATCCGGGGTGTTACATCATCCTTCTTCTTCTATTTTTTTTTTTTTTGTTCTTGGTTTGATTTTCTGGATTGATGTGGGTTTGTGAATTTGGGGATGGATTTGAAAGTGGTTTTGAATGGAGAGACGGTGGTGGCGTTGGCTGGCCGCGACGGGGAAGCGGTGGCCATGGGAGGCGGCAGAGGTGGGGTGGCCGCGTGCGGCCGTGGTTTTGGGGGAGGGAGATGGAATGGTGGCCGGATGCAGGCGGAGGGATTCGGTGGTGGTGTCGGATCCGTGGCTGTGGTGGTGGCGGCGGAACCGCCGCTGATAGGAAATAGATGGTGGTGGTGAAACGGTGGCGCGAGGGTTGCCGGAGGCGGCGGCTGAATTCGATGGGGAGACCTGAGATGGTGGTTGTGGCCGGATTCGTCGGAGGGGGTCGCCGGCGGGAGGGAGATGGTGCTGTGGGTGTGGTGGCAAGGGCATGGCCGGAGAAGGAGAGAAAGAGGAAGATGATGGTGGTGGCGGAAGTGGCTGTCGGAGGTGTCGCCGGCGGGCTGCCGGCGGCAGTGGCGGCGCCGGAGGGCGGCGGTGACAGGGTTACAAAATTAGGGTTAGGGTTTGGTTGGGTTTTTGGGCTTAGGGTTAAGGCTTCCCATATTGAGCTTGGTTTGTGTTGGGCTCAATTTAATTAATTTTAACTCATGGACTTAATAGAATGACCCAATCCAAATAATCAATCATGGACTAAATTGCCTTAATTGTTTAAATTATGGACTTAATTTATTTAATAATCCGGAACCGTTAGTCGAGTAATCCAATACTCCACATTCCTTAATTCGGGACCATAACTAATTAATAGTCGGATAATTCTCGATAATTAAATGAGTTAAGCATTTTAATTTAATTATAAGGACTCAATTTTTTTTAATTTATTCCATTTATTGCATTATTTACTCAAATGCTTAAACTCGAGATAACTATAATTTCCTTTGGACTATTATCGCATTATTTGGATTTAATTATCACTAACCTTGAACTCAGCTAATAATCTTTAATTTTTATTTGTACTTTCAATCTCGTAATATAGTATAATAGAGACTCATTGATCTAATTCACCTCATAGTGGATCTCCAGTTCAACTTAAAAAGACAGTGGGTCTCCTTAACAAAATAATTCGAGTCTAATAACATTTAATCCAATTGTTCATCAATAGACTTAACTCGCATAATAACTAGTCTCCTTAGCCAAAGTGGTCGAAGTCTTGGAAATTAATAATTGGATAATTCGTTTATTAAAAATTGGGTTGTCCACAAATTTCGTAACTTAGTTGGCTAAGTATTTTTTTTAATTAGGTCATGGTCTCTTAAATTCTAATGACTTACTCCCTTTATGTCCAATAATAATTATTTCAATGCTTATAAATTAATGATCATACGTTCAATTAGATTCCTTTCATCTAAAAATTAATTTTATGTGAAATTTTGAATGTTCATTTATTTAAATGTAAGTTTTATTTAAAATTTTACGGAGTGTTATAGTCTACCCTCCTTAAAATAAGGCTTCGTCCTCGAAGTCTCACGATAAAACTGGAAGTTATTCTCAACTAGATGTATATCTTTCTAACGCCTCTCTCTCTCTCTCTCTCTCTCTATATATATATATATATATTTATGGAAAACTCTCGATCAGTTATTATTCTCTTCAGACTGCTTCGAATATTTATCCTTAATATCCTTCCTAACTCCTTTAGTTGCATTCTGTATACCCCGCATGTATCACATACCTTCATTATCAAATTTAATCCATTGATGGTCCTAAAACTTTTCACTTGGTCCGTAATAATAAAGTTGGTTGGTCCATTTCTCTTTTAGCACTTTCTTTAGCGGAATTTGCTAACTGCTATGTACTATTTTTCTTTCCTAGGGGATGAAAGTAAATTATTTCATTTAATCATTATCGATTGTCCATATTTTATTACGCTTCTAAGGGTATCCAGAATAAGTCTAGGGAATTAAATCCAACGATATGTTATTTCTATTATGGGGTTTCATTGATTCAATTTAAATTGGCAGACTTCATTTGAGTACACTATACTCCTTAATAAATCCCACTTGTCTCGTTGGTAAACTGTTGTCCTTAAGAAGAATTATATATTCGTTTCGTAACACTCCGTCGATTTTGCTTGATATACTTGGCCCGATAATTAATTGTTATGCTTGGAGCATCCTTTACATTTTAAAAGTATTAAGGTAAGTTCCTCGAGTTCATCCTAGAATATATAAAATTTAAATCCCTTGGAAATCCAACTCATCTCATCCTTAACAAATATTTACGTCTAGGGTAATACAAAAATCATCCTTTGTTGTACACATGGGAATTTTCTAAGTCCATATCACTTGAAATTTCCAAATGTTAATTAAATGTCCCTTATGGATATCCGACTAATGGTATGCCCAACTTATATTGGGCTTCGAAAGAAAAGACATTGCGTTATATAAGAGTAGGTTGGGTTCAAATGCATAGTCTATAAAATTTATAGTAAGTATCTTTCTTACTATGTCTTCTTGATCGGTCTTCTTGATAAGTATTCATTTTACAAGTAACAATAACTTTAAATGAGGATTTTACGATTTCCTTGCTTGGTGAGTTATCACATTGATAAATAATAATGGCATTTCCAACTAAGGATTATCCACCATAATTTGAAAATTATGAAATTGAAAAATTAATGGGTAGGGAATCTTCTTCTCTCGATTATAAACTTCGTCCTTGACAATTCAATGTCTTTCATGGAAATATGAAGAACATTAACTCCTCGTAATATAGGCTCTTGTAAATTCTTATTATTTATTTGTTATTATTATTATTATTATTATTATTATTATTATTATTATTATTATTATTATTATTATTGTTATTATTGTCATTATTATTATTTTTGAAGGAGAAACCTTTTTCATAACATATTTGGAAATTCTATCAAGGTAGATAAACGTAATTTTTGACTATTCCATCGAGCCTCACTTAGCATGATCTTTTGATCAAACATTGGGTTCCAAGTCCTTAAACCTAGGATAGAATTTTAACGCCTTAATTAATCCTTTAAGCTCTTATTGAGGCAAATTATTCTTGGTAGATATTTAACTTCTATGCCAATTGGCATATAAATTTAGGGGAACTTCGTAAATGTTTTGTAGAACTCGTGGTGAGTTTAAAAATCTTTTGGTTCCATTTCATAATATTCTCGTCTTATCTTTAAGACGACATAATATTTGGAAAATTCTTATTGATCGTCATCCGCATCATCATCTTGTTAACACATAATTCGTGCTCTTGTAAGTCTAAGGTATAAACTTATGTTGACTAAGGCAAGAACGCAAATCGCACCAACGCATAAAATAATTTGCGATACGACGATTTCTTATATAGATCGAGGAAGGGTCATAGACCATTTCAATACCCTGTTACCACTTGGTAGGTACAACTCTGGGGTAACGTTCCTATACCTTTCCAATGGTAAAAATAAAAGTAATTGTGAATATCGTCACCTATTGTAGGCATCATCTTACGTAATAAGGCAACTGAACTGAGAAGCCAAGGAACTAGTGCAATACTAGTAGATTATCCAAAACACGTCTAGAGGTAGATACTAAGGCAAAGCAGTCATAAGATAATCGGAGAGAGACTCTAGCTCGGAGTCCGATACCTTGGAAAATTCTTGTCAATAATATACTTGTAATAAACCAAAATTCTGCTCGTGCCTATATGCATATGTGTGCGTGTCCCCATCCCAAAATTTAACTAAAAAAATTACTTGGCATAGTCTTTTCAAAATACTTCGTGCAAAAATTTCAATAATTTAAATGCACTACTTCTTAGAGCAAAAACGGCTCTTCAAGAATATTTCTCGTGCAAAAATTGCAATAATTTACATGCACTAATCCTAATGCTTCCAAATACTTTTCGTGTAAAATTTTAATAATTTAAATACACGACTTGTATAGCCACCTGGCTTTTAAAAATACTTTGGGTGCATGAATTTTAAAAATTTCAGATGCACAATTCCAAGAGTAAAACGCTCTGATACCAGTCTGTAACACCCCCATTTTCCCTAAAGATGCAGCGGAAGAAAAGAGCGGGAATAATGGGTGGGGTGCTACCGCCACGTATTCCGAACTGCCCGAAATACGCTAAGGCTAGCATAAATAATTGCAGAAAATCAGAATTGAATGTATATGCTAACCACGTTCCGGACAAGCTAGCATATAATTCACAAAGAAGCTTATATACTATGAGAAGTATAAAATAAGCTTAATAAAAATGTTTGGTATAGCATAACCAAACGGAGGACAGCATTCCTCAAAGCGCGCAATAACAATAATGGAGTAAATCCATGGAAGTTTTATTTCATAAAAAGGGGTTGTCTATTTCATACTCAAAAATACTGTTAAACGCATAATGCATTGTTTAAAACAGTAGGGCACCATATTTTCATAAATGGGATAAAACCCAAATATTTTGTTTATGCTCGATAAATCACTATCTATGCCAAGTAATAGCTTTTTATCCCAAAAAGGGGGTTTTAAAATATATATTTTCATAAATAATACCCCAAATCGTGCTCGTGCAGATGATGCTTTGCAGATCTCAAACCTGAAAGGAAATGGTGACAAGTGTAGAGTCAGCGAAAACAATCGCTGAGTAAGTAGACCCTTACTCCCGAAGGAGATCGGGTTGCAGAAATAATTTAAAGACAACAGTTATGGTAATGGTATGCTAAAACGAGAATTAATTTAAGCACAGACAAAATCCATATAAATCTAATCCCGGGAAGAGATAACATGACACTATGCGTTACCAAGAAATAAATTCCTCAGCCAACATGATGTGCAGGTTCCCGTTGTAGGGCCCAAATCTCACATACATTCAAGGGTTGTGGTGGAGGTACGAAATTTCCTCAGACCACATTGAATCGAGAAATGGCATCGGGCTGATTTCCATCAGTCCCCGTAAGTCGTGTATTACAGGCAAACGGCGGAGGATCAGCATTTGTCCCCGTAAGTCGTGTAACACAAGCAAACGGCGGAGGTGGCAGCAGCGACCCAAAACTTGGACCAAACCCCGTAACAATGCGCGCTCAAAAATCCATAGGACATTGAGAATAATTGCAAGTATTGTAAAGCACAGTAAAATGGCATACCAATAATCCAAAAGCAGTAGGGAGCTATAAACATAAATTTAAAAATAAGAAAACGGTATATAAAATTTATGCTTAAGCTAAATAAATTAAGGCTTACTCCAAAGAGTAAAAATATACTTACCGTCACTGTGGATGGAATGGACACGACACACACACGGTCTACGAGCAGATATCCCTTTACAGCTATTTGACTAGCAAAAATTATAATATTAACATCATTTGCTATAATGATATTTTAATGGAAATAATAACTAAAATTTTCCAATTTAATAAATCTTACCCGAGCACTCTCACGGACTAGCTATCTGTACTAATCCTTACTCAGCTCTAAAACTCTTTTGGAACAAGCAGCAAAAATCTCATTCGAATCCCAACTACTAAACTATTTCAAAACTCAAGCCACACTGGAAACTCAAAGAAACTAACTGAATTCGAGATGGGAAATGGCGTGAGAATTGTGTGAGTAGAAGGGGGTTTATATAGAGGTAATGGGTGAAGAAGACAAGAAGTTGTCCTCCCTCAAATCAGCTTTCCAGACTGCATTACCACAAATGTGCCCCTGCCCTCATTAATTTCTGTATGTGTCTCTTTGAAACTGTCCTCCTCTCTTTTCTCGCATATGGTAGCTCCGACAGGTGGCGGCGATGATACCGACGAGCGGCGGCCGGCGACAGCGGCGGTCTTCTCCTTCCATTTTCTCATCCTTCTTCTTCTATTTTTTTTTTTGTTCTTGGTTTGATTTTCTGGATTGATGTGGGTTTGTGAATTTGGGGATGGATTTGAAAGTGGTTTTGAATGGAGAGACGGTGGTGGCGTTGGCTGGCCGCGACGGGGAAGCGGTGGCCATGGGAGGCGGCACAGGTGGGGTGGCCGCGTGCGGCCGTGGTTTTGGGGGAGGGAGATGGAATGGTGGCCGGATGCAGGCGGAGGGATTCGGTGGTGGTGTCGGATCCGTGGCTGTGGTGGTGGCGGCGGAACCGCCGGTGATAGGAAATAGATGGTGGTGGTGAAACGGTGGCGCGAGGGTTGCCGGAGGCGGCGGCTAAATTCGATGGGGAGACCGGAGATGGTGGTTGTGGCCGGATTCGTCGGAGGGGGTCGCCGGTGGGAGGGAGATGGTGCTGTGGGTGTGGTGGCAAGGGCATGGCCGGAGAAGAAGAGAAAGAGGAAGATGATGGTGGTGGCGGAAGTGGCTGTCGGAGGTGTCGCCGGCGGCAGTGGCGGCGGAAGAGGGCGGCGGTGACAGGGTTACAAAATTAGGGTTAGGGTTTGGTTGGGTTTTTGGGCTTAGGGTTAAGGCTTCCCATATTGGGCTTGGTTTGTGTTGGGCTCAATTTAATTAATTTTAACTCATGGACTTAATAGAATGACCCAATCCAAATAATCAATCATGGACTAAATTGCCTTAATTGTTTAAATTATGGACTTAATTTATTTAATAATCCGGAACCGTTAGTCGAGTAATCCAATACTCCACATTCCTTAATTCGGGACCATAACTAATTCATAGTAGGATAATTCTCGATAATTAAATGAGTTAAGCATTTTAATTTAATTATAAGGACTCAATTTTTTTAATTTATTCCATTTATTGCATTATTTACTCAAATGCTTAAACTCGAGATAACTATAATTTCCTTTGGACTATTATCGCATTATTTGGATTTAATTATCACTAACCTTGAACTCAGCTAATAATCTTTAATTTTTGTTTGTACTTTCAATCTCGTAATATAGTATAGTAGAGACTCATTGATCTAATTCACCTCATAGTGGATCTCCAGTTCAACTTAAAAAGACAGTGGGTCTCCTTAACAAAATAATTCGAGTCTAATAACATTTAATCCAATTGTTCATCAATAGACTTAACTCGCTTAATAACTAGTCTCTTTAGCCAAAGTGGTTGAAGTCTTGGAAATTAATAATTGGATAATTCGTTTATTAAAAATTGGGTTGTCCACAAATTTCATAACTTAGTTGGCTAAGTATTTTTTTTTAATTAGGTCATGGTCTCTTAAATTCTAACGACTTACTCCTTTTATGTCCAATAATAATTATTTCAATGCTTATAAATTAATGGTCATAAGTTCAATTAGATTCCTTTCATCTAAAAATTAATTTTATGTGAAATTTTGAATGTTCATTTATTTAAATGTAAGTTTTTATTTAAAATTTTACGGAGTGTTATAAAGAATAAATAAATAAATACGTAAAAAGTATTAAGTCTTTTAATTTTCCCCGTTACGTCACCATTTCTCAATATTTAGTGTAGCCGGTCATCTGGCGGCCGCAGCCGTTTCGTAAGTTTCTTGTGTAGCCGGTCATCCGGCGGCCGCAGCCGTATCTGCCATACCCAAAACACTCCGGAGCCTCGGGAAATCCATATGGATAATCCCGAGAGTGTAGGCCATGCATCTCAATGCCGTTTTGGCATAGTATTTCAATAATATTCTCTCGTCCATTATAGGCCCGAAGAGAAAGGCTAGAGGGGCACCCTGCAGAGCACTTACCCTCCACCAAAGTATCTCATATCGTTTCAATTTAGTGTAACGGGATTTTTCAAAAGTATAGATTTATCGTATTTCAAGGTTTTCGACCATTTGTTTTGAAATTTCAGAATCTCTTCGATTTAAAATCGTTTGGCCTCACAGTTTACGCCTTTTTAGTTTAAAAATTCATTTCAAGTCCGAAAAATCTGAGATTTGTATAGTGTACCAAAAACACCCTAACGAACAACTTTCATGTTTTAACGATTTCGAAATAAGTTGAGGAAACATGTCAAAAATCGAGTTTATTGCACAACATATACGCTGTCAGGTTTCAGTTTTACCACAGTTCGAAAAATTGACATTTTGACATACCAAATGGACTCCAAAAATTCTGAAATTTTATACACACATACTAGACACGATTCTCTACAACTTTCATTTAGATTGCAAAGATCAATTCGGACTAGAAAATATAGAAACATGCTCATCAAGTTCGGACATATACACTGTCAGTTTTCGAAAAAGTTTTAACAAGGCAGTTTATGTTCGATGCGATTTGAGATAGCAAACATCGACAAAAATGTCTGAAATTTTTACACAACATAGATTAATGTGTTAGGATCAAAAGTCTAGTTTTGAGTTTCTCGGATTGGACTCTCGAAATATGAGTTTTAGCCGAATTTCAGAAATTGCGCAAGATAGGATTTTTAGGTTCTGTTTTTACGTTTCGTTACATCGCGACTAAATCGGACGCCCCTAATCCACCCGTATTGATATGAAAGGCATCAACTTACTGTGATAGGGTGTTTGGTCGTCCTAGGGTCGCTGGGTTTGTCCAAATTTGCTACGAACGGATCTCCTCAACGCCGAGCTTCCAACTTTGGCCACGATTTCAAATCGGAAGAAGAAATCCAATGTTAGATCGAGTTATCGGGTTTGAAAACTTAAACTAAAACCTATGAAAGACTTACCGCAATCTAGAGCACTAAATATCTTGTATTCCACGCCGCCTCCGTCAATTTTCGTCGCCGGAAAGTGATCGGAAAGTTCGAAGTTGGTGATTTCGGGTGTTGGATGAACTTGGGAGAAATTGGGGAGTGTTAAGGGCTGCTAGGGTCTGAGAATTCGAAATAATGAATCTCAAGACCCCTAGTGCCGACCATATTCACCTTCCCTTCTTCGGGATCGAGTTTCCGAAATCGGGGTTGAAAATATGGTAAGAAAATATGGTAAGAAAACTACTGTCCCGCGGGGTTGGCGCGCTGCCTTCAGGAACACCGCGCGGCTAACGCCTGGACTTCGGTCCGGGCGGGTCGTGCGGTCCGTCGAGCCTTTCCTCCTCTCTTTCGGACTTCTATCCCTCTATGTTCGCGGATTCCGATTTTTCGGGTCATTCTCGGATTACGATTCCCATCCTAAATTTATTCCGACTTAAATTGATTTCACGTTTGAAATCTTAAGCCCGTTGGTTTTGACTTCCGTGCGTTTCCGACTTTACGGGTTCTCGGAAGCAAGACCTCTTTTCTCATCGGATTAAATTCAATTTTATATCCTAAAAATTACGGGTATTACACTTCCTCTACCCTCAAACAATTCGAAACCCCAAGTTCTTGCACCTTCAAAGACCACCCGACGAAGGAGATCGGACGAGGAGGGCGTGTAGAGCGTGAAGACTGAGTTGTAGGACGTTTTTAAGTGTTTCTTAAGTTTTCCTACACCATTTCGAATCCAAAAATTCGATCTAACCATGGATTATTCTTTGCGATTTCGATTCGTGGCCAATGGAGGAAGAAATCGTGTTGAGGAGATCCGTTCGTGACAATCCGTAGACGCCGGACGATCCAGAGATGACTTAGAACACACCTACAGTAAGTTGATACCTTTCATATCAATACGGGTGGTTTAGGGGCATCCGAATTAGTGACTTTGTAACGAAACATAAAAATCGAACCTAAAAACCCCAACTTGCGCGTTTTCTGAAATCCGTTTAAAACCCCTATTTCGAGAGTTCAAACCGAAAAACTCAAAAATAGAAATTTGATCCTAACACATTAAGCTATGTTGTGTAAAAACTTCAGAGGTTTTCATCAATGTTTACTATCCCAAATTGCGTCGGACATAAACTGTATTTTTAAACTTTTTTGAAAAACTGGCAGTACATATGTGCGAACTTGATGAGCATGTTTCTATGATTTCTATTCTGAATTAATCTTTGCAATGTAAACAAAAGTTGTAGATAATCATGTCTAGTATGTGTATATAAAATTTCAGAATTGTTGGAGTCCGTTTGATATGTCAAAAAGTCAATTTTCTGAACTGTGTCAAAACTGAATCCTGACAGTGCACTGGTTGTGTAGTAAACTCAATTTTTGACATGTTTCCTTACCTTATTTCGAAATCGTTAAAACACGAAAGTTGTTTGTTAGGGTGATATTGATATACTGTAAAAATTTCATATTTTTCAGACTTGAATTGAATTTTTAAATTAAAAAGGCGCAAACTGTGACGTCAAACGATTTTAAATTGATGGGATTTTGAAATTCCGAAACAAACGGTCGAAACCTTGAAATACGATAAATCTATACATTTTGAAAAATCCCGTTACACTAACTCGAAATGATATCGGATACTTAGGTAGAGGGTGAGTGCTCTGCAGGGTGCCCCTCTAGCATTTTTCGGCGTGCCTATAATGGACGCAAGATACTTGAATGACAAACTACGCCAGAACGGCATGAGATATATGACCTACACTCTCGGGAATATCCGTATGGGTTTCCCGAGGCTCCAGAATGTTACTGGATATGGCGGATACGGCTGCGGCTGCCGGACGACCGGCTACACAAGAAACTTACGAAACGGCTGCGGCCGCCGGACTACCGGCTACACAAGAAACTTACTAAACTAGCTGCGGCCGCCGGATCGCCGGCTAAATGAAACTTACTAAAATTGGTTGAGGCCGCCGGATCGCCGGCTAAATGAAACTTACTAAATTGGCTGAGGCCGCCGGATCGCCGGCTAAACGACACTTATTAAATTGGTTGTGGCCGCCAGATCGCCGGCTAAACAGAAATTTACGAAACGGCTGCGGCCGCCTGATCGCCGGTTAAACTAAACATTGTTGAGATGGTGACGTAATGGGAAAAAATTAAAAGAATGAATCCTTTTCTTTTATGTATTTATTTATTTAAGTCTTTAATTATGCATTTAAATTTTGTCTAAAATTTTATACCATGCTTATTTTATTATTTATGAATTTAAATGCATGTTCAAGTATACAAATTAAATTCTTATTGTTCTCAAAAAATTTTAAAAATTATGTTCTATCTTATTTTTAAATTATGCCTTTAGTCATGCTATTTAATATGCCATGTTGTTAAAATTATGCCTATGCCTTAAATTCTCATTTGTTTTAAACTTAATTTGGCTATGAGAATATGTGTATTAAATTATTGTCTACTAATTAGTCAAATTATATGTTTTTGATATGAATGCTTAAAAATGAGTTTTTAATTATTAAAATTTTTAAACCCCTTTATTGCTACGTTAGGAATTAACTTACTCAGTATTTTATATACTGATAAAACCCGTTGTTTCATTTTTCTTTACAGAGTATGGAGAGATGGCATGAGCATGCACGCATATTGGGGCCCGGGAACTAAATTAATAATTGTGAACGTTGCATTTTATTAGACTTAAATTATTTACTGTGTTTTGGCCATGTAGGCCGTATTTATATTTCCGCTGTATTACATATATTTATATTTAGATATTATCTTTCCGCTGCAACTTATTATTAACTTCAAGTTATATACGATGGGTTGTTTACTTATTCAAATGTTTTAAACACTGAAACCATAACCTTGCATCTCCCTGGCAAGCTCGAAAAAGTCGTGTATTGCTAGGGAGGTGTGTCGGTGGCATCCCGGCCTGGGTTATTAAATCCGGGGTGTTACAGCTTCTCATGGAGGAAGAAAGACTCTTGGGATGTACCCCATACTATTACAAACTTTGAAAGGAAATTTGCAGAAATGGAATATTACAAATGTTTTAAAGAGTTGGGAGGATTTTTCAATGCCTTCCATCTGCTTCAAATTCTTTTATTTATAGGCGTCCGTGGACCTCAGCTGCGGATTCCAAACCTTCTCTAATTTATGGTGACGTCTCTGCGTTCATCACCTGCCTTGGATTCCACCTTGCTATATTATTGCCTGCTGAATTATTGTTTTCTGGTGACATCTTTTGTCAACTTTGCCAACTACTCTTGCTTTGTCAGCCTTTAATTATTAGGTATTGCCGATAGCTCTTTTTCTCTTACATCCAGCTATTCTCACTTTGGCTTATGAAAGTTTTTTGGACGTTTCTTCCCTTTATCCTACTCGGATCCGGATTTCTTCTGGGTTACCCGGATTTTTGTATTGAATAGGGGTTTTTCTTGTTCTGCGCAAATATAGGCATATGTGGTTCTCCCATTGGCCAACATGCATCATAGTGCATGCCTTCTTTCTGGTAGACTCGGTTGCTGGTAACTTATTTTCCTAGATGAGTAACCTCTTCTTTTCAAAAGAGGTTTCTGCAAACTCCGTGCTTTTCCCTGTTAAAGAATTAACCAGGAACGATCCATTTAAATTATTTTAAAATATTTTAAATGGATATTTGACCTTTTCCATCTCGGTGACACAAACCCAAAATCCCTATGCTCGTCTAGTGGACATTTCATTTTCGCTAATGGAAGATACCAACGGTGCCTTTTCTTCAGTAGACTTTACTCTGTTGAACGCAATCATATCAGACCTTTGTAATTTAATAAAATGAAAGACCAGATAAGAACTTTTCCCGATGATTTTTGGGGCCGCTGATATGAACTTAAGCTCTAGAATATCTCCTATTTGTATGTGCGGGTTACTTTGCCATGATTCATGCACCGCGGATGTTTATCTATTTCGGGAAATCCTAGTGATGTGGTATGTACAGATGCCAATGCTCCAAAATCATAGCACTTTCGAACCTCTTCTGGTTTCAAGCCCTCGAGCATCCAGAACCTATTGTATCTTCCTGATGTTTCGATAATCGTCTTGCTAGGGTTAATTCCCCTTTTGGAAACTATTTGTTCCCATTTTTCTTGGTAGTCCAGTCAGGTTGTAGAAAGGACCTTCTCCTCTGAATTAACCTTACAGGTGTCTATCATTGGTCTAAGGTTAATTTCTTCATCTTTTACCCCAGAGGCTGTGAGTTGACATGAGCTTTCAGAAATGTGACTTTCGTCTTGCTCAATATTTTTATCGGTATTCGACAATGATTCCTTTGAAGCAGTCTTGAATATGCTTCTTCATAAGTGACCACCTTAGATTTTTGGGTACTTTTCTCTTTGTTTACCAGGGAGGCTGACGCTTTCCTGATTGGCTCTAATACTAATTCTCATAGCATTGTCATTGCAATATGGGAGGTTTGTATATCATTGCAGACCCTGTCCACATCACTCTGTTGTATTTGGCCAGTTGTTCTTGCATTGATATCCAACTGTCCAAAATGCTTGGATTCTCATCATGATTTCTCTGAGGTGCCTGAATCTCGTAATGATGGAATCTGCTTCAAATGCTTCTATCTCTTGTCAAGAAATCTGCACGAATATTTTCATGAGATTTTATAACATCAATATCATAAGTATAATATTGACGTTCAACTTGCCATCTGATAATACGAGCTTTTTCAATTTTTGATTCAAGTTTATTTTTTTTAGAAAAGCTCTAACATTAGTATTATCAACTTTTAATACAAATTTCTTTGCAGGTAAGAATAAAGGCCATTTTTTAAATATTTTCCATACTGCAAAGAATTCCTTCTCATTAATGTGCCAAAGTTTGGCTTGTTGTTCAGTGAACAACCCTCCTGTGTATCTACAGGGTTCTTGACCCGTAGTTGTTTTCCTCATGAGCGCTCCTGCCCATCGAAAATCAATGTCGTCCGTGTAGACTACCAACTCATCCTCATCTTGAGGTATCGCAAGCTTTGGCAAGCTATTGCAGACTTGTTTAGTTCATGAATTCTCTTGGTATGGATTTCTTTCCACTTCCATCTAGAGCTCTCAGTCTCTTTCAGGAGTGGTCTAAAATCCTTTCTATATTTTGCAAGGTCTTTAATAAACATACCTGCAAAATTTACAACTCCCAAGAAACTTTGAAGTTGTTTCTTGTCCTTTAATATATCATGAAAATTGCGGATTTTCTTCACAATGTGTTCCTGTAACTATATCCCTGCTTCATCAATTTGAACTCCTAATAATTCAATTTTGTTAGCAGCGATTGTAGCCTTTTTTCTCAGAGAGAACAAGACCTTCCCTGTGACATGCATCTGAAAATATTTCAAGATGTTTAATATGCTCTTTAATATTTTGAGATGCAATCAGAATGTCATCAATGTAGACGAACATAGACTCTAACTAATCTTTAAATAGATTATCTATCTTTCTTTGGAATATTGAGGGGCATTAGAAAGCCCCATTAGCATAACATTCCAAATATATTGTCTTTGCAGGGTGGAAAATGCTGTGAATTTCTTCGACTCATTTTCCATCTTAATCTGATAGAAACCAGATTTGCAATCAAACATAGAAAATACTTTAGTACCTTTGATGCAATAGATTAACTGTCCTCTACTCGGAATGTAATAATTTATTACCAACCTGGGTTTACCACTTTTTATTTCACCATGCTTTCTTACCAAGAATCCAAGGCTGCTATAAGCTGAGACTCCAGGCTCTATGAGTTTAAGATCGATATGCTCCTTGATAATTGTCTGCATATCTTTCTTATCCTACATATTCATTAAGATGAGTTTATATCGAACATACTCATATTTATATTGTTCCTTTACCTTTCGATCTTATTTTTATCCCACCATACCAGAGGATCCTCGTTAAAGTTTCTCTAGATAAGCCTTTTGACATTTTCGAGGGATAATTTAATTTCCCCATCAATGTCTAATGAAGTTGTATTTAAATCCTTGTTGTCGAAAAGACAACAAAGCCTTACCAAACTTTCTTTTATCCTGCATTTTTGGATGGGTTAGTTTGGCATCATTATCACTACGTTTGCTGCGAAATATTATGGGCATTAACCCGTTGAATGCCTTTTCTCTGCGAAACACTTGTATCTCATTTCCACAACTTGTGGTAAATATTAGCAATTTTCTTTTGTTATCTTGAACATATTTTGTAAAGGTTTGTATGAAATTATTACCTAACAAAATATCTGCTCCTGTAACATGAAAGTAAATAGGAGGGTTTTTACTTTGTACCAAGGTGTACCAAATGCTCCCCCAATCATGATATTAGCATGTCGAATACCCTTATTGAGTACTAAGATTTTTTGGGAAAAATCTCTTCCTGCAATAATTAGTAAGGAATTTATGGCTTCGGTATGGAAAACTCTTGGTTTTGCTGTGCAAATACCTGATCATGAATAATATAAGCTGCAAAATATTCCAACTTATATTGTTCATATATAAATGGAAAATGGACTTGTCATTTAATTATGATGGTATGACCCTTCAGATTAAAATCTATTTCATTATCCTTTCTTACCCATGGTTTATGACTTTCGAGAAAACTTAATCCCAAAATCATAACCCCATTGTCTTTTTCGGCGGTGCCCAAGACTCTGATTTCATGACCTGCAGTTTCAGTTGTGCCTTCATACGTTGCAATTGATGGTTGCTGCAATTAATATAGGTCATCACATGGAAAACGATTAATTTTTTTCAGTGATGTCAAATATAACTCGTATCTATTTCCATCCTTTATGGCATTTAATTTTTATGTTATCTGCTCAATGGACTGAGGAGTTAGATCTTTGATAAACTCCTTTCCTTTATATGCCATAATTCTGTCTTCCGAAAAATACATACGGCTTGCATACTCAATTCTAGCACTTGTTGATTTGTCTAGAAATGGGTGATCTCTTATTTGTATGTCTACGCCTCCTAACCTCGGAATCTGGGTAGGATTTGGAGTCATGACTTTAGCAAATTCCTTGAAAATTATAGGAATTTCTATATATTCTTTCCTGAGAAATAAGTCAGAATGATGACTATTGGAAAGTGCATAAGAAATTCTAAGTTATAGAATATGGCATATTCCCTTCTTTCATCAGATCTTTTCTTTTGAAATCTTGATGTAGGGTTAACACTCTGCTAAAATCTTGGTCGGCTAGGTTATAGGAAATTCTGGGATGAATGTCAAACATTAGCTTCCCTGCATATAAATTTTCTACCATAGTCCCAAGAAGACCATCTCTAAGGTTATTGATTCTTCTATGAGTGACTGATAGATGTAATTCAGAATCAATGTCTTCTTTGAAGGTTGTCTTAATTAATACTTCGATGGCTCCTATGTGGATCCATCGAAAAAGGACAAGCAAATTAGGGGCTACCCATGTCTACACTCAAGCAATCCTTCCAAATTCAGAGTTCGAACCTATGGTGGTATATAAATTACAAATAGAAGCTTAGATCAAAGTTAATCAGCAACAAAGTCTTGCATTGCACATACTCGATCATGTATCCCTCCCCAACTTCTTTATCATTGCCATATCTGCACAACATCATATCTATGATGTAAAGAAAACTTACAGTGTTGTGTACAACTCTGTAAAGTATCACCGGCAGGGATGATTTATAGCCTTCTTTGGCAGAAAAATTAATGCAGAATAGCAAAACAATGACATTATCAAGAGTGTAATCTTACGAAATCGATATTTTGTTTTGTCAAGAAATGACACAATAGCAAACCCAGTACAACGCCAATCACATCTTTCACAGATTCAGTGGAGAATCAAGAAATCCCTTTATCCAGCGAAAAATCGAGTTCGTGTCTTGACTTTCCCTTTTTGGTTTCAATTTTTTTGTGGAGAAAGCTTGGAAACACCTTGTTTGGGGCAACCGATAGCAAGAGGTAAATCCAGATTTTCCACAGTCCGGAAAGTCCTTGGAACCATCTTGTCGACATATAGTGTCCCATCTAGGTGATCGCATTCGTGCTGCAATATCCGAGCTTGCCAGCCTGATGCATCAACTTTAATTGAATTGCCATTGCGGTCAAAACCTGTAACCTCAACCTCTAAGTGCCGTTCTACTAATGCTCTAAATCCATCAACACTGCAGAAAAAATTGATTGTATTCAGTAGGAATAGGCAGTATGAAGCACTATCTTTTCTGTCCTACTTAGAAAAAATTCATGACCATAATTCCCATCAACATGTTAATTTGTGAAGTTATCATTTTAATTCTCTTAAGTGGAGATTATTACCAAAATGTATAAATGACTTGATCACTAAAAGCTCCCAATTGTAGTTTGAATTCTAGTCACAACAAGAGCACATAATCACATTATAACTAAAGGCTTTCTAATTCGTTTCTTTACAGCCTAATTCAAGTTAAAACTTGTACAAAGAAACAGTTTTCGGATAAAAACCAATTATTCAACTTCCAAATCCTGATATTCCTTAACAAGACTTAATTTGTAGAGACAGGAAAAAGTACATACAAGCATAATGCACAGTTGGTATACATAAAAAGCTGCACTGAATGTGATAGGCCTGGGTTACCTCAAACAACCTTCAAAGAAGAAGGCTGAATGGCTGCCCTTCCTTTCTAGCTTTGGATTAATCAAAACCTGCAGTAGAAGGGCATAAACTTCATCCACCACAACGTTTAAATGGCCACTTGAACTAATATTAGTATTTGCATACCAAAAGATCAAATGGGCGACGATCTTGCGCCTTTATGTCTTCCTTTGGGGCATAATTTATATACTCCTTTGTATCTTCCAATACAACTATCTGTTCACATTGATGAAATCTAAACACAATCACTACAACCTCGATGATAAAAAAAAAAATCCATCATACAAGATGTGTATGCAGATATCACTGAATGCTTCAATGCCTGTTGTCTAAACTCTAACCATTCAATTGCATTTGCAAAAAAACAACCCCTTTCTACAAATCCTAATTTTGCCCCCAATCCTGATTGGCAAACGGGAAATCATTGTAATTTATAACTATTTAGAGCATTGAATCATTGCAGCATTACAATAATACTAACCCTCAAGGGAATCCCAATTTGGGGAGCAGCGAGGCCAACCCCAGGCGCCTTCCGCATGACGTTCACCATATCGCCTATTATCTTCTGGATTCGGTCGGATCCGATTTCCTCCAATTGCACTTCCTGGGCGGGTTCGTGGAGGACGGGATCACCGGCCTTTACGATCTCCGGCAGCATATTCTTCTTCTCGCCGATGCCCAGGAACCAACCCGCTCGGGTAGATATTCCGGAGTTGTGGTGCCTTCTGTGCGGGTCCAGAATAACGGGTTGAAATGTGGGTCGGATCAGGAGGGGTTTTAAGGAAATTGGGTTTAGGAGGTTGTGCGTGAAGGGTACGAGGAAAGAGCGGTAAGGGATTCTTTGGATGGTTTCCATGGTTAGCAGCAAAGCTGATGTAAGAGTACGAAGTCTTCTACGGAAAATTTGTAACAACTCCTCGCAGTGCTCGCAAACGGCAGTCGAGTCACGTGTAAAATTTTCAATTTTGACACGAGTGGATAAGCCTTGTGGTGGGTTGTGCTTGTGCGGTGTGTTTTCTGCCTGCGTACTGTCTTGTGAGGACTGCCGCCTTCCATTCCTCCGCCACTGCCTCTGCCGAAATGAGCATCGCCGCCGTTAGATTCCCCTTTTCACTGGTGAACCGGACGACCCAACCTTTAGCTTCAGCCTGTCGTTCTAGACCTGCCGGTTGTTTCTGTTCCTTATCTCCTCCTCCGCGGGAGACCAGGCGTGTCGTCTCTTTCTCCCTCATTTTTCTCCATTTCTTCGCTCAATCCAAAGGTACCCTTTTTGGATTTCATTTACAATAATCAATCGTCCCATGTTCTCATGTGATCTTGAGACTTCCCCATTTTATGATTCTACGTGTATACTGAATTAATCAATGAATGTAACAAGTTGAAAATTTTTGACATAACACAACTTGGAGCAAACTCAAATGCAAATTTAGCTATCTTTCACGAACTTAAATTAGGAGTACTTGTTAGGAGTACTTGTTATGTCCAACTTAAATTTCGTTTCATGTGTAATGTGTTATTGAACTTCATTTCATCCAACCTTTGAATATCATATAACTTCATTGACGGGTTATCTATTATTCTGAATATTCAATACAGGGATAGTTTGTAACTATGCTTGATTGCTAATTATTTGCTTTTTTTCAGGATCACTCATATCTGAACAACTATTTCTATATAAATAAATGTATAATCATTTTTGTATTGCTGTAAGTATTCATTTTACTTTTCTTTTTTCTGCTTCTTTTATGTCCTGACCATTTCTTTGTCCGTGGCTGTAGGATCAACGAACGCCAGCATTTTGGACAAATATGTGAAGAAGTATGAACTGTATCTTCATTTGTTTTTGTAATTATATTCCTTGTGTTAATTCATTTTTTTTGTGGATTGCAAGTACTGAACCAGGATGCTTTTTGTGTTTGTTTGTCATCCTAGTCATTACAATAGCTTAAGAAGTGTTTGGCATTTGACATGCACAGAAAAAAACTTGGAAACTGAACAGAAAATACGTAAGTAAATAAATAAATAACAGCTGAAAGTTTATAAAACTGGCCCTCTCTTTGGTTTGACTTTCATTAACATATAGTTCACCACTTCAGCCATCTTCATAGCTTAGTCTTAAAACAGTAGAATTCAAAATTCATGGTATAATTTTGTCATAACTCCATTATTATGGGTTCTTTAAGAAAACTCAAATCATGCTATGTGATGGAGCATGCCTTTACTTCCGAAGTTTTCTAAGAGAACAAGATATTGCGGTTTTAGAATGTAGAACAAACACTCATATTTTCATCTTCTGTAAACTTCTCAATTATAAACCATATGGCAACTTTATGCCATATTTTTTCCTCGATTTTTTCATCTGCCTTTTGTCGATTGCACAAATGACCGTTTTTGTAAATTGTTCTCATTCATTTTTTTTGGTTATTTTATACAGGAAAAAGCTTGATCCATTAGAGTCGTACATACCTGCTGTTATATTAACTGAGCTGCAGATTAAAGAATTAGGTAATACTCCTCCACTGATTTATTAAATTTTTGTTTGATAGATAGTACTGGTCTAAATATGTGTTGGCTTATTGAATGAAATGTATCTTAGAGACTTATCCTTCTGCTTGATGTCACCATTAGCTGCAAACAGATTCCTGTTTGTTGGGAGCACTTCTTCTAGCAACTCCTACTTTCAAAATAAATCTTGGGGAATTTGTTTTTGTAGAAATGTGGATTGCACAAGCTAGAGCTAGTATGTGAATGCATCAACTCCTAAAATGTACTCCCACTAATATTCAATATCTTAACATTGTACACCAAAATATCAGTGTCAATAAAACTTTCAGATTTTTCTCGTTCTGTAAACTAAGACATTGTTTATGTAGAGTGGTCTCTCTGTATATTTTAGAGAATTTCCTGGGATATTCCTCATGAATACTTGTCAATAGGGCAATATCTCGAAGTTGATCAACCTAAGTTTGCTGATTGCCGGAGTCTCTTGAGATCTGGTCCTGCATCTTCCTTGCGTGTTAATATTCGAGCTGTAAGTCATTAGTTATATAACCAACTTATATTTTTGATGAATACAATCCATTAAATTTGTTAGTTAACCATTTTACATGGTATTTTGTTGTGGTCCAGGATAATCAATATAAGCTCATTTCTCCTAATAATAAAGAAAAAGATTTGCAAGTTGCTAAATGGTGCCATGCTTTATATGTTCTACTCTCTACTTTACCATATTTGTTTGTCCCACCCAAATTGTTACATATCTGTAAAAGGATATAATTAAACTAGTACATTGTCTCTCATACCCACTACTTAAAAACTAATGTCACCTACCTCAGTTACCGTGCCCAATTACATTCTCTCATACTCATACTTAAAAACTAATCTCGCCCATCTTAATTCCTGTGCCTAAGTCCTAACCAAAGTGTAACACATTGGTTGGGACGGAGAGAGTATTTTCTTAGAAAGGCTGCATAACAGCATTTCATGCTTCATATAACTTTCATCTTCTGTTGTTCAGGTAGCAGAATATGCTTCTGAAGGTGGCAATGGCAACTCTGCATTTAATGAGGTTAATCAGTGTTTAAGGTATACCTTCTGTTAAGTTATTGGGTGAAATGTGACATTTTTATAATAAAATGAGAACACATTATTTGGTGGTGGTGGTGCAGTTATTTCAGTTACAACAGATTCCAATGTTAAAATTCCACAAATATCTGCACATGTAGGTTTGTAACCCAAAGAAGCTGTTCAGGTATATTAGGTGCTTAATAATACAATCATGTTTGAAACAAAATGAAATCCACTCTCAGACAGCAACACATTTCTTGTTCTGAATTGTTTGTGTTGTATACCTGCATGTTGAAAGAAAATGTTCTCTATTGTCATGTGTCTACATGTTGAATTGTGAATAAACTGGCAGCATTCATGCCCACAGTTAAATTATGTATCATTTGTACATAACAACTAAGCACTGTACAGAGCATTGGAGGAGCTTGATTCTTTACTGCTGCGAGCATCAAGAAATGATTCATCAACTTCAATTGAAGAAATGAAAGCCAATGTTGTGGCTGTACTAAATGCACTGGACAGGTAATCAACACAATATTTTCTTCGAATTTTCTTAAGTCAGGTGTTGGTGAGTTGTTGCTTAGATTATTTCTATATTGCTAATTTCTTGTGCAGCCTTCTGAAAACTGTTCCAAGTGAGGTTCTGGACAAGGGCAAGGCTATGGCTGAGGCATACTTGGCTCCAGAGGATAATTCTTCAGAAACTGAAGGCCTTGACCCTCAGTTGAAACAGTTGGAATCGATTTTGTGAAGTTATGATGTGCATTTGTATACTTGTGCCTGACTGCCTGCAATATGTCCTAGTCAGCTTTCCATTTATCTGCTAAGCTTGTACACGTTTTTATTTTAATTATATTTGACGTTTTTTTTTTTTTTTTTTTTTTTTCTTCACAGATGGAATCAATTGCTAACCATTGTATGACATACAAAAACGGTGATTCCAGATGTAGAATTTTTTTGGGCTGCATTTTAGTTGCTGTCATCTTGGAAATGCTTACGGAATATTTAGCTAAGTTTTTTATTTTTATTTATTTTTTTTCATGTTGACAATAAGGATCAGATAATATTATTTGAAAGTTGGTGTCATATCATCTGCGCATTGCATAGCTTTGTGCAAACGAAGAATGCTTAAAATATCAAAAGAGCAGGTTTGTTCCCAACTTTTTGGCATGGGAGCCAAAACAACAACATTGATCATACCAGAAGGCCCATGTTCCAGACAACGTGCCAAAAGATTCATCCAAGCAGTATCCCAAATACTGTCCGAAGAAGTAGAGGCGTGGGAGCAGAAATCGAGCCAACACATTCCGGAAGGGGTTAGTACCATTTTGAGCCTACAGGAAGAAAAAGACCGCCCCATCGAGGAAACAAGAGCAGAAATGCAAAATTCCAACTTTTTGGCCTTGATGCGGTCTCCACAAGAACTGATGCGGTCTAGACCGTATCCCTCAGACCGCATCCAGCCAACCAAGACCGCATCGCCTCAGAATATGCTCCAGTCCTCGGATCCGTCACATGCGGTCTACCACATGCGGTCTATGATAGACCGCACCGACGAGACCGCATCGCATGCGTCAGACCGCATCCCCTCAGAACACGCTCAAGTCCGTATTTCCACTTGATGCGGTCTAGACCGCATCCCTCAGACCGCATCGTCTAGACCGCATCCACTCCGAATATGGTCTTCTTGCAGAATCCACTGCATGCGGTCTACCTCATGCGGTTTAAACCGCATCGATTAGACCGCATCGCATCCCAGAGACCGCATTGCCTTATTTTTTTGTTCTTTTTTCATTTCGCATCCGATGCGGTCTTTTGCCTTGTAAACCGCATCGATACCTTTAGACCGCATCCCTTTCGTAAACCGCATCCCTGCGGGATATTTTAGGGTTTTATTATTTTTGTTGCTTGTTTAATTTCAGCTAGGGTTGTGGAAACCTATGTAATTTTGGGATGCCTATAAATAGGTCATCCCCAACACTTTGTTCTGACCTTTGAATGAATATTAAACTTGTTGAGTGTTTATCTCTTTGGTGTGTGAATCCAAGAGCATTTGAAGGTCACAATTGAATCATCCATCATGAAATCATTCCTTTCAAGCAAGCGGTGTGCTTGATCGTATCGACGCCATTCGGATTTACGATTAGGGGAATCGAGGGTGTTGTCGAACACAATCGGCTCTCGGGTTGGGATATCCAATGTGGTAGCCTCCTTATCCATTTATTTCCTTTTTGTGTTCTTCATCCTTTGCTCATTTAAACTAGTGCTTAATCGATCCATGGCAGTATTAGTTTGGTATCAGAGCTAGATTAGGCCTAGTTTATCTTTCTATTATATCAAAAATCCAAAAATATTGTTTGTTCTTGAATACCCATTTTCGTTGTTGCTGTTCCATCGATTTCTGTGCATTAGATCTTGATATTTCTGAAATCCGATTGCATTTTCGAGTTCATTGGGTTGTTTACCTAGAGATTCATATAAAGTTAACATTTTAGGATTCTAGAGTATTCTTGTCCAAAACTCATATTATTGCCATATTTTGCTTATTGAGTCTCTTGATCTTGTGTTATTGTGATTGATTTGGATTAATATTGATGTTCTATGCTTTAATCGGTATTATATGCTAATGAATCCTCATTTTGAGTGTTAATCGAGTGCTTGGGGTTTTTTAGTGTTCTTGAATTTCATGAGGGCATTCAAATAGTTCTTGATACTTTTGATTTTGATCCATTAGGGTTTCCTGGGGAGAGTGTTTATTTTGTTTTTCTTGGGGAGTAAGTCTCGGGTAGTACAAAAGTGTAGCGGGCATTAATTATTCCTGCCAATTCTGTTGGAAGAACTCGAGTGAGTCACTATCTTTTGAAAGTGACATATCGATGCGGTCTATTGGCCTCATGCGGTCTAATTGTTAACCGCATCAAATCCTTTAAACCGCATCCCCTCACCCAAGTTCGCAGATTCTCAAAATATTTCCAAGTGTTTGAAATCAATGCGGTCTATCACATGCGGTCACATTTAAACCGCATCCAGCGTACCGCATCCCGCATCCCGCATCCCCAATCCAAAAACTCCAGAATATTTTCTAAGTGTTCCAACCTCATGTGGTCAATTGCATGCGATCCCCATTAAACCGCATCCCTCACTTAGACCGCATCCCAGTATAAAAATCCGAATTTTTTTTTCCCAAGTGACCAGTGTTTGATGCGGTCTCCTGCATGCGGTCTTTCCAATAAACCGCATCGCATCCTTAAACCGGATCACCTATGTAAACCGCATCCCAGTGCCAAAATTTCAAAATTTTTCTAAGTCTTTCGGGATTGCATATTTTTCCTTGTGGGTGCCTTGCTTGTCCATTACTGTACGATTTCACTGAAATAAATCACGAACAATCTATCGGGTTGAAGTTCCGTCAGTGTCCGCGCTTGACATTGGAATTCTCGAGGAATAAGTGCTTGCACTGTTCCGCTGATTTAGTTCACAAATCACAGAGTTGAAGCTCCGTCTGCAATTGCAGATAGTGGAGTTCCTCAACAGTAATTATTATACCGAGTTGTTTTCCAACAGTTTGGTGATAGTTATTTTGGGGTTGTGTGAGTGAGGCAGATATTTATATCCGAGCATTTATATTGGGAGGTTTTTACTTACACTTCTAAATTGTGAGGATTGAGGATATCTGTTGCATAGCTGATTAACGCGGTAAACTGATTAATTAATCCAGATTGATCACTTCACACACTACCCTGTGCTTTACTTTGATTGAGTCGAACTCTGCATTCTATTTGGTGCACTGTGCGTCCATTACTCTGTTTCTTTCACCTTACTTTGTTGGTTGTCTGATACGATTGAGCACGACTCTACTGGGGAATCGAACCAACTGGTGGGGAAATTCAGGACCTTCAGTGAGAGATATACTCTGTGAGGCCACTCTACAAATTCTTTTCTGTTTCCACTTACAATATATACATATATCTAGTTTCTTTTGCTGATCACTATGGTAGGGAACACTGAGCCTACACTGCGAGACATCATGGAAGCACTAAGGAATCTGGACGCAACCACTGCCAAGCAAGCCGCTCTTGAGACAATGCGCCAAACTGACGTGGACGTCAAAACGTGACTACTAAATCATGAGGAGTACGCCCAACCAGATGGAGTACATTGATTTAGTCAACAACTCAAGACGTCTATGGGAATGGAACGGTGAACTGGAGCTGATTCAGATATTTTATAGCCGATCCGAAGCAACTTTGCTCATACAGCTCGAGCAAGCAGATGTCCGGGAGCTGGATCCATAAACCCGGAAGAGAGATCGGAGATGAATATCATTTTGATATTATTTTTGTAATAGTATAGTATTAATATGCCTTAGTATGTAAAAGGCATGAAAACGATGGAAAATCATAGTTTTGGACCATCCGGGTCGCCAGACAGAGACCGTGGCGCCAGACAGCTTGTGGCGCCAGGCCACTGCCTGGCGACATGGCCTGTGGCGCCAACCTTCGGCGACACAACTTCCGTGTCATGACACAACTTTCGCTTCCGTGTCATGACACAACTTTCGTGTCCTGACACAACTTTTCCTTTGTGTCATGACACAACTTTCGTGTCCTGACACAACTTTTCCTTTGTGTCATGACACTTCCTTCGTGTCATGACACAACTTTTCCTTTGTGTCATGACACAACTTTCGTGTCATGACACAACTTCCTTTGTGTCATGACACAACTTTCGTGTCATGACACAAATTTGTGCCTAGCGACACAACCCTTAATTTTTGTTCTCTTTTCATTTTCTTCACTTGTTATGTACGTAGGGGCATTGGCTACTATAAATATGCCTCCCCCTTCATTTGTAAGACTTTATCTTTTGTTGAATATCAAGTTTGCTTTCATTGCAACATTTCCAAGAGATCAATCCCCCTAAATGATCACTTCATTTGGGGCAATTCCAACACTTAGAGCTTGAGGGACTCTATGTTGTTCTTAAATCAATTTTTGTAAACATTGAAAATGGAGGATATGACATATGAGCATGTTTGCCATTAAAGTGTGAGCTTGAGTTGATTTCTTCATCTCCTTGGACTTGAAGCTATCCAAGAGGATTATCACCAACAATTGGGTTTAATGAGGTTGTGAGGACAAGACATAGGAGCTTGTTTGCCTTCCATTGTTAAAAGCTTGAGTTGGTTGCTTCCCTATCACTTTCTTCTTCACCTCCTTGTTTCTTCTTATTTTTCTTGTTTCAAGAATGTATCCTATGATCCATGGCATTAGTTAGAATTTGGTATCAGAGCCTAAGATAGGATCTTTCTTGAGTTTAAAATCCAAAAACCCTAGAAACACAAAATTTTCAAAGTTTTAAAATTCGGACAGAACCTGTTTTCATCATTTCTGAACTCAATAGTTGGAGTCTTGAAAATCTGGGCATATATTTGGATTCCTCTCGTCGAGTAGATGAATTTTCATATAAGATATGCTTAATTTGGACTTCTTATGACAAAGTTATGATCAAATCATGTTTTGGTGTTGTTCTTGCTTAAAATCCGAAAATTCCAAAAATTTTGGTTCTTGATTCTGAAATTTTGGTGTTAGTGGACTGTTTATGTGCTTTAATGGTGTAAGTGAATATGTGTTTAAGTTCTTAATTGATAATTTGCACCAAGAACTCCAAAATCAATTTTTGAGTGTTCATCATCTTCAACCCACCACCTTGCTTGTTCATCACCACCTCCATGCTTGTTCTTGCCATATTCAAAGGTGTTCTTGAGCAATAATATTTTGATCCAAAAAGCTAAAGGTTGAAGTGTTTGGAGGGGACAAAATCAGCCATAGGGAATTGGTAGCCGCCCTATATTCCTTAACTTGTGTGATCAATCAAGTACTTGCAACACACTATTGCATCATCAAGTCATCATTCAAGTCAAGCAAGTCAAAAATTGTGGGCTTCAAGACAAGGGTGTGGCTGGTCCCTAAGCCCTCTCATGTCCCTAAACTTGTGTCTTCAAACACCATGTCCCTAAACCTTGTGTCCCTAACCTTGTGTCCCTAGACTTCTGTCCCTAAACCCCTCTCATGTCCCTAAACTTGTGTCCCTAAACCCCCTTGTGTCCCTAGACACCACTTGTGTCCCTAGACACTTGTGTCCCTATACCCCTTTGTGTCCCTAAACCCGTGTCCTTAACCATATAGGGACGGGCTTCACGTTTCACGCCAAGCACCTCTTTGGGGACGGGACTACTTCTCCATTGTTAAATATTGATCTGAAATTTTTTCCTAAGTCGGATATACACAGTTGGCACTTGGTTCCTCTGATCTAACTAAATCACTAACACAGAGTTGAAATTTTAATCGGGCAATGTTTCCGCTCTTAAAATTCCTCTCATAACAAGTGAAACCGAACTGTTGAAATTCCTCCAGGAAAATTTTATCTGTAATATTGGAGAGTATCCTAGAAAATATTTATTCAAGTACTGATATTGGGAAACCAGTGTGATCATATCGGGAGTCGAGTGCAGTAAGATCTCTTTTCATAAATTACGAACTCCAACCCCAAATTTTTACCCTTGTGAGGATTTTTGGAATTCAAAGTGTGAATTGCGATTAATCGCTGTAACATAAATCCTTGCAGTGTGATCACATATTTTCAGTACATTAATATCTGTAATTATTTTCTCTTCCTTTTTATTTTATTTTATTTCAGTCAAGTCTCTTGTATCGAGTCTAGTAGTGCGACAACAAGTCTTGTCTTCAGCCTCAATCTCAAGTGTGGTTGAAATCTTCACGGAAGCATCAAACCGAAAGAGAGAAAAATCGAGAGTGTTTCTGAGTGATAAATTTTAATGTTGTGCAAATGCTACTAATTTTCATATATATATAGATTAATTTGTTTTGTGTAGCTTTAGCTGACGAAATGGCAGGGAATGCAGAACTGCTAGAATTCTTGAAAGGCATGAATCACAACCTCAACGCCAAATTTGATGCCTTAAACACTGAAGTCTCAAATCTCAACGACAATGTCCGACAGTTAGATCGGAATTTGGAAGGCAAGATCGAAGAGCTCAATAATAAAATTGACAAAGCCACGGCTGACCTAGACCAGAAAATTGAGCATCAAGCTTTGGTCCTTCACGAAGAGATCACTGAGATGGACCTCCGAAGCAGAGTCATACATTCCAGTCTTTATGAGCATTGCGCAAATTTATCTGCAAACATTGAATCTCAACTGACCGAAAATTTAAGAGATGAATTTGAGAAGTTTGCAGGTGAAACCGACAGAAAGCTGGAATATGATATGATGAGACTCGAAGAATGGCTTGAACGACAGATTCCTAACCAATTTACAAGCACTTCCAGTAATGAAATCACGGAAATCATTATCCGTCACAGGGAAGATTTATCTGATGAATTTCATTTGGCATTAAATAATTTATCTGAAAAACTTACCGCCAAAATTCATCTTGTTGCAGAAAAGGCTCAACAACAAATGACTGACCCACAATCCATTTATGAACAAGTAATTGGAACAGTGGAACAAAAGCTGCAACATACCCTGGATGAACGGATTGCAGATATCTTGGAAGGTGACTATGGGATTAAGCGCTATCCAAGGTCTTCGACATCTCTGAAGACCCTAAGCTCCACAAAGCAGAAGACGCTCATTCCAAGCACAAGTCACAAGATTGTGTTTGATCGGGGACGACCCGCTTCACCAGTCCCAATTCCATCAAAACCCATGACGGTCTCTACCTCCAAATTTGACAGAGGAAAATCTGTAGCTGTCACGGCCGTCACAGGAGCTGATAAGGAGAAGACTTTGCCATGTCACCCCTATCTTAAGTCGGGGCCTGAATCTGGAAATTCATGGAAGGTGACATGAAGTAAAGACAGACAACACGCCCCACCGAAAGCACTGCATCCTGACTATGCTAGACGCAAACTTGTTGAAAAGGAATATCAGGACATAGTGCAAAATAATGGAGAATCTGTACAGCAGTATGCCCAACGCTTCCAGGAGTTACAACGACGAGCAGGCATACAAGAAACAAATGAGAATGAATGGAGACATTTTCTTGCGGGAATACATCCTGACATTTTCCACCACATGCAACACAAGAAACCATTCTGGTTTAAAAGTATTGGCCACGCAATAGACGATGCAAAGTTTATTGAAAGGTTCCATCAGGTCAACACTGAAAAGACCAAGTGTGGAAATTCACAAGGGAGAATAGGACCAACTACCCAGAGCAGAGGATCCGATACAATTGGAACTATTCATGTCAACCTGTCAAGGTCAGCTGGAACCTATGCCACTCATAGCCAGAATTGGAGTCGAGGAAATTACTCTGAAAAACAATCAAGTTCAGAGTCGAGCATACATAATTACTCCAATTCTGAAGAGGACATACAGGGATCAACCATTGCTACAGGTTATGATTATGATGATGACAACGATTCGGACTATGATGATTACGCTGATCAGGAAGGAAGTGAATATTCTGAATACCAATACTCTCAAAGTCCTGATCACCAATATTCGTCATTTGTGGTTACCCGATCCCCTGAGTTTACAAAGCAAACAGACCAACTGACCCCTAGTCTACAACAAAGGGAGAATCTCTTTCACTGTCGATGCACAATTCTCGATAATCCGTCTTATTTTATTGTAGACAGTGGGAGTTGTGTTAATATAGTCAGTCTTCATGTGATTCGCAGGATGAGCATACCCGTCGAAGATCACCCGGAGCCGTATCGACTTCAATGGGTGAACAACAATGGTCTTGCATGAATCACCAAGAGAGCTAAAGTTCCGATCAAATCCGGCTCATATGAAGATGAGATTCCTTGTGATGTCATGCCAATGAACACATGCCACATTCTTCTTGGACGTCCCTGGCTATTCGACAAGAATGTTACATACTACGGCCGGGATAATTTAATTTCATTCAGGCATAATGGTGTTAAGCATATTATCTTCTCTGTGTCTCCGATGACTGCAAAAGCAGATCGCGAAAACCTGTTACGAGATATTCAACAAGAAGAAGACGATCATAAGTCCCGTAGAGGAAAGGCTAAGAAAGAAGATAAATCCAAAGGGAAAACAGTCGAGACCAGTTCGACCAAGCAGTGCTCAATTATTATTCTAGGATTTGTCCATAATTCGTCGCATTTTGATTTCCCCATACATAACTTTTCTAAATACTATGATGGTACTGAAACTGAATTGTGTACTCATTTTTCAGGTACCCAAGGGGAACATCAAGAAAATTGTCTGAATCAATCAGGTACATATGTTCCAATTACTCATGAGATTGATTCGACTGATGAAAGTTCTTTTCCTGCAGGAATCTCGGATCTGGAGCTAGATCCGAAGGCAATCCAAACTTTCCAATGGAAACCGGGCTTGAAGATTCCACACTTATTCTGAACAATAATTTTATCATCATTTTGGATCCAATCCCATCGATATTGACAGCACTCCCTTAACAACTTTGGAGTCCAAAGCTTTTGAAGGGGGAGGGAATGACGTGGACGTCAAAACGTGACTACTAAATCATGAGGAGTACGCCCAACCAGATGGAGTACATTGATTTAGTCAACAACTCGAGACGTCTATGGGAATGGAACGGTGAACTGGAGCTGATTCAGATATTTTATAGCCGATCCGAAGCAACTTTGCTCATACAGCTCGAACAAGCAGATGTCCGGGAGCTGGATCCATAAACCCGTAAGAGAGATCGGAGATGAATATCATTTTGATATTATTTTTGTAATAGTATAGTATTAATATGCCTTAGTATGTAAAAGGCATGAAAACGATAGAAAATCATAGTTTTGGACCATCCGGGGCGCCAGACAGAGACCATGGCGCCAGACAGCTTGTGGCGCCAGGCCACTGCCTGGCGACATGGCCTGTGGCGCCAACCTTTGGCGACACAACTTCCGTGTCATGACACAACTTTCGCTTCCGTGTCATGACACAACTTTCGTGTCCTGACACAACTTTTCCTTTGTGTCATGACACAACTTTCGTGTCCTGACACAACTTTTCCTTTGTGTCATGACACTTCCTTCGTGTCATGACACAACTTTTCCTTTGTGTCATGACACAACTTTCGTGTCATGACACAACTTCCTTTGTGTCATGACACAACTTTCGTGTCATGACACAAATTTGTGCATAGCGACACAACCCTTAATTTTTGTTCTCTTTTCATTTTCTTCACTTGTTATGTACGTAGGGGCATTGGCTACTATAAATATGCCTCCCCCTTCATTTGTAAGACTTTATCTTTTGTTGAATATCAAGTTTGCTTTCATTGCAACATTTCCAAGAGATCAATCCCCCTAAATGATCACTTCATTTGGGGCAATTCCAACACTTAGAGCTTGAGGGACTCTACGTTGTTCTTAAATCAATTTTTGTAAACATTGAAAATGGAGGATATGACATATGAGCATGTTTGCCATTAAAGTGTGAGCTTGAGTTGATTTCTTCATCTCCTTGGACTTGAAGCTATCCAAGAGGATTATCACCAACAATTCGGTTTAATGAGGTTGTGAGGACAAGACATAGGAGCTTGTTTGCCTTCCATTGTTAAAAGCTTGAGTTGGTTGCTTCCCTATCACTTTCTTCTTCACCTCCTTGTTTCTTCTTATTTTTCTTGTTTCAAGAATGTATCCTATGATCCATGGCATTAGTTAGAATTTGGTATCAGAGCCTAAGATAGGATCTTTCTTGAGTTTAAAATCCAAAAACCCTAAAAACACAAAATTTTCAAAGTTTTAAAATTCGGACACAACCTGTTTTCGTCATTTCTGAACTCAATACTTGGAGTCTTGAAAATCTGGGCATATATTTGGATTCCTCTCGTCGAGTTGATGAATTTTCATATAAGATATGCTTAATTTGGACTTCGTATGACAAAGTTATGATCAAATCAAGTTTTGGTGTTGTTCTTGCTTAAAATCCGAAAATTCCAAAAATTTTGGTTCTTGATTCTGAAATTTTGGTGTTAATGGACTTTTTATGTGCTTTAATGGTGTAAGTGAATATGTGTTTAAGTTCTTAATTGATAATTTGCACCAAGAACTCCAAAATCAATTTTTCAGTGTTCATCATCTTCAACCCACCACCTTGCTTGTTCATCACCACCTCCATGCTTGTTCTTGCCATATTTAAAGGTGTTCTTGAGCAATAATATTTTGATCCAAAAAGCTAAAGGTTGAAGTGTTTGGAGGGGACAAAATCAGCCATAGGGAATTGGTAGCCGCCCTATATTCCTTAACTTGTGTGATCAATCAAGTACTTGCAAGACACTATTACATCATCAAGTCATCATTCAAGTCAAGCAAGTCAAAAATTGTGGGCTTCAAGACAAGGGTGTGGCTGGTCCCTAAGCCCTCTCATGTCCCTAAACTTGTGTCCTCAAACACCATGTCCCTAAACCTTGTGTCCCTAACCTTGTGTCCCTAGACTTGTGTCCCTAAACCCTTCTCATGTCCCTAAACTTGTGTCCCTAAACCCCCTTGTGTCCCTAGACACCACTTGTGTCCCTAGACACTTGTATCCCTATACCCCTTTGTGTCCCTAAACCCGTGTCCTTAACCATCTAGGGACGGGCTTCACGTTTCACGCCAAGCACCTCTCTGGGGACGAGACTACTTCTCCATTGTTAAATATTGATCTGAAAATTTTTCCTAACTCGGATATACACAGTTGGCACTTGGTTCCTCTGATTTAATTAAATCACTAATACAGAGTTGAAATTTTAATCGGGCAATGTAATACCCGAGAATTTTACAACATAAATAAATAAATAAATACAATAAATAAATAAATAAATAAATACATAACTATAATAAATAAATAAACAAACAAATAAATCAGTAAATACATTAAATAAATAAATATAGAAGAAATGAGAAATGAAATTAATTAAAAGAGATTTAATTAAACAAAAGAAATTAAAGTTAAATAAGTCGTTACACGGGTATCCGTTATAAATGAACTCGAGAATTCGAGCCGAAACGTAAAATTAGATCCGAAAGAAATAACGACACGAAATAGGAACCCGAAGAGAGTTCGGAAATTGGAATCCGAGAGCATAGAGGGATAGAAACCCGAAAGAGAGGCGGAAAAGCATGACGGATCGCACGACCCGCCCGGACCGAAGTCCAGGCGTAAGCCGCGCGCTGTCCGCGCGCTAATATGGGGAAAGGCGCGCCAACCCCGCGCCAGAAGACAGATTCGCCCGTTGCGTGAATCTCTCGCCCGAACGCAGATTTTTCGACTTTTGGTTGAACGTCTCTCGACTCAAGACCCTTAGGGTCAGATCTTGGACGCCCTAGGTCTTAGCTATCTATAAATAAACCCCCTCGGAGACCCTAAACCCTTTTCAAAACCCTACGACACTCTCTAAACACAAAAGTCGTAATCCCGGAGTCAACGGAGGCACCAAAAGACTGAGACAGCGGCTGTTGGACGAAAATCGGGAGATCTCCAACGTGTGGTAAGCCCTAGTCTAAATAATCCTTGTTCGTTTCAATCCGAAAAGGGATTCTAACCTCGATTCTCTTCTCTTTACACCCCGAATCGGATCTAGAACGAGGAACCCGACGAACGGAGAGGAGAAACGGTGAACTGGAAGCCACGCCTTCGAAATAGACATCTCGGACGTTCACAAATCGGTAAGTTAACTCTTACATGGTTTTGGGAGGAATAAAACGTTCGAAACTAAAAGATTTAACAAGAAATCGTAAATCTGCCAACTTATGTTTTCTACCGACGCAACAGTTCTGACGAATTTTTCCGAACCTTAAAACGACTTCAAACGGAAAAACTTAAAACACGAAAAACGTTCCTAAGGCTTAGATCTATCTACTGTAAAATTTTGAGAATTTTTAGAGACGATTTGATATGCGAAAACCAACCGAAACCGAACTGCTTGAATCTAGATCTTGAAATTCTTGACAGAACTTAGGTCTGATCTTGATCACATTTTTGACATAGGTTCCAGACCGATTTAGATCTTTGGCCGAACATGAAAGTTTTATATAAATGTCTTAAGATGGTCTCTGTAAAATTTCATCAAATTTGGAGTTGAATTGCTATGGTAGAATTCGAAATCTTTAAACTGTGACATATGAAATTCGGACAGAATTGCGCTTCTGTGAAAATTAGTGTTTTTGACCTATTTCGGTATCTCGGATTGGAAACGTTAAAACACGAAAGTTGTAGATCTCGACGTTTCTGAGTCATTCGTGAAAGTTTGGAATTTTTGGAATTAAATCTGATTTTAGACGAATTTTAGAGTAAACTGTGGTTTACCGGAAACCAAATCTTGAAATCTTGTTGAAACATGGAATTAACCTTTAGGGTTGAAATGAGTTGAGATATTATTTTAAATAAATATAATTGAGATCAGATTTTTTGAAATTAAATCCCCTTACAAACTTGATAAATTAAAATTAGGGGTGAGTGCTCTGCAGGGTGCCCCCTAACGATTCACTTCGTGCCTTAACGGACGATGGTGACCTCGCGCGCTAAACTTGAGATATGATATTGCCAAAACGGCACGAGATATAGAGCCTACACTCTCGAGAATATCCATATGGGTTTCCCGAGGCTCCGGAGTGGTACTGGGTATGGCTGATACGGTTGCGGCCGCCGGGCTACCGGCTAAACTTGTTGAGATTGCGATGCAATCGTGAAATACCTGAAATATTAAATCTGGGATGAATTGGGGATATTAAATTAGGTTAAATTAGATTAAATTATGTTTGTTGTCCAATTAAATTATTTAAAATGCTTTATTTAAATTATGAATATTATGTTATTATCATGCTTTTATTTAATTATTAATTTAATGGCTTTTAAACCCTACGATCATGCATGTGTTAACTTACTCAGCAAGTTGTGCTGACCAAACCATTTCTTTTTATTTTCTTTTCTTATAGAGTATGTAGAGTGAACATGAGCACCTCATGCATGAGAACTTTATCTTTTGGGAAAACATTATTTTGTTTAAATTCGTGCATTAGACTATATTATCAACGGGCCTGTATAACCCGTGTTTCGGCCATGTCGGCCCTATTTACATTTTCCGCTGCAATACTATACTTAAATATTATTTCCGCTGCGCTATGATATTATTATTTTCGAATTATATTGTATGGGTTGTTTGAATGCTTTAAATGTTTTAAATACTGCAATACCTAGCCTTGCATCTCTTTAGTGAGCCGGAGAAACCGTGTCTTACTAGGGAGGTGTGGCGGTGACACCCCGACCTGGGTTATCAAAAACCGGGGTGTTACAAGTTGGTATCAGAGCCCGGCTATTTTTAAAGTATTATTTTTAAATCATTATTATTTTTAAGCTATTATTTTTAAACCCTTATTATTTTTAAACTACTATTAATATTTTGACTATTATTTTAAATTTTAAAATATTATTTCCATGGAAAATATCTATTTTAAACCCCATGGAAAAGTATATATAAAGAGTATAAAATTATTTTCGGGGGGATCATCATTTGGATTTGCATATTGCATCTCTTCTATGAACCTAGAATCTTGGCGAATTGAACTTAGAATCTTGGCAAAACTTGAACTTAGAATCTTGGCGAATTGAACTTAGAATCTTGGCAAAACTTGAACTTAGAATCTTGGCAAATATTAACTTAGATCTTTTGTTTGCGCTAGATGGCTAGTCAAGACATGATGCAGTTGATGATCAACATGATGAACGCTTACCTTGACACCCAACAAACCATACAACAAATGAAAAATCGTATAGCTCACTTGGAGGCAAATCTGCACCAAATGGGAGACTTAAGGGAAGCTGACCTCCAGCACTTCCTGAACTTGAGAGCCGCTGATCAAGATCGCATAAAAGACTTAGAAACTCAAGTGCAAAAACTCACCGAACGGAGCGATGCTGTGATAGATAGAGTCGAGGATCTAGGGACGGACCTGCTTGACCTCACTGACATAGTAGTACCATATAGCCCGGTGGAAGACCATTTGATGGGACCACGAAGCCCAACACCCCCAGTAGAGAGCCCATCCGGCCTTATCCATGGACGCTACGGAACCCTTGGACTCTGGCCCCACATGGTCCGCCCGTCGCCGAACCCGAGCCCCGTGGGGAGCCATCTGGAGGAGTCACCGGAACCAGTTTCGGAAGCCGTCGATCCACCATCCCCCGTGTTTCATGGACCCTTGGGCACCGGCCAAGTCTCTGATGAGGGTGATCCAATGGAAGATTCCACTACTCTGCCAGAGGATGCAGAGATCATTTAGATACTTTGTCTTAGATAGTACATTTATTTTGCGCATCCTATTACTTGTATTAAATTTCTTGTAAAGGAATAAAATGCGAGTTGATTTTTTTTGAAATCCTTAGCCAAAAAAAAAAAAGACTTGGAATCATAAAAACACACGATGCATCAAACCATACAGTGCATAACAGAGACATACACAGAATCATAGGAACGTCACAGTACTACATCCTAAGAGAAATACCAAACCAAGTCTAACTGAAAACACAAATGGGAAACACTAAACCAGCCGCTTCTGACACAAGTCTAGAAGGAGACATAAAACGGGAAACATAAAGTCACTGATCAGGAGGAGGGAACTGGCGACGCATGTAGTCATCCATCTGACGCATGTAGGCATACATGTCAGTCATGGTGGCTTGCTGCTCCGCCTGTCTCACAGTGAGCGTGTCCATACGATCCTGATAGAGATCCATCCTAGCATCCAAGGCGTCGTAGCGAGCCTGCCCAGCTGCAAACCCGGCATCCATACTGATACGCATCTCCGGCCCGCGCCCGCCGCGCGCCGCCGCGCGGCCACCGCGCGGACGGAGGCGTCGCGACTCTAGGCCTGGTCGCGCGTGCTCCGCGCGGGCAAAGCAATAGGTGCGCGTCACCAGCGCGCCAGAGGTGCAGAAGGTGTAAACTTTCCTTCTATGGCGATTTTCTTGCCAAAAATCCGTCCCCCATCAAGGGCAAGCGGATCAAGGCATTGGGGGAAGCCATAATATCAGCCTTGGGCGCCCCCTACCCCATATTCTCAGAAAACCTAACCCTAAACACTTCCAATCTTCCTCTCCAAGTCAAAACCCCTCCGAACTCACTTTCCGGCGAGTATTCCGGCGACGACGAGGCAAACGGGACGAAGCCCTACCCTCTAGAACCTTGGTAAGTAGTATTACAGTGTTTGAATCGTCCATAAGCTTTAACAAACTCGAAATCTAACCCTTTTCCTTTGCTACGATTTCACGTCGGGAAACGAACGAAAAGCGATCGGAGAAGTTGGCCATTCGTCGTGACCCTAGGACGTCCGGAAACCCAATCCAGTGACCCTATTCTCTAATTAAGTAAGTTAAGACCTTACTCACAAATTCTTGTGGTTTATTGTTGTTTAAAACTCGAGATCTAGACCCGTAACAAAAATCGATTTTCGAAAACCCTATTTTCGTCCAATTTCAAAAACTCGCCTAAAACTCGACCTTCGGGAATTCAAACCGAAAACATTTCAACATAGATTTTGTTTCTAAGACTTTAATCTATCTTGTGTCCAAATTTCAGCCATTGACATTAAGATTTGCTATTCCAAATCTCGCCGTAAACTTTCTGTGACAAACCGAACGTTTCAACCTGTTGACAGATTTCATTACTCGACTTGATGCATGTTTTTCACCCATTTTCAGAATGATTTAACTTTACATTTCTAAACAAAAGTCGTAGATAAATGTGTCTAAATTATGCATATAAAATTTCATGAATTTTGGAGTTCATTTGATATGTCAAACGGCCGAATTTCAGAACCTGTTTTAAGCGATCTTTGAGTCCGCGCGTGTACAGCGTGTTGTGGTTGATTTTTGAACACCCTAAATTCATTATTTCTAAATTCTTAAAACATGAAAGTTGTTCCTTAATGTGTTGTGTATCTCCTCTAAAAATTTCGGATCAATTGGCTTTGAAATGAATTTTTAATCGGCGTCGCACGAACCTGTGACGAAATCAGTTTTTGAGACATAAATTATCTTTTGTAAAGAACTCAAATTTTGACTCACTTCAAAATCTTATTTCCAAAAACTTAAAACATGAAAGTTGTTCGTGTGTGTGTTTTTGAGCTACTGTGTAAATTTCAGAATTTTTGGTGTAAAAATGAATTTTTAATTAAGAAAGGCGTAAACTGCGTCAAATCGGATTTTTCGAACTAGAGAAAACTCGAACTATGAAACGCGATATCGAATCTTTTGATCACTTGAAATACGAACTTTCGAAAAATCCCGTGCACTAGGCTGAGCCGATCTTCATGCTAATCATTATCTTTGAGACTGCCTCGTTAGTGGTCTCCTTACTATCTGAGATTGCCTCCTTAGTGATCTCGCGCGCTGTGTTTTGGATCGCCTCGTTAGTGGTCCTACTATCTTTTGAGATTGCCTCGTTAGTGGTCTCCCATTGTTGTGGACTGCCTCGTTAGTGGTCCTATGTTGAGATTGCCTCGTTAGTGATCTCCCGGTATGGTGTCCTCTTCTTAGTTTGCGGGATAAATTATAAAAGATTTGTGTGAGTGTTAATTACGCTTAACTCTTATTTACTATGTTTTTAAATTACGCATTTAAATTACGTCATTAAATTATGCCTTTAAATTCCGCTTTTAAATTAAGTCTTTTAAATTATGCATTTTTCGTCTTGGATAAAATAAACATGTTTTCCGCTGCGAATAAAATATGGATTTTTAAAGTAATGCATGACAAGTAAATCTTTGGATTTAAACACATGTAACCCCTTAAATTGTTAGTTAGGGATTATCTTGCTCGGTATATTTTTATACTGATAAACCGTTGTCATTTTTCTTTTACAGAGTATGTCGAGTGACGCATTGCATATGCACTTGGGGGAAACCATTATGGACATTTTAAATTCTGCATCGTACCGTTTTTACCGGGTCTGTTAAACCCGAGGATTTGACCATGTTGGCCGTGATTTATTTTCCGCTGCATTTACTCTATTTAATTTCGCGCATGATGATTATTGCTATTGTATTTTGAATTAAGTATTATAAATTTCCGGACTAAATCTTGAAATGTTTTATATCTTTCACATACCCACAAGCCTTGCATTTCCTTAGTGAGCTCGGGAAGCCGTGTCTTGCTAGGGAGATGTGGCGGTGACATCCCGGCCTGGGTTATCAAATCCGGGGTGTTACAGCATTAAACTGTACTAAACTGTTGATCACTCAGCTTAGACAGCTAATACGAAGCGAGGTAATAACAATATAACAACCTATACAGGAAAGTAATCCCAGGAACCACAAAACATATCCGGGCAACAAGCCCTGTATTATTTACTAACAAGGCAAAAACCTAATAACGCCAATATAATTTAATAAATGCAATCTACACTAGTTCGCTCAGCCCGTATCCCATCCTCATGATATGCGCCATCCGTAGGAGGATCTATAAAACAGACAACAACAAGGTGTCAGTACAACGTACTGGCAAGGTAATAGCAGTAATAAGTAGATTAGACAGTACGAGAATTAAACGACATAATTATAGATACAAATATATTAATAACATAAATTAAATACATTATTTAAACATCACACCGTCCCATACCGGTGCTACAACCATAAAATGCATTGCGATCATTATACATGATGAATGATGAGATGAATGATATGATCTATGTGTCTATCTATCCTAAATGCAACAATTAATCATGTCTAACGCATTTCCTAATAACCATGGTCGACAGTCATCATTGGCGAGAGGACACCACCTTCTCCCATCACAATGAACTGCCCGTCAACGTCGCCCCCGCCGCGGACGAACAGCCTACGCAGGGCCAATAACACTGGTGAGGGAGCCGGATAATCGTCACTGATCAGAGCGGCGTCCAGCGGGTCATGGCATAGGGTTCACTCCCCATTTGCCGGTCATGGCACAGTGTAATACCCGTAATTTTAGGATATAGATGAGCAAAGAGGTTTTGTTCCGAGAACCTGTAAAGTCGGAAATGCATGGAAGTCAAAAGGCGACGATTTGGAAGCCGACGAACCCGAAACCCGACGGACTTAAGATTTCAAACATGAAATCAATTTGAGTCGGAATAAATTTAGGATGAGAATCATAACCCGGGAATGACCCGGAAAATCGAGCCCGAAAATGTGGAAGGATAGAAGTCCGAAAGATAGGATGAAAGGCTCGACGGACCGCACGACCCGCCCGGACCGAAGTCCAGGCGTTAGCCGCGCGGTAACTGCGCGGTGTTCCTGAAGGCAGCGCGCCAACCCCGCGGGACAGCAGCAGACAGCTGCCCAAGAGCGATCTCAGCGATTTTCTTACCATATTTTCAACCCCGACTTTGGAAACTCGATCCCAAAGAAGGGAAGGTGTATATGGTCGGCTCTAGGGGTCTTGAGACTCATTATTTCGAATTCTCAGACCCTAGCAGCCCTAAACACTCCCCAATTTCTCCCAAGTTCATCCAACACCCGAAATCACCAACTTCGAACTTTCCGATCACTTTCCGGCGACGAAAATTGACGGAGGCGGCATGGAATACAAGATATTTAGTGCTCCAGATTGCGGTAAGTCGTTCATAGGTTTTAGTTTAAGTTTTCAAACCCGATAACTCGATCTAACATTGGACTTCCTTCTTCCGATTTGAAATCGTGGCCAAAGTTGGAAGCTCGGCGTTGAGGAGATCCGTTCGTAGCAAATTTGGACAAACCCAACGACTCTAGGACGACCAAACACCCTATCACTGTAAGTTGATGCCTTTCATATCAATACGGGTGGCTTAGGGGCGTCCGATTTAGTCACTTTTTCAAACCCGATATGCCTTTCATATCCAACACCCTATCTTGCGCAATTTCTGAAATCCGGTTAAAACTCATATTTCTAGAGTCCAATCCGAGAAACTCAAAACTAGATTTATGATCGTAACACATTAATCTATGTTATGTAAAAATTTCAGACATTTTTGTCAATGTTTGCTATCTCAAATCGCATCGAACATAAACTGCCTTGTTAAAACTTTTTCGAAAACTGACAGTGTACATGTCCGAACTTGATGAGCATGTTTCTATATTTTCTAGTTCGAATTGATCTTTGCAATCTAAATGAAAGTTGTAGATAATCATGTCTAGTATGTGTGTATAAAATTTCAGAATTTTTGGAGTCCGTTTGGTATATCAAAACATCGATTTTCCGAACTGTGGTAAAACTGAAACATGACAGCGTATATGTTGTGCAATAAACTCGATTTTTGACATGTTTCCTCAACTTATTTTGAAATCGTTAAAACACAAAAGTTGTTCGTTAGGGTGTTTTTGGTCACTGTCAAATTTCAGATTTTTCGGACTTGAAATGAATTTTTAAACTAAAAAGGCGTAAACTGTGACGCCAAACGATTTTAAATCGAAGAGATTTTGAAATTTCGAAACAAACGGTCGAAAACCTTGAAATACGATAAATCTATACTTTTGAAAAATCCCGTTACACTAAATCAAAACGATATGAGATACTTTGGTGGAGGGTGAGTGCTCTGCAGGGTGCCCCTCTAGCCTTTCTCTTCGGGCCTATAATGGACGAGAGAATATTATTGAAATACTACGCCGAAACGGCATTGAGATACGGCCTACACTCTCGGGATTATCCGTATGGATTTTCCGAGGCTCCGAAGTGTTTAGGGTATGGCAGATACGGCTGCGGATGACCGGCTACACTTAATATTGAGAAACGGTGATGTAACGGGGAAAATTAAAAGACTTAATACTTTCTACGCATTTATTTATTTATTCTTGTCTTTAAATTTTGCATTTAAATTTATGTCTTAAATTTTATAACATGTTAAATTATTATTTATGAATTTAATGCATGTTCAAGTATACAATTAAATTATTTATTTTTAAATTGGTAAATGGAATATTTTTGTATGCATGCCTAGGAGTAAAATCTAATTATTTAATTAAACCCCTTTATTGCTATGTTAGGATCGACTTACTCAGTATTTTATATACTGATAAAATTGTTGTTTTTCTCTTTTTCAGAGTATGGAGAAAATGCATGAGCATATGCATTTGGGGGACGGAAAAATTTAAACATTGTTTTATCGCTTTTCATGATACTTGCATATCGGGCATGTAAAACCCGAGTTTTGGCCATGTCGGCCCACTTTATATTTTCCGCTGCGATATATTATTATTAATATTATTATGTGTGTGGATGAGACTTATTTATTATATTTTAAATAAATTCTGGACTTGTTTTTAAAACTATTTGCAATACCTATAGCCTTGCATCTCTTTAGCAAGCTTGGAGAACCCGTGTCTTGCTAGGGAGGTGTGGCGGTGACACCTCGGCCTGGGTCATCAAATCCGGGGTGTTATAAGTTGGTATCAGAACCCGGAAAATTTTAAAGCTACTTTTATTATTTTTAAACCATTATTTTAAAACCTAGTATTATTTTTAAATTTATTATTTTTAACTACTAGCATTATTTTTAGCCCAAAACTTGAGCCCAAAGATTTGTTATTTTGACCCAAGTTTTTTTTGGATAGGCCCAATCATTTCAGCCCAAATACTCATGCTTTTGTTACTTTAGCCCAAATTATTAATTTTGGCCCAATATAGAGGCCCAACTTTTTAAATTACTTAAATCCATGATTAAATTTAAATTAAATACACATTAAATTAATTTTTATTGGGGGGATTGCATATGCATATTCATGTAGATTTAAATTCTTGCATATCTTGACTTTGCTCGAAACATGTTCTAACTCTAACCTCCTTGTTGACATTAGATGGCCGAACCCAACGCAAACATGGTCAATTTGATGATGAAACAAACGAATGCCTACCTAGAGTCACAACAACATGTCAATTACTTCAAGACTCGGGTACATCAACTAGAGCTAACATGGCCCATCTGGGACATCTTAGGGAAGCTAACCATCATGATATAACTCAACTCAAGGCCCAAGTCGCCGAACTTCAAACCCAAGTGGTTGCACTTCAAAACAAGGATAACGAACTAATGATGCAAGTAGGACACTTAGGAATGGAACTGATGAGCCTAGAGGATGACGTATTTCCTCAGAGCCCCGAGCCTGTTGAAACACCCACCCCCATTGACGTATCCAGCGACGAGGACGATCCCATCGAGGATGCACCTACCTATTCACTCTAGACTTGGAGATCCATACCGATGCCCTATTATTTATATATCCCTTTAGATTATTATCAGCACTACTACCTCTGTTTCGAATGCTTGTAACCCAAATAAAAATTTTTCTTGAGTAATAAATATACAAGCATTTATTTTATATACAAGTATATTTAAATTATTCCTCACATTTATTTAAATTATCATTCTTAAATTACCTTGATCAAATAAAGGAACAAGGTAATAATAAATAAACAACATATGTATATGTAATAACAACCAAACAAAAATACAAGTGTTAATAAATAAACGACATATATATATAAAGACAATAATCAAACAAGGATACCTCCAACCCCAAACCCTGAAAACCCTAAACCCTAGACCCTAGATTTTCAACAAAAAAAAATCTTGAACAGGTTACTGTTCACGCAAAAAAAAAACAAAAAAAAAGAAAAAAACAAAACAAAACAAAATCAAAACGACAAGTAGTAAACAATCCCCAACGACAACAAACAATACACTAAACTCCAACAACCTCTTCTAACAGGTTCCAGAAGATTGATACCTGTTAATACCATCATTTATTAAATTACCTTACAAGCATTATATGATACTTCAACAAGAAAATCTAAACTCTCCTATTCTTGCAACAGCATGGCACCGAGAGGAAGACCACGCGCCCAGCCCACTACTCCCAACACCAATGAAACACTAGGCAACCAGATTTGCCGATACCCAACGAAGGGGTACACGCTCAAGAGGAGCCAGCAAACCCTATGCCAAACAACATGGACGCTCGTCTACGCACCTTAGAAGAGGTTCTCATTGCGATAGGGAACGCGCATGTGAACCAGGGCCAAGCAGCTGCGATACCTCCACCCGAGGCCCGCATTAACTACTTAGCTATGGTGAACTCATATCACCCTCCGCGCTACGCCGGCGAAGAGGACCCGGCAAAACTCGAGGAATGGATCCGAACATTCGATAAGTTACTAAACGCTGTGAGGTGCCCAGTTGCGAGAAGGTGCACGTGGCATCATACTACCTCGGAGCTGAGGCGGACGAATGGTGGCGTGCCACGCAAGACAAGTTAACTGAGGACAAAGAACCCTACTCGTGGGAGGAATTCATGGGACTGCTCAGGGATCGATTTTATCCCATGAGCACAAAGGCGGCGATGTACGAGGAGTTCCTCTCGTTGAAACAAGGAGGACAAACGGTACAGGAATACTACGCCCGTTTCAAGGAGTTGGTGCGATTCGCACCAAGGCTCGTGCCGACAGACGTGGAAAAGGCACAAAAAATTGAAATGGGGCTGAACTTGACCATACGGGAAGTGATCACTGGCGTCCACTACCCGGACCTACAAGCGGTGTATGATCATGCGATAGCTGTCATGAGGGTGCGTTGACCTGAAGCAAAGGGTGATGGAGGAAGGCCATAATACACCCTACTCAGTTCATCCCGGAGGCGACAAGCTATACAAGGACTTAAAGAAGAACTATTGATGGCCGAACATGAAAAGAGAGGTAGCTGAATTTGTGGCAAGATGCCTCACCTGCCAGAAGATCAAGGCAGTACCTAAAAAACCACTAGGGCTAATGCAACCATTGGAAATCCCGAGTTGGAAATGGGATAGCATTTCAATGGATTTCGTGTCGGGGATACCACGTTCACCGAAAGGGATGAATAAAATCTGGGAGATCGTGGATAGGTTGACACAAGCTGCCCTATTCATCCCAATGAAGGATACTTGGTCCATGGACCAATTGGCAAAGGCGTATGTCGACAATGTGGTACGGCGGCATGGAATACCACATGACATCATCTCGGACAGAGACAGTAGATTTGTCTCTCATTTCTGGACAAAGCTACAAGAACCCTCGGTACGAAAATAAAGATGAGTACCGCGTTCCACCCCATGACGGATGGACAAACAGAAAGAACGATCCAAACGTTAGAGGACATGCTAAGGGCATGTGTATTAGAGTTTAAGGGAAGTTGGGAAGATCATTTACCACTAATCGAATTTTCCTACAACAATAGTTACCATGCTAGCATAGCATGGCACCTTTCGAGGCACTGTATGGACGCAAGTGCCGAAGCCCATTGAGCTGGGAAGAGAACAATAGGACTATGGAAGTTGGACCGCAACTTGTTGAGGACATGGCTCAACAATCAAAATAATTCAAGGAAAGATGAGAGCCGCTCAGGACCGGCAAAAGAGTTATGCGGACGTGAGACGTCAAGACTTGGAATTTCAAGTCGGCGATAAAGTCATGCTGAAGGTATCACCAATGAAGGGCGTGATGCGCTTCGGCAAGCGTGGGAAATTGAGTCCACGATACATAGGACCGTATGAGATCCTAGAAAGAGTGGGAAACCTAGCATATCGGCTAGCATTGCCGCCACAATTTGCTCGTGTCCACGATGTATTCCATGTCTCACAATTGAAAAAGTACGTACACGATCCGACCCATGTACTCCAACCGGAAGAGATTGAATTGGATGATGACCTGAGCTACGAGGAATTCCCGGTACGAATACTCGATGTGAAGGAGAGAGTCACAAGAAATAAGACCGTGAGGATGGTCAAGGTTCTTTGGTCTAACCACGAAACCGAGACGGCAACATGGGAACTGGAAGCAGACATGAAGGAACGTTAACCGACCATATTCCAAGATAATGCAACCACAATTATGGGGACATAACTGTAGTCTTAAGAGGGGGAGGATGTAACGGCCCGAATATTTTGTACCCCAAATAAACAAATTCAAATTGTTTTGAACTACGTAATGACTTGATCCCTTCACGGGGTACGTAGGCAACTCGGAAATTTCAATTCTGGGTTCAGTCAAATAATAACAAACAACAACACACAATAATACGATCACTCGATCAAACAATTCCCGCACTCGCGAGATGATAAAGCGCAACTTCGAGGACGAAGTTGATTCTTAAGGAGGGTAGACTGTAATACCCGTAATTTTAGGATATAGATGTGCAAAGAGGTTTTGTTACGAGAACTCGTAAAGTCGGAAATGCATGAAGTCAAAAGACGACGATTTGGAAGCTGACGAACCCAAACCCGACGGACTTAAGATGTCAAACATGAAATTAATTTGAGTCGGAATAAATTTAGGATGAGAATTATAATCCGAGAATGACCCAGAAAATCGAGCCCGAAAATGTGGAAGGATAGAAGTCCGAAAGAGAGGAGGAAAGGCTCGACGGACCGCACGACCCGCCCGGACCGAAGTCCAGGCGTTAGCCGCGCGATAACCGCACGGTGTTCCTGAAGGCAGCGCGCCAACCCCGCGGGACAGCAGCAGACAGCTGCCCAAGAGCGATCTCAGCGATTTTCTTACCATATTTTCAACCCCGACTTTGGAAACTCGATCCCGAAGAAGGGAAGGTGTATATGGTTGGCTCTAGGGGTCTTGAGACTCATTATTTTGAATTCTCAGACCCTAGCAGCCGTAAACACTCCCCAATTTCTCCCAAGTTCATCCAACACCCGAAATCACCAACTTCGAACTTTCCGATCACTTTCCGGCGACGAAAATTGACGGAGGCGGCGTGGAATACAAGATATTTAGTGCTCCAGATTGCGGTAAGTCATTCATAGGTTTTAGTTTAAGTTTTCAAACCCGATAACTCGATCTAACGTTGGATTTCTTCTTCCGATTTGAAATCGTGGCTAAAGTTGGAAGCTCGGCGTTGAGGAGATCCGTTCGTAGCAAATTTGGACAAACCCAGCGACCCTAGGACGACCAAAACTAGACTTAGTCACTCTGTAAGTTGATGCCTTTCATATCAATACGGGTGGCTTAGGGGCGTCCGATTTAGTCACTTTGTAACGAAACGTAAAAACCGAACCAAAAAACCCTATCTTGCGCAATTTCTGAGATCCAGTTAAAACTCATATTTCGAGAGTCCAATCCGAGAAACTCAAAACTAGACTTTTGATCCTCACACATTAATCTACGTTGTGTAAAAATTTCAGACTTTTTCGTCTACGTTTGCTATCTCAAATCGCATCGAACATAAACTGCCTTGTTAAAACTTTTTCGAAAACTGACAGTGTACATGTCCGAACTAGATGAGCGTGTTTCTATATTTTCTAGTTCGAATTGATCTTTGCAATCTAAATGAAAGTTGTAGATAATCATGTCTCGTATGTGTGTATAAAATTTCAAAATTTTTGGAGTCCGTTTGGTATGTCAAAACATCGATTTTCCGAACTGTGGTAAAACTGAAACCTGACAGCGTATATGTTGTGCAATAAACTCAATTTTTGACATGTTTCCTCAATTTATTTTGAAATTATTAAAACACAAAAGTTGTTTGTTAGGGTGTTTTTGGTACACTGTACAAATTTCAAATTTTTCGGACTTGAAATGAATTTTTAAACTAAAAAGGCGTAAACTGTGACGCCAAACGATTTTAAATCGAAGAGATTTTGAAATTTCGAAACAAACGGTCGAAAACCTTGAAATACGATAAATCTATACTTTTGAAAAATCCTGTTACACTAAATCGAAACGATATGAGATACTTTGGTGGAGGGTCAGTGCTCTGCAGGGTGCCCCTCTAGCCTTTCTCTTCGGGCCTATAATGGACGAGAGAATATTACTGAAATACTACGCCGAAACGGCATTGAGATACGGCCTACACTCTCGGGATTATCCGTATGGATTTCCCGAGGCTCCGGAGTGTTTTGGGTATGACAGATATGGCTGCAGCCGCCGGATGACCGGCTACACAAGAAACTTACGAAACGGCTGCGGCCGCCGGATGACCGGCTACACTAAATATTGAGAATCGGTGATGTAACAGGGAAAATTAAAAGACTTAATAACTTTTTACGTATTTATTTATTTATTCTTGTCTTTAAATTTTGCATTTAAATTTATGTCTTAAATTTTATAACATGTTAAATTATTATTTATGAATTTAATGCATGTTCAAGTATACAATTAAATTATTTATTTTTAAATTGGTAAATGGAATACTTTTGTATGCATGCCTAGGAGTAAAATTTAATTATTTAATTAAACCACTTTATTGCTATGTTAGGATCGACTTACTCAGTATTTTATATACTGATAAAATTGTTGTTTTTCTCTTTTTCAGAGTATGGAGAAAATGCATGAGCATATGCACTTGGGGGACGGAAAAATTTAAACATTGTTTTATCGCTTTTCATGATACTTGCATATCGGGCATGTAAAACCTGAGTTTTGGCCATGTCGGCCTACTTTACATTTTCCGCTGCGATATACTCCCTCTGTCCCATTCCAAATGTCCTACTTACTATTTTTGGATGTCCCATTACAAATGTCTTCTTTCTATAAATAGAAATAATTTTCCCCTCCAACAACTATGTGGACCCCACCATATACTCACAAACCAACTCTACCTTAATTCCCGTGCCCAACAGTAACAAGACACTTGGAGTGGGACGGAGAGAGTATTATTATTAATATTATTATGTGTGTGGATGAGACTTATTTATTACTCCCTCCGTTTTTTTATAAATTGTCACATTCCTGCGTTTCACGTTATCCAATGCACATTTTTAACACTTAATATCTCAAATTGTGTAAAAGTAAAAATTATAAAAGTTTAATATTCTAAAACTACGCGATTAGACGAATCTAACAAGATCTCACTTGACTATGTTTTATCTTATATAACTGTGTTAGAAATTTGAATCAAAATTACTGAGTGAATAGTAATAACTATGCAAATGTTAAATTTATTTCCAAACGGAGGGAGTATATTTTAAATAAATTCCGGACTTGTTTTTAAAACTCTTTACAATACCTATAGCGGAAAAAAGGATAAATAGGTCCTTTTTCTTTTCAAAAAATTCAAATCAGTCCTTTTTCTATTTTATTACCAAAACAGTCCTCTATAAATGCTAATTATGTTCAAATCAGTCCTTTTTCACTAATTATATTCTAATTGCTGACGTGGCAAGGGTTTTAATTTAAACCTGACACGTGTGCATAATATTAATCCTTTTTATTTTATCTTTTGCCAATTCAGTCCTAAACTTTTATTTTGTTCAATTTAGTCCTCTACCCCAATCACTCATTTTTATATGGAAAAAAGGATAAATAGGTCCTTTTTCTTTTCAAAAAATTCAAATCAGTCATTTTTCTATTTTATTACCAAAACAGTCCTCTACAAATGCTAATTATGTTCAAATCAGTCCTTTTTTCACTAATTATATTCTAATTGCTGACGTGGCAAGGGTTTTAATTTAAACCTGACACGTGTGCATAATATTAGTCCCTTTTCTTTTATCTTTTGCCAATTCAGTCCTAAACTTTTATTTTGTTCTATTTAGTCCTCTACCCCAATCACTCATTTTTATATTAATTGGCCTCAAACCTTTCAAATTATTTCATTTTAGGCACAAAACCTTAATTTTTTTATTATTACTAATACATTTATCAAATAAATGCCCAACATACTTCCGTAAATAAAATTAAATACCAAGCCTCATACATTGGGTTTGACCGCCTTGTTACCGGGTCTTCGAAGTTCCGAATTTTACGGACTCTCTCTAACCACCCGACCGTAACGATGGTTCATTGGTTCTGGTTTCCTTCAGCAACAATCAGCACAATCATACTTTGTGGATAATAAAATTCAGGCTATTTTTTTAATATTTTTAATAATATTAATATTTTTCAATAAAACCAAGGCTTCCTGTATCATAACCTTCCAAAAATTCAAGTTAAATCATTTACTCAAATATTGCTACATCCTAAGGTAGGACGCAAAGTAAGATTCTGTTGATTGTTACTGAAGGAAACCAAAACCAATGAATAATCGGTTGCGGTCGAGTGGTTATTAGAGAGAGTCCGTAAAATTCCGGTACTTGAAAGACCCGATAACAAAGCAGTCGAACCCAATATATGAGGTTTGGTGTTTAATTTTATTTATGGAAGTATGTCGTGCATTTATTAGATAAATGGATTAGTAATAATAAAAAATTTAAGGTTCTGGGCCTAAAATGAAATAATTTGAAAGGTTTGAGGCCAATTAATATAAAAATGAGTGATTGGGGTAGAGGACTAAATAGAACAAAATAAAAGTTTAGGACTGAATTGGCAAAAGATAAAAGAAAAAGGACTAATATTATGCACGCGTATCAGGTTTAAATTAAAACCCTTGCCACGTCAGCAATTAGAAGATAATTAGTGAAAAAAGCACTGATTTGAACATAATTAGCATTTGTAGAGGACTGTTTTGGTAATAAAATAGAAAAAGGACTGATTTGAATTTTTTGAAAAGAAAAAGGACCTATTTATCCTTTTTTTTCCTACCTATAGCCTTGCATCTCTTTAGCAAGCTCGGAGAACCCGTGTCTTGCTGGGGAGGTGTGGCGGTGACATCCCGGCCTGGGTTATCAAATCCGGGGTGTTACACACAGGGTTCACTCCCCATTTGCCAAACATGTCGTAGCATAACACAAGTATCACCGATGTATACCACCTCACACACAAAGGCATAATACCAATAAGAACATAACATAAATAATCAGCACATGCAACGTGTATACATCACGTTCCTATTTATTAATAATCACAAGTATAAGAAGATACAAGCCATCATTCTTATACTCAAGTAACATGATAATCAGAGAAACAACCTAGCCGTCTAGGTTCTCCTATCATTAATTCATAAGTTTGATATACCACTTCTACATCCATTATCAACATTACTAGCTCTAACATAGCGAGTAATAGATCCCTAAGAAGCCAGTCTAGTCATAGACGTCCCTACATCTAAAGCAGAACCTAATTAGGATCACATCCTAAACGTCTAGGTTAACATGCCACGAGTTATACTATTTATAAGTCAACACTCGTTAGTCATCTCGGCCTAACTCCCTAATCTACAGATTACTAACTAAACCTTGCCTTGATTAACAATCTTCGATGCTTCCGTGCATGTCTTCAATGTTCCAAGCTCTTCAATTCGAACCCCAATTGTTTCCTAGATAAAAATATAAATTCAAGAATTAAAGTCATTCACTAGCTTATATTCATAACCCAAGTAATAGGAATGCGAATCAATCTCCAAAATAATCCCTTTTCCCATCAATCCCAGACTCAAGTCATTACCAAAAATCACAAGCTCATTTAACCACCCAATAATCAAAGATGAAATCATCCATTTCACGGCCAACTACTGCAATTGATATTGAATCCAATAATTTAATAGCTTCTCAATCTCCATTAATCCCCAACTAACCATCATTATATGATCTCATATATTTTCAAGAATTCCCAATCAAGCAACAAATATTACTAATCAACAATAATGTTCTTTCATTTCCAAAATAAACAACAATCACCCAATCTTCCAACTCAAGTAGTTATAGTATAAAGCCTAATTTATTCCATAATCTCCCAATTCTTCAATCAATTTAACAAGAATCCATTCACACAATAATTCAAGGACAAACACCAGTTATTCAAATCACCCGCCAACATCCATACCTCAATTTACAATCCTTTAAATAGATTCCAAATTCCATTATTCAAATATCAAAACTTTCAAGTGCCCAATTCTTATTTACTCAAGAATCAAAAATTCATTTAAACCAATCCCAATCATACTTCGACATAAAAGAATTACAATTTAGCTCATTCAAAGAGGACCAAATCCTTCAATCAATTAAATAAAATTACCATAAATTTCCAACTCATATCGAACCCTCAAATTAAACAGAATAAACGTCTACTTCCACAAAATCTTCAACATACTATCAATTAAACAAGCAATCAACCATCCAACCTATTCCCCAACTTCAATATTCAAACATAAACCATAAATTCTAAGAATTAACAATCCAATTCAACACTTCCCATTCCTGTCTTCACAATTTCAATTACCATTTCAAGAACAACCCCAACTACTCATTAATAAGCAACTTAGAAGCAAAATCCAACACATGCATTAACCAATTAAAGAAGAAAAACCACATCCTCTCCACATCATCACCGTTGTCAACATTCATCACCACCACCCTCCACTGCCACCACCAGACCGTCGATGCCGCCATGTCCAGGTCTCCCGCGTCGCCGGCGACAGCCACAACACCAGCATCAACGGAGGCAGCAGCGATGCGCTACAGCGCATCTCCAACAGAGGAGGCTCCACCTCCACCGTCGCACCACCCATCCCTCCACCATCTGCCCTTCGTCGTCGCCGTCACGGCGGCGACATAGCCGCTACAGCGGCGCCCATTTCCGGCAAGGAAGAAGGGAAAAATTGAAAAAAGAGAAATTGGGAGAAAGGAAGATAGCACATACCTCCTACCCCGTGTCCCTCCTCCTCCTCAAGCTTCCATGGCCGCCCCTCTCTCAGACTCTCACCCATGGTCGCGAGCTTCATCTTCAAGGGATCCCCAATTTTTCTCTTCAAGTGGTGTGGGGAAACTTGGGAAAAATGAGCACACTTCCAGACCGAGATGTATTTAATTAGGTGTATTTGATTCTGGGTCGGGCCATGTCATGGTGTGGGCTAGTGGGTTGGGCTATTTGGTTGGGCTTCTCATTCACTACTCATTTTAATGGGTTGGGCTCTTAATTTATCTCATTGGGCTATCTATATAATTGATCAAGCACCAATTTAATTAATTAAGCCAACTTAATTTATTAATCCTGATTAAATTAATTTAAACATAAATTAGTTATTCGGGATGTTACATTCCCTCCCCCTTAGGATCATTCGTCCTCGAATGCCGTAAGGTACGTATCACTTCGCCATCTCTATTGAATCAGAGTGAGATCCAACTCTGGATATCTTCCTTACATCGTAATTTCCGCCTTATGTAAGGACGATAATTCTTACACTATCTGAATTGTCTCATACTGAAATGCTTCATCCCTCATTTGATTGATCGCCATCGGTTACTTCTCATAGTCTTGACTATTGCCAAGCTTCCCTTCAGATAACTTGCTTGACTTCGTTTGAACCGAATGGTAAATTTCCCAATTGGAATGTGTGGAACACATCATACGTGCTTGTGCCCCTAACCGAGGACTCAAGTGATAGATCACATTCCCGACCTCTTCATGCTTCCAGACGATCTTGTTACCTAGAGCATCATTTTCCTCGACTTCCCATTCTCCTTATTTCACGTATGTGGAATACATGAATAGACACCAATCTTATTGTAGTTCCAAACTTTACCTCTTCAGAACCACATAATCTTTTGTTTGTCCGGAGTCTCTTCTTTAGCCTGTCTCTGATAATTTTCGACAACTCTGGTTGTCTCTTGAAGAGATGTGAACTCTACTTCTCTTATTTTGAATAACCACTTATTCGATGAAGTTTTCTTCACCTTCCTTTCAATTAGTTCTTAGATAATGCCAACCTGTCACTTGAACCTCGTTGACTTTTATAAGAGAAATCTAACATCATTAGATGTTTCTCCCACTTAGACTGGAACCCAACACACAAACTCTTATCTAGTCATTAAATTTTGGATTAAATCCAGGATTCCATATCAAGCAGTAGCCTATTTCTCTAGATTCCCATCGACTTTCAATAGATCAATTAGACATATCGTCTTTAAATAAGCTCACCATCCGTTGGTAACTCACGAGTCTCACACTCCTGTAGTGTTTCTTCTCACACTTTTTACCTCTTGCATCAGGATTTGTTAGATGCAGCCATTCTGAAGCTCTGTGTTTTGTTGCATCTCATCATACCATTCTCTTGTCAGTCTCGTGTTTCCTCATTGGAACATTGGAAATTTAATACAATTCACTCAATGTCCATGCTTGCCGATCCGAACTTCAGTGGATTTTATCCTGGGAGCCATCTCAATCTACGGCTCGTAGTGTTAGTTTTGATGGCATTTTGAGATTACATCTCATTCCGAGGATATATTACCCAATTCCTAACTGTTTTAACAGTTAATTATTCCTTGAGAATTGATTTGAATTTTGTTGGGACTTAATTCTGTTTCGGAAAACTCCATTTGCATCTTTAATCAGTCACTCTCGACTTTGCACTGATGGAGGTTTTGCTTCGTATCCTTGATGGCAATTTGCATAAAGTGCAGTGTTATCTGAATGGTTCCATAAATATTCTCGCCTTCGGTTGAACCTACATCACAAAAGAAACGAACAATATCTAACACAAAGTAGAAAATGAGATCGAATTCCCAAGAGTATGCTAAATTCACAACTATATCGGGAGCCAAAATCTTTCGATACAGTTGGGAAGAAATGCAAAAAGGCTCAAAATCGTTGTTTGTGGAAATAAAGATACTGAGACAGAGTCATTTTATAATGGAACAAACATAATTAAATAAGTGAACCGATAACGAGATGACTCGGATTAGTAAAAGGAATCACACTTACTGGTAAAGACTCCAATTTATTATAGAGATAATAAATCAGTAGAGAATAGAACGCACTAGCAAAATGCCCGGTAAGAAACTACTGTACTCCGGATAGAAATGGAATAGTAGTTCAAAATTTAAAATAAGGAATAATTAAATGAAAGGAAAGAGCTACCTCACGCTCAAACAGGTATTACAGAAACTTTCCGAAAATGTAAGGAAGTCAGTGAAAATATAGCATAAAATTTTGGGGAACTATAGAAGAGTTTGAAAAATTTTAAATAATGCACTGATAATATACCATTGTAGATGACAGGTAATTCGAACTATTAAAATATCGAAGCGGTAGAAAATATCAATGCTGATAGAGTATCAATGAGGACCATTCGGATGGCCTCAAGAGTGATTTGACAGTACATTTCCCAAATAAGAGAGTTTATCTTGAAGAGAAGAACTGGTACGATAACGTACACAGTGGAATTTGCCAAAGAGGCAATGAAAATAATTTCATTTTCTCATAACTAAGAGAATGAAATAGAAGAATTGAGATATAAAACATACCAAATAAATAAATATATATCTTTAGGATATAAAGACGTATGAGACGTTATTCTCGTGATGCTCTGATCTTCGGCTGGTAATGGATCATCATCAAGTACCTTTATAGCATGGGTTTTTGCAAGTGTTGATCAGCTTCAATAAGGTACGGAGCCTGCAAAAGAAATTATTGTTGACGGTGACCCCACGCTTAACGGCTTGTGTGTTTCTTGTCGATATTTCGCACTCGCGTCATCCAGAAATTCTGTACCTGCATTTGCCTCAAAGATGGCTCGAAACATACCACAATACCATAAATTAATAATAATAATAATAACATAACTGTTCAGCATCTTCTAAATAAGTTGCTATAAGTTGCTAACTGAATTTTATCATAGATTCCCTAAGGATATCCTTGTTATTTGTCCATGATTACCTTGCAAACCATGGCTCGAATCCACAAGGTGCGCAGTATATAAACAGAATACCAAGGCATAAGAATAAATCTAACTAGCATATGACAATGCAACCTTATCCTATATGCAATCCCCGCACACCTCACCATATACTTTTATCAAGTTTTAAACACATAATAGAGCAAACCGCTCTGATACCATTCTGTAACGCCCCGAAAATTTAAAACTATTTTCGTGACGTCACCGCCGTATTAAACTGTACTAAACTGTTGATCACTCAGCTTAGACAGCTAATACCTTGTCAGTACAACGTACTGGCAAGGTAATAGCAGTAATAAGTAGATTAGACAGTACGAGAATTAAACGACATAATTATAGATACAAATATATTAATAACATAAATTAAATACAGTATTTAAACATCACACCGTCCCATACAGGTGCTTCAACCATAAAATGCATTGCAATCATTATACATGATGAATGATGAGATGAATGATATGACCTATGTGTCTATCTATTCTAAATGCAACAATTAATCATGTCTAACGCGTTTCCTAATAACCATGGTCGACAGTCATCATTGGCGAGAGCACACCACCCTCTCCCATAACAATGAACTGCCCGTTAACGTCGCCCCCGCCGCGGACGAACAGCCTACGCGGGGCCAATAACACTGGTGAGGGAGCCGGATAATCATCACTGATTAGAGCGGCGTCCAGCGGGTCATGGCATAGGATTCACTCCCTATTTGCCGGTTATGGCACAGGGTTCACTCCCCATTTGCCAAAAATGCCGTAGCATAACACAAGTAACACCGAGGTATACCACCTCACACACAAAGGCACAATACTAATAAGAACATAACATAAATAATCAGCATAGGCAACATGTATACATCACGTTCCTATTTATTAATAATCACAAGTATAAGAAGATACAAGCCATCATTGTTATACTCAAGTAACATGATAATCAGAGAAACAACCTAGCCGTCTAGGTTCTCCTATCATAAATTCATAAGTTCGATATACCACTTTTACATCCATTATCAACATTACTAGCTCTAACATAGCGAGTAATAGATCCCTAGGAAGCCAGTCTAGTCATAGACGTCCCTACATCTAAAGCATAACCTAATTAGGATCACATCCTAAACGTCTAGGTTAACATGCCACGAGTTATACTATTTATAAGTCAACACTCGTTAGTCATCTCGGCCTAACTCCCTAATCTACAGATTACTAACTAAACCTTGCCTTGATTAACAATCTTCAATGCTTCCGTGCATGTCTTCAATGTTCCAAGCTCTTCAATTCGAACCCCCCAATTGTTTCCTAGATAAAAATATAAATTCAAGAATTAAAATCATTCACTAGCTTATATTCATAACCCAAGTAATAGGAATGTGAACCAATCTCCAAAATAATCCCTTTTCCCATCAATCCCAAACTCAAGTCATTACCAAAAATTCACAAGCTCATTTAACCACCCAATAATCAAAGATGAAATCATCCATTTCACGACTGCAATTGATATTCAATCCAATAATTTAATAGCTTCTCAATCTCCATTAATCCCCAACTAACCATCATTATATAATCTCATATATTTTCAAGAATTCCCAATCAAGCAACAAATGTAACTAATCAACAATAATGTTCTTCCATTTCCAAAATAAACAACAATCACCCTATCTTCCAACTCAAGTAGTTATAGTATAAAGCCTAATTTATTCCATAATCTCCCAATTCTTCAATCAATTTAACAAGAATCCATTCACACTATAATTTAAGGACAAACACCAGTTATTCAAATCACCCGCCAACATCCATACCTCAATTTACAATCCTTTAAATAGATTCCAAATTCCAATATTCAAATATCAAAACTTTCAAGTGCCCAATCCTTATTTACTCAAGAATCAAAAATTCATTTAAACCAATCCATGCAGCTCACATGGTTAACAACCTTACCTTGGGGTGGTTGTTAAAGGGAGGTTGGGGGGTCGAGCCCTATCTCCAACAACCCACCATGGGGTGCTTGGCGGAAGGCCTGGATTCACACATGGGGAGGGGTTGGGGTGTATGGCCTGCAGGCCCAGCCCGGGGTAGGGTTGTTACATAAAAGTGCTCCCCATGTGTGAATCCAGGCCTCCCGCCAAGTACCCGATGGTGGATTGTTGGAGATGGGGCTCGACCCCCCAACCTCCCTTTAACAACCACCCTAAGGTAAGGTTGTTAACGATGTGAGCTGCATGGTTGGAGATGGGGCTCACATGGTTAACAACCTTACCTTAGGGTGCTTGTTAAAGAGAGGTTGGGGGGTCGAGCCCCATCTCCAACACCCACCATGGGGTGCTTGGCGGGAGGCCTGGATGCACACATGGGGAGGGGTTGGGGTGCATGGCCTGCAGGCCCAGCCCGGGGTAGGGTTGTTACACAGCCTTTACATCCACCTGCCTGGCAAAGGTTGAACTTGAATCCACCTCCCAGGGATCACCCTGAAGACGAATTCGAGGAAGAGGAAACGCCTAGGGCACATGTTGAGTATAACCGAATGGAAGCTGATCTATGAGGGGTCAAGTTCACCATACCAGCGTTCAAAGCAACAAGTGATCCGGAAGAATTCATGGATTGGAGACAGTCCATCGAATTAATCTATGATTGCCAACAATATAATGAATTCACGAAGATCCAACTTGCTGTGTGTGAGTTTAAGGACTATGCTTTAAAATGGTGGCAGAAGATCCAGCGCGACAGTCAGCGTTTGGGGCTACCATCTATTTCTACTTGGACTCAATTAATTCATGCTATGGAAAAGAGGTTTGTTCCTAGCAGTTATTTTGATGAGCTGTATATGAAAGTTAATATTTGTGTGCAGGGCAACAGGACTGCAGATGAGTACTTTAAAGAATTGGAACGCCTCATGATGAGAGCGCAAATAAATGAAGACGAACCGCTACTGATGGCGAGGTTCAAAAGAGGATTAAAGAGAGAAGTTCTAGAAGAAATCAAGTTAAGGGGATACACCGGACTAGAACATCTGGTTCAATTAGCATTGAAATTGATCGACAGTTGAGGGATAGGCCGGTTAAGTCCACCATCATCTCCAACACTACCAAGTACTGGACAACCAGATCCAATTAACAGCCTTCTAAACCTACTGACAGATATGGGAAGCCCAATGCACCCAAGGATGACAGGCCCAACAGGCCTAAGCCATGCGAGATGAACAAGGACTTCAAAGATCCATACAAGTACAGGAAAGACGACCGAGACAAACCCAAGAGGGACGTCAAAGATGTCACATGTTTCAAGTGTGGTCAAAAGGGCCATTATTCCCGGGATTGCTTAAGGAAAGAAAGGCGAATGGTTATGATAGCACCGGGAACATGGAGAGAGGTTGATTCAGACGAGGAGTATGATGAAGCAGAAGCTGAGCGTGAAGAAGATGACAATGAACAGTATCCAGACGAGGGCTGTCTAAGCCAAGTAGTCTTGGAGGAAAATGAAGAAGAATATGTGACCAACTTCATCGCAATGAGAGCACTCACAACCGAGAAAGCTGACGAGCCAAAAGGAAATGCTCCGGAACAAAGGGAGAATCTATTTCATTACCATTGTAAACTTAAAGGTAATGTTGCCTCATTAATTATAGACAATGGGAGCTATGTTAATGCTGTTAGTCTCTATACTGTGCGCAGGTTAGGAATACCGATGCAAGACCACGTGAAGCCATACAATCTATATTGGATGAACGAGCATGGGGCTACTAAAGTCGCCAAGCAAGCACGGGTGCCAATCACTATTGGACCTTATTCCGAAGAAATCTTGTGCGATGTAGTCCCAATGACCGCGTGCAATGTATTATTGGGAAGACCGTGGATGTATGACAAGCGCGTGATACATAGAGGCACAGAGAACGAAATCTCGTTCCGAGATGGACAAAGCAGAATCACGATGAAGTCACTACCACCAAATAATGTTATAATTGATCATCGCAACTTGGTGGAGAACATCCGGAAGGAAGAAGATGAGTACAAAAGAAAACAGAAGGGTAAGGGAATTGTGATTAATTCTGATAATACTAATCAATCTCCTTTACTTTTGGCAGGTTCTGAGAGGTGCTTGCTACTGACAAAGCATGAGCTGGAAGCAGCCATCGAAGATGCACCCATACCAGGTCACTGTTTTCTCGCATTTGTCAAACCTATTGAGGAAACTCCTAAGGACTCTACTGCTGCACTTAATATGCCTGAAAATTTTCGCAGGATGCTAGAGGTGAACATGGATGTTTTCCCAGAAGAGCTGCCAGCAGGATTACCACCTTTGAGAGGTGTTGAGCATCAGACCGACTTCGTACCAGGAGCATCCATCCCAAATAGGCCTGCCTACCGAATGAACCCGGACGAGACAAAGGAAGTCCAGAAACAAGTCCAAGAACTCTTGGATAAGGGATGGGTTCGGGAGAGTCTGTCTCCCTATGCAGTGCCAGTTCTCTTGGTACCAAAGAAGAACGGAACGTGGAGGATGTGCGTCGACTGTAGAGCTGTCAATGCAATTACAATTAAATACTGCCATCCAATACCACGACTTGATGATATGCTCGATGAGCTTGGAGGAGCAAGCATCTTCACGAAGATAGACTTGAAGAGCGGATATCACCAGATTCGTATGCAATCGGGCGATGAGTGGAAAACTACATTTAAGACAAAGTTTGGGTTGTACGAATGGCTCGTGATGCCTTTCGGTCTCACCAACGCTCCATCCACATTCATAAGGCTCATGAATGAAACTTTGAGGGAGTTTATGGGAAAATTCGTTGTAGTATATTTTGATAATATTCTTATCTAAAGTCACAACGAATCTGATCATATTAAGCATGTCGTGCAGGTGATTATCAAGCTAAGGAAGGCAGAGCTGTACGCAAACTTCGAGAAGTGTACTTTCCACGTGCCAGAAGTGACCTTTTTAGGATTTGTGGTTGGAAAGGACGGATTGAAAGTGGATGAGTCCAAAATAAAAGCCATTTCTTAATGGACTCCGCCGACCAATGTCAACGAAGTGAGATGGTTTCTAGGCATGTGCGGCTTCTTTCGAAGATTCGTGCCACAATTCAATATCATTGCTGCACCCATGACATCATTACTGAAGAAAGGGCTCCAATTCAAATGGGGAGACAAGGAGCAGAAATCTTTCGATGAGCTAAAGGATAAGCTCACCCATGCGCCGGTATTGGTGTTACCTAATTTTGACCTCCCATTCAAGATCGAATGTGATGCATCCGGAACTGACATAGGCGCAGTATTGTTGCAAGATGGAAAACCAGTAGAATACCATAGCGAGAAGTTTGGAGCAGCTCAGCTAAACTATTCCACGTATGACAAAGAACTGTATGTCGTGGTACAAGCATTAAGGACTTGGCAACACTACTTGCGGGGAAGAGAGTTTGTTATCCGCACAGATCATGAGACGCTGAAGCACATCAGAGGGCAAGGACAGTTGAAGAATACAAGACATGCCCGATGGAGTTCGTTCATAGAATCATTTCCGTACGTGATCTGTTATGAAAAAGGGAAAGATAATGTGGTTGCTGTCGCCTTATCTAGGAGGATGAGTCTAGCAGCTTTTGCAACCACCATCTGATAGGATTCAAGCACATAAAAGACTTATATGCTCAGGATGAAGACTTTGGAGAAATCTACAAGAAAACTGAGAAAATAGCCTTCAAGGAATTTTCTCAACTGAACGGGTTTCTTTATTTTGGAAACAAGCTGTGCATACCAAGAGGGTCCTCAGAGAGCTGTTGATCACAGAGGCTCATTCGGGAGACATGATGGGACACTTTGGTAGGATTGCAACAATGAGTGTACTGACAGAACGTTTCCACTGGCCAGGGATGGAGAAGCAGGTCGCAGACTTCATCAACAAATGCATAACCTGTCTGAGGGCCAAGTCAACCACCAAGCCTCACGGGCTGTATCAAGCACTACCGGCACCTACTGGACCATGCATTGATTTATCTATGGACTTTGTTTTAGGGTTGCCACGTACGGCACGAGCTAAAGATTCTATTTTTGTTGTGGTTGACAGGTTTTCGAATATGGCGCATTTCATTCCCTGTGCCAAGACGAATGATGCACACCATGTGGCCAAAATATTCTTCAAGGAAGTTGTGAGACTCCACGGTGTGCAAAGGACAATTGTATCCGACCGCGATGCAAAAAATTTGTAAGTTATTTTTGAAATCCTTATGGTCCGAAATAGGGACGAGACTGTTATTTTCCACTGCTTATCACACAGACTCATGGTCAAACGGAAGCAGTTAATAGAATTTTAGGCAATTTGCTTAGGATAATTACTGCTTCTAATAGTAAAAGTTAGGATGAGTGCTTACCTTACATTGAGTTTGCCTATAACCGACATGTACATAGTGCCACACACATGTCACCATTTGAGGTCGTGTACGGTTTTAACCCGCTAACGCCACTGGATTGTTGCCATTGCCTCGCAATGAGCATTTGAATGTTAATAGCAGGGATAGAGCAAGAGCAATTAAGGAGATGCACAAGGACGTGAAGGACAGTCTCATCAAAGCTGCAGAAGGATACGCCAAATACAAGAACAGAGGTCGGAAAGAGCTGAAACTGAACCCAGGGGATTGGGTATGGCTGAATTGGAAGAAGGAGCGGTTCCCAGCGAGCAGACACAACAAATTATCTCCATGAGGAGATGGACCATTTCGTGTCTTAGAGAGGATTAATAATAATGCCTATAAATTGCAGTTATCTGAGGAATACGGCCATATTAATCCTGTCTTCAATGTTGCAGATTTGTCGTTGTTCGAACCGGATGAGGAAGATACTGGTCGGTTGATGGATCAACCTCCCCAAGGGGGTGGGAATGGCATGGGAGCCGAAACAACAACATTGATCATACCAGAAGGCCCATGGTCCAGACAACGTGCCAAAAGATTCATCCAAGCAGTATCCCAAATACTTTCCGAAGAAGCAGAGGCGTGGGAGCAGAAATAGAGCCAACACTTTCCGGAAGGGGTTAGAACCATTTTGAGCCGACAGGAAGAAAAAGACCGCCCGATTGAGGAAACAAGAGCAGAATTGCAAAATTCCAATTTTTTGGCCTTGATGCGGTCTCCACAAGAACTGATGCGGTCTAGACCGTATCCCTCAGACCGCATCGCCTCAGAATATGCTCCAGACCTCGGATCTGTCGCATGCGGTCTACCACATGCGGTCTATGATAGACCGCATCGACTAGACCGCATCGCATGCATCAGACCGCATCGCATGCGTCAGACCGCATCCCCTCAGAACACGCTTAAGTCCGCATTTCCACTTGATGCGGTCTAGACCGCATCCCTCAGACCGCATCGTCTAGATCGCATCCCGCACCTTAGACCGCATCCCCTCCGAATATGGTCTTCTTGCAGAATCCACTGCATGCAGTCTACCTCATGCGGTTTAAACCACATCGATTAGACCGCATCGCATCCTAGAGACCGCATTGCCTTATTTTTTTTTTGTTCTTTTTTCATTTCGCATCCGATGCGGTCTTTTGCCTTGTAAACCGCATCGATGCCTTTAGGCCGCACCCCTTTCGTAAACCGCATCCCTGCGGGATATTTTAGGGTTTTATTATTTTGTTGCTTGTTTAATTTCAGCTAGGGTTGTTGAAACCTATGTAATTTGGGATGCCTACAAATAGGTCATCCCCAACACTTTGTTCTGACCTTTGAATGAATATTAAATTTGTTGAGTGTTTATCTCTTTGGTGTGTGAATCCAAGAGCATTTGAAGGTCACAATTTAATCATCCATCATGGGATCATTCCTTTCAAGCAAGAGGTGTGCTTGATCGTATCGACGCCATTCGGATTTACGATTAGGGGAATCAAGGGTGTTGTCGAACACAATCGGCTCTCGGGTTGGGATATCCAATGTGGTAGTCTCCTTATCCATTTATTTCCTTTTTGTGTTCTTCATCCTTTGCTCATTTAAACTAGTGCTTAATCGATCCATGGCACTTTTTAGGGGCTTATGCGATTGTATTGAAATTGACAGGGGATTTTTTTTAATGATTTTTGGTGGCCTAGGTGATCTTTCAAACCTAAACCCTTTATAGTATTAATTTTCAGGGAAGAAGTCACTCGGGTTTACGGTTTCCATAAAACCCTTAATTAGAGAAGTAGCTTGACCATCAACTGTGGAAGAACACACGAAGTGGAAACTGGAATGATCTTCAGCCCTCAAAAAGTGGCAGATTAGAAACTTAGCTCGTTAGGGGCACATGTGAAGGTGGCGATGCATCGGCATGAGGTCTTCCATCTACATCTGTGAGTGGGGTCTTCCGTCTGGATAAATAGATTTTGAATGTCTTTATTTTTTGGGATGAGCATTGAATGTCTTTATTGTTAAATATTAGTAAAAAAAATAAAAAATAAATAAAATGTAAGAAGATTATTTTTATTTTTGTGAATACCCTATAGTAATATAGTTATTCCCTATGAGGGACCTTAATTCAAGGGGATCTAATTCTGATACGTAATTAAAGGAGTCACATACATTCTTGAGTAACATAACAGTTTGGGTGGGCCAACCGAGTTTACACATCATGGCGAGTAGTCTGGAATAGGGGCGTGTACTCCACCCAACTAGAAGCTGAGAGAAAATCAATGAGTGGGCCAATTTTTACAATGCACTGCACTTATATAACCGATTTTTGGTGACTGGTGTTTATAGGTGGCATAAACTAAAAAATAGAAGATTACAGTGGCCTATTTTTGGTGATTGATTATTTTGAAGACCAACACATATTCAAGGCGGTGCAGTTAGGGTGCTGCACAACAAATATTCAGCGGGAGTTGAATGTGATAATGCAATGTATTAGTTGTGCTAGTTGGATTATTGGAAGAAAAATTACCATTTGTGTGACTCTAATATTAATGGTAATGAATATTCTCTTTCCATTTTTAATTCATATAATGTAGCAATGAACTTTACATACCAAAAATTATAATTCATCAACTAATCACAGAAAATCATAGTTCAAAAAATAATAATAATATTCACCGGTTGCCTCCCATCTCCGACATCTCCGATGGATCCAAAGAACTTAAGTCACGGGATGACAATCAAACTAGCACATGATAACAAAACAACCAGCACAACAAATAATTGACTCCATTACATCAGCACCGTCGTACCTCTCCCAACCACCTCCTTCACCTCATTGTAGGCACTCTGCCATCTAACCATACAACTATTCTCCCTAGCACAGGATGTTGTGCAAACCAGCACAAGAATATCATTAAGTTAGCAACTCAAACTTAACTCCATCAAAATAAACTAAGTTCACCATAACAGGAGTAACACGTAAACTAGCACAAAAGATCATGTGGATCATCATAAGATGACAAACAACCTAGCACATGATAATAGGAAAACTAGCACAGCTTCATTCACAAATCCCTTCCATTCCAATTGCACACATACTCGCTGAAATTTATTTCCCAATTCCAATGGCCGAAGCTGGAGCATCAACAACATAGGGCAGGCTAACTGAACCACGGACCACGGACCATGATTATTTCCCTAGTTATATGCCTATTGTTGCTTTTCAGTTGACTCTTCAATTCATCAAACAACAATTCAACCATTTCAGAATCCTCTTCCCCAAAGCGTCGCAAAATCCACCTCCGCCTACTACTGATTCACCCCCTCCAACCTCCAGCGGCATTTATACATGTCCAAGCACACCCAATCCTACGCCGCCTCCACCGCCCAGACTCCACCACTTGCGTAGCCTGTGACGACTCCGATCGAGTTCACTATCCCAGCGTCGTTCCTTCCCCCACTGCCATCACGCCTCTCCTGTGATGCCTCCGCCGCTTCTGCAACCCTCGCGGCGGCACTGCCGGGTGCGGATTGTCACCACCAGCGCCTCTATTCGAGCGCCACTCTGCCATTGACTCATTTTTTGCGTGAGTTGTTGTCCTTGGCTTTTTGTGTAATACCCGAGACTTTTGATAATAGGAAATGGAATTAAAATTGAAGAGCAAGGGAATTTTAATTCCAAGAACCGTGAAGTCGAAAATGATTTAAATAAATAAATCATTGCACGGGAATCGAAAGACGAAGAATTCGTCGCCGACAAATTTAAATTCAATGGATTCAAGAATACGAATACGAAATCAATTAAAGACGAAATAAAATTTAGAATGGGAATCGTAATCCGAGAATGACCCGGAAAATCGAGCCCGAAAATGTAGGAGGATAGAAGCCCGAAAGAGAGGAGAAAAGGCCCGATGGATCGCACGGCCCGGCCCGGACCGCAGCCCAGCCGGGGGCCGCGCGGTATTGGTCAAAACCGCGCCACGAGGGCGCCATGAGACAGGATGTGATCATATTGCGATTTTCGATGATTTCTTACCTTATTTTCAACCCCCGACTTTGGTAACTCAATCCCGATCGAGGGAAGGAGTATATGGGCGGATTGTGGAGTCTTGGGACTCATAAATTCGTCCTCCAGCAAACCCTAGCAGCCCTATTCTCTCTATTCTCTCCAAACTTCTTCCAAAACCCGAATCACCAAGTTCTTGCTTTCCGATCACTTTTCGGCGACGAAAATCGACCAAGAAGGGCGTGGAGAACAAGGATTCCAGTATTCCAGATTGTTGATAAGTCGTTCATAGGTTTTCGTTTATCTTTTCGAACCCGAAAATTCGATCTAACTCTAGATTTCTTCTTTCGATTCGAATTCGTGGCCAAGGTTGGAGGATTCGTGTTGAGATCCGTTCGTGACAAATCTTAGAGCTCGGATGACCCCGAGACAGTTTAGGACTCTTCTCAAGTAAGATAATGCCTTACATATCAATATTGGTGGCTTAGAACTGTTCGAAACATTAGTTTTAAATCAAACACTAAAATCGGACATAAAAGATTCAATCTTTACGCGTTTTCTGAGATTGGCCAAAAAACCCTATTTTGAGAATCCGAAATGAAAAACTTCGAACTAGAGATTTGTTTCTAACATCATAATCTAAGTTGTGTCAAAATTCCATACATTTTCATTCAGATTTGATACCCCAAACCACGTCGAACATTTTCTGTAATGCATGAACTTTTCGAAAATCAAGACAGATTGCATGGTCGAACTTGATGTGCATTTTTCTATCACTTGTGTTCAAAACTGATATTTGGTGTAAACATAAAAGTTGTAGATAAATATCTAGAAATCATGTCTGTAAAATTTTGTGCATTTTCATTAATGTTTAGATAGTCAAAACTCGATTTGAACATACTGTGTCTTTGAAGAAAAAGTTGACAGATTTTGAGTCCGAAGTTAGTGAATTAATCTAACTTAATCCGTAATGATTTTGCATAAAATGCCTCTAATAAAACTTGTTTATTTTGGTGTCCTGTAGGTGCTTGTAAAATTTTATAAATTTTGGAGGTCGTTTGCTATGTCAAAAATTCTTTTGAAAATTAGTGCCCTGTGTTAGAAAGTTGGCAGATTTTATGTCTTGCAAAGATTGTGAAATTTCACTTGTTTCCTCACCTAATTTCGGAAAACTCAAAACATAAAACTTGTTTGTTAGCGTGTTTTTGAACTACTGTACAAATTTCAAGTCGATTGCCTTTGAAATGAGTTTTTAAACTGAGATGGCGTAAACTGTGGCAATGGTTTGGTTGAAATGTTGAAACACTCGACTTTTGAGAAACACATGATGAGATTATATTTTGTGAAACTTACGAAACTCGTCCTTACCTTGCAGGTTCAATTTCCCAAGGGTTATGTTTAACTTGCGGGTTCAATTCCCCAGGGTGTATGTTTTCCTGCGGGTTCAATTCCCTAGGGTGTATATTTTCCTGCGGGTTCAATTCCCCAGGGTGTATGTTTTCCTGCGGGCTCGATTCCCCAGGATGTGTGTTGATTCCTATGGGTTCAATTCCCTAGGATGTATTTGAGTTCTTGCGGGTTCGATTCCCCAAGGACGATTGTCCTCGATCATATTGAAACAATAATAAGATAATGCAATATTCGTTATGCGAGAACAGATACCTTATCCCATGATCATTAAAACTCTCCATATTTAATAATTTCTTTTGTTTATGTACTTAGTATTTGCGATACTTGAGAAACTTGGTTGTGGCGTCCCCTGCTTAGTTAATGGGGAAAAACTAAAAGACTTGGAATTTATATTTATTTAATTATATCGCTACTTATGCATTTTAAGTTATTTATTTAAATTATGCCTATGCCTTAAGTTATTATTTTTGCATTTAATTTGGCTATGAGAATATGTGTATTAAATTATTGTCTAATATTTAGTCAAATTACATGTTCTAAAGACGCTTGCTTAAAAATATATTTTTAATTATCAAATTTTAAAAACCCCTTTATTACTATGTTAGGGATTGTCTTACTCAGTATTTTATATACTGATAAAACCCGTTGTTTTATTTTTCTTTTACAGAGAATGGAGAAATGACATGAGCATGCACACATATTGGTATTCGGGAATTAAATTAATGTTGCATTCTATTAGACCTTAATTACTTACTGCATTTTGGCCATGTCGGCCCATGTTTATACTTCCGCTGCTATATCGATATTTAAATATTGTATTCCGCTGCGACTTAGATAGTACTACGTAATGATTTTTACTATCTATTATTGAATGGGCTGTTTGAAATGTTTTAAATTCTGAAATACCTTAGCCTTGCATCTCTCAAGTGAGCTCGAATGAAGTCGTGTCTTGCTTGGGAGGTGTGGCGGTGGCATCATGGCCAGGGTTATCAAATCCGGGGTGTTACATTTTGTATGGAGGAGAATGAAACTTCGCTGCTGTTGATTTTTTTGGTGTTACAATGGAGCGGGTGAAGGAAAAAATGGTGGCCAAGATTTAGGAAATAGTGTTGAAGAAGAGGAGGCGGCGGGTGGGTGGTGGGAGATAGGAATTAGGGCATAATCTTGAGAAATAGGAAAGAATGGAGACATACCAAATTTATGAATATACATTAATTATAGAAATCTATTAAAGATGGCAATTAAATTAGTCATTAATTTTAAATAAAAAACTAGCAAATAATACACATAAAGTCTTCAGCAAAAGCTGAATCAGTACCCAAACCATGCATTCAAATTACAACACTAAGAAAGAAGTCATTAAAAGCATTAGAGTTAAACTCAAGTTGATGGCTTAATATGATAACGATCCAATAGACAATATGATCCTTTAAATTAAATCCCAAAATTTTGAAATATCAGTAAAAGCATTGGAGTATGTGTTATTTATAGTATTTTTTAGAAGATCAAGGTCGCGTAGATGGTTCATATGTTGTTGCTACGACTGCGACTACTCTTGCTATTGTCACTACATTCTTGCTTATTGTTGCCACTAGAGTCTTCACTGTTGGTTTCGCTGCTTCACTTAATTCAGTTCCTTGCTCAACTAACTTCAGGAACGTTGACGAAGCTAGTGGAAGGATTAGCTCAAAGTCGTGCAGAACCTCCTCAATAACGGAAAAAGCCCTCGAAGAAGCTAACAAACTCAACAAGAAGCTTGAAATGCATAAAGACGAAATATAAGCTTTAATTAAAAGTTGACAAAGCAGAGAAAGAATAATGTACTTAGTACCCACTTCAAAATCTTTGAAGATAGTTCTATTTCAATAAGCTAGCCAGCTTGAGGAGCTCATTGATGAGGATTTCTGAAGCAAGATTGGTGGGGAGACCAGATTATTGCATGGATGGATAAACTCAAGATGCCGATACGATATTAACCACCCAAACTTTAGTAGTTCGAAGGAAAGGAAACCCGAAGCAACACATAGTACATTATATGGAAACCTCAAACAACTTTGAACCGATGTCAACCATACGTCAAGAAATTCATCAATTTACTAAAAGGAAGCGTGTTCAAATGATACATTGACCTAGAAAGTGGATCGGTTAATAGTTAGGAGTAACTTAAAGCTGAGTTTCTGAATCTGAATGATATTTGTAATGTTCTCATCTGTGCTATCCAAATGGCCTTAGACGAACGTTTTGGCTAGGACTGTGTTTGAGAGAGAACGCTAATATTTAGTGTTAAGAATGTACAAATTTTAAAATACTTGCTAAAATAGCTTAAAAATCTTTAAATACTACACTTATCTCAATAACTGTTAAATTTTAACTTGTAAACTTTGAATTCTAAATCTCACCACTTTCAATTTTCAGTTTTTCAAACTCCAACCACTATACTCTAATTTTTAACTTATACCAAGCACCATTATGAAAAACTATCTCAATTTAAAACTATATTTGTTCGTAAAGAAAGGGTGTTTATGGCAAGAAAAGGCCCTTTTTTCGATTCAAGGAAGGCAGCTAATCTGTTTTAGATCTCACTAAATTTCAAATACCAAACTCTAAACTTTAATTATTTCCCCAAGGAATCTAAATGATAAGGATGTGAGGATGTTGGATGCCCATTTCTTAATTCAAGGGGTTGGAAAATATATGGTAAATTTAAAGGCTTGATAATAAAAGAAAATAAAAATATATACTTACCTACTCCAAACATTGCAAATAATCCAAAAATAAAACCAGTTCTATGTAACATTGTAACGCACTTTTCATCAACACGATCTATTTCAATGTATAGATATTTCTTTCGACTTATTTATTTATTTATTTATTTTAAATATTTCTTTGCTGCAAAAGATAATTAGACTAAGGCAAACACATTTCTTCTTTTAGATAACACATGAGGAAATGAAAGTAACAAAAAGCATTAAAGCAACTAAACATGCAAGTATACGGCAAAAATGGAATTGCTTAGAGTCCTAAATCATCCTATTTTAAATAAGTGGTGGTAGTTAATATAGATTTTGTTTCCATATGTAGATTGGATTAATGGTCTAACTTATACATGAATTCTGTTAGGGTGCGATTGATGATTTTGACTTGATGTGCTGCGGTCAATCGCAGCCATCGAATGACTTTATAAATTGATGGTTGAGATTAATTTAAAGGTTAAAATAGTAAATTTGCTATATTTAATATTATTTACAAACAATCGCTCAATTCTGTATGCTCTTCAACTCTACTTTTTATCTACGCATTTCAATACGTTCAATCGATTTTACCTTACACTCAAATTTGCTTATTAATGAAGCTACATAATATACATATTTGTTCATGAAAACGTACATCAAATGTTTCTATGTTGAGTCGCTGAATTGTTAATGAGAATGTCGCTGAATTGTTCATGGAAAGAACGCTGAATTGTTCTTGGTATTGTCGCTGAATTGTTCTGGTGGCATCGCTGAATTATTCTTGAAAAATTTAGCATTCATGAAAACGTCGCTGAATTATTTTTGGTGACATCGCTGAAATGTATATGCTAACATCGCTGAATTCTTCCTAGTTGTGTCGCTGGATTCCTTTAGGTAAGGTCACTGAAATATTTTTTTGTACCATCACTGAATTATTTTTTGTAACATCGCTGAATTGTATATGGTAGCATCGCTGAATTCTTCTTGTTATTGTCGCTGAATTCGTCTGAGAGTAGTCGATGAATTCCTTTATGTAGGGTCGCTGAAATATTTATTGGTTACGTCACTGAATTATTTTTGGTAACATCGCCGAATGATATTGGGTAGCATCGCTGAATTCTATGAGATAGTGTCGCTGAATTCTTCAAAGTGGTGTCGCTGAATTCTTCAATGTTGGGCCGCTGATAATATTTTTGAGAGCATCATATAATTATTTTTGGTAGCATCGTTGAAATTATATACGTAATAAATTTGTTCCCCTCTTTAATAAGGATGGTTGATCGTAGATATAGATTACCAAATATTTGATACGATTTACCAAATATTAGAGTGATAACATACTACATATAGGATTATATATTCCTCCGTCAAGAGTGAAGTTTGGCTTTATGACAATTATACCCTTTTGCATTTAGAACCCTTGGATTTTAATTGGACGCTCAAAATCTTCGCCTTGATGTGCTGTGAGATGGTGCAATCGCACCTTAACCGATCCCCTTCTACATACATACTATCATATTTTCCTATATATTATTACACTTGCATATGCATGTTGCATGTATCACATTTATTTAAAACGTATTTTTTAAAACATTACTAATTATTCATAACTCTCACATTACATTTTGCATATACTTAAATTTTATACTCCCTGCGTTTTTTTGGGTTTGCACCATTGACCACAAGCACGCATATCGATACATATTTTCAACGATTAATAACTTAAACTGTATACAATTATAAATTATAAAAAGTTGATATTCTAAAACTATAAGTTTAGACGAACCTAACAAAGTCAAAATGTGAACAATAAGAAAAACACCAATGTTGCAAAGCTAGAGAAACGGAGGTAGTGATTAATAACAAGAACCAAAATGAGCAAAATTATTGGAATGCAGGAAAAATACCGAAATGGGCAAAATTATTGGAATGCAGGAAAAATAATACTCCCTCCGTCCCACCTTACTTGTGCTGTTTGACTTTTTGACACTGTTCATTATTTAACTTTAACTCAATTTTATTGCAAATATATATTTGAAAAAAAAAATAGTCGAGTTGGGTTTTAGAAAATATATTTTACATAATTTTTTATTGTACATATTTTGATATATTAACCATTGAAAAAGTGCATTGGATTGTGTGCAGAAATGAAACAGGACAAGTTAAATGGTACAGAGGGAGTACTACAATTAATTTGGTGAGATTGGTGGATACACTTATTGGGCTTGTTTGGGAGTCAGCAGATATAGATAGCAAGCTGATTTGAGCAGCAGATATGAAGAGTAGATTTGACCAGCAGATAGTAACATCAAATTTCATCTAGAATGTTTGGTAGATTGGCATATATCAATCAGCAGATAGAATATTTAGTATGTGAAATGACGTATAAAGACATAAATTATTTTAATTTTAAAAATAATGTAGTTTTATAATTAATGGAACAAAATTAAGGTTTCCTCTCCCTCTCCAACACTCAGTTTTGTATATAATTATAAAAAATGCCAGCATTCTCATTATTTTAAAAATATGATTATTTGTATTATTGATAAATATATTTTGCTTTGAGTATTATGGGTTAATGTTTAAAAGAGATCACCAGAAGTAATCATTTCCACTTTTAGGGCACCATAATTTGATTTCTGAAAACATGCCATCAAAAATATATTCTGGATGAATTTGAGCCATATGAGCTATTTGAAATTTTAAATGATCTCAACAACTTTTCTTTTCTTTCATTTAAACCCCAGAAAAGTTTGAATTTGGACACCTTAATCCTCTTTCAATAAACTTAATTTTTCATTATATAAATGACACTCAAAGCGCATGAAAATTTGTATCAGGCCCTAGCTTTTATTGAAGAACATATTAATTATATTATTTATAATATTTTATCTCTCAATGGTGAAGATTTAATTATTTTATGAATTCAAATAATTTGAGACCTACGAGTTATTTCCAAAATTTGAAAATAAAAAAAAAAGAATTTCCATGGGAAATTCTTGAACTTGTCCATGAGACAAGATATTATTAAAAGTAATTTCTTTTAGAAAAATGAGAGGAACAGTGTAACACCCCGGATTTGATTTCCCAGGCCAGGGCATTACCGCCACACTTTTCTAAACAAGACCCGACCCAAGTCGAGCTCATCTAGAAAAATGCTAAGGCTAAGTTGTATCAATTTTTCAAAACAATTTTAAAACTATTCAATCATGCCCGAATTAAAATCAGAGTATCTCATGCATCACAGTAATAATCAGTGCGGAAGCTAAAACAAATAAAAATGGGCCAAACAGGCGGCCAAAAACCAAAGTCCAAAGTCCAGCATCAAAGTCCAAAGTGCAGAAATTTAAATAACAGTAAAATGTGACAAGTCTTTATTATTGGAGAATTTTTCCAACTCGAGATTATGGATCTAGTTAATGTAAAACCCAATGAAATTGTTCAATTGGGTTATGCGGAAGAATCATGCTTTAACATGACTTATGAGAGAACACCTGTTGTTCCAATGAGAGAAGGTACAGACTTCCATACGAACAGGTTGTAACACCTACAATTTTAGTCGCACTTAAAAGAAGCGGAATTAAATTCACGAGCAATAAGAATTTAAATTCCAAGTGTCCCGTGAATTCGGAAATAATTTAATTAAATAAATTATTGCAGGGAGTCAATAGCCGACAAATCCAAGTTTTCGAATGCGAAGTAATTTGAGTTAGAATGGATTTGAAATAGGAATTCCTTAGTCATAGAATAACCCAATAATTAAGCCCAAGAATATAGTAGGAGAAAAGCCCCAAAAGAGAGGAGAAAAAGGCCCGACGGAGGTAAAACGTCCCAGCCCAGGCGCAAGCCCAGGCGGAGCCACGCGCAGCTCCAGCGCCCCACAGGCGCGCCATCAAGGCAGGCTGCGGGAAAGACGCGGCCAAGGAGGGTAACCGCGATCAAATCCCCGATTTTCGACTCCTGACTATGGAAACTTACCTTTTGGACGTTGATGAGGGATCTAGGCTACTTATGGACGGATTTTATCCACCAATCAGCCCTAAAAACCGCCCCTCCTCTTCTCCCACCTTCAAAGTTCGAAAAACCCTAGTTTGTGAGCGTTGGACGAGATTTAGCACTCCACAGTTGTACATTGGGTGGTAAGGGAAGCTATGATCTTTATTTCATGAATTTTAGTCGGGTATAGAGTTTCATAATAGGTTCTCTATCTTATTTTCATGAATTGGACCCGTAGAAGAGGAAGGCGTAAGGATTCGGACTTGTCCGTAGATTCCGAGGCGTTATCAGCGAGATCTAAGACCGTAGAAATCTTGTCAAGTAAGTTAATTTCTGCTATAGCAGTTTTGGAGTGCTTGAGTCGAATGGATTAGGAGATCTAGACCATGCATGAAATTCTGTCACCAAAACTCCACGTCTGCGCGATTTCTGAAATCTGTAAATTTAGACGTCTTAGGATCTTCAAACCGAATAACTTAAACCTACAAAGTTGTTCCTAACATGTTGAAGAGTAATGTGTAAACTTTCATAAATTTTGGTCGTCGTTTGACCCCTCAAATCAGATCTGGTATTTTCTGCAATTTTATTACTTTTCGAAAAACTGACATATTACATGTCAGAACTTGATAATCGTTTTTTATAATGATGTATTTGGATTTGGAATTTGTGATTCAAATGAAAGTTTTAGATAATTGTGTCTAGTATCTACCTGTAAATTATCATAATTTTTAAACCATGTTTACTATGTCAAATACTCATTAAAAGACGCACTACCATCTCTGAAATCCTGACAGCATGCATTTTGTGCGAAAAACTTGATTTTTGACTTAGATCCATACTTTATTTTTATCCGTCGTGAATCTACAGTTTTAATTATCATAACATTATCCTTAAAATTGGATATTTAAAGCGGAAAGGCGTAAACTGTGTCAAGTGAGTTTCATTAATTATTAATGGAATGATTGGATAAGATCTTTTTGGAACACTATCAAATATTTTTGAAAACCCATTACACTAGATTGAGCTAGATCTCCACTTGCGAATTAGAGGGTGAGTGCTCTGGTGCCCCTCTAACTGCTCACGTCGTGCCTAAACAGGTGTAACACCCCGGTTTTGATAACGCAGACCGGGATGTCACCGCCACACCTCCCTAGCAAGACACGATTTCTTCGAGCTTGCTAAAGAGATGCAAGGCTAGGTATTTCAAGATTTAAAATATTTAAAACATTTAAAAACAGCCAATTGTAATATAATTTGAAAATATCAGAGTAATCACATGCAGTAATAGTTATATAGCAGCGGAATAATAATAACGGAAATGTAAAGAAGGGCCGACATGGCCAAAACACGGGTTAAACAGGCCCGTTATGCAATTCAGTCTCAAAACAAAAAATTAATGTCTCCCCAGTCTCCCCATGCATGCTATGCTATGCATATTTGTCATACTTTGAAAGAAAAGAGAAAATATGGTTTGGTCAGCATAAACGTGCTGAGTAAGTTAATACATAGCATATGATCAAGGGGTTTCAAAGCCATTAATTAATTTAACAAAAGCATGCTAGTAGGCAATATACAATTTATTTAACTACTAATAATTAAATCGCATAAATTTAAACAAGGATTTTACATGATCATAATATAATTTCACGGTCAATAAATACAAGCCATAATTTAAATAAAAGAAATAAATTTAAAGTCTTTTAATTATCCCCATTACTCGAAGATTAGGTATTTCAAGGATTTCTTGATTGCATCGCAATCTCTTCCATATTTCAAGTGACCGTTGGCCTCAGCCAAATACGCCATATCTAGTACCACTCCGGAGCCTCGAGAAACCCATACGGATACTCCCGAGAGTGTAGGCCCTATATATCTCGCCGTTTTGGCATAATTTCTCATATTTGACACCATCGTCCATTCAGGCACAACGCAGTTAGGAGGGCACCCTGCAGAGCACTCACCCCCAAATTTATTTTTAATCAAGTCGCAAGGGGATTTTTGAAAGTGTTGTTTTTATTAATTTCAAAAGAATTTTCACTTGTTTGTATAGTAAAGGCCAATTTGACAAATTCCTCAAGTTTCTCAAAATATAACTTTCACGTGTCATTGTTCGCGCCATTCCCATTTAAAAATTCATCTCAAGGCCAAAATTCTGAAAATTTGACAAGTTTGTGTTTTACGTTTTTCAATCCGAGTAAAGGAAACAAGTCAAAAGTGTGAATTTGTACAAACATATCACTCTGTCCGAACTCAGGATGCAGTAGATTTCAAAGATCCAATTTTTAACTTATCAAATGAACTCCAATCTTAATCAAATTTTACAGGATGATTCAAAACTCATAGATCTACAAATTTTATATTCAAATCAAGTCCTCATTTGGCCTAGATCTAGTGTCAAAATCATCAACAAGTTTGAAAAATAATTCTGCCACCATTTCAAGATTCTAATTGAATGCAGGTTCGTCCGGGTCAGTTTTCAGTTATCAAATCTAACGAAAAATTATTAAATTTTTACAAGAAATAGATCAAGGTCTTAGAAACACCTTTTATGTTTTGAGTTTTTCCGTTTGACCATTTTAAGAGGTTCGAAAAATTCATACAAAGTCGCTGCGCCCTCGGATTCTTCCGTTGATAGATTTTTAGGGTTCTTTAATTGGATCTTTAAGTTTGGTTGTGTTTTAGTCACGCAAAACCATAAGTAAGCATTAACTTACTTCAAATGGTTCGCCGGCTCGTCTAATTCGCTGTCGTGGCTTCCACGTTCACCGTTTGTCTCCCGAGATCCTTCGTTCTCCTTCTTCTTGTCCGGGTCGGGGTTTAGAAAAGAAAGATGTGGTATATTAGTTTCGGATCCGAGTTTTGAATGGAAAAAGATGGACAAAGCCTTACCCCACTGTCTACCTACGCCTGGGAGCCTCTGGATTCGTCCAACGCTTCCTCTCCCGCTGGCTCCTTGCCTCCGACGAGTTGAAAATTAAGGTTTTTCGGTGTTTGAAAGCGTATAGGAAATTCGAAGAGTTTGAAAAGTGTCCGGGGCTGAAAGAGGTGTGTATTTATAGACTTGGAAGACTTGGAGGACGTCCAAGAGCTGCCATGGAGAGTCTTGGGCCGCAAGACGGGCAACTGACTCGAAAAATATGAAATCGGGCGAGTGAATCTTGCATCGGGCATTTCTGCCCGCTGGCGCGGCTGTGGCGCGCGAAACGGCTCGCCCCGCGCAGAGGCCGCGCGGCCTTGGCCTGCACTTCGGTCCGGGCCGGGTCGTGCGATCCGTCGGGCCTTTTCTCCTCTCTTTCGGACTTCTATCCTCCTAGGTTCTTGGGCTCCGATTTTCGGGCTATTCTTGGGCTCCAAATCCCTATCTAAAGTTTACTCGGATCTCAATTAAATTTCGGGTTCGAATTATTGAGTCCATTTGTATTGGGTTCTCTTGGAACAGTTTATGTAATTATCTTTAACTTTAATTCCTTCTTGAATTAAATTCAATTTCTCATTTCATCTTTTATGTATTTATTTATTTATTTATGATACAAAATTCTCGGGTATTACAACAGGTGATGGTGATTTTATGATATTGTGCCAAAACGGAAAATGATTTTTGGGCCTGCACTCTTGGGTGTATCCGTATGGGTTACCCAAGGTTCCGGAGTGTGACTGTGTACGGCAAATATTGCTTCGGCAATCGGACTCGTGATACTTGATACTTGAGAAATTGGATACTGTGATTGTGGCGCCCTCCTTCTAGTATAGCGGGAATTAAAAGACTTAAATGCAATTTTTATTTATTTAAATTATATACATGCTTTTAAAATTCATGTATGCGTTTTTATTAAATTTTTTAATTAATGTGTATTGTATTTTGTACGCCTCTTTAAATTAAAAACGTGCCTTTAAAATTATGCCTTTAAATTCTTATTATTGCTGTCAAATTATATTTTGATATTAAATATGCGCATGAGTAGAAAGATAATTTTTATTTAATTTAATCTATTTAAATTTTGAAAATCCATTATTGTTATTTTAAGAATTAACTTACTCAGTATTTTATATGCTGATAAACCCATTGTTTAATTTTTCTTTCAGAGTACGGAGACATGTGAGCACGTGCATACATCTGGGCTCGGGGATAAAGATATTAACTTTATGTTGCATTTTATTCAGACTTGGATTATTCGCTGCATTTTGGCCTTGTTGGCCCGTACTTTACTTTCCACTTTCGTTTTCGTACATCATAAATGCATCTGCTAGACTATTTTTTAAATTAAATTAATTTGGGCTTGATTTTTAATTTATATTCTGGAAGGTGTGGAAGGTGTGGCGGTGACATCCAAGTGTCTTAGAATCTTCCAAGTGAGTTCAAGTAAATTCGTGTCTTACTTGGAAGGTGTGGCGGTGACATCCGGCTTGGGTTATCGAACCGGGGTGTTACAAAGTGGTATCGGAGCCCAACGTTTTTTTTAAAAACAACCCAAATTTTTAGAGCCCAAATATTTTAAGCCCAATGTTTTAAAGAAAAAAAGCTTATATTTTTAAGCCCAATGTTTATATTTTATTTAGAGCCCAAAAATCTATTATTTTTAGTCCAATATAGAGGCCCAAGGATTTTAAAAATTATTTTAAATTTTAAAATATTATTTCCATGGAGTGAATTTTATTTTAAACACATGGAAACTAACTATATATATATATATATAAATATACATTACATGAATTATTTTTCGGGGTGGGGGGTGGCATACGCATACATGCATATATTTTTACATTTTCCACATTCCTAACTTCAACTCAGAGAACCAAGTCCATGAGATTTTACAATAAAACCACGTCATTCAAGACAAGATAAACACCATGGAGATGGATCTCATCCACCTTACTGATTATATCTTGGCCCCCTGTAGCCGATCATGGTACCGCTAAGCCCAATGGACCTCCAAACCCAGTCTTTCATGGACCCATAGGCACAGGCCCAATTAACATATCTGATGAGGAGGAAGAGGATCCTATGGAAGACCCTATCACCTATTCACCATAGTTTTAGGGATTTTGAGTTCATGATGCATTGTTCCTAGTATTTCTACTTTTGTTTCCAAAAACTATTTCCCTTCTCGAGTCTAGTCCTGTTATTTCCATTCTTGAATGTCGCTAGTAACTCAATAAATTATTTATAATATCAATAAAATACAAGCAAAGTTATATACTAGCATGTTCTACTGCAATAATTTATATATGCTCTCCAACTGATACTAATCAAAACATAGTAATAATAAATAAGATACATCTTCTAACACCTTTTGACTTAGTCAATCTTATGTTTAACGCTCTAATATACCCTTAGAAATCTAATCTTTGTGCGCTTGTAATAGAATGCCACCTAGAGGGAGACCCCGCAAACAACCTCTTCCACCAAACGACAATGAAGCACCCTAGCATCCCAATGTGCCAGTGCAAAACAACGATGCACCGAAGCAAGGAGGGAAACCGGCCCCAATACCCAATAACATAGACGATGGCTTAAGAACCATTGAGGAAGTTCTGATTGCCTTAGGAAACACACAAGTTAACCAAGGACAAGTGGCGGCAGTACCTCCATCCAAAGCCCGCATACATTACTTAGCAATGATGAATCCATACCAACCGCCACACTATGCAGGCCAGAAAGACCAGGCCAAGTTGGAAGAGTGGATTAGAACGTTCGACAAATTGTTGAATGCTGTGAAGTGCCTGAAGGGAGAGAAGGTTCACGTGGCCTCTTACTACTTGGGAGGCGAGGCAGACGATTGGTGGCAAGCCACCCAAGGGAAGTTAAGTGACGAAGACGCACCCTACTCATGGAACGAGTTCATGGAGCTGCTGAGAGATCGTTTTTACCCCATGAGTACGAAAACGGTGATGTATGAAGAATTTCTGTCCCTGAAGCAAGGAGGGCAGACAGTGCAAGAATGCTACAACCGATTCAAGAAATTAGTTAGATTTGCACCGAGACTAGTGCTTATTGATGTGGAGAAGGCACATGAATTTGAGATGGGGTTGAACCTATCAATTAGGGAGGTGATCACTGGTGTTCACTACCCTGATCTGCAGGCTGTCTATGATCGTGTTGTAACAGTTGCACGAGTTCAGCAACTGATGAGGAAGATTGTAGGAGAGTCTAGCCAGGGTCCACAAGGACCAGACAAGAGGAATAAGGACCATAGAGCTGGTAATAACTCTGGAAGGAACAATTTTCGTGGAGGGCCAAATAGACCAACTCAAGGCAACTATGGAGAAAACAAGGAGAGAGTCTTCAACCGGGGTGACCTTGTGCCACTATGTCTAAGGTGTGGCAAACCTCATCTGGTGAGGGGATGCCCTCAACAGGGCGCACGCTTTCGATGTGGTCGACTTGGTCATCATATGAGAGAGTGCTGGACTCGGATAGAGAACACTACCAAGAGAGAGGATTTGATCACTGGTCCTACTCAGCCACATAACCAAGGTGGCTGAAATGATAACAATCAAGGGCAACGACCTCCACATAATCAGAATCAACGCCCTCAATAGAACCAGAACCAGAACCAGAACCCGAATCAGAATCAACAGGGTAATTAGGGAAGGCCCATGGGACGGATGAATGTGATCAACCAAGCGGACATATCTGCACAAGGCGACGTGGTGGCAGGTACATTCCCTATTTTAAGCACACCAGTTAAAGTTCTGTTTGATTCTGGAGCAAGCTGTTCAATTATATCATCAAGAATCTTGCCTGAACTAGATCTACCTAAGCATGAGATGATTAGCTTAGGAATTCAATTACCTTCAGGAGAAGTAGTATCATGTTCAAAACGATATAACGGAATTCCTATAGTGATCAAGAACGTCGAATTCTTTGCAAATTTGGTAGAGTTTGACTTGAGAGACTTTGACGTTATACTGGGGATGGACTGGTTGACCCAGTATAAAGCGGTGACTGAATGCCAAAAACAGAAAATCACCTTGTCAAAGAGTAGGGGAAAGAGAGTTATCTTATACTCTCAACCCCCTAAGAAAAGCAACAAGGTTGTAAATGCCTTCAAGCTTTGTAGTTTGATGCGTAAGGGGTACGCATTGTGTGCATGCTACATTCACAACCTTAAAGCGGAGGGAAATAATATTGATGACATCCCAGTGGTAAAAGAATGCCCGGATGTATTTCCTGAGGATGTTCCTGGCATGCCACCCAAACGAGATATTGAATATACCATAGATCTCATTCCTAGAATGGAACCCGTATCAAAAGCTCCTTACCGTATGGTGCCATTGGAGATGAAAGAGCTGAAGGAGCAACTCGAGAAGCTGTTGGAGAAAGGATATATAAGACCCAATACTTCTCCGTGAGGAGCACCGGTCTTATTTGTAAAGAAGAAAGACGGAGGATTACGTCTATGCATTGATTATAGAGGACTAAATCACATAAAAAAACAAGTACCCGTTACCAAGAATCAAGGATCTATTTGATCAGTTGAAAGGAGCTTCGGTGTTCTCAAAGATCGACTTGCGATCGGGTTATCACCAGTTAAGAATTGCAGAGAAGGATATCCCGAAGACGGTGTTCCGAACTTGTTATGGTCACTACGACTTCACAGTATTGTCCTTTGGGTTAACAAATGCCCCTGCAATGTTCATGAACCTCATGAACAATGTGTTTCGAGAAATTGTTAGATCAGTGCGTTGTATTGTTCACTGATGATATTCTAATCTACTCGAGGAGTGAGGAGGAGCATTCCAAACACTTGCATGAAGTGTTAGAAATCTTGCGCGAGAATCAACTTTATGGAAAGCTATCCAAATGTGACGTTTGACTGAGGGAAGTAGCATTCCTTGGACACATTGTATCCGCCGATGGAGTTTCAGTAGATCTGGCAAAAGTCTCAGCAGTGACGGAGTGGGTTTCGCCGACAAGTCCGACAGAAGTAAGGAGTTTCATTGGACTGGCTGGATATTATAGATGATTTGTGAAGCATTTCTCAAAAATCGCACGCCCCTTAACCCAGGTATTGAAGAAATGAGTGAAATACGAGTGGACTAATGAATGAAAAACCGCGTTTCAAAAGCTAAAGCACCGACTCATGACGACACCGGTGTTAGCTCTACCATCAGAAAATGGTGATTTCGAGGTATACAGTGATGCTTCAAAGGAGGTTTTGGGATGTGTTCTGATGCAAGACCAGAGGGTCATTGCATACGCATCACGACAATTAAAGCCTTATGAGGAGACTACCCAACACACGACTTGGAATTGGCAGCGATTGTGTTCGCCCTAAAGATATGGACACATTATCTCTATGGGCGAAAGTGTCGGATGTTTACTGATCATAAGAGCCTCAAATACATATTCACTCAAAAGGATTTGGTTAGAACTGATCAAGGACTATGATCTAGAAATTTCCTACCATGAAGGAAAAGCCAATGTGGTAGCTGACACCTTAAGTCGGAAGACCCGACACATGGCAAATTCACTTGTGATACCGCCAACGTTGTACATAGACTTGGCAAGGTTGAACATAGAGCTAGTACATTTTGGCACGGTGAGAGAAGTAATTAATGCTATGGTAGTAGGATCTACCATATTCGATGAGATAAGACTCGCCCAACCGGACGATGTGAAGTTGGTGAGTATTAACAAGAGCATTGCCGATGAAAAGACAATTGTAATACCTTGGTTTTAATAACCAAGGCCGGGATGCTACCGCCACACCTTTCAAGCAAGACACGACTTCATTCGAGCGCACTTGAAAGATGCTAAGGCTAAGGGTTTCGAAAATATAATTTAAAGATCAAGCCCAAATGGATTTAAATTAAAATAAGAGTCTAGCACATGCATTTATTAAGTACGATAGCGGAAGTGAAAAAAATAAGGTACGAGCCAACAAGGCCAAAACGCAACGTATAATTAAAGTCTAAATAAAATGCATCATAAGAGATAATATTTTTATTCCCGAGCCCCGAATGCATGCATATGCTCATACATATTCTCCATACTTTGAAAAAAGAAAATAGACAATGAATTTATCAGTATATAAAATACTGAGTAAGTTAATTCCTAACATAACAACAATGGGTTTAAAAATTTATTAAGATTAAATTAAATAAACAAATTTTCTTTCACTCATGCGCATATTTAAAATATAATTATGACAGAAATAATAAAAAGAATTTAAAGGCACGTTTTAATTTAAAGAGACGTACAAAATACTATACACGTTAATTTAAAAATTTAAATAAAGAAGCAGCATTAATTTTAAAATTTTAAAAGCACATACATAATTTAAATAAATGAAAATCGCAATTAAGTCTTTTAATTCTCTTTATAATAGAAGAAGGACGTCACAATCACAGTATCCAATTTCTCAAGTATCAAGTATCACGAGTCCGTTTTCCGAAGCAAAATTCGCCGTACACAGACACACTCCGGAGCCTTGGTTAATCCATACAGATACACCGAAGCAAAAATCAATGGCCGTTTTGGCACAATATCATAAGAATCACCATCGCCCGTTTTGGCACGATGTGAGCAGTTAGAGGGGCACCCTGCAGAGCACTCACCCCCTAATTCACAAGTGGAGATCTAGCTCAACCTAGTGTAACGGATTTTCAAAAATGTCGTTAACATCTTAACACGAATTTTAAATCACAATTTAGCAAATTTCATTTCAACAACAGTATCAAGTACCCATGTCGCAGTTTACGCCTTTCAGCTTTAAAAACACATTTTTAAGGAGAACATTATGAAATTTATATAGTATATCCAAGACACCCTAACGAACAACTTTCGTGTTTTATGTTTTCCAAAATGATGTGTGGATCTAAGTCAAAAATCGAGTTCTTTGCACAAAATACATGCTGTCAGGATTTCAGATTTGGCAAAACATTTTTGATGAATATTTGCCATAGCAAACACAGTTAAAAAATTATGAAAATTTACAGGCATAGACCAGACACAATTATCTACAAGTTTCATTTGTATCATAAAGTCCGATTCTGACTAGATCAATTAAAAAAAAGCTCATCAAGTTCGACCATGATATCTGTCAGCTTTTTCGGAAGTCATGAAAACGCAGAAAATATCAGATCCGATTTGGTGGTCTGAACGATGACCAAAATTTATGAAATTTTGACACAGTGATATTCAAAGTGTTAGAAACAATTTTGTAGTTTTAACTTTTTCAGTTTGAACGCTCGAAAAGGGTCTAAATTTCGCATCTCAGAAAACGCACGCAAAGGGAAATTTTGGGACTGATTTATGTGGTTGCTTAAAACATCCAAAATACTCGACCAAAGGGCTCCAAAATTGTTATGACAAGAATCAACTTACTTTAGATGAGTTCTACGGTCCTAGATCTCATCGGAACAACCTCTGGAATCACCGAGCAAGCCCGATTCACTACGCCTTTTCCTCTTCGGGTTCGATTCGTGGTCACAAGGTAGAAAAAGATTAGTATTAATGACTATGGTCGACCAAAAACTTATGAAATAGAACTAAAATCATCTCTTACCACCAACCTCCGTCCGTAGAGTGCTAAAGTTCGTCCAATACGTCGTCTTGCTCAGATCATTCGTCGAAACAACTCACAATTTCACTTCGGTTTAGATTTTCAGATTTGGAGGTGGAAGAGAGGGGAAGGGCAGCTGTCTAGGGCTAGCTTGGGGGAGAATTTTCGTCCATAAATGGTCCAAGATCTTCCCTACGTCCAAAAAGGTAAGTTTCCATGTTTACGGATCGAAATCGGGGCTATGATCGGGTTTCGTTCCTTGGCCGCATCTTATCAGGTTACTAGGGCTGCTATATGGTATAAAATCGGGTGCAATATTGGCCAATAATCTCCTTTCCATGTTCAGAAGATTGGTTACAAATCACGGGCCAAAATTCGGGGATTGATTGCAATTTCCCGTCATGGCAGCAACCTTCCCGTCTGCTGCTGCTTCGGCGCGCTGGTGGCGCGGTATTGGGGGTGGCGCGCGCAACGAGCGCGCGGCCTGGGCTGTGCATCTTGGTTGGGCCGCTCCACCTCCGTCGGGCCTTTTTCTCCTCTCTTTAGGGCTTTCTGCTTCTATGTTCTTGGACTTAATTATTGGGTTACTCTTGAACTATAAATTCCTACTTCAAATCCATCTCGAACTCAAATTAATTTCGCATTTGAAAACTTGGATATGTCGGCTATTGACTCCCTTGCAATAATTTATTTAAAAGATAAATATCTTTTTAGGCCACCATTTCTATATTTGGGCCATGATAAAGTCAGTTTCCATAATTGAGCCATCACAAGGATTACGGGCTGAAAATTTGAGCCAATTGAACAAATTATTATATGTATGGGCCGCGTGATGTTCACTCGCGCAATGGTCCTCCAACATATGTATGTGGGATGCACTTTCAACAAATGTCCTCCAACATCAAACAATGTCGTGAGGGAGCTTTCAATTGGTAATGCTGCTTGCTCCATTTATCTCGTGGTGCTTGGAAATACCTTCAATAATTCTCACCAAGACTTCAACAAGGATTCCCCACAGTTGGTTGAAGGACTTATCACACGATTTCCGGCATATGACATAAGCGCAGAAAAACAACCAACGCAAAATCTATAAACGGAGAGAAACAACCAACCCCAAAATCTTTTAATCACGATTTCCGGCAGGCGGCAATTTTGGATGATAAGATTTCAAAGTTCAACCTTATTACCCGAGTTGGAATCCTTATCACACGACGACTGTTCGTCCGTCGCACTCGAGAGAAAATGAAAGAGAAAACCCTACAATTATTGTTCTAAATTTCTCGACTGTGAACGATCGAAGCTGGTAGAAACATGTTCCAATCAACAAAATTTATCTATAGGATGATTCTACACCTCACAAGGATTCCCTAGATGTTTTTCAGCTCTGAAAAACGTCGTCAAACCAAAATTGGCTCGCCGGAGAAGACAATGAATAATGTTTCCGGCGAGACTCCAAATTTCACCAAAAATGACGTTTCTTATGTGCATTCAACTCCTTTTGACATGAGGATTACGAATATGTAATCGGATTTCAGAAAATCATACCATAGCTCACTGTGAAGAAACTTGGCCGGAATTCTTCACCTTTTGGTCGGGAATAAGGTTACACTTCGTCGGAAGCCGTTTCTTCACCGACTGCAGCGAATCTTATATCGATGTCAATCAAAATCGGCTAGCGATTACAATAGTAAGCTCAAAATTCACTTTCGATCAACATACAACAAAATCGATGAAAATTTCGGAAATACAAATTCAAAGTTACAAGCAACATTCACGTCCTTTCTGTGATAATAAAATTTTGACACCAACAATGCTAGAGAACCGAGATAGCTTTATACCAAATTATAAACACACTCAAAACAGAGAAAGAAACACCTGAATAAATACATCATCCACCCACCGAACACCATTTCCGACACCAACCAAATACGGAACACAACAAGACCAAAATTGAAGATGTAGAATAGAGTTCGCACTGAGGGTTAGGGTTCTTCTGTGGGTTTGGATGAGATTCGGGGAAGATTTTACCATAATGAATATAAAAACTGGCCAACCCGATTCGTACCCATAAACACATTGAATTTCGACGTGGCGCGTGGATCAGTAGGCGAGTTAACACCACTCGGCCCATTACACATAAAAATTCCTTCAATTGGCTTAAATTTTCAGCCCGTTATCCTTGTGATGGCTCAATTATGGAAACTAACTTTATCATGGCCCTAATGTAGAAATAGTTGTTTCTGGTGGCCTAAAAGAAAATATTTATCTCTTTATTTAATTAAATTATTTCCGACTTCATGGGACACCTGGAATTTAAATTCTTATTGCTCGTGAATTTAATTCCATATAGTTTAAGTGCAAATAAAATCGTGGGTATTACAGTCTACCCTCCTTAGTAATCAACTTCGTCCTGAAGTTGTGTCATACTCGAAACGGTAACACCAGAACTAAAATGATTCTCATTGCGCCAATCCAATGTAGACAAGCAATTGCACGCATAAAAATATTGAGGTCCTAATAATTAAATTATTTTCCTCGATGTGTGACAACTCTTTGCGGGGTATCACATCCTCTCCTCCTTAGGATTTTAGTTATGTCCCCATAACTGTCTATGAATTGATCTTAAAAAGGTTTAGATAGCGTTGCCTCATATTGGTTTCCAAACAAAGTCTCTAAGGTGAAATTTCACAAGGTTCGCAAAGAATTCTAAGTTTTTGTTTACTATTGATATTGCATAATATCTCTAGGAACATGATAGCACTTTTCCCGAAGGTAATAGAATTCCTAAGCTAATCATCTTATATTTAGGTAGCTCTAGTTCAGGCAAGATTCTTGATGATATAATCGAACAGCTCCAGAACTTTAAATGGTGTATTTAAAACAGGAAATGTACTTGCCATCACATCACCTCGCGCAGGTATGTCTGCTTGATTGGCCACATTCAGCCGTCCCATAGGCCTTCCTTGTTTACCCTGTTGATTCTGATTCGGGTTTTGGTTCTGGTTCTGCTGAGGGCGCTGATTCTGATTCTGTGGAGGTCTTGGTCCTTGATTGCTACCATTTTGGCCACCTTGGTTATGTGGCTGATTATGACCAGTAGTCAAGTCCTCTCTTTTGTTAATGTTTTCTACCCGAGTCCGGCATTCACCAGTCAATGACCATGTCGACCACATCGAAACACGCGCCAAGTTGATGACATCCCCTCGTCAGATGTGATTTGCCACACCTTGGACATTGTGGCACATAGTCACCATGATTGAAGACTATCCCATTGTTTCCCCCATTGTTTCCTCTTGTCTTGTCCTTAGTTAACTTGTGCGTTCCGTAAGGCAATCTGAACTTCTTCAATGGCTCTTAAGCAGTCGTCTACTTTATTGGGTATAGGGGCCGCTTTCCCTCCTTGGTTTGGAGCTTCATTGTTTTTCACCGGCGCATTAGGATGCTGGGGTGCTTCATTGTCGTTAGGTGGAAGAGGTTGGTTGCGGGGTCTCCCTCTAGGTGGCATTCTACATCACAAGCGCACGAAGATTAGATACTAAGGGTATATTAGGGCGTTAGACATAGGTTTGACTAAGTCAAAAGGTGTTAGAAGATGTATTTTATTTATTATTACTATGTTTGATTAGTATCAATTGGAGAGCATATATAATGTACTGTAGTAGAAAATGCTAGTATATAACTTCGCTTGTATTTTATTGCTATCATAAATAATGTATTGAGTTACAAGCGACATGAATGGAAATAACTGGACTAATCTCAAAAAGGGAAATAGTTTTTGCGAAACAAGGATAGAAATACTAAGAACAGTGCATCATGAACTCAAAGATCCCTAAGCCTATGGTGAATAGGTGGCAGGGTCTTCCATAGGATCCTCTTCCTCCTCATCAGAGATGTTAATTGGGCCTGTGCCTAATAGTCCATGAAAAACTGGGCTTGGGGGCCCATTGGGCTCAGGGGTACCATGCTCGGCTACTGGACTGAGGAGTAAGATATGATCGGTAAGCTGGATGAGGTCCATCTCCATGTTGTTTATTTTGGTTTGCATGGCTTGGTTTTGTTATACAAGCTCATGGACTTGGTTCTCCAATTGGGTTATGTGGTGGTGATCGGCGGCCCTAAGGTTTCCAAGATGATTCAGGTTGGCTTCGAGTTGACCTACACGATTCTTAAAGTATTGGATATATTGCTGGGAATCTAGGTAAGCGTTCATAAGTTTCACCATCAAGTTCACTTGGTCAGCCATCTAGTGCAGAAAAAGGTCTAACTTAGAACATACTTAGGAATAGGGTTAGGAATGTGCAAGGTGTAAAAACATGTATGCATGTATACTTATGCAACACCCCCCCCCCCCAAAAAAAAAAATAATAAGAATAATAATAATAATTCATGCAATGTATATTCATATATATTTATATTTTTTTCCATATGTTTAAATAAAATTCATTTCATGGAAATAATACTTTAAAAATTTAAAATAATATTTAAAATCCTTGAGCCTATATATTGGGCCGAAAATAATAAATTTTTGGGCTGTAAATGAAGTATAAGCATTGGGCTAAAATTTAGCCTTAAAAAGATGGACTTAAAAACATGGGCTTTTTAAAAATAAGTATATATATATATGTGGGCTCTGATACCATTTTGTAATACCCCGATTTAGGTAACCCAGGCCGGGATGCTACCGCCACACCTTTCCAGCAGACACGACTTCATTCGAACTCACTTGAGTTATGCTAAGGCTACGGGGTTTCGAAAATATAATTTAAAGATCAAGCCCAAATGGATTTAATTTAAAATAAGAGTCTAGCACATGCATTTATTAAGTACGATAGCGGAAGCAAAAAAAATAAGGTACGGGCGAACAAAGCCAAAACGCAACGTATCATTAAAGTCTAAATAAAATGCAGCATAAGAGATATTGTTTTTATTCCAGAGCCCCAGATGCGTGCATATGCTCATGCATATTCTCCATACTCTGAAAAAAGAAAATAGACAACGAAGTTATCAGTATATAAAATATTGAGTAAGTTAATTCCTGGCATAACAACTGACAGGTCCCGATTGATGAATGAAACTTTTGACAATTTCCCACTATATGAGTATTTTCTGAAAAGAATATAATCCCGGTTTAATTTTATTTAATGAAACCAATTATGAAGATGGAGTTGGGATTAGGGATATGTTTATATGTTGTCACGTTTTTATATACTCATGTAGGAAACTGTGGCCCGAAAGCGCACGGTGTCAAAAATTGCCGGATCGTTCACTGAAGGATGTGCGATAGAAGCAGGGCCCACGTCGTTTACTAAGATTTTCCACTCGGTTACTCGTTTCAAGCTTGAGTTTGGTTTTAACAACTACTTGATATAATTTAAACTAAATTATGAAAGCCATGAAATTATTCTACAAAGCGTGGTAAAATTATTCTAAAGAGCAATTTAATCTATTCTAAAAAAGCAACAAAAATTATTCTAAGAAAGCGGGTAAAATTACTCTACGAAAGCATGTAAAATTATGCTACACTATCTATAAAGCAAATTTAAAATGTGACAGAAGGGACAGGAAGAAAATAATAAAGATTGGACAAGACTTCAGATGAAACAATAATTAAACTTCCATTTCTATTACACAGATCTTTGGTTGGGATAATCTATCAGTTAGCTAACTCTCATGCTTTCTAAACTATGTTCCCTTTAACAGACAGGTACTTACAGTCAGAATTTACATGCTCTTAAGACCTCAACATCTAAGATACCATAGATTAATAACTGCCACTGCCGAGGTATGTTATTTCTCCATGGTGGATAAGCAACACCTAACATATCATTAGTTGGTATGCCAAGTACTCCTATCATTCTCCCCTGTCACACCCAAAGTCCAAATTAAATCCCGAACTAATCCATAACTCTTAAACCTTATATACGACGGCCAACCTCTAATTCTTCCGAGTGTCCTCTACGAAGCATTTAAAAGAAGGCGGTAAAGAAAGCGGTAAAGAAAGCATTTAAAAACCTATCACTCGGAAGCCTCAAAAGCTATCTCATTCCGTTAGTATAAAAGAGCCCCTGGTCTTGGTGACCAGACGTAGATTTAGAACTCCCCAAATATCAGTAAGCCACAGGGCTTATAACATCTGGTTAGTCATGAGATACAAACTGAATGGAACAGACCTGTGAAGATCTATTCCGAATGTACTCACTCAAGACTCAATTCTAGGCTTTGGTGGGAGAAGGTAGTAGTTGAAAGAATACTCAACCCTATCTCAGAAGTTAACCAAGGTCTATATGTTGTTCCTCTAGTATTATCTACCCCATCTCATCTGAATCCAAGTGGACACTGATTTGATGCAATATCTAATATAAGATTTCCAACACACAACAATTTTGAGAAAACAATGGATATTTGAAAATCATTCCCTACACAGGTACTAGACTCTCAATTAAAACACAGATCCTTTCAGTCTAGATGAGACCTAATCGCTGACTCTGCTTTTAAGTTCTCAAAATCAACCCCCAGTAGAAAATGAATTAGTCATAACTGTGAAATTATCCCTTACTTAGATCCGGATTTTATAAAGTGATTTTTATGAAAATTTATTATGCAACATCTGATTTAGATCAAGATTTCTATGTCCAAGGAGAAAGATCTCCAAAATAATATGACCACAATAACTACATAATAATATCATGCATACATGTATAAGAGAAGTAAAATAAAATACCCCAAAATATATGGTGGGATTAGACAGAAATTGATACACAAAGATGGATTAGCCTTGAGAAAAGAAGAATTTGACTAAAAAGAGTGCCAGAAATAACTGGGGTTATCCGGACTGCAAACATCTGATATCCAGTTCCCAATTATTCCAAATGGAGTGATTTTTAGACAGAAAGGAATCCCAAGTGACGGTGACCGCCGTCATTCAGCTCATTTTTGTCTATGAAATGAAGAAAAACCCATATATTTTCTTACTGTAATATTTCTCGAATAATGTTGGTCGACATCATTTAATAATACTACAACTTGAATTCAGGTTTTGAAATTAAGATAAGGAAAAGAAAACTGTATCTAATTAGGAATTGGCTGAGTAGCTAATCGTTATCCCTGTGAAGAGACCTTTTTGGCATAGCTTCCACCAATCTCTAATCAAACTATGCAAAATAACGAGCAATAATTAGTACAAAGAAGACGAGCTAATCGTTATCCCGGTGTAGGGAACTTTTTGCCAACATTGATCTGTGATATTCCTTATTACCCATTCATACACACAATAAAAAGAAAAGATAAAATTAAAAGAATGTTTTTGGTATTGTGTGAGTGTTAATCACACAATAATTTAGACACTAATAGTTTGAGATGTGTAATGGATAAAAATTAGATGTAATGGGCCCAAGCCCAATACACCCATGCAACTTACACACTCAAGAAAATAAAATATTTTTAGAGTTTTAAAATAATAGGAGATCAATGCGGTTTAATAAATTGGATGCGGTATAAACAGCATCCCTTAAACCGCATTGAGTATGCATGAGAAATGAAGTATTTCCTTACCCAATGAGTCATTGCAAGGACGCGAAATAACATCATCTAATGCGGTTTGTCAAGTCAATGCGGTATAAACCGCATTGGACAAACCGAATTGATGAGATTACTTCCTCACTCAAATTTGGCTAAGGCATTTGCTTCAAAAGGAGGGTAATGCGGTTTGCCAAGGTGATTCGGTATAAACCGATTTGGCATAAAACCGCATTGGTTTGACGAGAAAAATAAACTAAGGCATGAGGGGATGGATATGCATACAAAGCGGTTTCAGGAGGCAATTCGGTTTATGGGCAATGCGGTATAAACCGCATTGCGTAAACCGAATTGCAAAAAACCGCATTAAGGGAGAAAATAAACAACAAACACCATTTTTTTTATCATGCAATGCGGTCTTCATGGGCAATGCGGTATCATGCGGTATATACCGCATTGCCCAAACCGAATTGCATGCAATTTTTGCTAAAGTCATATTTTTTGCTCACAAGTGTTCATGCGGTTTCTAAGCTGATGCGGTTTATGATAGATGGGATTGTCCACATCATTCATTTCACATCAGTGTCATCTCGCAGTCACACTTTGTGAATATTTATTGGTTAATAACAATATACATGTACAGTGGGTAATAGCATGAATTAAACACTAAAACTACAAACATGAAATTCAAAGGTTAATCTACCTAAAACAGTCTAAAATTATAAGAACTACTTGCATATTAAGGAAGAACCCCTATATTATCTAAGGGAGCATAAATCAAAGATCTAGAACAAGAAATATAAAATAAAGCATTAAAATCTATTTCTAACAAGCCTTAAAATTATCAAAAACCTAAGAACACTATTTGAAGCTCTAAGGCATAAAACATACTACAAACCCACTAAACATGCATTTATTGAGACATAGTAAACAAGAACAATATTTGTTGTACACAAAAATCAACATGTGCCATTAAATATTTCAAGAAATGAACATAGTGACTTGTATGCACATTCTAGGGTTTTTAGAAAGTAAAATAAATAAAAGAGCAAGAGAACTCATACCAAATTTGTGAAGCATTTTCTTGTATTTCATCAACTAAAAAGCATAAAAAGTTCAAGAACAACCCATTATTTGGGTGTTGTCAAATTTATTTCTACACTAGAAAACTGTAAAAAATATGAAAAATAGCTATCCTAATAAATTAAAAACAACTATTTACAAACTACATTACAACTACAACTAACAAAATATTAAACTATATTGCAAAAAATCTACTCTAAAATAACCGAAACCCACTGTTCTCTCCAAGAACAGGGAAGAAAAATATTTAGACTGTATGCTGCTTCCCCTTTTTGAGGAAGAAAGAATCACCTATTTATAGGGAAGAACAAACCCTAGTCAAATGGTTTGGAGTGTTACGGTGGGAAGGGGCGGGTGTTGAAGTCAACAGGGAAAAGACAAGATTTGTTTTGTTCTTCGGGACCTTAAGTCCCAGGACTTTTCAATTCTGCAGCGCGGGCCCCACACCACTATTATTGCATTTAAAAATCAATGCGGTCTGAATCAATGCAGTTTCTCAATATCAATTCAGTATACCGCAATACCCATTAATACCGAATCACCCCATTCCCTTTCTTCTCTTTCAATTCGGTTTAAACTCTATTTCGCATCGCTTCATTTCGCATTGCACCTCTTAGACCATCTCCACCCGAACGGCAAAACGCAAAATGGAGTAGAGAATTTGCTCCAACCGAGCTTCAAAACCCAACGCAAAATGGTGGAAACGCAAAAAGAAACGCATATATGCGTTGTTACTATTCACAACTGCAAAATTGTGTAAAGGGGGGATTTAGTATTTTTGGTTGGAGAAAGAGAGAATATTACATGGAATATTCTTTTGAGTTTGAGTTTAGTGCTTTCGGTTGGAGATGAAATACTGTTTGATATGACATTTACTGCATTTTTGGTTTGAGTTTAGTGCATTTTTGATATGACATTTAGTGTTTTCGGTTAGAGATGGCCTTATACGGCATCACCATTTATTTTCTCTCCAAGAATACCGCATCACTCCTCTTCTTTTTTTTTTTTTTTTTTTAAAAAAAAACCGCGTCACTTATCCCCAATTTCTATTTCGCATCATCTCTTATTTTGTATCTCTACAGACCGCATCACTCTTAAATATTTTTAACCGCATCATTTTTTTTCTTTCTTTTCTTCCCATAAAACCACATCATCTCATGCTTTTTTATCCAAAAACTTATTTTTGTCTTCACTCTTTTTATGTCTCTCAATTTCTAGCATTCACCGGTGATGGGGATGGCAGGCGGTGGTGTTGCCGGAATTTTGGTGGTGACCGGAACGGGGGCGGCGGCGGCGATCTGAGGACGACTGAAGGGGGGCGCTCCGGTGGTGGCGTTGGCTGTCGGAAATGGGGGAGATGAGCGGCGGTGGTGGCAGTGCTCGGAGGATTGTTGAGTGACGGGTGACGAAGGGAGATTGATGGTCGGAGGAAGGTGGCTGCGGTGGTGCGGAACTTCGGTGGCGCAGGGGCTGTCGGGGTTTGGTGGCTGCTGGCGGAGGATGCGGGAGACAAGGGCGGCAATCCGGTGACGCAGGAGAATGGTGATGATGGAAGTGCAGGAGAATGGTGATGATGGAAGAGGAGATGGTCAGCGGCTGGAGAGGAGTGGAGTGCGGGAGTCCGGCGGTGGTAGCTGGAATCGGTGGCCGGTGGCTCGGAGGCTGCTGCCGTTACCGATTTTGCAATTGGGGAAGACAGTCACGTGGCTCACGTGACTTGTTGCAATTTTATTTTGGGAATGAACACCTGCGGGTCCCACCTGCATTGTAATAATGATTAATTCTTTTTTTTAAATATAGCAAAATAAAGGTAAAATAAAATATAAATATAAATAAATATATTTATTCTAATTGATTATTTTGCTTGTGTTCTATTTAATGGACCCATGTTCCACCGAATAGATACCACCAAACCATAATTCTCAAATTACATCAAGAAAGGGATTTTTAATATTTTTATCATGTTTTTGGATTTTTTAACACAAATTTAATAAAATAACAATATTTTTGTGTTTTTCAATACCAACTTATTATTTATACAAACTTATAGATATCTGTCAAATTCAACTTCTTTCTTATTTAAATAAGACCGGAATGCGATCAAATGCCCATGTTTAGACACGGAAATAGATTGAAAATAATGGTCAATTCTGGCCATTATCAGTGAACAATGTAAATACGCGTTGTGCCCACAACTCGTACACAACCAAAAACAGATAACAAAGCTAGAACAGAATGCAGAATAAACAAACAACACAAATATTTGTTTACCCAGTTCGGATCATCCGATCCTACATCTTGGGGATCCCAATCCATGCATATTTCACTATCAACTAAGGCAAACAGGAAAAACCATTTGTTTACAATAGAAAGCCCTTCAACCCTTCCACAATAGGACTCCCTTTTGTCACCTAGACCAACTCCAGGTAGGAACAGAGTATAGTGCCTATACCAGTCACTAAACCTGCTGAAATCACCCTTTAATCCTAATGCTAGGCTAAGCAAGCTTCTACTCTTGTGATAGCTATTCCCCAAGTTAAGTTCAATCACACAAAAACCCAACTAAAATAGCTCTAAGCACTTCTAAAAGATATATCTTGCAAAGTGAAGAAATAGTAGCTAAACTCTAACAACTATCTCTACCAAGAACATAAAAATAGCTTAATAGAGATAGACATGAAGAACCTCAATTTCTTCCTTCAATCCGCAGCCCTCAAATTCTCTCGATGTATTCTCTGTAATGCTTCAATGTTTCAGCCTCCAAGGTATGAGAATGTTACCTTAAAAATGCGGAGGGCTCGGATATCTAGGCCCATGGGCTGGGGAATAGCCCTTGACAGCTGTAACCCCACCAGCTTTTATCTTTTCTGCTCCAGGAGTCAGGTCATGAATTGGTTGTGTTCACATCCCTCGCACAACGATCATCTGCACAAGAGTATTAAGCACAAAAACCCACAATCTCCCCCTTTGTGGGATGATCGTTCAAAACAATACATGGGATGTAGAACCAACAATTACAGCCAAGAAAATCATGAATACAGGGAATCATAATCATGCAATCAATAACAAAGCAAATCCACATATTCCAATACCCCCAGCCATCATACAACTCTATGTCCCAATCGATCAAAACAAAATCAAAGCAACAAGCAAAACAGGTCTGTCCAGCAGACAACAAATCCATCCAACAGTCAAGTTAACAGGCAACAAAACATTAAAGACAAGTAACAACAGTTTAAAGCTTGCAACAGTTCAAAATAGTTGTGTCCAGAAAGTCAGCACAACCTGCATCCAGCATCAGCCATCCCGTGATACTGCCCCTTTTTGAAGGATCAATCAGATTCAGTCTCCGCAGAAACAGTTTGAGGATTAGCTTCATCAAAGGATCTAGAAAATAGAAAACTCAGCCAATGAAGTCTTCTTTTGAGGCTAAGCATGTCTTGGCTCATAGAATTCAGCTTTAGACTGATTGCATTCATCTCTTCCTTCATATGTTGCACCATTTCATCACCAGCATTGGGAGGTCCAAACTTGAAATCATTGTGAAAGGTAGACAAGTTTGAAGTAGGCTTATGCTTTTTAATCTTAATAGATGGCTCCCCCTGCAAAGCAGTTATGCCCTGTTTCTCACAAAACAAAGAAATTAATCCAGGAAATGACAATAAGGTATTCTTGTCAATCTTGGAACTAGCAAATTCCACTATCTTCTCCAGAACAATCCATCCATAATTGACAATCTCAGGGCAGGGTTCAATGGAGTACAACCACTTTCCCATAACAGTGCTAAGTTGAGAGTTGTTCGATGTAGAAAACACATTAGCAGCATAGAATTTGAATAAGCACGAGTACTTCATAGTCAATTCAGAGGGAATCACACCTGTTCTACCAAAGGATATCTTCTTCATATTAGATATCTCAAATGAAATCCTATCCAAAGGCTCATTCAGTAAATCAAATAGATCAGAAATTTCCTCAAACAGTAGTAGTGTCAACAACTCATTCACAACATTGGGTGAGAAAAAAGCAACTTTCCTCTCACAAAAACTTTGCAGAACCAGGGGGGTGCAGGGTCAAGCAAATCAGGCCTCGCATTGGCATAAAATTCATGAACTAAAACAGGATTATACCACTTAAATTTAGATGACGAAAAGCTGAGATGCTTGTTATGTAAATAGTCAAGATACCCGACATCTCTACGAAGAGAATGAGTGAACCTTCCTTCTTCAATAAATCCCCTTTCCTTCAGTTTGGACTCTTCAAAGTTCTTGGCATTTTTAGTGAAAAATTTCTCTGAAAAAGTATCCGATTCTTTCAATTGAGTAATCTCCTTTGGCTTAGACTTCGTACGCTTTTTACTTTTCCTGGTTAGCTTGCTAGTAGGGTCTGCTGCCGATGCCTTTCTCTTAGGTGCCCTAGACCTTAAAATCCTCAAACTCTCGGCTAAGGTAGCAGTTTCTTCATCAATTTCGGCCTGTTTCATTGGAAACTCTCGAGGTTGTTGTGGTTCCGAAGTACCAACATCGACAGGGTCACTAAAAGGTACCTTGGTGGGGGTTCTTCCTTCAACATTCTGGGGAGAAGATTCTTGAGGTTCAGACCCACCATTTCCACTAACATTCGCTTCCTCATCAGCAACTTGGCCTGGGACATTTAAATCAGGGACTTCGGCAGCAATATCATCTCCCTTCGACTGAGCAGTATCACTTTCTTTATCTTGCTCGACCATAAACTCATCAGTGGCTCTATCAATCGATTTTCGAGCATCTTGAAAGTTCTCAGGCCTAGAAACCTCATTTTGCGGAGGCCTATACTCCGAATCATCAACAACAAGTGGAAGGGAATCAACTGGGTCGCCGGGAATGTCAACTTGAGGATTATAGTGAGATGAAGACGCCATTTCGCACGGTCACAAATGGAAATTTTTGAGAGAAAAACTGATTTCTAGAGAGTAAATTTTTCGAATGAGCAAAGGCAAGTAGAGAAAACTGAAGATGGGAAATGCAGGGACGATTTCAAAAAGGAGATGGGACAACTGCAAAAAGCCTGCCGGTCATCAAGTGTCTGCAACCGGTGGTAACCGCCACGTGCCCACTACTCCCCCTAACTCCTTCAATCTCTAATTCCTTTATCCGATCAACTCCCTTCCTTCCAGGTAAGTGGGCCATTTGTTAAGTAAAAACAAAGAAGGCCAGGCCCACCACCGAATCTCCTCAATCCAGAACACATAGGCCCAAGCCTCTTCTCAACTCTTCAAATCTGCTTGAGTGTAATACCCCAGATTTTTATCAACGTCCAAAGGAATAAAATTTATTCCGATCAATGTCGAAATATCTCCGAGAAGAAGAAAATAATTTATCACAATAAAAAATTATTGCTCGGAAATGAAACGCCGATAGATTCAAATTCAAAATGGAATAAAAGAGGGAAAGGAAGCCCGAAGACATTCCATGAATTGAGTCAAAATAATTGGAATTAAATTCAAGAAGGAAAAGAATTTTAATTCCAAGAACTCGTGAAGTCGAAAGAAATTTAATTACACAAGTTATTGCACGGGAGTCAAAAGACGACGAATTGGAAGCCGACGAACCCGAGACCGACGAACTTAAGATTTCAAACATGAAATTCATTTGAGTCGAGATAAATTTAAGATAAGAATTTATGATCCGAGAATGACCCGAAAAATCAAGCCCGAAAACGTAGGAGGACAGAAGTCCGAAAGAGAGGAGAAAAGGCCCGACGGGATCGCACGGCCCAGTCCGGACGCACGGCCCAGACCAGGCCGCGCGCCCTCCGGGCGGTTTTTGGCTAAAAACCGCCCCAACCCCCGCGCCACCAAGACAGCAGCTGCCATTCGCGCGATTTCGGGGATTTCTTGCCATATTTCGACCCCCGACTTTGGAAACCCAATCCCAGTCGAAGGAAGGAGTATATGGACGGATTTTGAGGTCTTGGAACTCATAATTTCGTCCAAAGTAACCCTAGCAGCCCCCTCTCCTCTCCATTCTCTCCAAACTTCTTCCGAAATCTGAAAACACAAGTTCTTCACTTTCCGACGACTCTCCGATTACTTTCCGGCGACGAAAATCGACGTAGGAGGCGTGGAGAACAACATCCTTAGTATTCCAGATTGTGAGGAAACCGACTTGAGGAGATTCGTTCGTGACATCCCGTGGATTCCGGACGACCCCGTGACCTCCTAGACATCATCCCCACTGTAAGTTAATGCTTACTTGGTTTTGGGTGACGTAAAATGTAACCAAACATAGAGATTTAGTAACTCTAAAATCTGTCAACACGAAAAACCCCCGGCGCAGCGATTGTGTGCGAATTTTTCGAACCCTTAAAACTGCTCAAACGGAAAAACTTAAAACATGAAAAATGCTCCTAAGACATAGATCTAGTTCGTGTAAAATTTTCATAATTTTTCATTGAGGTTTGATATCTGAAAACGGCCGAGAAAGAACCTGCCTTGAGAGTCGAACGTGAAACGGTGGCAGATTTGAAATCGGACCAAAACCCCTATTTCGAGAGTTCAAACCCAAAAACTCAAAACTAGACTTTTAATCCTAACACATAAATCTAGGTTGTGTAAAAATTTCAGACATTTTCGTTAACGTTTGCTATTTTAAATCGCATCGAAAAGAAACTGTTTTGACAAAACGTGTTGAAATCTGCCTATGAACATGTTCGAACTTAGTGAATTTATTTCTATATTTTCTAGTCCGATTTGATCTTTACAATCTAAATGGAAGTTGTAAATAATCATGTCTAGTATATGTGGTTAAAATTTCAGAATTTTTGAAGTCCATTTGATATGTTAAAACGTCGAAATTTTGAACTGTGTCATACCTGAGTTCGGACAGATTTCTGATTGCAGAGTAAAATCGATTTTTGACATGTTTCCTCAACTTATTTCGAAAAAGTTAAAACATGAAAGTTGTTCGTTAGGGTGTTTTGCATAAAGTGTGAAGATTTCAGATTTTTCGGACTTAAACCGAATTTTTAAATTGAAAAGGCGCAAACTGTGACGCCAAGATACTTTTAAATCGAAGGATTTTGAAATTTTGAAACGAACGATCAAAGATTTGAAATACGATACATCTATACTTTTGAAAAACCCCGATACATTAAATCTAAATGATACATGAGATACTTGGTGGAGGGTGAGTGCTCTGCAGGGTGCCCCTCTAGCCTTTCTCTTCGGGCCTGTAATGGACGAGAGAAATTAGATGAGATATTACGCCAATCGGCGGGAGATACATGGCCTACTCTCTCGGGTTTGTCCGTATGGATTTCCCGAGGCTCCGGAGTGTTACTGGGTATGGCAGATACGGCTGCTGGCCGCCGGATCACCGGCTAAATGAGATACTTACGAAACGGCTGCTGGCCGCCGGATCACCGGCTAAACGAGATACTTATGAAACGGCTGCGGCCGCCGGATCACCGGCTATACAAGATACTTACGACACGGCTGCGGCCGCCGGATCACCGGCTAAACGAGATACTTATGAAACGGCTGCGGCCGCCGGATCACCGGCTATACAAGATACTTATGACACGGCTGCGGCCGCCGGATCACCGGCTATACAAAATATTAAGGAATGGTTACGTAACGGGGAATTAAAAGATTTAATATTTTTAAGTATTTATTTAATTATGCACGTTCTTAAATTACGCCTTTAAATTATGTCCTTAAATTTTCATATCTTATGAAATTATTATTATGGAGTAATGCATGTTCAAATATACAATTAAATTATTTACTTTAAAATTTGTAAATGGAATATCCTTGTATGCATGCCTAGGAGAAAAATTTAATTATTTAATTAAACCCCTTTTTCATGTGTGTTAAATTATGAACGTGTGGAAATCCTTGTCTTCTAAATTATGTAATTAAATTTCTATTAGTAGATGAATTAAATTTTAAATCATGTCTCTTATGCATATGTTTTCCTTAAATTTAATTAAAGATTTTGAAACCCCTTGATCATAGTAGGTGTTAACTTACTCAGCACGTTTTGCTGACCCAAACCATTTTTCCCCTTTTTCTTTCAGAGTATGTGGATTATGCATCATCATATGCATACATGGGAACAATTGGGGGAAAACTCTGTATTTTAAATTCCTGTATTTAGTTACGACTTGCATGAACGGGCTTGTTTAACCCGTGTTTTGGCCATGTCGGCCCATATTTAAATTTCCGCTGCATTACAATTATATATATGTAAATATTACATTCCGCTGCAACTTTGATATTATGATTTTAAATTATATTACAATGGGCTGTTTGAATGCTTTAAATTCTGAAAAACCATAGCCTTGCATCTCTTTAGCAAGCTCGGAGAAACCGTGTCTTGTTAGGGAGGTGTGGCAGTGACATCCCGGCCTGGGTTATCAAATCCGGGGTGTTACAAAGTGGTATCAGAGCCCGGAAGTATTTTTTTTTAAATCATTATTATTATTTTTGGCCAATATAAAGGCCCAAGGATTTTTAAACAAATATTAATATTATTTTTAAATCTTTAAGTACCATTATTATTATTTTTAAATTTTAAGTTTCATTTCCATGGAACAAAATATATTTTAAACCCATGGAAAATATTTACGTATGCATAGAAATTTTTCCAACAAGTTTTTAAAGTCACGAAAATATTTTTCGGGGATGGGGCAGCATTGTATAAAGCATACATGTATTCGCATACATACCCGCCTGAACATTGCGCTAACTCTTACATGTGTTAAGTAACAGTCCCATTTTAAAACTTGACATGACATCAACTTAGAAGCTAACTAGATACTAACCTGGCCTTAGTTTTAGATCTCAATCATCCTTGCTTAGCGTGCCCATATCAAATCTCGGCCTTTGGCATTCATGTCCTTGTGCCGAAAATTTTCTTTTGTCAAGAAATAAAAAAAATTCAAGTTTTAATTACTTGAAATATTCCTAATGCCCCAAATATCTTGTTGTGGGCTCCAACGATCGAATCAAATATTAAAATACAAGTATTTATATGCTTTTAAAATATCAAAACAACCAAACCAATTTGTAAAACCTGGTTTTCATTAAACCCAAATTTAAAAAAAAAAAAAAAAAAATTAAAATCTAAACACCGCATACTTTTATAAATAACTTGAAACGCTACATTATAATACACCCTAAACAACTCCTACTAACATCATTTAATTTAATTCCGCAAAACTATTAAATCATTTAATCCATGTGCATTGTGATAGAATGGCACCAAGAGGAACACCTAGCAATCCACCCATCCCACCCAACACCAACGAAGAGCGACAACCCAACGTACCCGTACAAGATGTTAGTGCACCCAATCAAGGAGGGGAAGTAGCCTCCATGCCTAAGAACTTAAGTGACCGATTAAGAACTATAGAGGAAGCTGTGGTTGCCTTGGGGAATGCACTAATCAACCAAGGGCAAGGCAAGAGGAAACGAGACCACAGAACCGATAACTACTTAGGAAGGAACCATATTCGGGGAGGCCCGAATAGACCATCTCAAGGCAACGGTGGAAGAAACAGAGGGATGGTTTACAACCATGGTGACTATACGCCACCATGCCCAAAATGTGGTAACCCACATTATGCGAGAGGATGCCCTAAGCCCGGAGCATGCTTCCGATGTGGTCGACATGGTCACCGGCTGAGTGACTGTCGGACACGGATAGAGAACATCAACAAGAGAGAGGATGTGACTACTCGTCCTAAGCAACCTCAGAACCCAGACGATCGAAATGGCAAAAACCAAGGGCATCGATCCCCTCAGAAACAAGACCAAAATCCGAACCTTCTGGAGAATAATATGTAGGCAGTTATGGGGACATAACTGTAATCTTAAGGGGGGGAGGATGTAATACCCCGTAAGAATGCATAAGCATTTATTTTTGAAACCCGAATAGTTGTATCCCAAATAAACAAATTGAAATTGTTTTGAACTACGTCATGGCTTGATCCCTTCACAGGGTACGTAGGCAACTCGGAAATTTCATTTCTGGGTTCAGTCAAACAATAATCAAACAACAAACAATCAACGATTGAACAATAATTCAATAACACAATATCGCAAAATAATAAAATAAACAAAAGGACCCTAACTCCTAGCGAGAGAAAAGCCGAAACACAACTTCGAGGACGAAGTTGATTCTTAAGGGGGGTAGACTGTAATACCCCAGATTTTTATCAACGTCCAAAGGAATAAAATTTATTCCGATCAATGTCGAAATATCTCCGAGAAGAAGAAAATAATTTATCACAATAAATTATTGCTCGGAAATGAAACGCCGATAGATTCAAATTCAAAATGGAATAAAAGAGGGAAAGGAAGCCCGAAGACATTCCATGAATTGAGTCAAAATAATTGGAATTAAATTCAAGAAGGAAAAGAATTTTAATTCCAAGAACTCGTGAAGTCGAAAGAAATTTAATTACACAAGTTATTGCACGGGAGTCAAAAGACGACGAATTGGAAGCCGACGAACCCGAGACCGACGAACTTAAGATTTCAAACATGAAATTCATTTGAGTCGAGATAAATTTAAGATAAGAATTTATGATCCGAGAATGACCCGAAAAATCAAGCCCGAAAACGTAGGAGGACAGAAGTCCGAAAGAGAGGAGAAAAGGCCCGACGGGATCGCACGGCCCAGTCCGGACGCACGGCCCAGACCAGGCCGCGCGCCCTCCGGGCGGTTTTTGGCTAAAAACCGCCCCAACCCCGCGCCACCAAGACAGCAGCTGCCATTCGTGCGATTTCGGGGATTTCTTGCCATATTTCGACCCCCGACTTTGGAAACCCAATCCCAGTCGAAGGAAGGAGTATATGGACGGATTTTGAGGTCTTGGAACTCATAATTTCGTCCAAAGTAACCCTAGCAGCCCCCTCTCCTCTCCATTCTCTCCAAACTTCTTCCGAAATCTGAAAACACAAGTTCTTCACTTTCCGACGACTCTCCGATTACTTTCCGGCGACGAAAATCGACGTAGGAGGCGTGGAGAACAACATCCTTAGTATTCCAGATTGTGAGGAAACCGACTTGAGGAGATTCGTTCGTGACATCCCGTGGATTCCGGACGACCCCGTGACCTCCTAGACATCATCCCCACTGTAAGTTAATGCTTACTTGGTTTTGGGTGACGTAAAATGTAACCAAACATAGAGATTTAGTAACTCTAAAATCTGTCAACACGAAAAACCCCCGGCGCAGCGATTGTGTGCGAATTTTTCGAACCCTTAAAACTGCTCAAACAGAAAAACTTAAAACATGAAAAATGCTCCTAAGACATAGATCTAGTTCGTGTAAAATTTTCATAATTTTTCATTGAGGTTTGATATCTGAAAACGGCCGAGAAAGAACCTGCCTTGAGAGTCGAACGTGAAACGGTGGCAGATTTGAAATCGGACCAAAACCCCTATTTCGAGAGTTCAAACCCAAAAACTCAAAACTAGACTTTTAATCCTAACACATAAATCTAGGTTGTGTAAAAATTTCAGACATTTTCGTTAACGTTTGCTATTTTAAATCGCATCGAAAAGAAACTGTTTTGACAAAACGTGTTGAAATCTGCCTATGAACATGTTCGAACTTAGTGAATTTATTTCTATATTTTCTAGTCCGATTTGATCTTTACAATCTAAATGGAAGTTGTAAATAATCATGTCTAGTATATGTGGTTAAAATTTCAGAATTTTTGAAGTCCATTTGATATGTTAAAACGTCGAAATTTTGAACTGTGTCATACCTGAGTTCGGACAGATTTCTGATTGCAGAGTAAAATCGATTTTTGACATGTTTCCTCAACTTATTTCGAAAAAGTTAAAACACGAAAGTTGTTCGTTAGGGTGTTTTGCATAAAGTGTGAAGATTTCAGATTTTTCGGACTTAAACCGAATTTTTAAATTGAAAAGGCGCAAACTGTGACGCCAAGATACTTTTAAATCGAAGGATTTTGAAATTTTGAAACGAACGATCAAAGATTTGAAATACGATACATCTATACTTTTGAAAAACCCCGATACATTAAATCTAAATGATACATGAGATACTTGGTGGAGGGTGAGTGCTCTGCAGGGTGCCCCTCTAGCCTTTCTCTTCGGGCCTGTAATGGACGAGAGAAATTAGATGAGATATTACGCCAATCGGCGGGAGATACATGGCCTACTCTCTCGGGTTTGTCCGTATGGATTTCCCGAGGCTCCGGAGTGTTACTGGGTATGGCAGATACGGCTGCTGGCCGCCGGATCACCGGCTAAATGAGATACTTACGAAACGGCTGCTGGCCGCCGGATCACCGGCTATACAAGATACTTACGACACGGCTGCGGCCGCCGGATCACCGGCTAAACGAGATACTTATGAAACGGCTGCGGCCGCCGGATCACCGGCTATACAAGATACTTATGACACGGCTGCGGCCGCCGGATCACCGGCTATACAAAATATTAAGGAATGGTTACGTAACGGGGAATTAAAAGATTTAATATTTTTAAGTATTTATTTAATTATGCACGTCCTTAAATTACGCCTTTAAATTATGTCCTTAAATTTTCATATCTTATGAAATTATTATTATGGAGTAATGCATGTTCAAATATACAATTAAATTATTTACTTTAAAATTTGTAAATGGAATATCCTTGTATGCATGCCTAGGAGAAAAATTTAATTATTTAATTAAACCCCTTTTTCATGTGTGTTAAATTATGAACGTGTGGAAATCCTTGTCTTCTAAATTATGTAATTAAATTTCTATTAGTAGATGAATTAAATTTTAAATCATGTCTCTTATGCATATGTTTTCCTTAAATTTAATTAAAGATTTTGAAACCCCTTGATCATAGTAGGTGTTAACTTACTCAGCACGTTTTGCTGACCCAAACCATTTTTCCCCTTTTTCTTTCAGAGTATGTGGATTATGCATCATCATATGCATACATGGGAACAATTGGGGGAAAACTCTATATTTTAAATTCCTGTATTTAGTTACGACTTGCATGAACGGGCTTGTTTAACCCGTGTTTTGGCCATGTCGGCCCATATTTAAATTTCCGCTGCATTACAATTATATATATGTAAATATTACATTCCGCTGCAACTTTGATATTATGATTTTAAATTATATTACAATGGGCTGTTTGAATGCTTTAAATTCTGAAAAACCATAGCCTTGCATCTCTTTAGCAAGCTCGGAGAAACCGTGTCTTATTAGGGAGGTGTGGCGGTGACATCCCGGCCTGGGTTATCAAATCCGGGGTGTTACATTGAGTCCAAAGGCTAGTTAGAATCTCAGCCAGTTGTGCACACGACGCAATGTGTACAATATCACAAATTTTGTCTTCCACCAAATCCCTTATAAAATGAAATATGATATCAATATGTTTGCTCCTGCTGTAATTTATTGGATTTTTGCTGATGTTGATAAAACTGGTATTGTCACAATGTACCACAAAATTGTCCTTAAGAACTCCATAGTCCAACAACATTTGTCTCATCCAAATAAGTTGAGTGCAACAATGTGCAGCCGCAATGTACTCTGCCTCAGCTGTAAAAGTGCTACCACACTTTGCTTCTTAGAATACCAGCTCACCAGGTTACTACCAACATAAAAGCATCATCCAGTTGTCGATTTTCTGTCATCCAAACTTCCAGCCCAATCTGAGTCAGTATAGCCTGTAAGGTCATTGTCAGCACATCGTGAATACCGCAGACCCAACTTTTATGTACCTTTAATGTACCTCAATATCCTCTTAACAGCTTTCAAATATGACTCCTTGGGTGCAGGCTGAAATCGAGCACATAGTCCAACACTGAAACATATATCAGGTCTTCTTCCAGTAAGATACAAGAGACTACCAATCATACTTCGATAAAGTTTTTGATCAACAGATGTACCAGCTTCATCCTTAGTCATCTTCTCATGCTGTCCCAATGGTGTTTTCAACACTTTACTGTCCTCCATCTTAAATTTCTTAAGCATATGACCAACATACTTCTCTTGATTAAAAAATATTCCATTTTCAGATTGCTTGACTTGGAGTCCAAGGAAATATGTAAGTTCTCCCATCAAACTCATCTCAAACTCAGTTTGCATAGAGTGCACAAGCTCATTACTTAAGGCTTCTGATGTGGAACCGAATACTATATCATCTACATAAATCAGGGCCACAAGTAGATGGTTGTGTTTCCGTTTGTACAAACAACGTCTTGTCAATTGTTCCTCTTGTGTACCCCTTCTTTAGAAGATAGGAAGACAACCTCTCATACCAAGCACGTGGTGCTTGCTTAAGACCATATAAAGCTCTTTTCACTCTGTAAACATAATTTGAAAAGTCTGGACTCTCAAATCCAACTGGTTGAGATACATAGATTTCCTCTTTTATCGTTCCATTAAGAAAAGTAGTCTTAATGTCCATCTGAAATAGTTTGAATCCAAGTGAGCATGCCATTGTAACGGCCCGAATATTTTTGTATCCCAAATACACAAATTCAAATTGTTTTGAACTACGTAATGACTTGATCCCTTCGCGGGGTACGTAGGCAACTTGGAAATTTCAATTCTGGGTTCAGTCAAATAATAACAAACAACAACACACAATAGTACATTCACTTAATTAAACAATTCCCGAACTCGCGAGATGATAAAACACAACTTCGAGGACGAAGTTGATTCTTAAGGAGGGTAGACTGTAATACCCGTAATTTTTAGGATATAAAATAGAATTTAATCCGATAAGCAAAGAGGGTTTGTTTCCGAGAACCCGTAAAGTCGAAAATACACGGAAGTCAAAAGACGACAATTTAGAAGCCGACGAACCCGAAACCGACGGACTTAAGATTTAAAAAATGAAATCAATTTGAGTCGGAATAAATTTAGGGTAGGAATTATAATCCGAGAATAACCCGGAAAAAAATCAGAATCCGAAAACATAGAGGGATAGAAGTCCGAAAGAGAGGAGGAAAGGCTCGACGGATCGCACGACCCGCCCGGACCGAAGTCTAGGCGTTGGTCGCACGCTTTCCGCGCGGGGTTTCTCCTTTCACCGCGCCAACCACGCGTGGAACCACAGAATGCGGCAATTCACGCGATTTCGGCGATTTCTTACCATAATTGTCGACCCCGACTATGGAAACTCAATCCCGAAGGAGGGAATGTGTATATGGTCGGCTCTAGGGGTCTTGAGACTCATTATTTCGAATTCCCAAACCCTAGCAGCCCTAAACACTCTCCAATTTCTCCCAAGTTCATCCAACACCCGAAATCACCAACTTCGAACTTTCCGATCACTTTCCGGCGACGAAAATTGACGGAGGCGGCGTGGAATACAAGATATTTAGTACTCCAGATTGCGGTAAGTCGTTCAGAGGTTTTAGTTTAAGTTTTCGAACCCGAGAACTCGATCTAACATCGGATTTCTTCTTTCGATTTGAATTCGTGGCCAAAGTTGGAAGCTTTGTGTCGAGGAGACCCGTTCGTGGTGATTTTTGGACGAGCTGAGCAACCCTAGGACGACCAAGAACATCATTACTGTAAGTTGATACCTTTCATGTCAATACAGGTGGCTTAAGGGCGTCCGATTTAGTCACTTTGTAACGAAACGTAAAAATCAAACCTAAAAACCCCAACTCGCGCAATTTCTGAAATCCGTTTAAAACCCTTATTTTGAGAGTTCAAACCAAAAAATTGAAAACTAGAATTTTGATCCTAACACATGAATCTATGTTGTGTAAAAATTTCAGAGATTTTCATCAATTTTTACTACCCCAAATCGCACCGAACATAAACTGTGATTTCAAACTCTTCCAAAAATCTGACAGTGCATATGTCCGAACTTGATGAGCATGTTTCTATGGTTTTTAGTCCGAAGCAATCTTTGCAATATAAACAAAAGTTGTAGATAATCATGTCAAGTATGTGTGTATAAAATTTCAGAATTTTTAGAGTCTATTTGATATGTCAAAAAGTCGATTTCCGGAACTGTGACAAAACTGAATCCTGACAGTGCATTAGTTGTGTAATAAACTCGGTTTTTGATATGTTTCCTCACCTTATTTCGAAATTGTTAAAACACAAAAGTTGTTTGTTAGGGTGTTTTTGATATACCATCAAAATTTCAGATTTTTCAGACTTGAAATGAATTTTTAAATTAAAAAGGCGTAAACTGTGACGTCAAACGATTTGAAATTGATGAGATTTTGAAATTTTGAAACGAACGGTCGAAACCTTGAAATACGATAAATCTATACTTCTGAAAAATCCCATTACACTTAATCAAAACGATATCGGATACTTAGGTAGAGGGTGAGTGCTCTGCAGGGTGCCCCTCTAGCCTTTTTCGGCGTGCCTATAATGGACGCAAGATACTTGAATGAAAAACTACGCCAAAACGGCATGAGATATATGGCCTACACTCTCGGGAGTATCCGTATGGATTTCTCGAGGCTCAGGAGTTTTACTGGGTATGGCAGATACGGCTGCGGCCGCCGGACGACCGGCTACACAAAAACTTACGAAATGGCTGCGGTCGCCGGATGACTGGCTACACAAACACTTACGAAATGGCTGCGGCCGCCGGACGACCGGCTATACTAAATATTATTGAGTGGCGACGTAACGAGGGAGAAATAAAAGACTTAAATTCTTTTATGTATTTATTTATTTATTATGCTTTTAAATTATGCATTTAAAATTACGTCTTAAATTTTATAACATGTTAAATTATTATTTATGAATTTAAATGCATGTTTAAGAATACAAATTAAATTCTTATTTTTAATTGGTAAATGAATTGTTGTATGCATGCTTAGGAGTAAAGTTTAATTATTTAATTAAACCCCTTTATCGCTATGTTAGGATCGACTTACTCAGTATTTTATAATACTGATAAAATTGTTGTTTTCCTTTTTCTTTCAGAGTATGGAGAAAATGCATGAGCATATGCATTCGGGGGACATTTTTAAACATTGAATTGTCGTTTTATTATGATACTTGCATATCGGGCCTGTATAACCCAAGTTTTGGCCATGTCGGCCCATTTTATTATTTCCGCTGCGATATATTAGAATTATTATTTTTTTTTTTTGAGGGAAGAATGGTTTTATTACACTCCAATAAACATGTAACAGGAGCATACAGACTCGAGCTGCATCAATCTCAAAAAGGTGAAGCAACATGCTTCTACTCAGCCAACTACCCACTACAACAAACAGGACTCAAGATGCAATATCCTACACAGAAATTGTAATAAGCAAAAATAAAACATAATGGACAGAGACTACCATTCCAGCCCACCGAAAGTGTTTCATGAGGTACTGAGACTGCCTGCATAGTTGCTACTCCATCCTACTACATTTGCAGCGCCTTTCGTAGCCCTATTACCATTCACCAGAAGTCAATACCACACTTCCTTCTTAACCTCTCCTCCTGTCCCAAGCGACAAGCACCAAACACCACACCAGGTCACAGCTATGCCGCTTGATACAATGAAGCATCTGAAGCTGCATCAAGAGGCGGATTGTTGCTATTTAAGGCTTGCAGCACCACCTACCAGGCTCCCCTACCACCCATTAAAAACCGACTCGGCAGTCAGATTACCCCCTCATTAACTCCTTCTCCCACAGCTTCTTTGCCACTCCCAACAGTTTCATGCGCCATCAGCTCCAAACATAGTCATCCCAGGAATACAGTACTACACCTAATCTCCACAGAAACCACAGTACCCATTCCGCTCCCAAAGACGACTATCGGCAACAAACCTGCTCCTTAGAATTTTCAAGTGATGCACAAATAGATATTCCCATAAGCTTGCTCATAAACACCTGTCCACTGCATAGTACTCAATATCGATGTATTGAATCAAAGGGGCTACGAAAGTTTATACCTGGTCCAAGACGGAGGATAAGTGAATGGCTAAAGGTAAAGTGAATGGCTAAAGGGAGGGAGGGGCTAAGTGAATGGCTAAAGGTTAAACCCGAAATTTATCAGACCACACCAAAGTATCGATTCGAAAGGCCTGTGTAATGGTTAACCTGGGCCAAGTCAGAAGAAGGGAAAGGGTAATTGAGTGGCTCAAGGGAAGGGGGAACCGTCTATGCTTGATCACATAAAAAAATTCCAATCATGTTGCAAGTAATAAACTTCAGCGTCCAAACAATCAGCTTTATAATGCAAGGGTACCATGAAACTCATCCCAATTCTCAAAATTAACCTACAACCTGCTCTCAACTTGGAACAGCCCCACTCAATATATAAACCAAGAACTCATCCTTTTTCTTCTTCTTTTCTTTTTTTTTTTCCTTTTTTTTTTTCCTTTTTTCTTTTTTTTTTCTTTTTTTTCTATTGTTCTTTTTTTTTTCTGTCAAAGGACTGACCAGATCCAACATCCAGAAGAAGAGAAATTTATCAAAATCTTCTTATTTTAATCAATAAATCCAACCATATGAGTCACCCAATCTCATAATGACAAAAATACTCCCTAACCCTTTCCGTGACAAACCAATACTTAAAAAAATCACTAAAATACTCCCTAACCATTGCAACATGACAAGGAATTCTGCATGTGAAGCTTCATACTCGGTTCCCAGGGGAAAGGCTCATGTTCAAGGGACAAAATGTGGACTGGTATACTGACAAAACACAACTCAATAGGGAAGGGTATTATTATGAGATCCTACTGCCCTAATCCTTTTCAATACATTGACATGAGAATATGCAAGCACAGCATGTATGATTAAGCATGTTCAAGAATATCAGGATAAGCACCACTGATGCATTCAACTAATGAATTTAATGTTCAGATCTCACCGTGTAATTTGTCGGATGACTCACTAAGTTTCCTGTGATGATGCATCAATCTTGTGGCAATTTCCGCTCAACCGTATTCAGCACCATTCTTCAACCTTTCTATCGCCTGAAGCCCCTTTTTTCGCCCAATAATCTACTAATGAATTACGTTCCCTCAATATATGTTGGAAGTGTACTTCACCTGCACATTTAGCTACAGCGCTGATTGGTCCAAACTTATCCCAGTGTCTCCAGGGAGCTTCCTTCGGGTCCTCAATCCACTTGACAACATTAATAGAATCACATTCGAATAATAGCTTTGGCAAAGGAAACCCTTGATCACGTAACAACGCCTGGCACAGCCGACATATGGCTGTGATTTCAGCTTCAACAGAATTTGCCACTCCAATGGAATCGAAAAGTATAAAGATCACCTCTCCCTTGTCATTCCTAATGACCCCTCCTACCCCGGCCGAACCCGGGTTACCGAAGGCGGATCCATCTGTGTTGATCTTCCACCACCCATGTCAAGGTCGTTCCCATGTCAAACCCCCTCTTGTCGGTTTATTTAATGTCCTCCCAGATCGTGGGAATTCATCGAGAAAGTGACCACCTGCACCAAAAGAAAAATTGTTAGCCGCTGGCGAATGTGATTTCCACCAAGTACTCAGCCTCCACTTTATTTCTTCAGTCGCCTCCATCAATGAAATTGTTTTCCCCTTAAATATGGCTTCATTCCCATGTTTCCATATCGTCCATACAATTGCCACACATGTTACCAACCATATTTCCCTCTGTCCTTGTTTCAAGCATAACCCCAACCACCACTTGATAAGATTTGTAGCCCTTCCTGGACACGCCCAGTTCACATCAAAACATCCCACTCCATAATACCATAGTGAGCTTGAGAATTTGCATGTACAAAATAAGTGATCTATTGTTTCAATGTCCCACCCACAGTACACGCATTGAGAGTTCTGAGGTTGAAGACATCCCCTCCTCGCAAGCTCCTCTCGTACTGGTATAGCATAGTGAAGAAGCCTCCATAATAGCATCCTAGCCTTCATTGGAACCTTAATTCTCCAAAGAACTCGCCACATTCTAGTCAATTCAGGATCTCCACCTTCAGCCTCCCCGTTCCAACATGAGCGGTTTGTATATTTTCCATTTCCTTCAAGCAGCCACACCACACGATCCTCTAAGTACCTACTCAATTTCACCCTGTTTAAGACACTCATAAAATCGTGCCAGACCTCCATCTCCCACCCAAACAGTGGCCTACGCAATGATACTTTCCAACTCCATTCAATCCCGACCCATTCTCCATTTTCCGCTACGATCCCACCCTTGAAAGATGCTAAGGAATATAGCCTTGGAAACAGAACTTTCAACAGACTCCCTTCCACAACCCAAACGTCTTCCCAGAACCTTGTTAATAGCCCATTTCCAACACTAATTTTGAAACCACTCCCATTACTACCATTGTTCCGGCTACTCCAGGATTTATAAATGTTGCCCCAGATAGAGTTTCCATGCCTTGCTTCAGGAACCAAAGGCGATTGTCCCCCATAATATTTTTTGTCAATCACTGATTTCCATAAAGAATTTTCCTTCCCGAATCTCCATCTCCACTTGAGAAGTAATGCCTCGTTGAGCCTTTGAACATTCCAGATACTTAACCCGCCCGCTTCTTTATTTTGGCAAATCTTTTCCCAACACAGTAAATGTAACTTTCTATTCCCTTCCGACTCATTCCAAAAAAATCCTCTCTTGATTTTTTCTAGCTTATCCGCCACCGCCCTAGGTATTTTGAAGAAGGATAGAAAGTAAATCGGCAAGCTACTCAAGATGGACTTAATCAGGCACCACCGACCTGCTTGTGTAAGTAATTTCCCCTTCCACCCTGCCAACTTCTTTTCGGCACGTTCCAAGACCGGCTGCCATACTGAAATCCCATTGATACGGCCCCCTATCGGAATCCCAAGGTATTTGATTGGCCAGCTCCCAATCCCACACTCCAGAATAGCATCAGCTTCTTGAACCATGTTCTGCCCGACATTAATTCCGTATACACAACTTTTCTGGAAGTTGATCCTCAAACCGGTAGTCATTGTCAAGCAGTAAAGTACCCTCTTAACCATCAGGACCTGATTAAGGTCTCCCTTGCAAAAAAATAATTGTGTCGTCTGCATACTGTAGGTGTGAAATAATTGGCCCCTCTCTGCCCGATTCCAACCCCTTTATCAGACCCAATTTAACCGCTTTTGACATTAAAATATTCAACACTTCAGCGACTAACACGAAGAGATAAGGTGAGAGAGGGTCACCTTGCATCAATCCTTTTTGCATTTCAAAGAAGTTTGTCGGCGACCCATTTACCAATACCGCAGCCGATGCAGAAGAAACGCACGCCTTAATCCACCCGATCCACTTAGCTCCAAAACCCATACTCTCTAAAATACGAAACAATGCTTCCCATGACACATTGTCGTATGCCTTGGCGAAATCAAGTTTGATTACGAATCCACTTCGACCTCTTGAAATAGTAGACTATACCACTTCGGCCGCTATAAGAACCCCATCCAAAATCTGTCTACCGCGAATAAACGCCATTTGAGTAGCACCAACAAGGCCCCCGATCACAGCCTGTATTCTCCGAGCCATCACCTTGGTTATTATTTTGTATACGCTTCCAACTAAGGAAATGGGTCTGAAGTCGCGAAAATCCCTAGGGTTATCAATTTTGGGAATAAGGGTAAGAAAAGAGCCCCCTGTTTCTCTTGGGATTCGGCAATCCCTAAATAGACCTTCAAAAATTTCCAATACCTCCGCTTTCACCAATTCCCAAAATTTTTTAAAGAAACCCAGATTGTACCCGTCCGGACCCGGTGCTCGGTTTCCATCGCAGCTCCACACTTCCGCCTTGATCTCCTCTTCGGTAAAATCCCTTTCCAGCCATTGTCTGTCCTTGTTGTTTAGGCTAGGCAGCCCACAGTCCCTAACCACAAATAGCTCCTCCCCCCTTTTTGCAAACATATCCTTAAAAAACATAAAAGCCTCTTCTTTCACCAATCTAGGATCATCCACCACCTGACCATTTTTAACAATCGAACCAATATGTCCCCTGCGTCTGTGTAGAGCTGTAACAGCGTGGAAGTATCGTGTATTTGGATCTCCTTCTTTAATCCACCGAACCCTCGATTTTTGGAGCCATCGTCTTTCATCAGCTAAATACACCTGTTGTAGCTCTCCTTTCTTTAATCTCCACAACTTACCAGAATCTTCATCAAAACCATTCTCCTTAAATCCCTCTTCTAATTCCGCAATTTCAGCCGACAACTTCATCAATCGATTTTCCAAATCCCCCGCCCCATATCTATCCTATCCCTTGGTCTTCCCTTTTAACTGTCTAAGGTTTGTAAAAAGTTTACATCCCCTTCGTTGCCCGCTGCTGCCATACTCCGTGCCCCATACCTCATTTACTAATCCCTCAAAACCCCTTTCCTCCATCCAATAATTTATAACCGAAAAGGTTTTGGCCCCCAAGATCTCTCCCCCGCCTCCAAACAAACCGAATAATGGTCCGAAAGGACCGACTGGCCCCTACGCTGAATGATCCCACCGTTAACACTCAACCAATCCGGTGATAACAGAAACCTATCCAACCTACTAGATGCTCTTCCTCTTCTTCCAACCCAGGTGAAGTAGCCAGCCTCCATCGGTAGATCAATTAGGCCTAGCTGATCAATAAAACTTCTAAAGTCTCTAGCAGATCCAACATCAACACTGTCTCCAACCCTTTCACTCTCCAATACTACCGCATTGAAAGCCCCCGTGAAACACCATTGTTCATTGTTGTCTGTGTTGCATTTTGGATGAGCAACTCCCAAAATACTGCCCTATCTCTCCTGGAATTTGGTGCATGTACCGACACAATATTGATATCCCCATGAATACCAGTAATGTTGCCCTTAATCCATATGAAATTAAAGTCCTTCTCTACTACCCCAAAAGAACACTTATTACTATCCCAGATAACCATTAGGCCGCCTGCGTTGCCAATAGCCGGCTGCACACAATAACCACAACCACCTGACCCCCAAATCCTATGAACCAACCTCTCCTGAACTTTCGTCATTTTTGTCTCCTGTGCACAGAACACCGTCGGCCTCTCCTTCTTGAATAATTTCATGACCGCCCTCCGTCTAACCCCACCGTTGAGTCCTCTTAAATTACAGGTAATAAAATGCATAATTTTAGAATTCCACAAAAACCATTACCAAGGCAGCTTTATTGCCTCTGCCCCAACTCCCGTTGGATCCTGTCAATCGCTTGCTCCTTTACCAACATGCATCCCAGCCCCAAGTCTTCGGCCAATTCCAGAATAGTTTCCGCATCAGCAAAATCAACTAGCTTGTTCCCTTCGCCAGTCCGTATAGTGGAAAACTGTAGCTTAGCGAAGTTCTCCACCCGCTGTCCATTGTCGAATCCACCGCTATGCTGTCTGGTCCTCCCCTTCGTTCCCACCTTGTTGTTTCCCCTTCGATGTCTGCACCGTGGCTGCGCCTTGTTAGCCAAAACTATGCCTAAAGCTTTTTCCAATTTCCTCCATTCCTGGTAGTCCGCCAGATTAGTTTCCGGAACTACTTTGCTAACCTCTAATTGCTCTCCATCTTTATCACAAGGAGCACCTGTGTTGACACCAAAACTATGCTCAGGCTCTCCTTTATCCTCATCCCGTGCTGCCACAAAACAATTACTCCCCGGCCCTGCTCCAATGTCACATTACATTGTGGGATGAACCGCTGTCCTATCTTCCTCCGCCAATTCGACATCCTCCGTCCCATCCTCAATTTCCGCCCCTGCCTCATTCCCAATATTATCAAGTCCCATATCAATTTCTCCGTTCGGTTCCACTAAGATATGGGCCAACCCTGTTTTACTAACATTCCCAGTCCTAATTTGGGCCACTCTCCCGTCCATCAAAGACCCTATCTTGTCTTCTTCCATGTGCCTATTATCTGGACTTCCTCTCCTATTATTATCCATAGGCCCATCCATCAAATCTCCTAACTTATCTTATGTACTCGGCCCATCCATCATTACCCCTCTCATTTCATTTTCCATAAGCCCATTCCCCTCGAACCCTGTCACCCTCTGCCCCTCAGAACACTGTCCATAATCCATTGAGCCCACCACCCTCGACCCATTCTCCCCAACGTTCCTTAGTCCAATATTCTCTATTTCCTCCTCACAAGGCTCTATATTCTGCCTAACATCAACCTCCACTCCTACGATTTCTCCATGTACACGCCGCCCATTATCTTGGGAAGACCACTCTGTTAGTGCTGTAGTATTATTACACGCCGTCTTCTTTAAATTCCTAATTCCGTCGCACTCCACCCTATGTAATCTTTCCACTTCCCCAAGCACCTGACTCCTGGACTTTGTATGCTCCACCACCGCCGGCGATCTACTGTCTGTCTCTTCCCCGTTATGCCGGACCGGTGGCTCAGAAACCCTACCTTCGCAGCCGACCTCCGCCACCACCATGGCTTCGCAATAATTGGCTACCACCCTAACCTTCGATACCCGTTCTCCAACCTTTACCCAAACGACAGTCGGGACATCAGAATCCTCTTTTATTTCTACCAATAATCTTGCTCTATCAAGTCTCATTCTGTCCTTTGTCTCTTGATCTATTTTCACAACTTTGCCCCATCCCATCACCAGTTTTTGGTAGTTTTCTTCACACCATGTCATTAGAGGTAGACCGAAGAAATAAGTCCAAACTAGTTGTTTACTAACATTAACCCCTCTAACCCATCTTCTCTTCCATTGAATCAATTGATGGTCTCCACCATCTTGCAAAAACCTGTCTCTCACCCCTGGATTATTAAATGCTACCATCACCATGAATCCCCCATCATAGAATACGTCCTCAAAGTCATGATAAAACCTGCATAGCCAATCCTGGAATTCGACAAGAACCTCCAGGGATCGTAACTCCACTATAGCTGCTTGGCCAAACCGTTCTGCATCCTCGTCCACTTCGTTCAGGTGGATCACGTCTCCCTCTCTCTCGGTCCTTCCACGTGGGAACCCTGTCCGACCCCTTCTTACCACCTCCGCAAAAGAACACTCATCCCTCCATGCAGCATTTCCATTGATCCACTTCGTCTTGTTCCTATCAACTCCAGTGCTAACCCTAGCATGGTCCATCCTCCCTTTATCCTTTACTACGGTTCTTGAGCCCTTGTTGCATGGAGCTGCCCACCCAACTCTTAGCTTTTTACCCATAAAAACCTTAGCATGCATTTCCCTGATAACTGTCCCAGCTTCTTCCTTCCGATTAAACCTGAAGAAACCGAACTTAAATCCATTTTCCGGCCACTTACGATCGGGGAAGAACCAATCTCTAACTTTCGCCACTTTTTCTATTTCTTGTTGTAGGTCTCTGCTATCTACCCCAACCGGAATATTCCCGACGAAGACTCCCACCAAAGTCGACCGAACCTTGTAACCACCCCTCCCTGGTGGAAATCTATTATGGTCACGAATACCAGTCCCTCTGCTCTTTTCACTGATGATATCCTTATTGCTACCCTCTTTCCCACTCCGTTGCGATCCCCGATCCAGTCTGTGCTCCGCTACGAGCGCCGCTAATGCCGTTGAACTCCTTATCTCCGCCCTAACCTCCGCTGGGAGCGCCATTCCAACAATTCATTTGAATTAGTTTTAGAATTATTATTATGTGTGAACGAGACTTTATTTTTATTTTGAAATAATTTCTGGACTTGTTTTAAAACTCTTTGCAATACCCATAGCTTTGCATCTCTTTGGCAAGCTCGGAGAATCCGTGTCTTGCTAGGGAGGTGTGGCGGTGGCATCCCGGCCTGGGTTATCAAATCCGGGGTGTTACAAGTCGATATCAGAGCCCGCAATATTTTAAAGCTACTATTATTATTTTAACCCATTATTTTAAAACCTAGTATTATTTTTAAATTTACTATTTTTAAAACTACTAGTATTATTTTAGCCTAAAATTTTTATTTGCTTAGTGTAAAATTTTAGCCCAAAGATTAATTATTTTTGGCCAATATTGAATTATTATGTTAAGCCCAATTATTTTGGCCCAATACCCATGTTTTTATTACCTTAGTCTAAATTATTATTTTCGGCTCAATATAGAGGCCCAACTTTCTAATTACTATGATCCATGAACTAAATTTAATTTAAAAACACATTAAATTAAATTTTTATTGGGGAGATTGCATTATTTCATATAGTTTTAAATTCCTACATATCTTAACTTTGCTCGAAACATGTTCTAACTCTAACCTCCCTTGTTGACATTAGATGGCCGAACCCAACGCAAACATGGTCAATTTGATGATGAAACTAACGAATGCCTACCTAGAGTCACAACAACATGTCAATTACTTCAAGACTCGGGTACAGCAACTAGAGGCTAACATGGCCCATCTGGGACATCTTAGGGAAGCTGGCCATCATGATATAACTCAACTCAAGGCCCAAGTCGCCGAACTTCAAACCCAAGTGGTTGCACTTCAAAATAAGGATAACGAACTGATGATGCAAGTAGGGCACTTAGGAATGGAACTGATGAGCCTAGCTGATGACGTATTTCCTCAGAGCCCCGAGCCTATTGGAACACCCACCCCCATTGACGTATCCAGCGACAAGGACGATCCCATCGAGGATGCACCTACCTATTCACTCTAGACTTAGAGATCCATACCGATGCACTATTATTTATATTTCCCTTTAGACTATCATCAGCACTACTACTTCTGTTTCGAATGTTTGTAACCAAATAAAAGTTTCCTCTTGAGTAATAAATATACAAGCATTTATTTTATATACAAGTATATTTAAATTATTCCTTACATTTTATTAAAGCTACCATCCTTTAATTACCTTGTTGAAACACAATCAAATAAAGGAACACGTTAATAATAAATAAACAACATATGTATATGTAATAAAGAAATGACAACCAAACAAGGATACCCCAAACCCTTAAAACCCTGAGACCCTGAAAACCCTAAACCCTAGACCCTAGATTTTTAAAAAAAATAAAAAAATAAAATAAAATAAAATAAAACCTGAACAGGTTACTGTTAACGAAAAAAAAACGAACGAACACGAAAACGAAAATGAAAACAAAACAACAAATATTAAACAACTTCCAACAATAACAAATAGTACACTAATCTCTAACAACCTTTGCTAACAAGATCTATTGGATTGATACCTGTTAATACCATCCATTATTTAATAAATCGCTTTACAAGCACTATATAATACTTCAACAAGAAAATCTAAAAATCTCTTGTTCTTGCAACAGCATGGCACCGAGAGGAAGACCACGCGCCCAGCCCTTTACTCCCAATACCAACAAAACACCTGGGCAGCAAGATATGCCTATACCCAACGAGGGGGTGCACGCTCAGGAGGAGCCAGCAGACCCTATACCAAATAACATGGAAGATCGCCTACGCACCTTAGAAGAGGTTCTCATTGCGCTAGGGAACACGCAGGTTAACCAGGGTCAAGCACCTGCGGTACCTCCACCCGAGGCCCGCATTAAGTACATAGCCATGGCGAACTCATATCACCCTCCGCACTATGCTGGCGAGGAGGACCCGGCTAAACTCGAGGAATGGATCCGAACATTCGATAAGTTACTAAACGCTGTAAGGTGCCCAATTGGCGAAAAAGTGCATGTAGCATCATACTACCTCAGAGGGGAGGCGGACGACTGGTGGCGTGCCGCCCAAGATAAATTAACTGAGGACGAAGAACCCTACTCGTGGGAGGAATTTATGGGACTGCTCAGGGATCGCTTTTATCCCATGAGCACAAAGGCAGCCATGTATGAAGATTTCCTATCGCTGAAACAAGGAGGACAAACAATCCAGGAATACTATGCCCGTTTCATAGAGTTGGTGCGTTTCGCACCAAGACTCGTGCCGACAGACGCAGAAAGGGCACAGAAATTTGAGATGGGGCTGAACTTGACCATACGGGAAGTGATCACTGGCGTCCATTACCTGGACCTACAAGCGGTGTACGATCGTGCGATAGTTGTCGCAAGGGTGCAACAAATGAAGAGGAAAGTGAGTGGAGAGCCCAGTCGGGTATCTCAGGGACAAGATAAGAGGAATAGGGATAACTGATCCGGTAACAATTCTGGGGGAGACAACTTTCGAGGAGGCCTGAACAGACCCCCTCCGAACAACAATAGGGGAAATGATGGGAGAACCTTTTTCCAGGGTAACCCGGTGCCACCATGCCCGAGATGTGGCAAGCCTCACTTGGCTAGGGGATGCCCCCAACAGGGCGCATGCTACCGGTGTGGTCGCAATGGCCACCGGGTGAACGAGTGCCGCACTCGAATGGAAAACATCACCATGAGGGAAGACTTAGGCACAGGACCAGCGCAACCCCGTAATCAAGATGGGCGGAATGGAAACAACCAGGGGTATAGACCCCCTCAAAACCAGAATTTCAACCAAAATAAACGCCCTCCACAGAACCCAAACCAGCAACAGAATCAGAACCCGAACCGGGATCAACAGGGCAATCAAGGACGGCCAATGGGGCGGTTGAATGTTATCAACCAGGAGGATGTGCCTATGCAGGGTGACGTGATGGGAGGTACGTTCCATGTTTTAAGTACACCCCTTAAAGTTCTGTTTGACTCAGGAGCTAGTTGTTCGATTATATCATCTAGAGTCTTACCTGAACTAGATCTACCTAAGGGCGAGTTAATTAACTTAGAAATTCAACTACCGTCAGGAGAAGTAGTATCTTGCTCTAGGCGCTATAACGGAATTCCGATAGTTATAAAGAACGTAGAGTTTTTCGCGAACTTGGTAGAATTCGATCTAAAGGATTTTGACGTCATACTAGGGATGGATTGGTTAACCCAATATAAGGTCGTGATCGAATGCCAAAAACAAAAGATCATGTTGTCAAAGAGTAAAGGGAGGAGAGTCATCTTTTACTCCCAGTCACCTAAGAAGTCTAACAAGATAGTTAATGCCCTCAAATTATGTAGCTTAATGCGCAAGGGTTACGCGTTATATGCATGCTACATTCATAACCTTGAGGCCGAAGGAGTCAAGGTAGATAACATTCCGGTGGTGAGAGAATACCCGGATGTGTTTCCTGAAGACGTTCCCGACATGCCACCTGAGAGAGATCTTGAATTCACCATAGATCTCATTCCGGGAACGGAACCTGTCTCGAAAGCTCCTTACCGCATGGCGCCACTGGAAATAAAGGAGCTAAAGGAACAACTCGAGGAGTTGTTGGAGAAGGGATACATAAGGCCGAGCACGTCTCCATGGGGAGCCCCGGTCTTATTCGTTAAGAAGAAAGACGGAGGTCTACGACTATGCGTTGATTATAGAGGACTTAATCAAGTTACCTTCAAAAACAAGTACCCGTTGCCAAGGATCGAAGACTTATTCGACCAACTGAAAGGAGCTTCAGTATTCTCAAAGATCGACATGCGATCTGGATATCACCAGTTAAGGATCGCCGAAAAGGACATTCCAAAGACGGCGTTCAGAACTCGTTACGGACACTACGAGTTCACGGTGCTATCATTCGGGCTAACGAACGCCCCCGCGATGTTCATGAATCTCATGAACAACGTATTTTGAGAACTATTAGATCAATGTGTGGTGGTGTTCATAGATGACATTCTGATCTACTCGAAAAGCGAAGAAGAACATTCCGAACACTTACACAAAGTGTTAGGGATCTTACGAGTAAATCAACTGTATGGTAAATTGTCCAAATGCGACTTTTGGTTAAAAGAAGTAGCATTTCTTGGGCATATAGTATCCGCCAACGGAGTGGCAGTAGATCCGGCAAAGATCTCGGCAGTGACCGAGTGGGTATCGCCGAAGAGTCCAACAGAGATAAGAAGTTTCCTGGGACTGGCAGGATACTATAGGCGATTTGTAAAGGACTTGTCAAAAATCGCACGCCCGTTGACCCAGCTGTTGAAGAAAGGGGTGAAATACGACTGGACCAGTAAGTGTGAGTCCGCGTTTCAAGATCTAAAGAAACGACTTACCACAGCGTCAGTATTGGCATTACTATCAGAGGATGGTGACTTCAAGGTGTACAGCGACGCCTCGAAGGAGGGATTGGGATGCGTGCTAATGCAAGATCAAAGGGTTATAGCATACGCATCGCGTCAACTAAAACCACACGAGAAGAACTACCCGACACACGACTTAGAACTGGCTACAGTCATGTTCGCCTTAAAAATATGGAGACATTATCTCTATGGGCGAAAGTGTCGGATGTTCACCGACCATAAGAGCCTCAAGTATATATTCACGCAAAAAGAGCTGAATTTGAGGCAAAGAAGATGGTTGGAATTAATCAAGGATTATGACCTCGAGATTGCTTATCACGAAGGAAAAGACAATGTAGTGGCCGATGCCTTAAGTCGAAAGACTCAACATGTGGCGAATTCACTTGTGATACCGGCCGAGCTGTACAGAGACTTGGCAAAATTGAGTCTCGAGTTTGTGCATTCTACCACAGTAAACGAAGTCGTTGAAACTTTTGACAAATTTCATTAACACGAGTATTTTTCTAAAATATATCGAGTTTGAATTTATTAAGCGAAAGGAGTTATGATTTATGGAATGGGTTTAGGGATATATTAAGAGTATCACTCTTTATTACTCAGGTGGGGTGCTTTAATTTCAAATGGCGCTGCAGTCCTCTCATGTCATGAAACTTTTGACAAGTCTCATGGTACAACCGGGATAAGTTGACCTTCAGCCTGTCACACTGAGGGTCCCCGGCATATGTGCCATGATACTTCTCATGATTTCATGTCATGAGATTACCTACCATGAAACTTTCGGTAGATTCCCACTACATGAGTATTTTCTGAAAAATCACATTTTTTATTTACTCGTGTTAAGAAACTGTGCCCCCGAAAGCGCACGGAGTCAAAATTTGCAGTATTTATAGTAAGTACCGGATCGTTCACTGGAGGATGTGCGATGGAAGCAGGGCCCACGCCGTTTACTAAGATTTTCCACTCGGTTACTCAATTCAAGTTTGTGTTTGATATCTAACAACTACTTGACAGAATTTAAACTAAGCTATGAAAGCAATCAAAATAAAGCAGATAAAATTATTCTAGAAAGCGAATTAAATTTAATCTAAGAAAACAATAATATTATTCTAGGAAAGCGGTAAAGATTATTCTAAGAAAGCAGATTTAAAATGAGACAGAAGGGACAGGAAGAAATGAATAAAGATTGGACAAGATTCAGATGAGACACAAACTTCCATTTTGTTACACAAATCTTAGCTTGGGATAATCCATCAGATAGCTACTTCTCATGCTCTCTATACCATGTTCCCTTTAACAGACAGGTACTTACAGTAAGAGTTTACATGCTCTTAAGGCAACAAATTCTAAGATACCACAGACTCACAACTGCTCCCGTCAGAGCGTGTCATTTATCTGTGGTGGACAAGCAACACCTGACAAATCATTTATTGAAGTGTCAAGTACTGCTATCATTCCCCCATGTCACACCCAAAGATTCTAATCAAGCCCTGAACTATCCCTTAACTCTCAGTCCTAGTAGCAGTTACACAACTCTCAATACAACCGAGTGACCTCTAAAGAAAGCAGTTAAAAGAAAGCGGTAAAGAAAGCATTTAAAATCCTATCACTCGGAGGTTTTTGAAAGTTTGACCCTGGTAGTAAAAGAAAGCCCCCAGTCAGAATGACTGGGTGTGGATCAAGAATTCCCTAATCTCGGTGAACCGCTCGCAGTGTTCACTTCCCTTCGGGTGGTTATGAGATACAAACTAATGAAACGAACTAATAAATTAGTTCGTTCCGGATGCACTCACTCAGGACTCAAAAATAGGCTTTGGTAGAAGAGGATAGCAGTTGAAAGAATACTCAACCCTACCTTAGAAAATAACCAAGGCCTGAATGTTGTTCCTCTAGTATTATCTGTCACACCTTATCGGAATCCAAGTGGAATCTGACCCAGTGCAATATTTAATACAAGATTTCCAACAAACAGCAATTTTGGAAAATAATAAATCTGAAAATCATTCCCTATCAGGTACTAGAATCTCAATAAGAACACAGACCCTTTCAGTCTAGGAGAGACCTAATCGCTGACTCTGCTTCTAATTTCCCAAAATCAACCCCCAGTCGGATATGAATTAGTCATAACTGTCGAATTTATCCCTTACTCAGATCCGGATTTTATAAAGGAATTTTTGTTGGAAATTTATTATGAAACATCTGATTTAAATCAAGACTCCTGTGTCCAAGGGAAGGATCCCAAAATAATATTGACCACAATATCTACATAATAATATCATGCATAAATTTATAGAGAAGTGTAAAATTAAATAACCCAAAATATAAGGTGGGTTTAGACAGAATGTGAAACACAGATATGAAATAGCCGGAGATGAGAAGAATTTTGGCTAACGAAGTGACTGAAATAATCAGGATAACCTGGACTGCAAACACCTGCTATCCAGTTCCTAATTATTCCAGATGGAAAGCTTTTAGACAGCAGAATAATCTTAAATGATAGTGGTCGCTATCATTCAGACCCTTACTATCTGTGAATCAGAGAAAAACCTACATGTTCTTTCACTGTCTTAATTACTAGACGACATTGACCTATGTCGTCTAGTGTTGGCACAGTTTGAGATTCGGGTTTGAAATTAAGATAAAGAAAAGAAAACTGTATCCGGATAGGAGTCAGCTGAGCAGCTATTATAATCCCGGATGGACGAACCGCCAAGGCTTCCACCGACCACTATTCGGACCATGCAAAATAACATTTAATAATTAATATACAGACCACGAGCTAGTTATCCGTGTGGGAATACCCGCCAACATTAATCTGATATATTCCTTATTAGCTGTTTCACACATCATGGAAAAAGACAAAATAAATAAAAGGAAAATATTTTTGGGTCATCTTGCATGAGAGACATTGGTTTCTCATGCAAGGGTATGGAAATGATTCCATAATTACTCTTCATGTCTAAATAATCACTCATTCCATAATTAATTAATTACAGTCCGGATTATATACTTAGATCATTAGAGTTTAATTTCTTGTAGAAGAATCTTTTAATGGGAAATTGAACAAAGTTCTTTATATCAAATTAATCATGGGTTGAGATCATTGGATTTCAACCTCAAAATATTAATATAAAGGTTCAATTAATTAATGGAGTGAGATGAAGAATAAAAATTTGGCAAAAAGGTGCCACTTTGTCGCGATGCAGAGTTTGTGTCGCGGAGCGTGGCTCCGCGACAAAGGTTTCGCGACAAAGGGGTGGGAAATAAGAGGAATGGATATTTTGAAAATTAGGGTTTGTTTTGTCGCTAAGCAAAAAATTTTGTCGCGGAACATGGTTCCGCGACAAGGAGGCATAGCGACAAAGGGTTGAAAATTGGTAAGGACATAATTCCTGGTCGCGGAACAAGGATTTTGTCGCGGTACGTGGTTCCGCGACAAAGGTTCCGCGACAGAGTCCTCCCAGAATAAAATTACAAGTATTTGGGTCCTTGGTCGCTAATCAAGGATTTTGTCGCGGAACGTGGTTCCGCGACAAGAGTTGTTTCGCGACCAAGGGTTTCAAAAATAATGGCAAGGCATAATTTTCTGTCTCGGAATAAGATTTTGTCGCGGAGCATGGTTCCGCGACAAATGTTCCGCGACAAAAGCCATGCAGACGAAATGCAAGAATTTGGTCCTTTGTCGCTAAACAGGGGTGTGTCGCGGACCGTGGGTCCGCGACAAAGTGCATGGCGACAAAGGGTTTTAAAAAAATTTTATAAAAATTTTGGCAGCATAACCCCTTATATTGCATTACATGGGTGTGCGTTATGATCCGTGGGATCACAACGGGAAAATTACATTGCAACCCGTGGGGTTACAATGTGGTGCACTACAATATAGGAGATGCAATTTTAAATAAATATGCATAAACACTAAAATGCCATCCACTTTCTAGACCTATTAAACTAAAAATAAAATAAAAATAAACAATCTAAAACACTAAGAAGCAGTAAAACATCCACCACACAGAAATAAAATTTAACTATACTAAGAGACTAAAATTTAAATGAAACCTACACTAATAGATCTAGCAAGAGATAGACATCAAGTGGATATACATTTATTAAGCCTAATAAAGCATTAAACCTAACTAAAAATAATAAAAATGGTCAAGTGACCAAAAATACAAAAATAAAGCAATAAATATTATGGGAGATCCATAACACATTTTTGGTGGAACATTTTCTTTATAACATCAAAAACCAAAAATGGGTTAAACACACCCATTGATTAAGTGTTTTCAACCCAAAAATACAAAATATAAAACTGGAAGAATAAAAGTGAACACTAGCTACACTAATTTATTACAAAGCATAAATTAAAACTAAACTAAAATCTACATCTACATTGCATAAAAATAAACTAAACTACCTACTCTAACATGTTTTTGGAGAGCACAGTGGTGCCTCCAAGAACAGTGAAAATAAACTATAGTGTAGCTAGGTTACTGTTCAAGGGAACAAAACAGCTATTTATAGGTGGAGCAAAACCCTAGGCCCATTAACACTCAAATTCTTTGCAGCAGGGGGCGGGATCTTGAGTCCAACAAGATAAAACAAAAACTTTTTACCCAGCGGGACCTCAAGTCCTGGGACTCTCCAATGCTTTTGACATGTGGGAAAAATTCAAATTGGAGAACACATGTTGTCACGTGACCTCTGCTGCTGCTTCAATTTTCTCTGTCTGTCGCGGTCGCGATACATTTGTCGCGGAACATTGTTCCGCGACAAATTTTGTGTCTTGCTACTCCTCTCACAGTCGCGGAGCAATTTTTGGTCGCGGAGCATTTTTTTGGTCGCGGAGCATTTTGTCGCGATGTAACCCTTCCGCGACAAATGTTTAATTTTCTCTCTCCTCTCTCATAATTTCCTTCTTCTCTTTTCTCGACAGAGTCTCTCTCCTCCATTTTTTTGTTTTCTGCGTTTTCCTCCTTCTTCTTCTTTCCTCCATTTCCATCCTTCTTCTTCTTCTAATCTGTTCTTCTCTTCTTCTCTCGATTCTTGTTTTCTCTGTTCTTTCTGTGCTCGTTTTTCCTTCGTCTCTCTCCTCCTTCCTCTATTTTTCTTTCGTTTCTTGAGGAATGGATGGTGGATGGCGAGATGAGGCGGCGGTAGGGAGACGGAGGCGGTGGCGAAAGGTTGAGGTTGAGGTGGTGGCGCGGTCGGATTTGGGCGGCGATTGGAGGCGGATGCGCGGCGGCTGTCGAGGGCTGTGGTCGCGACTGAAGTTGAGGGATGGAGGCTGGATTGAGGGTAGGGGGTTGTGGATGGACAGAGGTGGACGCCGGAGGGAGGATGGAGAGGTGATGGTGGCTGGAGTTGGCGGCTGTTGATGCGGAAATGGAGGGGAAATGGTGGTGGAGATGGTCGGTGTTGCGGTGGCGGAGTGGTGGCCATGGTGGCCGGATGCGGCGGCTGGGGCGATGGCAGGGAACGGCTGCGGTGGTGGTATGTGAAACGGAGGAGGAGTTGGCTAAAGGAGGCTGTGGGACGGAGGTTCGCCGGAGGGATGGCCGGCGGCGGTGGCAGCGCCGCCGGCGGGAAGAGGGTAATTAGGGTTAGGGTTAGAATCAGGTTAGGGTTGGGCTTGAGTTGGTTTGGGCCAAATGGATGGTATTGGGCCCGGATAATGGGTGTAATGGGCTTGAATGAATTTTTGGAGGATTGGGCTAAAAATGTTGGGTTTTGACTGGGCTAATGGAAATTTGTGATGTTGGGCCAATTGATTCTTTATTATATCAGAAAACAGAAAATAAAAATAAACATAAAAATTAAAATATATACATCAAAATGTAAAAATAGTATAAATATAATATTTATTCCACTTGATTATTTGGTTTGTGATCCATTTAATGAACCCGTGTTCCACCGAATAGACAATATCGAACCAAAATTAATCAAGTGGAGGATTTTCAATATTTTTATCATGTTTTTGGATTTTTTAATATAAAATTAATAAAAATAACAATATTTTTGTATTTTTCAATACCAGCTTATTATTTATACAAACTTGCATAAATCTGTTAAATTCAACTGCTTTCTTATTTAAATAAGACCGGAATGCGATCAAATGTCCGTATTAGACACGGAAATAGATTGAAAATAATGGTCAATTTTGGCCATTATCAACATCCTCACATTTAATACTGATCGTCCCCGAGCAGTCAGAGTCAGTGCTCCTAAGAGCATAGACGCTGCATATTCAATCTATTTTCGTGGCTTCAAAAATATCATTCTTTTTAGATTGGGATAAGACAATCAAAAACTACAAGTGTTAAATTCTCTTGATTGCAGTGTTTGATGAAATGATATTTCTCACTTAATCAGGCCTACAAATCAGTCATTATTGATAATTCTTCATGAACATCATGTTTAGAAAATTTCATTGATTTAATTCTAGAATTAAAGTATGACATGAACATAATTAAAAGCAGAGCCTCACATATAGTAGAAACGGAAATTTCACTCACTCTCAAAAAGGGGTTTTATCAATGAGCACTCATAATCAAATTTAATTAAATTATCCCATAAGCTTGCAATTGGACCAACTCGCCACCGGCTCATTTCTTCAAATCGAGATCATGAGGTCTTATTTAAGGTTATAACGGGGCATACGGTTGTAACATTTGGTAGGAAAGGGAATTATTGGGCTAACAAGTGGCAAGAATTAATATTATCATAACATGGCATATTTTCATTTAAAAATTTATGATCATCAATATTTTTTTCTTTTCTTTTGTTTTTCTTTTTCTATTGCATGACATTAGACTATGTCTAATTTGCTTTGTCATTTGCAATTTATTTGTGTTGAATTGAATTCAACATTTTTCTAACTTTTTTTTTTGTGTTGAATGGAACTCAACAATTTTCTTCTTCTTATCCTTTTTTTTGAATCGGTTTATTGAATACCGATTTATAATTTTGTGATGATCATAAATTTAATGCCTTGATAAAATTCATTCTTGCCCACTTGGGTTTGAAATTTTCTTGGTCTTTTTAGAAGGCTTGGAATAGTATAGAGGGCTTCAAAGAAAAATTAAGCTTAAAGGCTCAAGTTGGTTTATCCTAAAGGGAAAATATTTTTGGGTTTGGAATTCAAACGAAGGCCAAAAATTTGGATTTTTCTAAGTGCCTCGATCATATGCTCGACTTTTGGAATATGGCATGGTCTTGAATCGGTCCCAATCGCAAGTTCTAGTTTCCTTTAATTAGAATGATTTTCACACATCAAAGAAAAGAATGAGTAAAAATGACTCATGGCTCAAATCTCACATGGAATGGTTCATTCATGTCATACAATATTCTTAAATATAATCTTTGAAAAATTCTTACAATCTATTCAATTAAATTCTCAACATGAGGACTCATTACCCAACAAGATGATTATATCATTAAATTTTTATAGCTCAAAACCTCGAAAATTCATATCATGCATGTCTTCAATTATATTATCCCAATTTAAAAGTTTGAAAATTTAATCATGAACCAAAATCTCATATGCGAACTTAAACAGAGTTATGCATGCCTTGCACTGGGTTTAAATATAAAATAATAAAAATAAAAAATAAACAAAGAGAAAAATAAAACACTATTTTTTTTATTTTTTTTTTAGGGGAAGAATCAACATCCTCACATTTTGAGCCTTGCTCGAAATGTGAGTAAATCAACTCCTACTTAAACAAATTATCAAAATCAAAATAAAATAAAAGAGGAGGGAGGGAGGGAGAAAATATTAACATAAAAGATAGAAAAATAATTCCGATAGCCTTTTTCGTCAAACCAATTAAATGTTCGACGATTTTGGCTATGTGTGATCGTTTGGTTCGTCGAACAAGGCGATTGTTCGATGCCCAATACTTAAGAAAAATTCTGATTTTCATCAAAATTGTTCAATCACATTTTAAAATTTAATCTACCATATTTACTTGCATAAATTAGGTCGGATTAATTCTGTTCTTATAAAAGTTATTCCGGATTTTAAATTGCTTTAAATTCCAAGAATACTTTCAAGTAATCACAGAATCGATCCAACCAGGAACCTGTTTTGCAGCTTTAATTTTCTTTTTGGTGGTCTCACAAATTCCTGCAAAGCAAACATAGAAGAAGTTATCAGGTTTTCTCAAAAATATCAACATCCTCACATTTAGAGTCTTAGTACTCTAAATGTGAGTTAATTGATTAATACCCGAATAATTTACTAATATTCACAAGAGATATAAATATAAATATATGTATACATATAATTTTGACTTGCAGAAATTTAGGTTGGATTAATTCCGTGCTTGCGAAAATTATTCCGGATTTTAAATTTCTTTGAATTCCGGATATAATCTTCGGTCAATTACAGAACTAATCCAACCGGGAACCTCTTTAGATGCTCAGTCGGGACAGGGGCGACGGAAAGTGAGATGATGGCCGTGGCTTGTCCGATGGTGGTGAGCAATTGCTAGTCCGAAGATCTGCTATTCCATTTGTTGTTTCACCAGTGATGAGGGTTCCCTCAGCGCAGTGGTGGTAATGAGGTGGATGGGCGATGGAGCAGCGGTGGAGCTTCGTGGTCCGGATGTGGTGGAGATGACAAACACGTGAGTCTCACGTGTTGTGCAATTTACAATTGCAAATTAGTGTAGCCCCACTGCTACACTTCTCCATTTTTCTTTGATTTTTCGTTTAATTAACCTCGATTTTACAATTGGAGAAGTGTAAAATTAAACGAAAGATCAAAGTAGTGTAGCCCAAATGCTACACTTCCACATTTGACTCCTTACACCATTTTCGATGGCTCCATGATTCCGGCAAGCAAAAATACCCAATTGGTTAGGTTTTCCCCTCAAATCAACATCCTCACATTTAGAGTCTTAGTACTCTAAATGTTTAATTGATTTGAGGGTACTTCTCTGTTCTGAAATAAATACACTAAACTAATACTAAACTAACTATAAGTAATCAGGAGTGTAATTCTCTTAATAAACGACGCTGCATCCTCCCCGGCAACGGCGCCATGAAACTTTTGACAAATTTCATTAACACGAGTATTTTTCTAAAATATATCGAGTTTGAATTTATTAAACGAAAGGAGTTATGATTTATGGAATGGGTTTAGGGATATATTAAGAGTATCACTCTTTATTACTCAGGTGGGGTGCTTTAATTTCAAATGGCGCTGCAGTCCTCTCATGTCATGAAACTTTTGACAAGTCTCATGGTACAACCGGGATAAGTTGACCTTCAGCCTGTCACACTGAGGGTCCCCGGCATATGTGCCATGATACTTCTCATGATTTCATGTCATGAGATTACCTACCATGAAACTTTCGGCAGATTCCCACTACATGAGTATTTTCTGAAAAATCACATTTTTTATTTACTCGTGTTAAGAAACTGTGCCCCCGAAAGCGCACGGAGTCAAAAATTGCAGTATTTATAGTAAGTACCGGATCGTTCACTGGAGGATGTGCGATGGAAGCAGGGCCCACGCCGTTTACTAAGATTTTCCACTCGGTTACTCAATTCAAGTTTGTGTTTGATATCTAACAACTACTTGACAGAATTTAAACTAAGCTATGAAAGCAATCAAAATAAAGCAGATAAAATTATTCTAGAAAGCGAATTAAATTTAATCTAAGAAAACAATAATATTATTCTAGGAAAGCGGTAAAGATTATTCTAAGAAAGCAGATTTAAAATGAGACAGAAGGGACAGGACGAAATGAATAAAGATTGGACAAGATTCAGATGAAACACAATTAAACTTCCATTTTGTTACACAAATCTTAGCTTGGGATAATCCATCAGATAGCTACTTCTCATGCTCTCTATACCATGTTCCCTTTAACAGACAGGTACTTACAGTAAGAGTTTACATGCTCTTAAGGCAACAAATTCTAAGATACCACAGACTCACAACTGCTCCCGTCAGAGCGTGTCATTTATCTGTGGTGGACAAGCAACACCTGACAAATCATTTATTGAAGTGTCAAGTACTGCTATCATTCCCCCATGTCACACCCAAAGATTCTAATCAAGCCCTGAACTATCCCTTAACTCTCAGTCCTAGTAGCAGTTACACAACTCTCAATACAACCGAGTGACCTCTAAAGAAAGCAGTTAAAAGAAAGCGGTAAAGAAAGCATTTAAAATCCTATCACTCGGAGGTTTTTGAAAGTTTGACCCTGGTAGTAAAAGAAAGCCCCCAGTCAGAATGACTGGGTGTGGATCAAGAATTCCCTAATCTCGGTGAACCGCTCGCAGTGTTCACTTCCCTTCGGGTGGTTATGAGATACAAACTAATGAAACGAACTAATAAATTAGTTCGTTCCGGATGCACTCACTCAGGACTCAAAAATAGGCTTTGGTAGAAGAGGATAGCAGTTGAAAGAATACTCAACCCTACCTTAGAAAATAACCAAGGCCTGAATGTTGTTCCTCTAGTATTATCTGTCACACCTTATCGGAATCCAAGTGGAATCTGACCCAGTGCAATATTTAATACAAGATTTCCAACAAACAGCAATTTTGGAAAATAATAAATCTGAAAATCATTCCCTATCAGGTACTAGACTCTCAATAAGAACACAGACCCTTTCAGTCTAGGAGAGACCTAATCGCTGACTCTGCTTCTAATTTCCCAAAATCAACCCCCAGTCGGATATGAATTAGTCATAACTGTCGAATTTATCCCTTACTCAGATCCGGATTTTATAAAGGAATTTTTGTTGGAAATTTATTATGAAACATCTGATTTAAATCAAGACTCCTGTGTCCAAGGGAAGGATCCCAAAATAATATTGACCACAATATCTACATAATAATATCATGCATAAATTTATAGAGAAGTGTAAAATTAAATAACCCAAAATATAAGGTGGGTTTAGACAGAATGTGAAACACAGATATGAAATAGCCGGAGATGAGAAGAATTTTGGCTAACGAAGTGACTGAAATAATCAGGATAACCTGGACTGCAAACACCTGCTATCCAGTTCCTAATTATTCCAGATGGAAAGCTTTTAGACAGCAGAATAATCTTAAATGATAGTGGTCGCTATCATTCAGACCCTTACTATATGTGAATCAGAGAAAAACCTACATGTTCTTTCACTGTCTTAATTACTAGACGACATTGACCTATGTCGTCTAGTGTTGGCACAGTTTGAGATTCGGGTTTGAAATTAAGATAAAGAAAAGAAAACTGTATCCGGATAGGAGTCAGCTGAGCAGCTATTATAATCCCGGATGGACGAACCGCCAAGGCTTCCACCGACCACTATTCGGACCATGCAAAATAACATTTAATAATTAATATACAGACCACGAGCTAGTTATCCGTGTGGGAATACCCGCCAACATTAATCTGATATATTCCTTATTAGCTGTTTCACACATCACGGAAAAAGACAAAATAAATAAAAGGAAAATATTTTTGGGTCATCTTGCATGAGAGACATTGGTTTCTCATGCAAGGGTATGGAAATGATTCCATAATTACTCTTCATGTCTAAATAATCACTCATTCCATAATTAATTAATTACAGTCCGGATTATATACTTAGATCATTAGAGTTTAATTTCTTGTAGAAGAATCTTTTAATGGGAAATTGAACAAAGTTCTTTATATCAAATTAATCATGGGTTGAGATCATTGGATTTCAACCTCAAAATATTAATATAAAGGTTCAATTAATTAATGGAGTGAGATGAAGAATAAAAATTTGGCAAAAAGGTGCCACTTTGTCGCGATGCAGAGTTTGTGTCGCGGAGCGTGGCTCCGCGACAAAGGTTTCGCGACAAAGGGGTGGGAAATAAGAGGAATGGATATTTTGAAAATTAGGGTTTGTTTTGTCGCTAAGCAAAAAATTTTGTCGCGGAACATGGTTCCGCGACAAGGAGGCATAGCGACAAAGGGTTGAAAATTGGTAAGGACATAATTCCTGGTCGCGGAACAAGGATTTTGTCGCGGTACGTGGTTCCGCGACAAAGGTTCCGCGACAGAGTCCTCCCAGAATAAAATTACAAGTATTTGGGTCCTTGGTCGCTAATCAAGGATTTTGTCGCGGAACGTGGTTCCGCGACAAGAGTTGTTTCGCGACCAAGGGTTTCAAAAATAATGGCAAGGCATAATTTTCTGTCTCGGAATAAGATTTTGTCGCGGAGCATGGTTCCGCGACAAATGTTCCGCGACAAAAGCCATGCAGACGAAATGCAAGAATTTGGTCCTTTGTCGCTAAACAGGGGTGTGTCGCGGACCGTGGGTCCGCGACAAAGTGCATGGCGACAAAGGGTTTTAAAAAAATTTTATAAAAATTTTGGCAGCATAACCCCTTATATTGCATTACATGGGTGTGCGTTATGATCCGTGGGATCACAACGGGAAAATTACATTGCAACCCGTGGGGTTACAATGTGGTGCACTACAGTATAGGAGATGCAATTTTAAATAAATATGCATAAACACTAAAATGCCATCCACTTTCTAGACCTATTAAACTAAAAATAAAATAAAAAATAAACAATCTAAAACACTAAGAAGCAGTAAAACATCCACCACACAGAAATAAAATTTAACTATACTAAGAGACTAAAATTTAAATGAAACCTACACTAATAGATCTAGCAAGAGATAGACATCAAGTGGATATACATTTATTAAGCCTAATAAAGCATTAAACCTAACTAAAAATAATAAAAATGGTCAAGTGACCAAAAATACAAAAATAAAGTAATAAATATTATGGGAGATCCATAACACATTTTTGGTGGAACATTTTCTTTATAACATCAAAAACCAAAAATGGGTTAAACACACCCATTGATTAAGTGTTTTCAACCCAAAAATACAAAATATAAAACTGGAAGAATAAAAGTGAACACTAGCTACACTAATTTATTACAAAGCATAAATTAAAACTAAACTAAAATCTACATCTACATTGCATAAAAATAAACTAAACTACCTACTCTAACATGTTTTTGGAGAGCACAGTGGTGCCTCCAAGAACAGTGAAAATAAACTATAGTGTAGCTAGGTTACTGTTCAAGGGAACAAAACAGCTATTTATAGGTGGAGCAAAACCCTAGGCCCATTAACACTCAAATTCTTTGCAGCAGGGGGCGGGATCTTGAGTCCAACAAGATAAAACAAAAACTTTTTACCCAGCGGGACCTCAAGTCCTGGGACTCTCCAATGCTTTTGACATGTGGGAAAAATTCAAATTGGAGAACACATGTTGTCACGTGACCTCTGCTGCTGCTTCAATTTTCTCTGTCTGTCGCGGTCGCGATACATTTGTCGCGGAACATTGTTCCGCGACAAATTTTGTGTCTTGCTACTCCTCTCACAGTCGCGGAGCAATTTTTGGTCGCGGAGCATTTTTTTGGTCGCGGAGCATTTTGTCGCGATGTAACCCTTCCGCGACAAATGTTTAATTTTCTCTCTCCTCTCTCATAATTTCCTTCTTCTCTTTTCTCGACAGAGTCTCTCTCCTCCATTTTTTTGTTTTCTGCGTTTTCCTCCTTCTTCTTCTTTCCTCCATTTCCATCCTTCTTCTTCTTCTAATCTGTTCTTCTCTTCTTCTCTCGATTCTTGTTTTCTCTGTTCTTTCTGTGCTCGTTTTTCCTTCGTCTCTCTCCTCCTTCCTCTATTTTTCTTTCGTTTCTTGAGGAATGGATGGTGGATGGCGAGATGAGGCGGCGGTAGGGAGACGGAGGCGGTGGCGAAAGGTTGAGGTTGAGGTGGTGGCGCGGTCGGATTTGGGCGGCGATTGGAGGCGGATGCGCGGCGGCTGTCGAGGGCTGTGGTCGCGACTGAAGTTGAGGGATGGAGGCTGGATTGAGGGTAGGGGGTTGTGGATGGACAGAGGTGGACGCCGGAGGGAGGATGGAGAGGTGATGGTGGCTGGAGTTGGCGGCTGTTGATGCGGAAATGGAGGGGAAATGGTGGTGGAGATGGTCGGTGTTGCGGTGGCGGAGTGGTGGCCATGGTGGCCGGATGCGGCGGCTGGGGCGATGGCAGGGAACGGCTGCGGTGGTGGTATGTGAAACGGAGGAGGAGTTGGCTAAAGGAGGCTGTGGGACGGAGGTTCGCCGGAGGGATGGCCGGCGGCGGTGGCGGCGCCGCCGGCGGGAAGAGGGTAATTAGGGTTAGGGTTAGAATCAGGTTAGGGTTGGGCTTGAGTTGGTTTGGGCCAAATGGATGGTATTGGGCCCGGATAATGGGTGTAATGGGCTTGAATGAATTTTTGGAGGATTGGGCTAAAAATGTTGGGTTTTGACTGGGCTAATGGAAATTTGTGATGTTGGGCCAATTGATTCTTTATTATATCAGAAAACAGAAAATAAAAATAAACATAAAAATTAAAATATATACATCAAAATGTAAAAATAGTATAAATATAATATTTATTCCACTTGATTATTTGGTTTGTGATCCATTTAATGAACCCGTGTTCCACCGAATAGACAATATCGAACCAAAATTAATCAAGTGGAGGATTTTCAATATTTTTATCATGTTTTTGGATTTTTTAATATAAAATTAATAAAAATAACAATATTTTTGTATTTTTCAATACCAGCTTATTATTTATACAAACTTGCATAAATCTGTTAAATTCAACTGCTTTCTTATTTAAATAAGACCGGAATGCGATCAAATGTCCGTATTAGACACGGAAATAGATTGAAAATAATGGTCAATTTTGGCCATTATCAGTCGTCAACGCGATAATAGTGGGATATACCATATTCGATGAAATACGACTCGCCCAACCGGGTGATGAGAAGTTGGAAGAAATTAGGAAGAGCATTGCCGAAGGAAAGGCAATGGATTTTAGAATTCATGAGGACGTTAGAATTCATGAGGACGGAAGCATCCGCTTCAAGGGAAGGTGGTGTATACCACGAAAATGCGTCGACCTGAAGCAAAAAGTAATGGAGGAAGGCCATAATACTCCTTATCGGTTCATCCCGGAGGCGATAAAATGTACAAGGACTTAAAGAAGAACTATTGGTGGCCGAACATGAAAAGAGAGGTAGCCGAGTTTGTGGCAAGATGCCTCACCTGCCAGAAGATCAAGGCAGTACGTCAAAAACCCCTAGGACTAATGCAACCATTGGAAATCCCGAGTTAGAAATGGGATAGCATTTCGATGGATTTCGTTTCGGGGTTACCGCGGTCACTGAAAGGGATGAATAAAATCTGGGTGATCGTGGATAGGTTGACGAAAGCTGCCATATTTATCCCGATGAAGGATACTTGGTCCATGGACCAATTGGCAAAGGCGTATGTCGACAATGTGGTACGCCGGCATGGAGTACCACATGACATCATCTCGGATAGAGACAGTAGATTTGTCTCTCATTTTTGGACAAAACTGCAAGAAGCCCTCGGTACGAAAATAAAGATGAGTACCGCGTTCCACCCCATGACGGATGGACAGACGGAAAGAACGATCCAAACGTTGGAGGACATGCTAAGAGCATGTGTCCTAGAGTTTAAGGGAAGTTGGGAAAATCATTTACCCTTAATTGAATTTTCCTACAACAACAGTTACCATGCTAGCATCGGCATGGCACCTTTCGAGGCACTGTATGGACGAAGGTGCCGAAGCCCATTGAGCTGGGAAGAGAGCAATAGAACTACGGAAGTTGGACCACAACTTGTTGAGGACATGGCTCGACAAGTCAAGATAATCCAAGGAAAGATGAGAGCCGCTCAAGATCGGCAAAAGAGCTATGCCGACGTGAGACGGCAAGAATTGGAATTTCAAATCGGCGATAAAGTCATGCTGAAGGTATCACCAATGAAGGGTGTGATGCGCTTTGGCAAGCGAGGGAAATTGAGTCCACGATACATAGGACCGTATGAGATCCTCGAGAGAGTGGGAAACCTAGCATATCGGCTAGCATTGCCGCCACAATTTGCTCGTGTCCACGATGTGTTCCATGTCTCACAATTGAAAAAGTATGTACACGATCTGACCCATGTACTCCAAACAGAAGAGATTGAATTGGATGATGACTTGAGCTATGAGGAATTTCCGGTACGAATACTCGACGTGAAGGAGAGAGTCACAAGAAATAAGACCATGAGGATGGTCAAGGTTCTTTGGTCTAACCACGAAGCCGAGACAGCAACATGGGAATTAGAGGCAGACATGAGGGAGTGTTACCCAACCCTGTTCCAAGACGATGCAACCACAGTTATGGGGACATAACTGTCGTCTTAAGAGGGGGAGGATGTAACGGCCCGAATATTTTTGTATCCCAAATAAACAAATTCAAATTGTTTTGAACTACATAATGACTTGATCCCTTCGCGGGGTACGTAGGCAACTTGGAAATTTCAATTCTTGGTTCAGTCAAATAATAACAAACAACAACACACAATAGTACATTCAGTTAATCAAACAATTCCCGAACTCGCGAGATGATAAAACACAACTTCGATGACGAAGTTGATTCTTAAGGAGGGTAGACTGTAATACCCATAATTTTTAGGATATAAAATAGAATTTAATCCGATAAGAAAAGAGGTTTTGTTTCCGAGAACCCGTAAAGTCGGAAATGCACGGAAGTCAAAAGATGACGATTTAGAAGCCGACGAACCCGAAACCGACGGACTTAAGATTTCAAACATGAAATCAATTTGAGTCGGAATAAATTTAGGGTAGGAATTATAATCCGAGAATAACCCGGAAAAAAATCGGAATCCGAGAACATAGAGGGATAGAAGTGTGAAAGAGAGGAGGAAAGGCTCGACGGATCGCATGACCCGCCCGGACCGAAGTCAGGTGTTGCCACGCGCTTTCCACGCGGGGTTTCACCTTTCACCGCGCCAACCCTTCGTGGAACCACAGAATGCGGCAATTCATGCGATTTCGGCGATTTCTTACCATAATTGTCGACCCCGACTTTGAAAACTCAATCCCGAAGGAGGGAAGGTGTATATGGTCGGCTCTAGGGGTCTTGAGACTCATTATTTCGAATTCCCAAACCCTAGCAGCCTTAAACACTCTCCAATTTCTCCCAAGTTCACCCAACACCCGAAATCACCAACTTCGAACTTTCCAATCACTTTCCGGCGACGAAAATTGACAGAGGCGGCGTGGAATACAAGATATTTAGTGCTCCAGATTGCGGTAAGTCGTTCATAGGTTTTATTTTAAGTTTTCGAACCTGAGAACTCGATCTAACATCAGATTTTTTCTTTCGATTTGAATTCGTGGCCAAAGTTGGAAGCTTTGTGTCGAGGAGACCCGTTCGTGGTGATTTTTGGACGAGCCGAGCAACCCTAGGACGACCAAGAACATCATTATTGTAAGTTGATACCTTTCATATCAATACGGGTGGCTTAGGGGCGTCCGATTTAGTCACTTTTTAACGAAACGTAAAAATCGAACCTAAAAACCCCAACTCGCGCAATTTCTGAAATCCGTTTAAAACCCTTATTTCGAGAGTTCAAACCGAAAAACTGAAAACTAGAATTTTGATCCTAACACATTAGTCTATGTTGTGTAAAAATTTCAGAGATTTTCATCAATGGTTACTACCCCAAATCACCGAACATAAACTGTGATTTCAAACTTTTCCAAAAATCTGACAGTGCATATGTCCGAACTTGATGAGCATGTTTCTATGATTTTTATTCCGAATCAGTCTTTGGAATCTAAATGAAAGTTGTATATAATCATGTCTAGTATGTTTGTATAAAGTTTCAGAATTTTTGGAGTCCATTTGACATGTCAAAAAGTCGATTTCCTGAACTATGACAAAACTGAATCCTGACAGTGCATTAGTTGTGTAATAAACTCGGTTTTTGACATGTTTCCTCACCTTATTTCGAAATTGTTAAAACACAAAAATTATTCTTTAGGGTGTTTTTGATATACTGTACAAATTTCAGATTTTTCGGACTTGAAATGAATTTTTAAATTAAAGAGGCGTAAACTGTGACGTCAAACGATTTGAAATTGATGAGATTTTAAAATTTCGAAACGAACGGTCGAAACCTTGAAATACGATAAATCTATACTTTTGAAATCTCCCGTTACACTAAATCAAAACGATATCGGATACTTAGGTAGAGGGTGAGTGCTCTGCAGGGTGCCCCTCAAGCTTTTTTCGGCGTGCCTATAATGGACGCAAGATACTTGGATGAAAAACTACGCCAAAACGGCATGAGATATATGGCCTACACTCTTGGGAGTATCCGTATAGATTTCCCGAGGCTCCGGAGTGTTACTGGGTATGGCAGATACGGCTGCGGCCGCCGGACGACCGGCTACACAAAAACTTACGAAACGGCTGCGGCTGCCGGACGCCCGGCTACACAAAAACTTACGAAACGGCTGCGGCCGCTGGACGACCGGCTACACTAGATATTATTGAGTGCGACGTAACGGGAGAAAATAAAAGACTTAAATTCTTTTATGTATTTATTTATTTATTATGTCTTTAAATTATGCATTTAAAGTTATGTCTTAAATTTTATAACATGTTAAATTATTATTTATGAATTTAAATGCATGTTTAAGAATACAAATTAAATTCTTATTTTTAATTGGTAAATGAATTGTTGTATGCATGCTTAGGAGTAAAGTTAAATTATTTAATTAAACCCCTTTATTGCTATGTTAGGATCGACATACTCAGTATTTTATAATACTGATAAAATTGTTGTTTTCCTTTTTCTTTCAGAGTATGGAGAAAATGCATGAGCATATGCATTCGGGGGACATTTTTAAACATTGAATTTTCGTTTTATTATGATACTTGCATATCGGGCCTGTATAACCCGAGTTTTGGCCATGTCAGCCCATTTTATTATTTCCGCTGTGATATATTAGAATTATTATTATGTGTGGACGAGACTTTATTTTTATTTTGAAATAATTTCCGGACTTGTTTTAAAACTCTTTGCAATACCCATAGCCTTGCATCTCTTTGGCAAGCTCGGAGAATCCTTGTCTTGCTAGGGAGGTGTGGCGGTGGCATCCCGGCCTGGGTTATCAAATCCGGAGTGTTACAGCCATACCCAGTAATAATCGAACAGCCTCAATCCTTGCAACAGGTGCAAAGGTCTCTTCATAATCAAGCCCTTCGATCTAAGTAAATTCCTGAGCAACCAACCGAGCTTTGTTTCTGACAGCCACTCCATTCTCATCTGTCTTTTTCCTGAACACCCATTTTGTTCCAATGAAATAGTGTCTGGAGGTTGTGGTACCAACTCCCACACATAATTCCTCTTGAATTGCAACAATTCTTCTTGCATGGAAGCTATCCACAATTTATCCTTTAGAGCTTCCATGGCATTCTTAGGTTCAACTTGAGAAACAAAACAACTCATAACATAGAAAGAGAGACTTGCCAACTCAGTATAGTCAATTTGTTGTTGTTGGCTCCTGGTCTGCCTTGGTGCTTGAGGATCACCAATAATATCATCTTATGAATGGTGCTTAAACACCGTTGGTCCTTCCTTAGGTCCTCTTCTCCCTGGAGCATCAGGTTGTACAGGTGGTTGTGCCTCAGGTGTATCATCATCAGACACTACAACAGGTTCAGTGGCAGGAGCATCTTGTTGAGTATGTTGTGGTGGCTGAGTAGTTTGTACAACATAATCATTATCATCATGACTTTGAGGTTGCACCACAGGAATAGCATCATCATCATCCTTCACAACTGGTCTATCATCAAATACGATATTCATAGACTCAATAACTTTCTTAGTCCTTTTGTTGTATATCCTGTAAGCTCTTGAATTGTTAGAATACCCAATAAAGATCCCTTCATCATACTTAGAATCAAATTTCCCAAGTGGAATGTGATTATTTAACACAAAGCAAGTAGTTCCAAACACATGAAAGTAAGAAACATTTGGAGTTCTCCCTCTCCAGATCTCATAATGTGTGTTCTTAGTATGAGGTCTCAAGAACACCCTATTAATGATGTAGCAAGCTGTATGAATAGATTCAACCCAAAATTCCTTCTTCAATGTACTACCATGCAACATGGATCTAGCCATCTCTTGCAGAGTCTGTTCTTGCGCTCTACAACCCCATTCTGCTGTGGAGTCTTTGGAGATGAGAATTCATGAGAAATTCCATGGTTGTGGCAATGTAGTTCAAACATCCTGTTCTCAAACTCCTTCCCATGATCAGTTCTGATTCGAGCAATCTTGAAATCCTTCTCAGCCATGAGCTTTAAAGCAAGCTTTTCATAAGCAGCAAAAGTTTCATCATTGGTTCTCAGAAAGTCTACCCATGTGTATCTTGAATAAGCATCAATACACACAAAGATGTACCTCCTTCCACTAAGACTCAGTACTTCGGTCGGCCCCATCAAATCCATATGCAATAGTTCCAAGCACCTTGTAGTTTGAACTTGATCAGTAAGTTTGTGTGAAGAATAAATCTGCTTGCCCTTTGCACAATCTCCAGAGACAATAGTTTTCCCAACTGTTAGTTTGGGCATCCCACGCACAACGCTAGAATTACTGATTCTAACAAGAGACTTGTAGTTCATATGACCACATTTTCTATGCCACAACTGCATCTCAACCAAATGTGTAGACAAAGCCATGATAGATTTATCTGTAATACTCGAGAATTTTGCAACATAAAATAAATAAAATAAATAAATAAATAAACAATAAATAAAACAACAACAATAAATAAATATAATAAATAAATAAACATAATACATAGATAAGGAAATGAGAAATGGAATTTAATTTAAGAAGGAATTAAATTTCCAATAGCTGTAAAGCAAAAGATAATTTAATCAAATAAATTGTACAAGGGAACCCGACACCAATGAACTCGAGAATTCGAGGCCAAAATCTACACCCAAGTAAAATTTTAGATAGGAAATTGGAGTCCGGAAATAGCCCGGGAATCGGAATCCGAGAACATAGAGGGATAGAAGTCCGAAAGAGAGGAGGAAAGGTTCGACGGATCGCACGACCCGCCCGGACCGAAGTCCAGGCGGTGACCGCGTGCGTGTTTCCCCTAAACGGCGCTCCAACCCCGCGCCGTCGGGCAGTAACAAACAATGCGAGATTTTCTCGCCCGAATCCGGATTTTTCGACTTCGGTTGCTCACCTTGCGGCTCAAGACTTACTAGGGCAGACTTTGGACATCCCCTTGGTCCTTTACATCTATAAATAAGCACCTTGTTCAATCCCGAACACTTTTCAAACCCTACGAAAAATCTCTACACATCAAACCCTAATCCAAGAGTCGTCGGAGGCACGAAACCAAGAGAAGGGACTGTCTTGGACGAAAATCGGAAGGCTTCTATCGTTGTGGTAAGTTCTAGTCCGTTTCTTTTCCATTCTTGATTCGAAAACGAATCCTAACTTCATTCTTTTTCTATTCTAAACCCCGATCTGGATCTAAAATGAAGAACGCGACGAATCAAGGAGATAAACGGTGGACTGGAAGCCATGCCTCCGAATCGACGAGCCGGAACGTCCATAGATCGGTAAGTTAATGCTTACGTGGTTTTGGGAGAATTAAAACATACTTAATCTAAAGATTTAAATCAAGAACTTAAAATCTGTCACAACGAAAGTCTCTACGGCGCAACGTTTTTGTACGATTTTTCCAATCCATTAAAACTGATCGAACGAGGAAACTTAAAACACGAAAAACGTTCCTAAGACATAGATCGACCTTCTGTAAGAATTTCATATTTTTTCATTAAGTTTGATATCTGAAATTGACTCCAAACCGAACTGTTCTAAGATTAGATCTTGAAATCTTGACAGAACTTTAGTCCGAAATTGTAGACGTTTTTGACAATAGATCTAGACCGATTCAGAACTTTAGTCGAACATGAAACTTGTAGATATATGTCTTAAATATCTCCCCGTAAAATGTCATCAAATTTGGAGTTAGTTTGCTATGGTAGATCTCGAAATTTTGAAACTGCTGTGTAGAAAATACGGACAGATTAACATCCTGATGAAAATCTACGTTTTTCACTTATTTCCAAAACTCGGATTGAAAAACTTAAAACACGAAACATGTTCGTCTCTGTGTTTTCAAGTCACTGATCAAATTTCAGAATTTTCGAACTTAAAACTGATTTTTAATTAATTTTGGAGTAAACAGTGTTTTATCAAAGTCAAATCTCGGAAATCTTGTTGAAACGGTGAAATTAGCCTTTAAGGTTTAAACGAGTAGAAATCTCTTTTTGAAATAAATACATGAAAGAAGAATTTTGAAAAAAAAATCCCCTTACAAACTTCATCAATTAAAATTAGCGGGTGAGTGCTCTGCAGGGTGCCCCCCTAACGATTCACTTCGTGCCTTTATGGACGATGGTGACCCTGCGCGAAATTTGAGATACATTGCCAAAACGGCATGAGATAAAAGGGCCTACACTCTTGAGAATATCCATTTGGGTTTCCCGAGGCTCCGGAGTGGTACTGGGTATGGCGGATACGGCTGCGGCCGCCGGGCTACCGGCTAAACTTGACGAGATTGCGATGCAATCATGAAATACTTGAAATACTAAATGTTGGGTGTAATGGGGATAGTTAAAATATTTATTTATTGTCCATCTAAATTATTTAATGCTTTATTTAAATTAATTATGGCTTTTATTTTAATTTATGTTAAATGTGTTATTAATTAGAGCCATGAATTAATTATGCAAATTGGTTAGTTAATTAAATTAAATTATTTGTGATTTATTCTTATCATGCTTTTATTTAAATATTAATTAATGGCTTTGAAACCTCACGATCATGTATGTGTTAACTTACTCAGCAAGTTGTGCTGACCCAAAACCATCTCTCCTTTTTCCTACAGAGCATGTGGATTATACTTGAGCACGTACATGCATGAAATTTTTGGGAACACTTTATATTTAAATTTTGCATTAGACTATAGTATGAACGGGCCTGTTTAACCCGTGTTTTGGCCATGTTGGCCCTATTTACATTTTCCGCTGCAATACTTATACTTAGATATTATTTTTCCGCTGCATTATAATATTATTTTTGAATTTATATTGTATGGGCTATTTTAATTGTTTTAAATATTTTAAATACTGCAATACCTAGCCTTGCATCTCTTTAGTAAGCTCGGAGAAACCGTGTCTTGCTAGGGAGGTGTGGCGGTGAGATCTTGACCTGGGTGACCAAAAACCAGGGTGTTACAAGTTGGTATCAGAGCCCGGCTTATTTTGAAATTAGTATTATAATTTTTTTTTAACTATTAGATTATTATTTTTAAACTATGATTATTTTTAAATTCTTATTGTCATAATTATAGAAGCCCAAATTATTATTTTTAAAGAAATCTCCTAGCCCAAAATTATTTTTGTGCCCAAATTATAATTATTTTTGACCCAATATAGAGGTCCAAGGATTTTAACTATTATCTTAAATTTTTAAAGCATTAGTTCCATGGAATGAATTTTTACTTTTAAAACCCCATGGAAATTCAAAAAAAAATATATATACATAGTGCATAAATTTTTTTTTTTGGGGGGGGGGGGGGGGGGTGGGGAAATCATCATTTGCATGCGCATACTGCATTGCCTAACCTTAGAGAACTTAGAAGCGTGATACGTACTAACTTAGATCTTTTCCTTGCGCTAGATGGTTAGTCAAGATATGATGAACTTAATGATCAAAATGATGAACGCTCACCTTGATTCCCAACAAACCATACAACAAATGAAACATCGTATAACCCACTTGAAGGCAAATCTGCATCAAATGGGAGACTTAAGGGAAGCTGACCTCCAACACTTTCTAAATTTGAGAGCTGATGATCAAGGTCGCATAAAAGACTTAGAAACTCAAGTGCAAAAACTCACTGAAAGGGGCGATGCGATGATAGATAGAATCGAGGATCTAGGGATGGACCTGCTCGACCTCATTGATATCATGGTGCCATACAGCCCTGTGGAAGACCATTTGATGGGACCACGAAGTCCAACAACCGCCGTTGAAAGCCCATGCGGCCTTATCCATGGCCGTTACGGAACCCCTGGACTCTGGCCTCACATGGTTCGCCTGTTGCCAAACCCAAGCCCAAACCTAAGTCCCGTGGAGAACCATTTGAAGGAACTACAAGGACCAGCTCCGGAAGCCGTCGATCCATCGTCCCCAGTGTTTTATGGACCTTTGGGCACCGGCCAAGTCTCTGATGAGGATGATCCAATGGAAGACCCTGCTACTCTGCCAGAGGGAGCATAGATCTTTTTAGATATTTTGTCTTAGATAGTACATCTATTTTGCGCATCCTATTACTTGTATCAAATTTCTTTTAAGGAATAAAATACAAGTTTGATTCTTTATTTAATTATTTGGAACTCTTCAACGCCAAATAAGTCGATAACAAAAAAGAAAAAAAGAAGTGAAACCATATAATTAGGACAGCATGGTTCAACCACATTTCTTCTAAAAGACAACAGTCAACCAAACAACTAAGCAAGGATACAATGGAAGCATAAACTACTAAACACAGTCAGCAAGATCATCGTCATACAGTCTCATAGAAAAACAACCGAATAGAATACTACTACTACGAGCCCTAAATGGAGATGCAGAGATGAAAGATCACTGGTCGGGAGGCGGAAATTGACGACGCATATACTCGTCCATCTGACGCATGTTGGCATACATGTCGGTCATGGTGGCCTGCTGCTCAGCTGCCTCGTAGTGATCGTATCCATGCGAGCCTGGTATAGATCCATCCTGGCATCCAAAGCATCATAACGAGCCTGCCCGGCTGCGAACCCAGCATCTATACTAAGTTGCATACCCTGCATCATCTGAAGTATCTGCGGCATCTCCGGACCCTGCTGGGGAACCACGGGAGGTGGAGGTGGCTGCCCAGGGGGAACAACTAGAATCAAACCACCATCATCGGGCTCCAGGCGAAGGACAGCCCGAGGAGCTCCGCGCCGCAAGGCATTGCGTCGAGCAGTGTAGGTAGAGACAGGTAATAGTCACCAGCAGCTAACTCGTAAGGATCCGTCTCCGGTGTCGTACGGATCCCCTGAGCCGCACACAAACCACAAATAAGGTGAACATGAATGATCACCCTACTCCCTCGTCCTCGGCGCATACCCCTCAGATTGTCCTCGATGCAAAATCCCACATTCACCCTACCGCCTCGGGGGATAAAGCAAATGGTCTCATAGACATGATCTAGGACGATATGGCTCCGGGTAATCGGCCGGACGCGCCCTAACCATATCTGAGTGAGCTCACGCCAAGGGGTGTCCATCGTCGTCAACCGCAGCTCGTGATCGTGCTCGAGCCGAGGTGCCACCTCAGTGCATAAGGCACCCCACGCAGGTGGGGGTATACGACCCTCAGGCTGTGGCCGGAATACACCGTCGTCAGGGAGACCGAAGTAGACGTTGATTGCCTGAACACTTAAGTCTAAGTAGCGACCACGAACGCAGACTCGAGATAACTCACTGTGCTCCCCAAGACCGCCAATATTGGCGATGACCTCCATAGCTAATAACCGGAAGCAATGCCCTCGGGATGGCGCGCAAGTCCGGTCCACCGAAGATCGTCCAAAACCGCCCTAACCCTGTCATCGTCCACATGATGGGGAAACATGCCTCTCTCCGGAACATAAGCCCTGTTCCGATGGAGCTCGTCGAAGTAGAACGTCTGAGAGGCCATCGTCGCAAACCGATGCCTATCGTGTCGGCTGGGATGCACCTCGTCAGGAAGACCCGTGAGTCTCGGGCCCCGCTGCTCCTCGTCCTCCCCAGACTCACTGTCATCAACATCCGGCATCACCGGAGCGGCAGTACTAGGGCCAGCTGCGTCACGCCGAGTGGCCCGTCTTTTGGCCCCCGGAAGAACCATAAGAGACGCCTAGACAACCCACTAGAAAAGCAATATCCTGCAAATACCCAACCAATATCAATTATAAGGTTAATTCCTACACAATAATTACTGAGCAAAAATATGCAAGAATATCAAGTATAGGCTCCAATGTGAACAATCAAAGAGGGCATCTGTAACACCCCGATTTAATTAACACATGATTAATTTAATTAATTATGATTAATTAACAAAAGATTTATTATATGTATATTTTGTAGGTATAATTTTAATGAAGTGGAAGATAAGTGGGTTCAAACCCACAAGAGAATAAGAATCAAGTGCTCAAGTGAGTGCATTATGGTGTAGATGGCTCAAGACAAGTGGACTAACCCATTTTTCGGACCCGACCCGTTTGCACCAAACTGACCTGGGCTGACCCAAGACCCATTAAAACACCTAAATCAGCCCCCATGACTTCATTTAGAGCTCAACACTTAAAATCTACGGCTTATTCCCGTTTTTTATGCCCAAGGTGGAGAGAAGTGGTCTTGTGAAGAGATTTTTGTGTTTTCTAACTCAAATCAAGTGGGGGATTGGTATCTACATCTTTGGTAAGTGTTTTCCTAGCCTTTGCACTTGATTTTGAGGTTGTTTCAGTGAGTTTTTGGAGTGGTGTAAAGTGGTGACGGGATTTGGGCATTTGGGATGAACTTTTGTACATTGGCTAGGAATTTGGTGTTGAATCTTCGATTGGAGTTCGGATTAGTGTTGAGGAGCTTGAGGTCAGTTTTTGAGACTCATCTTGATTGATTATTTTGGGGGATTTCAGCCTACCCCTTGTGCATGTTGGTGTTGAGCACTTTGTTTGAATTCTTGTTGATTTTGGGAGCTCAATCTTGCCTTGTAGTGTTCTTGAGTGGTTTGGAAGCTTGCATTGGGAGTTGGAGAAGCTTGGGAGCTGGAATTGAAGTGTTTGGACTTCATAAACACAAGGCAAGAGTAGGATTTAGCTTATTGTGGGGGAAGATTGGAAGAAAATGGTGAATTTCGCGATATGCTGCCTCTGCTGAAGCTTCAGAGGCGCCGCATAGCCTATGCGGAGCCTAAAAGTGGTCCGGAGCGCCGCTGAGGCGCCCCAGCCCTTGAAGTCTTCAGTTTAGGCGCCGCAATGCCTTTGCGGCGCCCAAAAGGGGCTTGGAGCGCCACCATTGGCGCCTCCTGTGCACCAAAAAACTCACAAACTTGAATCGGCTCTAACTTACTCATTTCTAATCCGATTTTCGCAAACCATATATGAATCTGACCCTACTCAAAATAAGGATTCCAAATATGCAATCAGAATTCAGTGATAATGACTCCTTCAAAAATTTAAAATAGGAATTTATACCCCGAGGGTGTCCCCTGCGTGCCGATTCGCTGTTTTCTTCCGTTTTTCGTCCCCTTTCGTATTTTATCGTTTCTCACTCATTTCTAGGTCTCAGAATATGCTTAAAACTGATCTAGGATATGTTAGTGCCTATCATGAGTATTGATTGAACTTAGAAGATTCACCGAGCCTTAGTTTAGGATGGAATCTTGTGTTGCTTCTATCACTATGTTTGGGAGTCGAGTGCCGATATGTGGGACGTGGCACACCCTAGAACATGTCTAACTCATGTGGTACTGTTGTGAGCCGCTATATGGGGTTGGCAACCCGAATATTGCATGTAGTCTGCGGACTGATAATTTACTTTAAATGTTTACGAGTCGGTATCCGAATGGACATTGTGTAAGATGATTGTGATCTGTAATGATTTATGCTTTCGAGGATATTAGACATCCTAACTATGTTTACGAGTCGGTATCTGACTGGGCATAGTTAGTATCTCATCCTGGCATGTTGGCTTTCGAGAGCGAGATGCTTTGGGCTAGTGATTGTGATCTGTGTTGATTTCTGCTTTCGAGGATATTAGACATCCTGACTATGTTTACGAGTCGGTATCCGACTGGGCATAGTTAGTATCTTATCCTGGCATGTTGGCCTTCGAGAGTGAGATGCTCAGGGCTAGTACCCGCCATGACCGTAAGCCACTTATTTCAGCTGTTAGTGTCTGTGGCGGGGGCACTGTGGGTATCTCTTCTGACCATTAGGGGAGTGGACCCTATTTGGAGAGGAATACCGACCATGGTACTTAGGTTGCACGCTAGGCATACTTCTGTGCTGCATTTAGGGTAGATAGACACTTTAGGTCATATCATTTCATCTCATCATCCATCATTCATCTTATTATTGTTTTGCAGTGTATGACGTGGTTGAAGCACCGGTATGAGACGGTGTGATGTTTAATTATTTAATTATGCTATTATAAACTGTTAATTAACCTCTAAAATCTTGTTCCCTGTTTCCCAGCTTTTCCTACTCTTGCTCAGTACTTTATGTACTGACACCTTGCATTTTGTCTTTCTTATAGATACTCCCGGGGAGGACGCAGAGCATGATCATGTAGATGGGTTTGGGGCTGAGTGATCTTATAGGATTGCATTGAATATGTCTTGACTGAGTTGCTGTATTATGCTCTATGTTATCTAATTGTGACTAGCTTGTTATTTCCGAGCATTGTCTGACGGTTGGGATTGGTTTGAGAATCGTTGTTTTGTTATTTCCCTGTATACTTGGTATTTGGACAGGTTAACGTGAGTACCGAGGTGAGGTACTGTATGCGGCTCGTAGCCGAGACTTGATGATTATGTGATAGACATGTTTCTGTTGCTTACTTTGTTACTCTATTGTTATTCTCTGTATGATTTTCTGATTATCAGGCTTCGTGTTATTGAACTTAAATTCATTGGCCAACAGCTTAAGTGAGGTAACATGACAGTGACGTCAGCAAAAATTGGGTTAAATTTTTTGGGGCGTTACATGTTGGTATCAGAGCCATGTGTGCTCTTATGTGCCTAGAATTTGAACAAGTATGTGGTGAGGTGTGTGGGGGAATGCATATAGTATAGGATTTGCATCTGATTATGCTTATATTCATGTTGCCTTGCATTATTTTTGGGATAACTGCGTACCTTATGGGATTGAGTTTTGGTTTGTGATCCAAACCACGATCAATCCATAAGGATATCCCGGGAGATCTATACTTATTTAATTGGTATTCGGTATCATTACCGAATGTTACTCAATGGTTTGTTATGTTTGAGTACAGGATACCGTCACGCAGAGTTGGAAACCGAGAGGCGGGAAAGGCCTCATAGAAATTTGGGACCATTAATTTGTGATGATGGGCAGTATAATGCCGATGAAAGAATGACCTCACTAAAGAGAAGGGCCTTCATGTAGATGAACTTTGGGAGTTGATGGAGGACTTCGCCAATGAGGACGAACCAGTTTCACCACCACTGCCACTAAGGCCTATGCCTTTCGATTCCATTCAGCTTATGCCCGAGATGTTCTCAGTTATGCAGAACGTGAATCAGGAACAGAGAGTCGATCCAATTCACCCCAATTGCCATCTTGTGGGTTCAGCGTTACGTTGGTGGCGAACTTGTGAGAACGAGTTTGCGAAGAGATCAAGATTCACTTGAGAGAAGAGCTGTTATGCCTTGCGATCTATTCTAAATCCCTCAGATGATGGATGTCAAGAGGACGAAGTTCCTCACTTTGGAGTAAGTGGGGACATGGCAGTTCAGAATATTACCAGTGCTAAGTGGAGCATGCTGTGTTATTGCAAGTTATTATAAAGATAGTGCCACATATTGTTAAATTTTTAGGTACTATACTTGTTGACAACGTGCTAAACTCGGGCACCGTGTTCACTTATATCCTCGGATATTATATCCGAACACCGGATGGGACCTTTGATGGCTTATCACCTTCCTGTGTCATTACCATCTGGTGATATAATACGAAGTGAACGGATAGGACCCAATGCACCTATAACTATAAAGGATTCGGGAGTTCAGCACTGATCTCGTGGTGCTAGACTTCGCGGATTCCGATCTCATACTGGGAATGGATTGTTGTCCAAGTACCAGGTGAGGTTGGATTTCAAAGTACCAAGAATATATTTCGTCAATCAAGAAGGTGAGGAAGTGATCTATTACCCTAATGTTCGAGTTGTATCCTCTGTGTCTTGTGCGGTATTAAACAGAAAGGGGTACTCGACGCATATTTGCTATGTGCACGAGATCACACCACTTACATCAGGACCAACAGTGTCACCAATTCCTATCATCTCGGGATCTTCCGATGTAATTCCGATGAGATACCCGGGAGATAGATTTTGCCTTAGACTTGGTGCCAGGTGCAACGCTGTTCGCCAAGGCTCCTGCAGAAGCGAGGAAGTTGAAGGAGCAGCTTAAGGAGTTACTTGATAAAGGATACGTTCAAACCAAGCTGTTCGCCTTGGGGAGCACCGGTAATCTATGTGGGAAGAAGGATGGGAGTTGCGGATGTGCATCGATTACCGCAGACTCGATCAGGTAAGGTCAAGAACCGGCATCCATTATTAAGGATTGACGACTTGTTTGATCAGTTGAAGGGTGCTTCTACGTTTCTAAGGCTGATTGAAGATTCGGATATCGTCAGATTCGAATAGCGAAAAGACACCGCGAGAGAACATCCTTCCGAACACGTTATGGTTATTTGGAGGTTACGGTGATACCGTACGAATTGACCAATGCACAAGCGATCTTCATGAAATTGATGCATCGTGTGTTCATACCATGGTTGGACGTGTGCGTGGTCATTTTCATCGATGATATCTTGGTTTACTCTCCTGATATAAAGACACATAAGGAGCATCTCAGAACCGTTTTGCAGGTGCTCAGGGAGCATAATTTGTATGCCAAGTTCTCGAAATGTGAGTTTTGGTTGGATAAGATTGCTTTCCTTGGACATATAATTTCTGGAGAAGAAATCTATGTGGATCCAACTAAGGTAGAGGCGGTGTTGGAGTGGAATCCACCCACTAATGTTAGTGAGGTACGGAGTTTTCTTGGATTGGTGGGCTACTACAGGAGGTTCATTGAGGGGTTCACCAGCATTGCTAGGCCCCTGACTCAATTGTTGAGGAAAGATGTACCTTTTTAGTGGAGCGAGAATTGTCAAGAGGCTTTTGATTTATTGAAGGAGAAGGTGACAGAAGCTCCAGTGTTGGTGTTACCCAACGAGTCTGGGGAGTATGAAGTATACACTGATGCATCTCATCGAGGGCTCGGGTGTGTACTTATGCAGAATGGCAGAGTGATTGCATTTGCATCTAGGCAATTGAAGCCTCATGAACTAAATTACCCGACTCACGACCTAGAGATGGCAGCGGTTGTGCATGCATTGAAGATTTGGAGGCATTATATTTTTAGAGCTAAGTGTCAAATCTATTTGGATCACAAGAATGTTAAGTGTCTCTAAACTACAGATAAGATGAGTGGGAGACAACAAAGGTGGTTGGAATTCTTGCAAGATTATGACACTAGCATCCAGTACATTGAAGGGAAAGCCCATCGAGTGGCTTATGCATTGAGTATGAAGGGACATGCATTGAATGTTTATATCTTCCTTGAAGACTGAGACAAGAGTTATATAGGAAGGCATTGTTACGATACCTTGTGGTGTGAATGTGAGGTTGAACGCTATAACAGCGATGCCTTCACTACTTGAGGAGCTCAGATTGAGCCAAGCTGTGAGTCAAGAGATGATGCACTTGAGAGCTAAGATTCGACAAGGCGAAGCAGACGGATTCACTATTCATAGCAGAGGAACGATCAAGCTTGAGGGTCGATGGTGTGTGCCTTTCAAGGATCAGGCGCTGAAAAGGAAGGTTATGAAGGAAGCACACTGCACACCTTACTCTGTACATCCGGGATCTCTGAAGATGTACGAGGACTTGAGGCTGGGTTATTGGTGGAAAGGTATGAAGGATGAGGTTGGTGAGTTAAGTCCAAGTGCCCTACTTGTCAAAAGGTCAAGGCAGAACACATGCGACCTTCGGGGTTATTGCAACCTTTGGAGGTTCCCATGTGGAAGTGAGAATCTATTGCTATGGCTTTTTGTCACTGGATTTCCTAAGACAAGGAACAGGTTAGACACCATTTGGGTGATTGTAGACAGTCTAACCAAGAACACGGTGTGGTACCTATGAGGTTAAAATTGGAGTATGCAGCATTTGACAGGTGCTTGCATCCAACATGTGGTTAGGCGGCTTGGGGTGCCAAGAAAAATCATTTCAGACAGGGATTCCAGATTCTTGTCTAGATTTTCGGAAGGAATTGCAAGCAGCTTTTGGCACTCGGATTTTAATGAGCACGGCGTGGCACCCTCAGACTGATGGGCAGACATAAAGGACCATCAGAACATTGGAAGATATGTTGAGGGCTTGTGCTATGGACTTTCAGCGGACGTGGGAGGAACATTTACCGTTGGTGGAATTCTCCTACAACAATAGTCATCACGAGAGTATACGTCTGGCTCCGTTCGAGGCCTTATACGGGAGGAAGTGCAGGACACCCTTGTGTTGGAGTGATCCTTCAGAGCGAGTGGTGATGGGTCCCGAGATCATTGAACAAAGTACTGAAATTGTGCGAGTGATCAGAGACAGAATGAAGGAAGCTCATGATCGTCATAAGAGTTATGCAGACTTATCAAGAAGGGATATTGAGTTTGCTGTTGGCGATTGGGTACTTCTGAGAATCTCCCTGATGAGAGGTGTGAGACGATTCAGAAAGAAGGGAAAGTTGAGTCCCCGGTTTATAGGCCCCTACGAAATCATCAAGAAGATTGGGAAGGTGGCTTATCGTTTGGACTTGCGAACTGAGGTGGGGAACATGCATAACGTCTTTCATATGTCACAATTGAGGAAATGCGTCTCCGAGCCCGACAAGATCATCCAACCGGATGAGGTGGAGTTGGATGAGAGTTTGGAATATGAGGAATATCCTGTGGCGATTCTAGATACAAAAGAGAAAGTACTTCGCAACAAGGTGATCAAGATGGTGAAAGTACTCTGGTCTAGACACGGAGTTGAATATTCCACTTGGGAGACCGAGGACAGTATGTTGGAGCGATATCCTAAATTGGGTTTGACTCCAAATCAGTGAGGTAACCTACTTAATCCATATTCTTGCATTCGATGACGAATGATCCTAAGGGGGAGGGATTGTAACACCCCGATTTAATTAACACATGATTAATTTAATTAATTATGGTTAATTAACAAAAGATTTATTATATGTATATTTTGTAGGTATAATTTTAATGAAGTGGAAGAATAAGTGGGTTCAAACCCACAAGAGAATAAGAATCAAGTGCTCAAGTGAGTGCATTATGGTGTAGATGGCTCAAGACAACTGGACTAACCCATTTTTTGGACCCGACCTGTTTGCACCAAACCGACCCGGGCTGACCCAAGACCCATTAAAACACCTAAATCAGCCCCCATGACTTCATTTAGAGCTCAACACTTAAAATCTAGGGCTTATTCCCGTTTTTGATGCCCAAGGTGGAGAAAAGTGGTCTTGTGAAGAGATTTTTGTGTTTTCTAACTCAAATCAAGTGGGGGATTGGTATCTACATCTTTGGTAAGTGTTTTCCTAGCCTTTGCACTTGATTTTGAGGTTGTTTCAGTGAGTTTTTGGAGTGGTGTAAAGTGGTGATGGAATTTGGGCATTTGGGATGAACTTTTGTAGATTGGCTTGGAATTTGGTGTTGAATCTTCGATTGGAGTTCGGATTAGTGTTGAGGAGCTTGAGGTCAGTTTTTGAGACTCATCTTGATTGATTATTTTGGGGGATTTCAGCCTACCCCTTGTGCATGTTGGTGTTGAGCACTTTGTTTGAATTGTTGTTGATTTTGGGAGCTCAATCTTGCCTTGTAGTGTTCTTGAGTGGTTTGGAAGCTTGCATTGGGAGTTGGAGAAGCTTGGGAACTGGAATTGAAGTTTTTGGACTTCATAAACACAAGGCAAGAGTAGGATTTAGCTTATTGTGGGGGAAGATTGTAAGAAAATGGTGAATTTCGCGATATGCTGCCTCTGCTGAAGCTTCAGAGGCGCCGCATAGCCTATGCGGAGCCTAAAAGTGGTCCGAAGCGCCGCTGAGGCGCCCCAGCCCTTGAAGTCTTCAGTTTAGGCGCCGCAATGCCTTTGCGGCGCCCAAAAGGGGCTTGGAGCGCCACCATTGGCGCCTCCTGTGCACCCAAAAACTCACAAACTTGAATCGGCTCTAACTTACTCGTTTCTAATCCGATTTTCCCAAACCACATATGAATCTGACCCTACCCAAAACAAGGATTCCAAATATGCAATCAGAATTCAGTGATAATGACTCCTTCAAAAATTTTGTAGCATCCCGGATTTGATAACCCAGGCCGGGATGTCACCGCCACATCTCCCTAGCAAGACACGGCTTCCCGAGCTCACTAAGGAAATGCGAGGCTTATGGGTACGTAAAAGATTTAAAAACATTTCAACATTGAGTTCGGAATTTAATATTACTTAATTCAAAATACGGAAGTAATAATCATCATGCGCGAAATAGAGTAAATGCAGCTGAAAAGTAATCACGGCCAACACGGCCAAAACCTCGAGTTTAACAGACCCGGTAAAACAGTAGTACGATGCAGAAATTAAAAATGTTCATAAATGTTTCCCCCCAAGTGCATGTGCATGCGTTACTCGACATACTCTGTAAAAGAAAAATGACAACGGTTTATCAGTATAAAAATATACCGAGTAAGTTAATCCCTAACTAAACAATTTAAGGGGTTACATGCGTTTTAACTAAAGATTACACTTTTCATGCATTAATTTAAAAATCTATATTTTATTCGCAGCGGAAGAACTTGATTAATTCATTCAAGACGAAAATGCATAATTAAAGGACTAAAATTTAAAGCGTAATTTAAAAGCATAATTTAAGAACGTAATTTAGAAGCATAATTTAAAAACATGGTAAATAAGATTTAAGCATAATGAAAAACTCACACAAGTCTTTTATATTTTATCCCGCAAACTAAGAAGAGGACACCATACCGGGAGATCACTAACGAGGCAATCTCAAAACGTAGGACCACTAACGAGGCAGTCCAAATAAATGGGAGACCACTAACGAGGCAATCTCAAAGATAGTAGGCCCACTAACGAGGCGATCCAAATAACAGAGCGCGCGAGATCACTAACGAGGCAATCTCATATTGTAAGGAGACCACTAACGAGGCAGTCTCAAAGATAATGATAGCATGAAGATCGGCTCAGCCTAGTGAACGGGATTTTCCGAAAGTTCGTATTTTAATGTTATCAAAATACTCGATAGGGGACGGATTTTTGGAAAGAAAATCGCCATTGAAGGAAAGTTTACACCTCTTGCACCTCTGGCGCGCTGGTGACGCGCACGTATAGCTTTGCCCGCGCGGAGCACGCGCGACCAGTCCTGGGGACGTCTCATCCTTCCGCGCGGTGGCCGCGCGGCGGCGCGCGGCGAGCGCGGGCCGGCCGGACCGGCCGGTTCGGCGGTCCGCGTGGTTCGTCGGGCCTTTTCTTCTTTTCTCTTTCGGTTTTCTATCCCCTACGTGTTGGCTCGACTCCTCGGGTCGTTTTCGGTTGGAAATCTTTACCTTAAATTTGTTACGAGTTCGGGCTTATTGCTCGTAACATTTCCGTGCCCTAATTAGTCTAGTTAAATTAGTTCTAATTCCTCCTATCGTCTTTGTGATTGATCTTGTGATTTAATTTGTGATTTAATTTGTGACTGAACTTAGAAGTTAGTTCCAAGCTGTCTACGTACCCTGTGAAGGGATCAAGTCATGACGTAGTTCAAAACAATTTGAATTTGTTTTTCTCGGGTGTTACATCCTCCCCCCCCCTTAAGAATACAGTTATGTCCCCATAACTGTGGCCGGTTCATCTTGGAAGAGGGTAGGGTAACGTTGTTTCATGTCGGCCTCCAACTCTCACGTTGCCGTCTCCGTCTCGTGGTTGGACCAAAGGACCTTGACCATTCTCACGGTCTTATTCCTCGTTACTCTCTCCTTCGTGTCAAGTATTCGCACCGGAACTTCCTCGTAACTCAAGTCATCCTCAAATTCAATTTCTTCCGGTTGGAGCACATGGGTCGGATCGTGCACATACTTCTTCAATTGGGAGACGTGGAATACATCGTGAACACGAGCAAATTGTGGTGGCAACGCTAGCCGATATGCGAGATTTCCCACTTTTTCCAGGATTTCATATGGTCCTATGTACCGTGGACTCAGTTTTCCTCGTTTGCCGAAGCGCATCACACCCTTCATTAGTGATACCTTCAGCATGACTTTATCGCCGACTTGAAATTCCAAGTCTTTCCATCTCACGTCCGCGTAACTCTTTTGTCGGTCCTGTGCGGCTTTCATCTTCCCTTGGATGACATTGATTTGTTGAGCCATGTCCTCAACGAGTTGTGGTCCCACTATTACCGTCTTATCGTTCTCTTCCCAGCTTAATGGACTTTGGCACCTACGTCCATACAGTGCCTCGAAGGGTGCCATGCCGATGCTAGCATGGTAACTGTTGTTGTAGGAAAACTCTATCAAAGGTAGATGATTCTCCCAACTTCCCTTAAATTCTAGCACAAGGCCCGCAGCATGTCCTCCAGCGTTTGGATCGTTCGCTCCGTCTGCCCATCCGTTATGGGATGGAACGCGGTACTCATCTTTATTTGTGTACCGAGCGCTTCTTGCAGTTTGGTCCAGAACTGAGAGACAAATCTACTGTCTCTATCTGAGATGATGTCATGTGGTACCCCATGCCGGCGTACCACATTGTCGACATACGCCCTTGCCAGTTGGTCCATTGACCAAGTATCCTTCATTGGGATAAATATGGCGGCTTTGGTCAATTTATCCACGATCACCCAGATCTTATTCATTCCCTTCGGTGAGCGTGGTAACCCCGAAACAAAATCCATTGAGATACTATCCCATTTCCAGCTTGGGATCTCCAATGGTTGCATCAGTCCTAGGGGTTTTTTTCGTACTGCCTTGACCTTCTGGCAGGTAAGGCATCTTGCCACAAACTCGGCTACCTCTCACTTCATGTTCGGCCACCAATAGTTCTTCTTCAAGTCCTTGTACAGCTTGTCCCCTCCGGGGCGAACCGAGTAGGGCTTGGTAGGGAAGGTCCTTGTTCGTCCTCTAGGTGCCATCCTGTTATCACCATGCGAGCACAAATAGGTTTAGAGTTCTGGGGATTTGATGGAGTGTTGGGAGAAAGTGTTTTGCTAAATTGAGCGATGCCTATTAATAGTTGGTTAAGATTTGTATTTATTCGTTCTGTCGTTTATGTTAAGGGTGTAAAGGTTGAAACGTTGAGACCCTGGGTTTTAGGATTTAGGGTTCGAGGTACCTTGCCGATTTGTTATGCATAGATGGATATGTTGCTTGTTTATTGTTGTCTTGTTCCCTTGGTTTGTTGAGTTTCAATGAAATAAAACGTAAAGACTGCGTATAGAATAGATGCTTGTGAACTTATTGCTTAATAGGGAACTTTATTCGGTACTAGCGATAGGAATCAAAATGCTGAGAATAGTTCGGGAAAATAGAAAGGAGAACAATAGGAATAATGTATCAAAAATCTCTAAGCCTGGGGAGGATAGGTGGTCGGGTCCTCCATGGGGTCATCCTCATCACTCGAATTCTCAATGGTGCCCGTGCCAAGGGGCCCATGGAACACTGGGCTTGCTGGCCAATTGGGCCCAGCAGAAGGAGCATGATCAACGACAGCAACTGGAGTTTGGGCGGCTGCAGGGACAGCGACAGGATCAACAACGGGGCTAGCTACAAGAGGAGCTCCCGGGTCGAGAGGGGCATGTGGGAGCAAGTCATCCTTCAGATGAAGCAGTTGATGTCCCCCCTTTCCCCATTAAAAGTTTTAATTTACCCATGTATTTAAAATAAATCTACTACATGGGTAGGAATAAAAGTTGGGCCTCTATAGTGGACAAAAATTTTAATATTTCTTTGGCTAAGATATTGGGCTACGTAAAAAAAAAAGCTTTTGGGCTAAAATAATACTAGTAGCCAAAAATAATAAATTTAAAAATAATACTTGGGTTTAAAATAATGGTTTAAAATAATAGTAGTAGCTTTAAAAATTTTCCGGGCTCTGATACCAACTTGTAACACCCCGGATTTGATAACCCAGGCCGGGATGTCACCGCCACATCTCCCTAGCAAGACACGGCTTCCCGAGCTCACTAAGGAAATGCAAGGCTTATGGGTACGTAAAAGATTTAAAACATTTCAACATTGAGTCCGGAATTTAATAATACTTAATTCAAAATACGGAAGTAATAATCATCATGCGCGAAATAGAGTAAATGCAGCTGAAAAGTAATCACGGCCAACACGGCCAAAACCTCGGGTTTAACAGACCCGGTAAAACAGTAGTACGATGCAGAAATTAAAAATGTTCATAAATGTTTCCCCCCAAGTGCATGTGCATGCGTCACTCGACAAACTCTGTAAAAGAAAAATGACAACGGTTTATCAGTATAAAAATATACCGAGTAAGTTAATCCCTAACTAAACAATTTAAGGGGTTACATGCGTTTTAACTAAAGATTACACTTTTCATGCATTAATTTAAAAATCTATATTTTATTCGCAGCGGAAGAACTTGATTAATTCATTCAAGACGAAAATGCATAATTAAAGGACTAAAATTTAAAGCGTAATTTAAAAGCATAATTTAATAACGTAATTTAGAAGCATAATTTAAAAACATGGTAAATAAGATTTAAGCATAATGAAACACTCACACAAGTCTTTTATATTTTATCCCGCAAACGAAGAAGAGGACACCATACCGGGAGATCACTAACGAGGCAATCTCAAAATGTAGGACCACTAACGAGGCAGTCCAAATAAATGGGAGACCACTAACGAGGCAGTCTCAAAGATAGTAGGACCACTAACGAGGCGATCCAAATAACACAGCGCGCGAGATCAGTAAGAGGCAATCTCAGATAGTAAGGAGACCACTAACGAGGCAGTCTCAAAGATAATGATAGCATGATGATAATGGCCAGAAATGTCCATTATTTTCAATCCATTTCCGTGTCTGAAACGGGCATTTGATCGCATTCCGGTCTTATATTAAATAAGAAAGCAGTAGAATTAAACTGATTTATGCATATTTGTAAAAATATTGAGCTGGTATGAAAAATACATAAATATGTAATTCTATTATACATTTATGTTAGAAAAATCCAAAAACATGAGAAAAAGAAAAGAAAAGAAAAAGGAAACAAAAAGATGGGAAAAGAAATGAAAACCCACAAAAATTTAATATTTTTCAGGAAATTACGACGCTACACTCAACTACGACTCTAAGCATGTTCAGCGTCGTAGTTGAGTATAGCGACGTAGGCAGAAAATGAGGCAAGATTCTGAAAGAGAAGAGCTACGACGTCAAGCATAGCGTCGTAGACTAAGTGTAGCGACGTAGATGGAGTATAGCGTCGTAGGGTGTTCACTTAGAGACAAAGAAGTGTATTCGAAGTGGAAGACTACGACGTTACACCTATAGCGTCGTAGTAATGGATAGCGACGAAGTCAAGTTCAGCGTCGTAACCTAGCCAGAATTCAAATTTCAAGGCCTGGGGCCCATGGGCGTAGGGTTTCCCACCTATATAAGGACAAGCTGACTCCTAGGATCAAAAACTGGAGAATATAGAAAACTTGGAGACAACTTGGTGTTCTTGAGAGGTGTGTAGTTAGTTAGTTTAGTTAGGGTTTATTTTTTTTTTGTATTATTTATCTTTCCTGCATTATTTCTAGTTTTTAGTTCCTGTTTAGTGTAGATCAGTGAGTGTTTAGTGTTTTAGACCTAGCTAGCCACTGTTTTCATTATTTACAGCTTTGAAAACTTTTATTAAGGTTTGAAATACCCAAATGATGGGTATTATCAAGCTACTTTCTTATTTATGGAAAGATAATCACAAAAAGAGTCCCAAATCATGAAATAGACTTGGTCTATGGATTTCTTGCTTTATTTTCGGTTTCATGACCATTTGGCCATTTATTTTTCTGTTTACTTGAGGATTCAATGTTTTCTCTTTTCTTTTTGGATCCTCACGCATGATATGTTGGTTGAAAACCCTCACTTGGGTTGGTGGTTCATATTTGCATAGTTTCAAGCTTATTTTCTCTTTGTTTTTATGCATTCTAGCCTACTGTTCATCCTTGTTTTGCTACATGTATGCATTTTGAACCATGAATCTGAAAAATAGGGTTTGCAATCGCATAGATTGTATTATCCGAAACAACACTTATGTCCTGAAGGGACTACAACGCTAACCGCCCTACGACGCTACCCAAAATAGCGACGTAGGTAAAGGTTATGCATCGTAGTTACTTCGGGCTTAAGAAAAACTTGTTCTACGACACTAGACCTACGACGCTATCCTAGGATAGCGTCGTAATCTTTGTCTAGAGTCGTAGAACCCCAAAATACTTATTTTCTTACAAAAATCCACCTATGATGCTACACCCACGACGATATCTTAGGATAGCGTCGTAATTTAACGTATAGCGTCGTACCCCCTATTTTATCAACACTTCTAAAAATTTACCATACGACACTATCCTCACGACGCTATCCTAGGATAGCGTCGTAACATCTGTCTAGCGTCGTAATTGGCATTTTTGCCAGATTTTCCATTTCTCCATTTTTCTCACTTAATTAATTGAACCTTTATATTAATATTTTGAGGTCGAAATCCAATAATTTCAACCTATGATTAATTTGATATAAAGAACTTTGTTCAATATTCCATTAAAAGATTTCTCTATAAAAGTCAAACTCTAATGATCTAAGTGTATAATCCGGACTGTAATTAGGTAATTAATTATGGAATGGGTGATTATTTAGACATAGAGAGTAATTATGGATTAATTTCCATACCTTTGCATGAGAAACCAATGTCTCTCATACAAGATGACCCAAAAATATTTTCTTTTATCTATTTTGTCTTTACCCGTGATGTATGAAACGAATAGTGAAGAATATCACAGAATACTGTTGGCGAACGGTCCCTTTACCGGGAAATGAAGTAGCCCGTAGGCTATGTATTCATTTCTATCTGTTATTTTGCATGGTTTGGATAGTGATTGACGAGGTCAGGCGAACGGTCCTCTTACCGGGAAATGAAGTAGCCACTCGGTCAGTCCCTATCTGAATACAATTTTATTTTCTTATTCTATTTCCAAACCCGAATTTCAAACTGTAATATTATTAGATGGTGTCGATCAACACTGTTTGACTAGTATTATAGTGAGAAAATATGTAGGTTTTTCCTCTCATTTTAGAGATAGTAAGAACTTTGATGATAGCGATCACTATCAGTCAAGGGCTTCTGCTGTCTAAAATCATTCCATTCTAATAATGGGGAAGCTGGACTACAGATAACTGCAATCCAACTACCCTAATTATTTTGACGAGTCTTTTCAGCCAAACTCTTCTCATCTCCGGCTATTTCAATTCTGTGTTCCACATTCTGTCTAAACCCACTTTATATTTTGGGTTAACTTAATTTTACACTTCTCTATAAATTTATGCATGATAATATTATGTAGATACTGTGGTCTGATTATTTTGGGATCCTTCCCTTGGACATAGAAGTCGTGATTTTAAATCAGATGTCTCACAATAAATTTCCAACAAAAATTCATTTATAAAATCCGGATCTAAGTAAGGGATAAATTCCGCAGTCATGACTAACTCATATCCGATCGAGGGTTGGTTTTGGGAAATTAGAAGCAGAGTCAGCGATTAGGTCTCATCTAGACTGAAAAGATCTGTGTTTTAATTGAGAGTCTAGTACCTGTTTAGGGAATGATTTTCAAAGATTTATTATTTTCCAGAATTGCTATGTGTTGGGAATTTAGTCTAAACTGTCACACCGAGATGGGATCCACTTGGATTCAAATACAGTGTGATAGGTAATCCTAGAGGAACAATGCGTAGGCCTTGGTTATTTTCTAAGATAGGGTTGAGTTCCTTTCAACTGCTATCCTCTTCTGCCAAAGCCTATTTTTGAGTCCTGAGTGAGTGCATCCGGAACGAACTAACCTATTAGTTCGTTTCATTAGTTTGTATCTCATAACCACCCGAAAGGAAGTGAACACTGCGAGCGGTTCACCGAGATTCAGGAATTCTTGATCCACGTCCGGTCATCCTGACTGGGGGCTTTCTTTTACTACCAGTACAAAGCTTTTGAAACTTCCGAGTGATAGGATTTTAAATGCTTTCTTTACTGCTTTCTTTTAATCGCTTTCATAGAGGTCACTCGGATGTGTCTCTAGATCTTCCAACTGCTACTAGGACTGAGAGTTAAGGGATAGTTCAGGGCTTGATTAGAATCTTTGGGTGTGACATGGGGGAATGATGTGAGTACTTGGCATTTCAACTAATGATTTGTTAGGTGTTGATTGTCCAGCACAGATGACTAACACACTCCTGCAAGGCATTGCAAGGGGAGTTACTAATCTGTGGTATCTTAGAATTTGATCTCTTAAAAGCATGTAAATTCTTACTGTAAGTACCTGTCTGTTAAAGGGAACACGGTAAGCATGAGAGTTAGCTAACTGAAAGGATTATCCCAAATAAAGATCTGTGTATTAAAATGGAAGTTTAGCTGTGTCTCATCTAAATCTTGTCCAATTTTTATTATTTTCTTCTTGTCTCTTCTGTCAAATTTTAAATCTGCTTTCTGAGAATAATTTTATTGCTTTCGTAGATTAAATTTACTTCGCTTTCTAGAATAATTTTATCTGCTTTGTTCCTTTGCTTTCATAGCTTATAATTAAATTATGTCAAGTAGTTGATAGTTAAAACGCAAATTTGAATCGAGTAACCGAGTGGAAAATCTTATAAAACGACGTGGGACCTGCTTCTAACGCACGTCCTCCAGTGAACGATCCGGTCTTACTATAAATTACTGCAATTTTTGACTCCGTGCACTTTCGGGGGCACAATTTCTTAACACGAGTAAATAAAAACGTGACAACCTATAAATATATCCCTAATCCCAACTCCATCTTCATAAAGTGGTTTCATTAAATAAAATTGAAAACCAGGATGATTAATTTTCAGAAAATACTCATATAGTGGGAACTTGTCAAAAGTTTCATGGCAAGGATCTTCATGGCAGGAAATTGTCAAAAGTTTCATGCCGGGGAGTTCCACAGCGCCGTTTGAAATCAAAGTTTCCCACATGAGTAATAAAAAGTGGAATATATCCTTAAACCCCTTTTCCAAGAATCATAACTCTTTTCATTTAATAAATTCGAACTTGATATTTTATAAAATACTCGTGTAGGAAATTTGTCAAAAGTTTCATGGCGCCGTCGCCGGCGAGGATGCAGCGTCGTTTTACTAAGAGAATTGCACTCCTGATTACTCCTAGTTAGTTTTAGTTAGCTTTGTGTACCTATTTCAGAGCGGAGAAGTATCCCCAAATCAATTAAACATTTAGAGTACTAAGACTCTAAATGTGAGGATGTTGATTTGAGGAGAAAACCTAACCGATTTGGGTATTCTTTCTTGCAGGAATCATGGAACCACCAAAAAGAAGGAGCAGAGAAATAAAGCAGAAAAACCAGGTTCCTGTTTGGATTAATCCCATGAATTTAAGAAAATAATTCCGGAAATTAAAGCAATTTAGAACCCGGAATAATTTTTGCAAATAAGTGAAATTAATCCAACCTATTTTATGCAAGTAGAATTTTATTACTTCAGCCCATTCATAACATGAACAATTGTTTTGGACAAAAATTTCCAAGTCCAAAACAAATAAACTTGACTGAGGCCCAAATTCACCCTCTCAGGCCCAGTCCGCTTAAATTTTGAAAAATTTCAAAAATTCTAGTGTTAGCTGAATCCCGCTCCCACTTACGACGCTATCCATATCTACGACGCTGACCTAGGTCAACGTCGTAGTAAGCGTACAGCGTCGTAGTATCCCCCTTATTCTCTTTCAGCAATTACGACGTCAAACACACCCTACGACGCTACTTCAGTGTCGTAGTCGAAGTGTAGCGTCGTAATACACTCGTCCTTTTCTATCCTACGACGCAGTCCCTCAGTACGACGCTATCTTGGTACAACGTCGTACTAAAGGAATAGCGCCGTAGTGCACTCCCTTGTCTCACCACCGCCTTACGACGCAATCCAAAAAGTACGACGCTGAGTTCAACATCGTACCTTTGGATAGCGTCGTACCTTTTTCTCTTTCTTTCTACTTACGACGCTAAACTTAACCTAGTAGGCCAAGTATAGTGTCGTAGGCCCTTGTTCCCTCTTTTTATAAATACCCCGACCCTTCTCCTTCTTCAGTCCCACACTTAGAAAATTTTCAAAACTCTCTCGTCTCGAACCTCTCTCGCCCGAACGAACACCAAGTGTTCTTCGCACTTTTCCGACCAAACTCAGGGGAAACTCTGCCCAAATTTTGCGAAACCACGCATAATGGAACCCTCGTCCTCGTCGTCATCTCCGAAGAAAGCCGAGCCCTGGTAAGGCCTCCATTCACCATTCTCGCACAATGCCATGGCCCCCTGTTTCGCGATTTCTTCCTGTTTTGTTTCCATAATCTGTAAATAGGTGTTGTTATGGTCTATTTTGCTGTTTGAGTGGACTCTGAGTTGTTCTTGCCTTGCGTATGCTGCAAATTCTTTTGGCTTCGCGAATTTGGGTGTTGGCTAAAGCATGATTGAGAGGGTGGGGCATTCGATTAGTGTTGATGGGTGTATGTTTTTGTTGATTATTGGGGATGAGGAGGTGCTTGCTGTAAATAGGCAGTGTTTATCTAGGTAGTGCCTTGATTTGGGGTATGGCCGAGCATGATAGGGAGGAAGGGGGGAGTGTTGTTCTTATTAATATGATGGCTTATGGATCCTTCGGTTTTTTATGGGTTTCTGATTTTGAACATAGGCAGCCAGGTTTGAGTTTTCACCATTGTTATATGTTAGGGTTCTTATTCCAATATGAGTGTTGGTGTACCTGTCCTTGTTAAGAGTTCTCCCATGGTTTTGATGTAATCCCTATCTGTGAACATCTCGAATTTTGAAAGTATGGGAAACTGATGAACACAGGGATACTATTTGAGTGTTAATGTGTTGTCAGTATTATTGTCTTTGAATTTCTTGCCCACTAAGCATGATTATCTCTGAAGTGTTATAAAATTGTACATGCTGCAGTATTTTCGAATTTACAGGCATGATTCTGTGATGGTGAAGCATGAGTGACTCTTTAATTCCTTGTTTCACTAAAAGAAAGCATGCTAATGTGTTTGATTTTATGTTTTATTGAGGAGTGAGTATGACTGGGTGTTGCCATGGCCGTTGAATTTGGTTGGGTTTTCTTGCATGCCAAGATGGTTGTTTAATGCTTTTCTCTGTTTGGCTTATCTGCTTATGGTGGCTGCAATCTGTGCAAAAGTTGGTGTTTGTTTCATTTTGGCAGCCTGTGCACCACACCCCCCTTTTTCAGAAATCACTTTTTCACAAAAAGACAAAAATAGTTGGTAGGAATTTTGGTTGACAAGTGTATTTTGGTTCCCAATGGAACTAAGAATGTGAGTCATTAAATAGCAAGCATTTTTGTCACCTATAGCTGCTATTCTCTTTTCAAAATCCAAAATGGGACCACACACATCCCACTTTTCATTTAATAAATAAGTCAACCTTTAAAAATTAAAAAATAGTGTTTGCAAATTTTTGGGAATGTTTTAGCTGTCCAATACAATCCAAGCAATCCGGAATTAGCAAATCCGTCCCGCCACGTCTCCACTGCACATTCCAATTTCGAGCATCCATTCCATTCGCCTCATCTCATCCGATTTTCAACAAGTACCTCGAGCTTGTTTAATAGATTTGTGAAAATCAAGTTTTTGGGCGCAATGGCCCATTAAAAAAACATTTTTAGGTCCAATGACCTCAATATTAATAAATTTGTAGCTGTAAATAGTGTTACTTTTGCATTGTAATAAAATTCAAGTTCAAATCAATCAAATCACATTTCGAGCAGAGCTCTAAATGTGAGGATGTTGATTCTTAACTTGAGCAATTCATGAAAATTATAAAACCTTAAGTATCTCTAATCTCTCTGTCCTTTTAAGGAATGAATTAGTAGTAAAATCAGGCATCGGGTTGCCTGATTGCACATATGAGCAAGCAGCACAGCAGGCTTCGATTGACCGAACTGAGATCAAGAACATGAGGGCGGCAATCATGTCTGAATATGGGGTCCCGCTAGATCACACCACAGAAGATAAGTTGGAATATCCACAAGGATGGGACGTGAACATACCCCCAGAAGATAGAACAATTGTTGCTGCATCAATAGAAAGAGATTATTATCACTTTCTAAAGAAATTCTGGGGTATGATGATGGGCCATGCTAGAAATGATGTGCTGACAACTCCAGATGTCCACCACGAACGCATCCAGCTGAAGTTCAAAGAACACAGAGCCATTTGGAACCGACATGTGGAAAGAGGCACGAAAGATTCAGATCTGGCCGACTTTGATGTCATTATCCCGAACCAGATCATTGATCCACAAGTCAGGATGGCCTTCACTGAGAAACAGATTGATCTGAGCAGAATTCTAAACAGCGGAGCCATCATGATGCACGAAGCGTTTCCTTTCAAATGGAACCCGTATCTACTTGAGAAGAAGGGACCTGTAGAACAATGATGGATCACAGATCAGGCCCGTCTCAGGCACCGAGAATTAAGCTGCAACCTGCACAAGCACCTCAAAAGTGCAGAGAATTTTGAGCAGGGTCACAATACTTCACTGCTGAACACTATGAGGAAAATGATCAAGGATGCCAGGGAAGATTGGGAGGCCAAAATGTTTGTATGGGGAAGAGGAAACCCGAGCATCACCCAATCTCATTTGGAAAAAGGCGTGGAACTACCTGCTGAGGGGGAGTTCGAATCCATCTTCACGCACAGAAAATACGGGCAGTTCGGGACTTCGGACGAAGATGAGCATCCTCGGCATATCGCTATATTAAGGGATCAGCTGCTTGTGGACATACGGAAGAGCAATTGGAAGCCCATAAAGAAAGGGGAGAGACAGTTCCAGCTAATGTCAGAAGCTGAAACTGGAGCTTATCTCAAATTTGACGTTGCGCAAGATATGGGCTATCTTGAAGGGATTCGAAAAGATCTGGTAGGGGCCATGATGGATAAGTACCGGGAATCCTACCTGGAATTGTTAATGGAGATGGATAAGGAGGCACTCCGATATTGTAATGACAATACAAACAAGAAAAAGATCCTCCATTACAATTACAATGTTAGGAGCAAGTTTTGCAAGAGGATAAAGGAGGACTGAGAAGCACAACTTGTGCGAATTACTCAGCGAAGCTTCATTGAAGATTATTTGAAGCGTGCCGAAAAACAGCTGGGTTATGAAGATGAGCCCAACACCGGGAGAGAAGCTGAAGAAGATACAGATGCAGTAATAGACAGCTTTATCTCCACTCCAGAAGAACCTGTTCGGCCACCCAACCAACTGTGCAAGCCTCAGCTTTACCACCAAGAGGACAAACACCTGCTACCACTAAGCCACCCACCCAGCCCGAGCAAACAACTACTGCTGCTGTTGCATCAGAAAGCCAGCCCGTACCTCAAGTTCAAACGAGAAGGAGGCTGGTAAAATTGTCTGAAAAAGAGAAACCAGCAAAGGTTCCCGAGCCAAAAGTCAAAATCCAAGAACCCCAGCCGAATGCGAGGAAAGTGGCAGCACCTGCAGATCCAACAGATAGAGGCAAGGGAATAATGCCGCCGCCACCTCCTAAACGTAAAGAACAGATTGCTCGAGATGCTGAGTTGGCTAGGAAACTGCAAGAAGATGAAAATGCATGGGCAGGTGTGTTGGAACAGCAAATTTCTGAAAGGCAGCCCTGTGAAGCTGAGACTAGAGATAGAATAAGGAGAGAAGAACGGGCGATGCAAGATACAGAAATGCTGAAAAATATTGAGAAGGCGAAAGCTGAGGAGGAAAGGAAAAAGAAAGAATTGCACGACAAAGAAGTCGCTGAGAAATTGCAAGCGGAGCTAGAAAGCAGAAAATCTGGAGAGACAGAGAAAGAGAAGGAAAATGATGAAGATGTGATGATCACTAAAGAAGTGCAGGGGCGTGGACTCAAAATTAAAACGGAGCTTCCTGTTTGGGCTGGGCCCACTGCACATGATGCTCAAACCATCCGGAAAGATATTCGAGGGAGGCTGAATGAACAAATTGAAGCAAGAATCGATGCGAGAGAGGGGCGAGATCAAATTAAATATCAGACGGAAGTGTGTCAGCTCATTGATCCGCTTGTAGGCACTGCCAGAATTGAAGCTGTAATTGGAGCTGCTGAAACCTCTCCAAATCCAATCACGCTATCGGAGCTGCTGAAAGAAAAAACAGATGAACCACAGGGTATGGCTGAGAGGAGAAAGAAGATGTTGGAAGAAGAAAAGGAGGAAATCCCAAGGGAAGAACAAGAGTTTATGGACCAAATGGCGCCTATTTTCCAATGTCCTGTCGGACAAGCTGCAAGAATTAGGGAGGAGGAGGAGGTATCAACTAGTGTTGATGACTCTTGTTTTCCTGTAATTACATTTCCTTCACCTGTAAATTGTGAACTCAATACAATGAAAAATGTAACTAAACAGGTTGAGGAGGATCCATTGAATGAAGCAGCTGAGGGAAACATGGAAGTAGAGGAAGCTCAGCAAGATGATCCAGTGAATGAAGCAGCCCCACAAGAAGGAGAGCCAAGTAGACAAGGAGCCACCAATGAACCCATCCAAGGAGAGCAAGATGATCCAACTGACTGGCACACCAGTGAAGATGAAGATGAGGCTCAAGAGTCAGTTGGATCCATCAAGCCAACCAGGTTTTGGGATGAAACTGAAGTTCGCTCAAGGATGGGGATCCAAAAGAAAGAGAATAGCAAAATGGTGATAAAAGAGGAAGACGTGATCCGAAAGTTCAACGGGAATGCAGAAGTAGTCAAGGCATATGGGAAGCTATTGGAAACCATCATACCCGACAAGGGGTTTGTACCTGACTCGCTGATGCACCCTACAGTCGATTTTTGGAGGACATGGCATGGATGGGAGCAGTTCTTACTACACCATGGAGATCCTGGGTACATGGAGTTGACTAGGGAGTTCTACTGCAACATCGACATTGCTAGAAGAACAACCTGGGTCAGAGGAAAAATAATAGATATATCTCCCGATTATCTAAACAGATTCCTCCAAACTCCCAGCTATCAAAGTGAAATTCCGGAGGAGGAGATCCTGAATAGGCGTGGCAAGACCAAGATGAAAGCAACATATCAAGCCATCGCCGACTCCTTGACCAAAACTCCAGGCACGGTGGGGACATTCAACACAGCCAAGTTAAGAGTGGAGTTCATGCCCACGTTCGAATTCTTCATGGCTAGGATTAAGCCCAACTCGCATCCCCAAACCACTTCTGGCAGCATACTGATGGGATTTGCCAAGCTGTGGCACGGGCTGAAGTTGAATATTGGAGAACACATCTTTGAAGTCATGACCACAAGGATTGAGAAGAAGCACGCCCTGTGCTACCCGAATCTCATTAGAAGAATTTGCACAGCTCAAGGGGTAGACATGGGAGAATTCAATACAGACGCCTTGGTCATCCTAAACCCTCCAATTCGGGTTCCATCCATGCGCAATCGAGAAAGGATCACTTATGCACTCCCTCCATTCCCTGCTGATTCAAACGTGCAATCCTCTTTTATATCAGGTGAAGAAGCACCATCAGTTCAAAGAAGAGATCCAATGCCTCCTCCTGTTCCTAAAAGAAGAAGAAAGGCCCGTACTGAGGCGGGACCTTCAACACGATTGGAAGAGCCTCATCACGAGCCAGCGGCACCAAGTCCGAGTCGAGCTTCTCCGCCGCCTCCGGTTCAAGCCCCTCAGCAGCAAGCTCAGCCCTCCCAGATCCCTCCTCTAAGCCAGAACATCTTACAACATCCTGCCAACTCGAATGTAGTCGAGATTGTGAGCTCAATGAACAAAACCATGACAGAAAGTGTCAAGCAGTTGGCTGATGTTATCATCTTGGGAAGGGAAGATGATAGGAGATTCAGAGAAGAGAGATTGAAGAGAAAAGAGGAAGAGAGAGCCGAACAGAGGAGAAGAGAAGATGAGCAGAGGAGAAGAGAAGATGAATTCAGACAACTCCTGTTGGAAAGAGAGGAAAGGCAGCATAGAGAGAGGTTGGAAAGCGAAGAGAGGCAACGGAAGTTGATGATGGAAAATGAACAACGTCAGCGCAAGATGATGGAAACAATGATCCAAGCACTCATCGGACAGCTCCCGAAGCCGCCACCTCCACAAAAAGATGATGCTGGGCCTTCGACTCAACCACAGGAACCGGAAGAATGAGTCTGATCTGAGCCTATTCAATTCCGAGCTTAATTGTAAACATCATATAAGAGAATTTCTATCAATTGTGCAAGTTCATTCTTATTGCATGAAATCTCTTGTAATTGATGTATTTTACTGCCTTCCAAAATGGAACTTCATTCTGAGGTCCGAACAATTTTACTTGAGAAGAAAAGATGTCTGACAGTCCAAGATGAATAAGTGACTGTCAGGGCAAAAGTATGCTGTTAACATACCTTGTATGTTAACAGTGCCTCTTTTACTGCTTTAAATTAAATAACCAGCAAAAGTATGCATAAACCTGCTCTAAATTCACATGTTGAATTTAGGCTTGTGATTAAATTTTCAAACTTTTATATTGGGATAACATAATTGAGAACATGCATGAAATGAATTCCTAAGGTTTTGAGCCATAAAAATTTAATGATGCGATCAGCTTATTGGGTAATAAATCTTCATGTTGAAAATTTTGATTGAATAAATTGTGAGAATTAAGCCTTGATTAAATTTGAAAATATTGAATGACATGAATCAATCCAATCTTGTGAGATTTGAGCCATGAGTCACTTTTACTCATTTATTTTCTTTAATGTGTGAATCGATTTGATTAAAGGAAACTAGAACTTGCGATTGGGACCGATTCAAGACCATGCCATATTCCAAAAGTCGAGCACATGATTGAGGCACTTAGAAAAGTCAAATTTTTGGCCTTCGTTTGAAATCCAAACCCAAAAATATTTTCCCTTTAGGATTAACCAATTTGAGCCTTTAAGCCTAATTTTTCTTTGAAGCCCTTTATATTTTTCCTAGCCTACAAAAGACCAAAATATTCAACCCAAATGGACAAGGATAAATTCTATCAAAGGCATTAAATTTATGATCATCAAAAAAATGTATCAATCGGTAAGCTATAAACCGATTCAAAAAAAATGTGTTGAGTTCCATTCAACAAAAATAAATTGCAAATGACAAAACAATTAGACTTAGTCTAATGTCATGAAATAGAAAAACAAAAGAAAGAAGGGAATATTGATGATCATGATTTTTAAATAAAAATATGCCTAATTATGATGGAATAAGTTCTTGCCATTTCTTAGCCAATAATTTTCCTTCCCTACCGAATGTTACAACCGTATGCCCCCCCCCCCCCCCATTACAACCCTTAAATAAGACCTCGAGATCTCGATTTGAGGAAATGAGCCGGTGGCGAGTTGGTCTGATTGCAAGCTTATGGGATAATTTAATTGAATTTGATTTTGAGCGTTCAATGATTAAACCCCATTGAGAGTGAGTGAATTTCCAAGTTTACTATACGTGAAGCTCTGTTTCATTAAATATGTTCATGTCATACCTTAATTCTCATTTTTAATCTTTGCATCTTTCAAACATGATATTCATGAAGGGTTGACAATAATGCTTGATTTGTAGGCCCGATGTAGTGAGCAAGTATCATTTCATTAAACACTGCAATCAAGGGAATTTAATACTTGTAGTTTTTTATTGTCTTATCCCAATCCAAAAAGAATGAAATTTATAAAGCCACGAAAATGAATTGAATATGTAGAGTCCGTGTTCTTAGGAACATTGACTCTGACTGCTCGGGGACGATCAGTATTAAATGTGAGGATGTTGATAATGGCCAGAAATGTCCATTATTTTCAATCCATTTCCATGTCTGGAACGGGCATTTGATCGCATTCCGGTCTTATATTAAATAAGAAAGCAGTAAAATTTGACTGATTTATGCATATTTGTAAAAATATTGAGCTGGTATGAAAAATACATAAATATGTAATTCTATTACACATTTATGTTAGAAAAATCCAAAAACATGAGAAAAAGAAAAGAAAAGAAAAAGGAAACAAAAAGATGGGAAAAGAAATGAAAACCCACAAAAATTTAATATTTTTCAGGAAATTACGACGCTACACTCAACTACGACTCTAAGCATGTTCAGCGTCGTAGTTGAGTATAGCGACGTAGGCAGAAAATGAGGCAAGATTCTGAATGAGAAGAGCTACGACGTCAAGCATAGCGTCGTAGACCAAGTGTAGCGACGTAGATGGAGTATAGCGTCGTAGGCTGTTCACTTAGAGACAAAGAAGTGTATTCGAAGTGGAAGACTACGACGTTACACCTATAGCGTCGTAGTAATGGATAGCGACGAAGTCAAGTTCAGCGTCGTAACCTGGCCAGAATTCAAATTTCAAGGCCTGGGGCCCATGGGCCTAGGGTTTCCCACCTATATAAGGACAAGCTGACTCCTACGATCAAAAACTGGAGAATATAGAAAACTTGGAGACAACTTGGTGTTCTTGAGAGGTGTGTAGTTAGTTAGTTTAGTTAGGGTTTATTTTTTTTTTTTTTGTATTATTTATCTTTCCTGCATTATTTCTAGTTTTTAGTTCCTGTTTAGTGTAGATCAGTGAGTGTTTAGTGTTTTAGACCTAGCTAGCCACTGTTTTCATTATTTACAGCTTTGTAAACTTTTATTAAGGTTTGAAATACCCAAATGATGGGTATTATCAAGCTATTTTCTTATTTATGGGAAGATAATCACAAAAAGAGTCCCAAATCATGAAATAGACTTGGTCTATGGATTTCTTGCTTTATTTTCGGTTTCATGACCATTTGGCCATTTATTTTTCTGTTTACTTGAGGATTCAATGTTTTCTCTTTTCTTTTTGGATCCTCACGCATGATATGTTGGTTGAAAATCCTCACTTGGGTTGGTGGTTCATATTTGCGTAGTTTCAAGCTTATTTTCTCTTTGTTTTTATGCATTCTAGCCTACTGTTCATCCTTGTTTTGCTACATGTATGCATTTTGAACCATGAATCTGAAAAATAGGGTTTGCAATCGCATAGATTGCATTATCCGAAACAACACTTATGTCCTGAAGGGACCACGACGCTAACCGCCCTACGACGCTACCCAAAATAGCGACGTAGGTAAAGGTTCTGCGTCGTAGTTACTTCGGGCTTAAGAAAAACTTGTTCTACGACACTAGACCTACGATGCTATCCTAGGATAGCGTCGTAATCTTTGTCTAGAGTCGTAGAACCCCAAGATACTTATTTTCTTACAAAAATCCACCTACGACGCTACACCCACGACGATATCTTAGGATAGCGTCGTAATTTAGCGTATAGCGTCGTACCCCCTATTTTATCAACACTTCTAAAAATTTACCATAGGACACTATCCTCACGCTATCCTAGGATAGCGTCGTAACATCTGTCTAGCGTCGTAATTGGCATTTTTGCCAAATTTTCCATTTCTCCATTTTTCTCACTTAATTAATTGAACCTTTATATTAATATTTTGAGGTTGAAATCCAATAATTTGAACCTATGATTAATTTGATATAAAGAACTTTGTTCAATATTCCATTAAAAGATTTCTCTATAAAAGTCAAACTCTAATGATCTAAGTGTATAATCCGGACTGTAATTAGGTAATTAATTATGGAATGAGTGATTATTTAGACATAGAGAGTAATTATGGATTAATTTCCATACCTTTGCATGAGAAACCAATGTCTCTCATACAAGATGACCGGAAAATATTTTCTTTTATCTATTTTGTCTTTACCCGTGATGTATGAAACGAATAATGAAGAATATCATAGAATACTGTTGGCGAACGGTCCCTTTACCGGGAAATGAAGTAGCCCGTAGTCTATGTATTCATTTCTATCTGTTATTTTGCATGGTTTGGATAGTGATTGACGAGATCAGGCGAACGGTCCTCTTACCGGGAAATGAAGTAGCCACTCGGTCAGTCCCTGTCTGAATACAGTTTTATTTTCTTATTCTATTTCCAAACCCGAATTTCAAACTGTAATATTATTAGATGGTGTCGATCAACACTGTTTGACTAGTATTATAGTGAGAAAATATGTAGGTTTTTCCTCTCATTTCACAGATAGTAAGAACTTTGATGATAGCGATCACTATCAGTCAAGGGCTTCTGCTGTCTAAAATCATTCCATCCTAATAATGGGGAAGCTGGACAACAGATAATTGCAATCCAACTACCCTAATTATTTTGACTAGTCTTTTCAGCCAAACTCTTCTCATCTCCGGCTATTTCAATTCTGTGTTCCACATTCTGTCTAAACCCACTTTATATTTTGGGTTAACTTAATTTTACACTTCTCTATAAATTTATGCATGATAATATTATGTAGATACTGTGGTCTGATTATTTTGGGATCCTTCCCTTGGACATAGAAGTCGTGATTTTAAATCAGATGTCTCACAATAAATTTCCAACAAAAATTCATTTATAAAATCCGGATCTAACTAAGGGATAAATTCCGCAGTCATGACTAACTCATATCCGATCGAGGGTTGGTTTTGGGAAATTAGAAGCAGAGTCAGCGATTAGGTCTCATCTAGACTGAAAAGATCTGTGTTTTAATTGAGAGTCTAGTACCTGTTTAGGGAATGATTTTCAAAGATTAATTATTTTTCAGAATTGCTATGTGTTGGGAATTTAGTCTTAACTGTCACACCGAGATGGGATCCACTTGGATTCAAATACAGTGTGATAGGTAATCCTAGAAGAACAATGCGTCGGCCTTGGTTATTTTCTAAGATAGGGTTGACTTCCTTTCAACTGCTATCCTCTTCTGCCAAAGCCTATTTTTGAGTCCTGAGTGAGTGCATCCGGAACGAACTAACCTATTAGTTCGTTTCATTAGTCTGTATCTCATAACCACCCGAAAGGAAGTGAACACTGCGAGCGGTTCACCGAGATTCAGGAATTCTTGATCCACGTCCGGTCATCCTGACTGGGGGCTTTCTTTTACTACCAGTACGAAACTTTTGAAACTTCCGAGTGATAGGATTTTAAATGCTTTCTTTACTGCTTTCTTTTAATCGCTTTCGTAGAGGTCACTCGGATGTGTCTCTAGATCTTCCAACTGCTACTCGGACTGAGAGTTAAGGGATAGTTCAGGGCTTGATTAGAATCTTTGGGTGTGACATGGGGGAATGATGGGAGCACTTGGCATTTCAACTAATGATTTGTTAGGTGTTGCTTGTCCACCACATATGACTAACACACTCCTGCAAGGCATTGCAAGGGGAGTTACTAATCTGTGGTATCTTAGAATTTGATCTTTTAAGAGCATGTAAATTCTTACTGTAAGTACATGTCTGTTAAAGGGAACACGGTATAGAAAGCATGAGAGTTAGCTAACTGAAAGGATTATCCGAAATAAAGATCTGTGTATTAAAATGGAAGTTTAGCTGTGTCTCATCTAAATCTTGTCCAATTTTTATTATTTTCTTCATGTCTCTTCTGTCACATTTTAAATCTGCTTTCTTAGAATAATTTTATTGCTTTCGTAGATTAAATTTACTTCGCTTTCTAGAATAATTTTATCTGCTTTGTTCCTTTGCTTTCATAGCTTATAATTAAATTATGTCAAGTAGTTGATAGTTAAAACGCAAATTTGAATCGAGTAACCGAGTGGAAAATCTTATAAAATGACGTGGGACTTGCTTCTATCGCACATCCTCCAGTGAACGATCCGATCTTACTATAAATTACTGCAATTTTTGACTCCGTGCGCTTTCGGGGGCACAATTTCTTAACACGAGTAAATAAAAACGTGACAACCTATAAATATATCTCTAATCCCAACTCCATCTTCATAAAGTGGTTTCATTAAATAAAATTGAAAACCAGGATGATTAATTTTCAGAAAATACTCATATAGTGGGAACTTGTCAAAAGTTTCATGGCAAGGATCTTCATGGTATGAAATTGTCAAAAGTTTCATGCCGGGGAGTTCCACAGCGCCGTTTGAAATCAAAGTTTCCCACATGAGTAATAAAAAGTGGAATATATCCTTAAGCCCCTTTTTCCAAGAATCATAACTCTTTTCATTTAATAAATTCGAACTTGATATTTTATAAAATACTCGTGTAGGAAATTTGTCAAAAGTTTCACATGAAGATCGGCTCAGCCTAGTGAACGGGATTTTTCGAAAGTTCGTATTTCAATGTTACCAAAATATTCGATATCGCGTTTCGTAGTTCGAGTTTTCTCAAGTTCGAAAAATCCGATTCGACGCAGTTTACGCCTTTCTTAATTAAAATTTCATCTTTACACCAAAAATTCTAAAATTTACACAGTAGCTCTAAAACACACATACAACAACTTTCATGTTTTAAGTTTTCGGAAATAAGGTTTCGAAGTGAGTCAAATTTCGAGTTCTTTGCAAAAGATGATTTCTGTCCCAAAAACCAATTCTGACACAGTTAAGTCCAACGCCGATTAAAAATTCATTCCAAAGCCAATTGGTCCGAAATTTTTACAGGATGTACACAACAGCTTAATGAACAACTTTCATGTTTTACAATTTTGGAAATAATGAATTTTCGATGTTCAAAAATCGACCACAACACGCTGCATACGCGCGGACTCCAACGTTGATTTAGAACAGTTTCTGAAAATTGTCCGTTTGACATATCAAAGGAACTCCAAAATTCATGAAATTTTATATGCATAATATAGACACAATTATCTACAACTTTTGTTTAAAATGGAAAAATGGGCGAAAAATATGCATCAAGTCGAATCAAATAATCTGTCCAGAATTCAAACGTTCGGTTTTGTCACAGAAAGTTTACGGCGCGATTTGGGATAGCAAATCTTTATGTCAATCGCTGAAATTTAGACACAAGGTAGACTAGAGTCTTAGGAACAAAATCTATGTTGAAAAGTTTTTGGTTTGTATTCCCGAAGATCGAGTTTTAGGCGAGTTTATAAAATTGGACGAAAGTAGGGTTTTTGAAAACCGATTTTTGTTACGTGTCTAGATCTTAAGTGTTAAACAACAATAAGCCACAAAAATTGAAGATTAAGGTCTTAACTTACTTAGTTAAAGGATAGGGTCGCTGTAAGGGATTTCCGGACGTCCTAAGGTCGCGACGAGCGGCCAACTTCTCCGATCGCTTTTTGTTCGTCCCCCGACGTGAAATCGTGGCAAAGGAAAGGAGGTTAGAATTCGAGTTTTTAAGTTTTATGGACGAACTAAAACATTATACCATAGCTTACCAAGGGTCTAGAAGTTAGAGGCTTGTCCCGGTCGTCCCGTCGTCGCCGGAATACTCGCCGGAAAGTGGTCTTGAAAGGGTTTCGGCTTGGAGAGGAGGAATGAGGGAGTATAGGAAGTGTATTCTGTAAGATTAGGGTTTGGGGGCGCCCTAAACTGATCTTATGGCCTTCCCAAAAGCCTTGATCCGCTTGCCCTCGATAGGGGACGGATTTTTGGCAAGAAAATCGCCATAGAAGGAAAGTTTACACCTTCTGCACCTCTGGCGCGCTGGTGACGTGCACGTATAGCTTTGCCCGCGCGGAGCACGCGCGACCAGTCCTGGGGACGCGTCTCCTCCTTCCGCGCGGTGGCCGCGCGGGCCGGCCGGACCGGCCGGTTCGGCGGTCCGCATGGTTCGTCAGGCCTTTTCTTCTTCTCTCTATCGGTTTTCTATCCCCTACGTGTTGGCTCGACTCCTCGGGTCGTTTCCGGTTCGAAATCTTTACCTTAAATTTGTTAGGAGTTCGGTCTTATTGCTCGTAACATTTCCGTGCCCTAATTAGTCTAGTTAAATTAGTTCCAATTCCTCCTATCGTCTTTGTGATTGATCTTGTGATTTAATTTGTGATTTCATTTGTGACTGAACTTAGAAGTTAGTTCCAAGCTGCCTACGTACCCTGTGAAGGGATCAAGTCATGACGTAGTTCAAAACATTTTGAATTTGTTTTTCTCGGGTGTTACAAATTTAAAATAGGAATTTATAACCCGAGGGTGTCCCTTGCGTGCCGATTCGCTGTTTTCTTCCGTTTTTCGTCCCCTTTCGTATTTTATCGTTTCTTACTCATTTCTAGGTCTCGGAATATGCTTAAAACTGATCTAGGATATGTTAGTGCCTATCACGAGTACTGATTGAACTTAGAAGATTCACCGAGCCATAGTTTAGGATGGAATCTTGCGTTGCTTCTATCACTATGTTTGGGAGTCGAGTGCCGATATGTGGGACGTGGCACACCCTAGAATATGTCTAACTCATGTGGTACTGTTGTGAGCCGATATATGGGGTTGGCAACCCGAATATTGCATGTAGTCTGCGGACTGATAATTTACATTAAATGTTTATGAGTCGGTATCCGACTGGACATTGTGTAAGATGATTGTGATCTGTAATGATTTATGCTTTCGAGGATATTAGACATCCTAACTATGTTTACGAGTCGATATCCGACTGGGCATAGTTAGTATCTTATCCTGGCATGTTGGCTTTCGAGAGCGAGATGCTTTGGGCTAATGATTGTGATCTGTGTTGATTTCTGCTTTCGAGGATATTAGACATCCTGACTATGTTTACGAGTCGGTATCCGACTGGGTAGTTAGTATCTTATCCTGGCATGTTGGCCTTTAAGAGCAAGATGCTCAGGGCTAGTACCCGCCATGACCGTAAGCCACTTATTTCAGCTGTTAGTGTCCGCGGCGGGGGCACTGTGGGTATCTCTTCTGACCACTAGGGGAGTGGACCCTATTTGGAGAGGAATACCGACCATGGTACTTAGGTTGCGCGTTAGGCATACTTCTGTGCTGCATTTAGGGTAGATAGACACTTTAGGTCAGAACATTTCATCTCATCATCCATCATTCATCTTATTATTTTTTGCAGTGTATGACGTGATTGAAGCACCGGTATGAGACGGTGTGATGTTTAATTATTTAATTATGCTATTATAAACTGTTAATTAACCTCTAAAATTTTGTTCCATGTTTCCCAGCTTTTCCTACTCTTGCTCAGTACTTTATGTACTGACACCTTGCATTTTGTCTTTCTTATAGATACTCCCGAGGAGGACGCAGAGCATGATCATGGAGATGGGTTTGGGGCTGAGTGATCTTATAGGATTGCATTGAATATGTCTTGACTGAGTTGCTGTATTATGCTCTATGTTATCTACTTGTGACTAGCTTGTTATTTCCGAGCATTGTCTGACGGTTGGGATGGTTTGAGAACTGTTGTTTTGTTATTTCCCTGTATACTTGGTATTTGGACAGGTTAACGTGAGTACCGAGGTGAGGTATTGTATGCGGCTTGTAGCCGAGACTTGATGATTATGTGATAGCCATGTTTCTGTTGCTTACTCTGTTACTCTATTGTTATTCTCTGTATGATTTTCTGATTACCAGGCTTCGTGTTATTGAACTTAAATTGATTGGCCAACAATTTAAGTGAGGTAACACGGCAGTGACATCAGCAAAAATTGGGATAAATTTTTTGGGGCGTTACAGCATCGAATCCAATAGTTCGTCAATACAAACCGGAAGGTAACCAAAATAAAAAACATGTCCAAACAAATTCCAAAACCCTTGGTGGCATTTAGTCGAACACGTTATGTGCGCAATAAACCAAATTCAAAGTTTACTTACAAACACATGCAAATTATCCCCAAATCGAAACAATTGCTTAGGCAACGACTCACCATCATAATATGGCACAAAACAACAACAATGAACTCATTTTCATGCCCGAAATACCAACACAAATCGAGAATTTCATATTCTTCCTAAAACCTAAAATCTAGTAAGAACTTCCCCAAAATGGGTATACATTGTTGCACAAACACTTCCTAATCAACGAAAATAGCATCAAGTATCACATAAACTCGCTAAATTGCACAAGTCAAGCCTAAAAATCACAAATCCCCAATTCTCACACATAAACCCTAATTTCAAAATCCGTCCAAAAATCAAGTTATTCAAAGCATAAAAATTGAAATTGGTAAGTGAAAGTAGTAGATAAATACCTTGCAAAGCAAAATCGAAGTTGGAACCGAGAGAATTTGAGAACGGGAGAACGAATTTGGGAACAAGTTGGAAGTGGTCTCGGATGTGGAAAGGGGTGAAATGGCTCGCGCGGGGCGCGAGCCCCCTTTTTTCAGACTGCTGTGACCGCGCGGTCCCCGTGCGCTACAGCGCGGACACCGCGCGGGCCACGACAAATATTTTATTTTTTCCTTTTCGGTTTTCCTTAATTTTTTTTGCTTTACACAATCAACTGTACGGCAAATTGTCCAAATGCGACTTTTGGTTGAAGGAGGTAGCATTTCTTGGACATATAGTATCTGCTGATGGAGTTTCAGTGGATCCGGCAAAAGTTTCTGCCGTGACAGAGTGGGCAGCGCCAAAGAGACCAACTGAGATAAGAAGTTTACTTGGATTAGCCGGGTACTATAGACGGTTCGTGAAGGATTTTTCAAAAATCACACGTCCTCTAACCCAGCTACTGAAGAAGGGAGTAAAATACGAGCGGACAGAGGCGTGTGAGGCTGCATTTCAAGAGCTAAAGAAATGACTCACAACCACACCCGTATTGACGCTACCATCAGAGAATGGTGACTTCGAAGTTTACAGTGATGCTTCGAAGGAAAGGTTAGGTTGTGTCTTGATGCAAGACTCGAGGGTCATTGCATATGCGTCACGCCAACTGAAACCTCACGAGGAAAATTATCCGACACACGACCTGGAGTTGGCAGCGGTCGTTTTCGCTCTAAAGATATGGAGACATTATCTTTACGGGCGAAAGTGTCGAATGTTCACCGACCACAAGAGCTTGAAGTATATATTCAGTCAGAAGGAGTTGAATCTGAGACAACGAAGGTGGTTGGAACTTATTAAGGATTATGATTTGGAGATATCCTAGCACGAGGGGAAGGCGAATGTGGTAGCCAATGCCCTAAGCCGGAAAACCTAGCACGTGGCAAACTTGTTGGTAATTTCGCTGGCATTGTACATGGATTTGGCAGGATTGGATGTGGAACTTGTGCACCCGGACACAGTGAGTGAAACGATCAACGCGATGGTTGTAGAAACTCCAATATTGGACGAGATTAGACTCGCCCAACCGGGCGACGCAAAATTGGAGAGGATAAAGGAGTATATTGCCGAGGGTAAGGCAATAGGATTTGCTATCCATGAGGATGGAAGCATTCGCTTCAAAGGGAGATGGTGTGTGCCTCAAAAGTGTGCCGAGTTGAAGCAAAGGTTGAAGAATGAAGGGCACAACACACCATATTCGGTGCATCCCGGAGGTGACAAACTTTATAAGGATCTTAAGAAGATCTACTGGTGGCCGGGAATAAAAAAAGAAGTGGCAGACTTCGTGGCGAAATGCCTCACCTGCCAAAGGGTTAAGGCAGTACGACATAAACCCTTAGGACTGATGCAACCACTGGAGATTCCAAGTTGGAAGTGGGATAGCATCTCGATGGACTTTGTCTCGGGATTACCACGATCACCTAAGGGCATGAACAAGATTTGGGTGATTGTGGATAGGCTAACGAAGACGGCCATATTTATCCCGATGAAGGACACGTGGACTATGGACCAATTGGCCCGAGCCTACATTGATAATGTGATACGACGACATGGAGTACCACATGACATCATTTCTGACAGAGACAGTAGATTTGTCTCTCATTTTTGAACGGAGTTACAAAAAGCTCTCGGTACTCAAATCAAAATGAGCACCGCATTCCACCCGATGACGGATGGACAGACCGAGAGAACGATCCAAACACTGGAAGACATGCTGAGAGCATGTGTGTTGGAGTTTAAGGGAAATTGGGAAACTCATTTACCTTTAATTGTGTTTTCCTATAACAATAGCTACCATGCTAGCATTGGCATGGCACCTTTCGAGGCGTTGTATGGACGAAAGTGCCGAAGCCCGTTGAGCTGGGAAGAAAACGATAAGTCTGTGGTAGTGGGACCACAACTTGTCGAAGATATGGCTCAACGGATAAAGGTGATTCAAGAGAAAATGAAAGCCGCTCAAGACCGTCAGAAAGGTTACGCCGACGTGAGACGACGAGACCTAGAATTTCAAGTGGGAGATAGGGTCATGCTAAAGATATCACCCATGAAGGGGGTGATGCGCTTTGGCAAATGAGGGAAGTTGAGTCCTCGATACATAAGACCTTATGAAATTCTAGAACGAGTCGGAAATTTGGCCTACCGACTGGCTTTACCGCCACAATTAGATCGAGTTCATAACGTCTTCCATGTCTCACAACTAAAGAAATATGTGCGAGACCCAACACATGTACTTCAGCCGGAAGTAATCGAACTCGATAAAGATTTAAATCAAGAACTTAAAATCTGTCACAACGAAAGTCTCTACGGCGCAGCGTTTTTGTACGATTTTTCCGAACCCTTAAAACTGATCGAACGAGGAAACTTAAAACACAAAAAACGTTCCTAAGACATAGATCTACCTTCTGTAAGAATTTCATAATTTTTCATTAAGTTTTGATATCTGAAATTGACTCCCAACCGAACTGTTCTAAGATTAGATCTTGAAATCTTGACAGAACTTTAGTCCGAACTTGTAGACGTTTTTGACAATAGATCTAAACCGATTCAACTTTAGTCGAACATGAAACTTGTAGATATATGTCTTAAGTATCTCCCTGTAAAATGTCATCAAATTTGGAGTTAGTTTGCTATGGTAGATCTCGAAATTTTGAAACTGCTGTGTAGAAAATACGGACAGATTAACATCCTGATGAAAATCTATATTTTTCACTTATTTTCGTAACTAGGATCGAAAAACTTAAAACAAGAAACTTGTTCGTCTCTGTGTTTTCGAGTCACTGGTCAAATTTCAGAATTTTCGGACTTAAAACTGATTTTTAATTAATTTTGGAGTAAATAGTGTTTTATCAAAGTCAAATCTTCGAAATCTTGTTGAAACGGTGAAATTAGCCTTTAAGGTTTAAACGAGTAGAAATCTCTTTTTGAAATAAATACATGAAAGAAGAATTTTGAAAAAAATCCCCTTACAAACTTGATCAATTAAAATTAGGGGGTGAGTGCTCTGCAGGGTGCCCCCCTAACGATTCACTTCGTGCCTTTATGGACGATGGTGACCCCGCACGAAATTTGAGATACATTGCCAAAATGACATGAGATAAAAGGGCCTACACTCTAGAGAATATCCATATGGGTTTCCCGAGGCTCCGGAGTGGTACTGGGTATGGCGGATACGACTGCGGCCGCCGGGCTACCGGCTAAATTTGACGAGATTGCGATGCAATCGTGAAATACTTGAAACACTAAATCTTGGGTGTAATGGGGATAGTTAAAATATTTATTTATTGTCCATCTAAATTATTTAATGCTTTATTTAAATTAATTATGGCTTTTATTTTAATTTATGTTAAATGTGTTATTAATTAGAGCCATGAACTAATTATGCAAATTGGTTAGTTAATTAAATTAAATTATTTATGATTTATTCTTATCATGTTTTTATTTAAATATTAATTAATGGCTTTGAAACCTCACGATCATGTATGTGTTAACTTACTCAGCAAGTTGTGCTGATCCAAAACCATTTCTTTCCTTTTTCCTACAGAGCATGTGGATTATACTTGAGCACGTACATGCATGGGATTTTTGGGAACACTTTATATTTAAATTTTGCATTAGACTATAGTAGAACGGGCCTGTTTAACCCGTGTTTTGGCCATGTTGGCCCTATTTACATTTTCCGCTGCAATACTTATACTTAGATATTATTTTTCCGCTGCATTATAATATTATTTTTGAATTTATATTGTATGGGCTATTTTAATTGTTTAAAATATTTTAAATACTGCAATACCTAGCCTTGCATCTCTTTAGTAAGCTCGGAGAAACCGTGTCTTGCTAGGGAGGTGTGGCAGTGACATCCCGACCTGGGTGACCAAAAACCGGGGTGTTACATTATCTTTCAGAGTATAACGGTTATTCTTGGATCTACCTGTAACACCCGAGAAAAACAAATTCAAATTGTTTTGAACTACGTCATGACTTGATCCCTTCACAGGGTACGTAGGCAGCTTGGAACTAATTTCTAAGTTCAGTCACGAAATAAAATCACAAAACAAATCATAAAGTAAAATCACAAAATAAATCACGAGATAAATCACGAGATCGATCGCAAGGACGATAGGAGGAGTTGGAACTAATTTAAACTAGACTACTTAGGCCACGGAAATGTTACAAGCGATAAGCCGAACTCGTAACAAGTTTAAGGTGAAGATGCCGAACCGGAGACGACCCGAGGAGTCGAGCTAACACGTAGGGGGTAGAAAACCGATAGAGGAAAGCAAGGAAAGACCCGACGGGACACGCGGACCGCTGAACCGGTCGGTCCGGTCGGCCCGCGCCCGCCGCGTGTCGCCGCGCGGCCACCGCGCGGACGAAGGCGTCGCGACGCCAGGCCTGGCACGCATGCTCCGAGCGGGCGTAGGCGTGGGTGCGCGTCACCAGCGCGCCAGAGGTGCAGAAGGTGTAAACTTTCCTTCTATGGCGATTTTCTTGCCAAAAATCCGTCCCCCATCAAGGGCAAGCGGATCAAGGCATTGGGGGAAGCCATAATAACAGCCTTGGGCGCCCCCTACCCCATATTCTCAGAAAACCTAACCCTAAACACTTCCAATCTTCCTCTCCAAGTCAAAACCCCTCCGAACTCACTTTCCGGCGAGCATTCCGGCGACGGCGAGGCGAAAGGAACCAAGCCCTGCCCTCTAGACTCTTGGTAAGCTATTGTACAAAGTTTTAGTTCGTCCCTATAACTCAGAAACTCGGATTCTAACCCGTCGGAAAACGAACAAAAAGCGATCGGAGAAGTTGGCCGTTCGTCGCAACCCTATGACGCCCGGAAACCCTTTCCAGCGACTCAAAACTCTAACTAAGTAAGTTAAGACCTTACTGAAACTTTTGACAAATTTCACTAACACGAGTATTTTTCAATAAAATATGTCAGGATTGAATTGATTGAATGAAAGGAGTTATGATTCGTGGGAAAGGGGTTTAAGGATATATTCCACTTTTTATTACTCATGTGGGGTGCTTTGATTTCAAACGGCGCTGTGGTCCTCCCCGGCATGAAACTTTTGACAAATTTCGTGGTGCAACCAGGATAGACAGTTCAGTCTTGACCTTCAGTCTGTCACACTGAAGGTCCCCGGCATCTGCGCCATGATACTCTTCATAATTTCATGTCATGAGATTCCCTGCCATGAAACTTTTAACACATTTCCCACTATATGAGTATTTTCTGAAAAACAATAATCCCGGTTTTCAATTTTTATTTAATGAAACCAATTTATGATGGCGGAGTTGGGATTAGGGATATATTTATAGGTTGTCACGTTTTTATTCACTCGTGTTAAGAAACTGTGCCCCCGAAAGCGCACGGAGTCAAAAATTGCAGTAATTTATAGTAAGTGCCGGATCGTTCACTGTAGGATGTTCGATGGAAGCAGGGCCCACGTCGTTTACTAAGATTTTCCACTCGGTTACTCGATTCAAGTTTGTGTTTGATTATAATCTACTTGACGGAATTTAAACTAAGCTATGAAAGCAATAAAATAAAGCAGATAAAATTATTCTAGAAAGCGAATTAAACTTAATCTAAGAAAGCAATATAGTTATTCTAAGAAAGCGGTTAAAATTATTCTAAGAAAGCAGATTTAAAGTGTGACAGAAGGGACAGGAAGAAAATAATAAAAATTGGACAGGATTCAGATGAAACACAGTTAAACTTCCATTTTGTTACACAGATCTTAGTTTGGGATAATCATTTCAGTTAGCTAACTCTCATGTTCTCTGTACCATGTTCCCTTTAACAGACAGGTACTTACAGTAAGAGGTTACATGCTCTTAAGACAGCAAAATCTAAGATACCACAGACTTACAACTGCCCTCACACGGCCGTGTAGCGGCATGTTATTCATCTGTGGTGGACAAGCAACACCTGACAAATCATTTATTGAAGTGGCAAGTACCGCTATCATTCCCCCATGTCACACCCAAAGATTCTAACCAAGCCCTGAACTATCCCTTAACTCTCAGTCCTAGTAGCAGTTACACAACTCTCAATACAACCGAGTGACCTCTATAGAAAGCAGTTAAAAGAAAGCGGTAAAGAAAGCATTTAAAGTCCTATCACTCGGAGGTTTTTGAAAGTCTGGCCCTGGTAGTAAAAGAAAGCCCCCAGTCAGAATGACCGGATGTGATCAAGAAGTCCCGGATCTCGGTGAACCGCTCGCAATGTTCACTTCCTTCCGGGTGGTTATGAGATACAAACTAATGAAACGAACTAATAAATTAGTTCGTTCCGGATGCACTCACTCAGGACTCAAAAATAGGCTTTGGCAGAAGAAGACAACAGTTGAAAGAATACTCAACCCTATCTCAGAAAATAACCAAGGCCTGAATGTTGTTCTTCTAGTATTAACTATCGCACCGTATTTGAGTCCAAGTGGACCCCATCTCAGTGTAACATTTAATATCAGATTCCCAACACACAGCAATTTTGGAAAATAATTGATTTGAAAACCATTCCCTAAACAGGTACTAGACTCTCAATAAGAACACAGACCCTTTCAGTCTAGGTGAGACCTAATCGCTGACTCTGCTTCTAATTTCCCAAAATTAACCCCCAGTCGAATGTGAATTAGTCATAACTGTGGAATTTATCCCTTACTCAGATCCGGATTTTATAAATGAATTTTTGTTGGAAATTTATTGTGAGACATCTGATTTAAATCAAGACTCCTATGTCCAAGGGAAGGATCCCAAAATAATATTGACCACAATATCTACATAATAATATCATGCATAAATTTATAGAGAAATGTAAAATTAAATAACCCAAAATATAAGGTGGGTTTAGACAGAAGTTGATACACAGAGATGAAATAGCCGGAGATGAGAAGAATTTTGGCTAAAGAGAGTGCCAGAAATAACTGGGGTAATCTGGATTGCAAACATCTACTATCCAGTTCCCAATTATTCCAGATGGAATGATTTTTAGACAGAAAGGAATTCCAAGTGACGGTGACCACCGTCATTTAGCTCCCTTTTGTCTGTGAATGGAAGAAAAACCCACATATTTTCTTGCTGTAATAATTCTCAAATAATGTTGGTCGACATCATTTAATAATACTACAACTTGAATTCAAGTTTGAAATTAAGAAAAAGAAAATAAAACTGTATCCGGATAGGAATCAGCTGAGCAGCTATTATAATCCCGGATGGACGAACCGCCAAGGCTTCCACCAACCACTATCCGGACCATGCAAAATAACATCTAGTAATTAATATACAGACCACGAGCTAGTTTATCCGTGTGGGAATACCCGCCAACATTAGTCTGTTATATCTCTTACTAGCTGTTTCACACAATACGGAAAAGACAAAATAAATAAGAGAAAATATTTTTGGTCCATCTTGTATGAGAGACATTGGTTTCTCATGCAAGGGTATGGAATTAAATCCATAATTGCTCTTTATGTCTAAATAATCACTCATTCCATAATAATTAATTAATTACAGTCCGGATATATACTTAGATCATTAGAGTTTAATTTTGTAGAAGAATCTTTTAATGGAAAATTGAACAAAGTTCTTTATATCAAATAATCATGGGTTGAGATCATTGGATTTCAACCTCAAAAATATTAATACAAAGGTTCAATTAATTAATGGGGTGAGATGGAGAATAAAAATCTGGCAAAAAGGGTGCCAAGCCTGTCGAGAAACAAGCCTGTCGAGAAACAGAAATTGTGTCGCGGACCATGGGTCCGCGACAGGAGGATCTCGACAGAGAGGTGGGAAATAAGAGAAATGGGATATTTTGGAAATTAGGGTTGTCGTGTCGCGGAACAAGGAGTGTGTCGCGGACCATGGGTCCGCGACAGGGGTTCCGCGACACAAGGTGTGAAAATTCAACAGGCATAATTCCTGTCGCGGAACGAGTGTGTCGCGGACCGTGGGTCCGCGACATGGGTTTCGCGACAGAGCCCTCCCAGAATAAAATTACAAGCATTTGGGTCCTTGGTCGCTAATCAAGGGTTGTGTCGCGGACCGTGGGTCCGCGACAGGATTGCTTCTCGACCAAGGGATTTTGAAAATTTTATAAAAATTTTGGCAGCATAACGCCTTAAATTGCATCGCATGGAAGTGCGTTGTGGGATCACAACGGGAAAATTACGTTGCAACCCGTGGGGTTACAACGTGATGCAATACAATATAGGTGATGCAATTTTTAAATAAACATGCACAAACACTTTTAATATCATCCCTAGTTAGATCTAATGTACTAGAAATAATGAAAAAATAAAGAAAATAAAATACTACCTAAAAAGAAAAACAGGAGCAGAACACAAAAAAATAAAATAAAGTAGAAAAGAAAGAGCAACAACCAGAAGCACTAGCAAACACAACTATGCTAACACTCTAAAATTAAAATAAAACCCTACACTAAATCTACCAAGGGATAAACATAAAGTATTTATGCACTAACTAGATCTAAACAAAGCATTTAAACCTAACTAAAAATAAAACAAATGATCAAGAGGCCCAATATGCAACAAACAGTAACAACCCATGGAGGGGATTCCATAACAGATTTTTTTGGGAAGCAAAACCTTGATCATTCCAACAAAATATGATTTAAAATACACCCATAGATTAAGTGTTTTTAACCCAAAATACAAAAATAAGATAAACTGGAAAATGTGAACACTAGCCACACTAATTTATTACAGAAATTAAACTAAAACTACACTAAAATCTACATTGCATAAAAATAAAACTGTCTACACTAAACTACTTGAGAGCACAGTGGTGCCCCAAGAACAGAAATTAAACTACAAGTGTGGCTAGGTTACTGTTCAAAGGGGTTGGGATGATATATTTATAGAGGAGAAGAATTGAGCCCTAGGCCCATTCAAGGCCCACCAGTCGCTAAACAATTGTGCCTGTTCGCGGAACAAATCTGGTTCAGGACACAATTTTTAGCTCCAAGATGACGCGCAGGAGGGGGCGGGACTTGAGGTCCAGGAGGAAGAGGACGAAAATATTATGCCTGCGGGAGCTGAGGTCCAGGGACCTTCCTGTGATTTAGGCATGTGGGAAATAAATTGAGGGGGGGTCACGTGAGCACGTGAGGCTGCTTTTGCTTCTTTTCTGTCTGTGTCGTGGGTTGCCCAGTCGCGGTCGCGATCCATGTGTCGCGGAACATTGTTCCGCGACAGAATGTTCCGCGACAGACTTTGTGTCTTGATGCTCCCAGTCTCTAACCATTTTCTGTCCAGGTCGCGGTGCACCCGGTCGCGGTCCATGGTATCTCGACCCGGGGGGGTTTGTTTAGCGACACGAATTTTGTGTCTCTAAACATCCCCAGTCCTTAAACAATCTCCCTGTCTCTAAACATGGTTCCTCGACCGGATGTGATTTTTTCTTTCTCGACAGTCTTTTTGTTTTCTCTTTACTCATTTATTTTCTCTCTTCTTTCCTCCTTCCCCATTTTCTATCTCGACAGGCTCTTTCTTTCTACTTGTTTTCTTCTTTCTTCTTCATCCTCCATTTTCTTTTCCTCCTCCATTCTTTCTTGTTCTCGTTTCTTCTCTGTTTTCTTATTTCTTCTTCTTCTATGATTTCTTCTTCTCTGGATTTTGGTGGTGGTGGGTTGCTCGATGGTGGCTGAGGCGGACGAAGGTGGTGGCGACTGCGGCGGCTGTGGTCGGCGGATTTGAGGGTGTGAGCAGGCGGCAGCGGAGGCCGTCGGATCTGGAAGGCGCGAGGACGGAGGCGGCTGTGGTGGAGTGACTGAGGAATGCGGTGGTGACGGATTTGGGATGGTGGTGGTTGGTGAGAGTGGTGGTGATTCGCCGGAGGCGAGGCGGCGGAGCTTCATCGGAAATGGTGTAGGCGACTGGCGGAGTTGGTGGTTGACTGAGATGGTGGTGGTGGATGATGGCTCGGTGGGTGATCGGAGAGGGTGGCCGAGAGGGTTGGCCGCGGAGATGTGGTTGGTCGGAAATGGTGAACGGAAGGTAAGGGGCTACTGGAAAACTGGACGGAGGGTGGATAGGTGAGTCGGAGAAGATGGGGGTGCGGCGGCGCCGAGCTGTTGGCCGGAGTTGTGGCGTGGTGAGGCGGCGGGGCTGCCGGTGGTCGGTCGGTGACCGGAAAGGTGGAGGGGAAAACTAGGGTTAGGGTAAGGGTTTATGGATTTGGATATTGGGCTTGGTTTTGTTTTAGTGGGCTTGGGCCAAGGAGTGATTGGGCTTTTGGCTTGTTAGGTTGAGAATTGGACAGTTGGGCTAATAGAGTTTTGGGCTAGGTAAATGGACTGGACTGGACCCAATTCAATTAAACACCTGTAATTTAATTAAATATAGATTAGTGGACCAATTAATTCTTAACTAAAGCAGAAAATGGAAATAAAATAAAAATAGAGGTAAACATAAAAATTAAAAATATATACATCAAAATATAAAATATAAAATATAATAAATAAGGATATTTGCTCCACTTGATATTTTGTTTGTGCTCTGTTTAATGGATCCGTGTTCCACCGAACAGATATTACCAAACCATAATTATCAAATGTGGAATTTTTAATATTTTATCATGTTTTTGGGTTTTTTAATATGAATTTAATAAAAATAACAATATTTTTGTGTTTTTCAATACCAGCTTATTATTTATACAAACTTGCATAAATCTGTTAAATTCAACTGCTTTCTTATTTAAATAAGATCGGAATGCGATCAAATGTCCGTATTAGACACGGAAATAAATTGAAAATAATGGTCAATTTTGGCCATTATCAACATCCTCACATTTAATTCTGATCGTCCCCGAGCAGTCAGAGTCAGTGCTCCTAAGAGCATAGACGCTGCATATTCAATCTATTTTCGTGGCTTCAAAAATTTCATTCTTTTTAGATTGGGATAAGACAATCGAAAACTACAAGTATTGAATTCTCTTGATTGCAGTGTTTAATAAAATGATATTTCTCACTTAATCAGGCCTACAAATCAGTCATTATTGATAATTCTTCATGAACATCATGTTTAGAAATAATCATTGATTTAATTCTAGAATTAAAGCATGACATGAATATAAATTAGAAATGAGGCCTCACATATAGTATAAGCGGAAATTTCACTCACTCTCAAATTTGGGTTTTATCATAATCGCTCATAATCAAATTTAATTAAATTATCCCATAAGCTTGCAATTGGACCAACTCGCCACCGGCTCATTTCTTCAAATCGAGATCTCGAGATCTTATTTAAGGGTTATAACGGGGCATACGGTTGTAACATTCGGTAGGAAAGGGAATTATTGGGTTAAGAAGTGGCACGAATTAATATTATCATAACTTGGCATATTTATTTAAAATTTATGATCATCAATATTTTTCTTTCTTTTGTTCTTTTCATATTGCATGACATTAGACTATGTCTAATTTGCTTTGTCATTTGCAATTTATTGTTGTTGAATGGAACTCAACATTTTTTTCCTCTTCTTTCTTTTTTTTTTTTTAAATCGGTTTATGAGATACCGATTTACACAGCTTTGATGATCACAAATTCAATGCCTTGATAAAATTTATTCTTGCACACTTGGGTTTGAATTTTTTGGTCTTTTTAGAAGGCTTGGAATGATATAGAGGGCTTCAAAGAAAAATTAGGCTTAAGGCTCAAATTGGTTAATCCTAAAGGGAAAAATATTTTTGGGTTTGGATTTCAAAAGAAGGCCAAAATTTTGGGGTTTTTCTAGGTGCCTCGATCATATGCTCGATTTTTGGAATATGGCATGGTCTTGAATCGGTCTCAATCGCAAGTTCTAGTTTCCTTTAATCAAAATGATTTTCACACATCAAATAAAAGAAATGAGTAAAAGTGACTCATGGCTCAAATCTCACAAGGAATGGTTCATTCTTGTCATACAATATTCCTAAATTTAATCTTTGAAAAATTCTTACAATCTATTCAATTAAATTCTCAACATGAGGACTTATTACCCAACAAGATGATTATATCATTAAATTTTTATAGCTCAAAACCTCAAAAATTCATATCATGCATGTATTCAATTATATTATCCCAATTTAAAAGTTTGAAAATTTAAACATGAACCAAAATCAAAATATGTGAATTCTTAAACAGAGTTATGCATGCTGATGCTGTGTTTAAATAAATAAAAATAAACAAAATAAAAAAAATAACACACACTTTTTTTTTAAGTGAAGAATCAACATCCTCACATTTTGAGCCTTGCTCGAAATGTGAGTAAATCAATTCCTACTTAAACAAATTATCAAAATTGAAATAAAATAAAAGAGGAGGGAGGGAGGGAGAAAATATTAACATAAAAGATAGAAAAAATAATTCCGATAGCCTTTTTTGTCAAACCAATTAAATGTTCGACGATTTTGGCTATGTGTGATCGTTTGGTTCGTCGAACAAGGCGATTGTTCGATGCCCAATACTTAGAAAAAATCTGATTTTCATCAAAATTGTTCGATTCACATTTTTGGATTTTATAAAATTTAATCTACTATATTTACTTGCATAAATTAGGTCGGATTAATTCTGTTCTTATAAGAGTTATTCCGGATTTTAAATTGCTTTAAATTCCAGGAATACTTTCAATTAATCACAGAATCGATCCAACCGAGAACCTGTTTTGAAGCTTTAATTTTCTTTTTGGTGGTTCCACAAATTCCTGCGAAGCAAACACAGAAGAAGTTATTGGGTTTTCTCAAAAATATCAACATCCTCACATTTAGAGTCTTAGTACTCTAAATGTGAGTTAATTGATTAATACCCGAATTATTTAATATAATATGCACAAGATGTTTATATATATATAAATAAATATATGATTTTGACTTGCAGAAATTTAGGTTGGGTTAATTCTGTGCTTGTGAAAATTATTCCGGATTTGAAATTTCTTTGAATTCCGGATATAATCTTCGGTCAATTACAGAACTAATCCAACCGGGAACCTGTACTCCGAAGGTCTGCTGCTCCATTTGTTATTTCACCAGTGATGAGGGTTTCCTCAGAGCAGTGATGGTAATGAGGTGGATGGGCGATGGGGCAGCGGTGGAGCTTCGTGGTCCGGATGTGGTGCAGATGACAAACACGTGAGTCTCACGTGTTTGGCAATTTACCATTGCAAATTAGTGTAGCTCCAATGCTACATTTCCACATTTAACTCCTTACACCAATTTCGGTGGCTCCATGATTCCTGCAAACAAAAATACCCAATTGGTTAGGTTTTCCCCTCAAATCAACATCCTCACATTTAGAGTCTTAGTACTCTAAATGTTTAATCGATTTGAGGATACTTCTCTGTTCTGAAATACATACACAAAACTAACACTAAACTAACTATGAGTAATCAGGAGTGTAATTCTCTTAATAAACGACGCTGCATCCTCCCCGGCAACGGCGCCATGAAACTTTTGACAAATTTCACTAACACGAGTATTTTTCAATAAAATATGTCAGGATTGAATTTATTGAATGAAAGGAGTTATGATTCGTGGGAAAGGGGTTTAAGGATATATTCCCCTTTTTATTACTCATGTGGGGTGCTTTGATTTCAAACGGCGCTGTGGTCCTCCCCGGCATGAAACTTTTGACAAATTTCGTGGTGCAACCAGGATAGACAATTCAGTCTTGACCTTCAGTCTGTCACACTGAAGGTCCCCGGCATCTGCGCCATGATACTCTTCATAATTTCATGTCATGAGATTCCCGTAACAAAAACCGATTTTCAAAACCCTGTTTTGTGGTTTATTGTTGTTTAAAACTCGAGATCTATACCCGTAACAAAAACCGATTTTCAAAAACCCTATTTTCGTCCAATTTCAAAAACTCGCCTAAAGCTCGACCTTCGGGAATTCAAACCGAAAACTTTTCAACATAGATTTTGTTCCTAAGACTTTAATCTATCTTGTATCCAAATTTCAGCCATTGACATTAAGATTTGCTATCCCAAATCTCGCCGTAAACTTTCTGTGACAAACCGAACGTTTGAAACCATTGACAGATTTCATTACTCGACTTGATGCATGTTTTTCACCCGTTTCTAGAATTATTTAACTTTGCATTTCTAAACAAAATTTGTAGATAAATGTGTCTAAATTATGCATATAAAATTTCATGGATTTTGGAGTTCATTTGTTACGTCAAACGGCCGAATTTCAGAACCTGTTTCAAGCAATCCTTTGAGTCCGCGCGTGTACAGCGTGTTGTGGTCGATTTTTGAACACCTAAAATTCATTATTCCTAATTTCTTAAAACATGAAAGTTGTTCATTAATGTGTTGTGTATCTCCTGTAAAAATTTCGGATCAATTGGCTTTGAAATGAATTTTTAATAGGTGTCGCACGAACCTATGACGAAATCAGTTTTTGAGACAGAAATTATCTTTTGTAAAGAACTCAAATTTTGATTCACTTCGAAACCTTATTTCCAAAAACTTAAAACATGAAAGTTGTTCGTGTGTGTGTTTTTGAGCTACTGTGTAAATTTCAGAATTTTTGGTGTAAAAATGAATATTTAATTAAGAAAGGCGCAAACTGCGTCAAACCGGATATTTCGAACTAGAGAAAACTCGAACTATGAAACGCGATATCGAATCTTTTGATCACTTGAAATACGAACTTTCGAAAAATCCCGTGCACTAGGCTGAGCCGATCTTCATGCTAATCATTATCTTGAGACTGCCTCGTTAGTGGTCTCCTTACTATCTGAGATTGCCTCGTTAGTGATCTCGCGCGCTGTGTTTTGGATCGCCTCGTTAGTGGTCCTACTATCTTTTGAGACTGCCTCGTTAGTGGTCTCCCATTGTTGTGGACTGCCTCGTTAGTGGTCCTATGTTGAGATTGCCTTGTTAGTGATCTCCCGGTATGGTGTCCTCTTCTTAGTTTGCGGGATAAATTATAAAAGACTTGTGTGAGTGTTAATTACGCTTAAATCCTATTTACCATGTTTTTAAATTACGCATTTAAATTACGTCACTAAATTATGCCTTTAAATTCCGCCTTTAAAATTTAGTCTTTTTAAATTATGCATTTTCGTCTTGGATAAATTAATCATGTTTTCCGCTGCGAATAAAATATGAATTTTAAATGAATGCATGAAAAGGGTAAAATCTTTGGATTTAAACCCATGGAACCCCTTAAATTGTTAGTTAGGGATTAACTTACTCGGTATATTTTTATACTGATAAACCGTTGTTATTTTTCTTTTACAGAGTATGTCGAGTGACGCATTGCATATGCACTTGGGGGAAACCATAATGGACATTTTAAATTCTGCATCGTACTGTTTTTACCGGGTCTGTTAAACCCGAGGATTTGGCCATGTTGGCCGTGATTTACTTTCCGCTGCATTTACTCTATTTATTTTCGCGCATTACTACTATCGTATTTTGAGTTAAGTATTATAAATTTCCGGACTAAATCTTGAAATGTTTTTAAATCTTTTGCATACCCACAAGCCTTGCATTTCCTTAGTGAGCTCAGGAAGCCGTGTCTTGCTAGGGAGATGTGGCGGTGACATCCCGGCCTGGGTTATCAAATCCGGGGTGTTACAAGTTGGTATCAGAGCCCAGAAATTTTTAAAGCTAATACTATTATTTTAGACCATTATTTTCAAAACCCAAATATTATTTTTAAATTATTTATTTTGACTACTAGTATTATTTTAGCCCAAAAGCTTATTTTTACACAGCCCAAAATCTTAGTCCAAAAGAAGTATTAAATTTTTGGCCCACTATAGCGGCCCAACTCTTATTCTTACCCATGAAGTAAATTTATTTTAAAATACATGGATAGATTGCATTTTTAAAATGGGGAAAAGGGGGATTTGCACTTGCATGTTGCATAAGCATACTTCTCATAGTTTTAAATTACTACATACCTTAACCTTGCTTGGAAAATGTCTAACTCTAACCTCCCTTGTTGACATTAGATGGCCGAACCCAACGCGAACATGACCAATCTGATGATGAAATTGACCAACGCATACCTCGAGTCCCAACAGCATATCAATCACTTAAAGGCTCGAGTGGGGCATCTAGAGAGTAACGTGGACTATCTGAGACATCTTAGGGAAGCTGACCATCATGAAATAACCCAACTCAAGGCCCAAGTCGCCGAACTCCAAACCCAAGTGGTCACACTCCAAAACAAGGATAATGAACTGATGATGCAAATAGGACACTTAGGAGCTGAGCTGCTGGGCCTAGAGGCTGACATATTTCCTCCGAGCCCGAGCCCGGTGGGGACACCCATTCCCATTGACGTATCCAGCGACGAGGACTATCCCATCGAGGATGTACCTGCCTAGTCACTCTAGACTTAGAGATCCATACTGATGCACCATTGCTATTTTCGTTTCGAATGCTTGTAACCCTAATTTATTTCTTGAATAATAAAAATACAAGCCTATTTTTTTTATTCCATACATTTTATTTAATTCTTCAACTACCATGATCAAAGAGGGGGACCTAAAACCCTAGACCCAAAAAAAAAATAAAAAAATAAAAAAATAAAAAAAAATAAAATAAAAAATTAAAAAAAATTAAAAAAATTAAAAAAAAATAAAAAAATAAAAAAAACTATAAAAAAAATAAATAAAAATAAAAAATAAAAAAAATAAAAAAATAAAAAAATAAATAAATAAATAAGTTTTACCTAAGTTCCAACAATCTCTACAAACAGACCCCAATAAATTGATACCTATTAAAAGACTAATCTTCATTCAATAAAATTTTCCCCTTGCAAGCAACTATTTATTTAACATATAAACTCTACCCCGTATATCTTATCACAGTAGTTTATCTAGGTTCCTTGAAGCGGTTTAGTCAAGCAACGGCGCAAGTATTATTGGGCAACCCACACACATGTAGATACGATAGGAAGGTAACAGTAAATCCAGAACATCTCAAACCATAAAATAGGCGGAACAATTGAACCATGTTTCTAGACAGCAATAGACTACTAACACATGTCAAACACATAACTAAGCAATAACACAACGAAAACATAAACCACAAATCCCAGACAACAGAAACGTTCTCATAAGGAGGAAACTAAACAAAGTACGTCTAATGCAGAACCTAAACGGAAACGCAAGCAGGGAAGGGAAAACATCACTGATCAGGAGGCGGGAACTGCCGACGCATGTAGTCATCCATCTGCCGCACATAGGCATACATGTCGGACATGGTGGCCTGCTGCTGAGCCTGCCTCGTAGCAAACGAGTCCATACGGGTCTGGTAGAAGTCCAATCTAGCGTCTATGGCATCGTAACGAGCCTGCCCAGCTGCAAACCCGGCATCCATACCGACCCGCATCTCCTGCATCATCTGCAGCATCTGAGCCATCTCCTGCCCCTGAGGTGCCACTGCAGGAGGTGGAACTACTGGAGGAGGGGGTGGCTGCTCCGGTGGTACGACAAGGATCAAGCCGCCATCATCAGGCTGCGGGCGAAGTACAGCACGGGGAGCCCCACGACGTAAGGCGCTACGCCGGACAGCATAAGTCGGGATACGGTAGCAGCTGCCCGCCACTAGATCGTACGGATCTGTCTCCGGTGTCGTGCGGATCCCCTGCGCCGCGCACAATCCACAGATGAGGTGAACATGGGTAATCACCCTACTCCCTCGTCCTCTCCGCATACCCCGCAAGTTGTCCTCGATACAAGCTCCTACATTCACCCTACCGTCTCGCGCGATAAAGCAAATGGTCTCGTAGACGTGATCCAGGACAATGTGGTTCCGGGTAATCGGCCGGAAGTGCCCTAACCATATCTGAGCAAGCTCTCGCCAAGGGGAGTCCATCGTCGTCAAACGCAGCTCATGGTCGTGCTCGAGCTGAGGAGGCACCACGGTGCATAAGACATCCCACGCAGGAGCAAGAACACGTCCCTCAGGCTGTGGGCGGAATGCGCCATCGTTAGGCAAGCCAAAATAGACATTGATCGCCCGAGCACTGAAGTCGAGCTAGCGACCACGAACCCATACCCGAGATAGGTCGTCACCCTCCCCAAGACCGCCAATGTTGGCGATAACCTCCATAGCCAAATAACCAGAGGCAACGCCCTCGGGATGACGTGCAAGCCCGGTCCACTGCAAGTACTCCAAGACTGCACTGACCCTGTCATCGCCCAAATGATCAGGGTATATGCCTCTCTCGGGGACGTAAGCCCTGTTTCGACGAAGCTCGTCGAAATAAAAGTCCTGGGCAGCCCTCGTCCTAAACCGGAACCTGTCGTGCCGGTGAGGACGCACCTCGTCAGGGAGACCCCTGAGTCTCGGGCCCCGCTGCTCCTCGTCCTCCTCTGGCTCGCTCTCGTCGAAATCAGGCATCGCCGGAGCGGCATGGCTAGGGCCAGCCTCATCAATAACTCGTCTCCTAGTCCTCGGAGGACACATGAGAGACGCCAAAACGACCCACAAAAAGAGCAACATCCTGCAAATTACCCAATACCAATTATAAGACTAAATTCCACACAAAGGTCAAGCAGAAATACGTAAGGGGCATCAATATACACTTCCAACGTGAATATACCATAAGAACATCAAATCCTACCGTTTGCTAAGACCAACCAGGAGGTAATCTAGACAAAGGATATGCTCAAACTAGTTCCCAAAACCTTTATGGCATTTCGTCGAACACGTTATGTGCGCAATAGACCAAAACCTAAGTTACTAACAACACACGGAAGTTGCCCACAAAACAAAACAATCACTCAAATAACAACACATCATTTCCGTACAACACCAAACAATAAAGAAATAAGCTAATAATCACAACCAATAACAACCAAACATCAAAAACCTCATAGTCTTTCTAAATATTTAAATCCAACAAGAATTTGCTAAAAACGTAAACACATTGGGGCATAAATACAAGCGGGACAACAAGAGTAACATCAATTATCACATATGGTTGCTAATTTGCACTAATCAAGCCTAAAAATAACAAAACCCCAATTTTTTGTACATAAACCCTAATTCCTAAATCACTTCACAAATCAAGTCATTCAAAGCATAAAAATTGAAATTAGTAAGTGGGTTTAGTAGATTCGTACCTTGGTGAGTGAAATTGAAGTCGAAATCAAGTAAACGGGAAGGTAACTCGCCGGATTTAGAGCGAATTGGGGGTGTGGTCTCGAATGGGAAATGGGGGAAGTGGCTCGCGCGGAGCGCGAGCCCTATTTTCTCGAACAGGGGCAGCCGCGCGCTCGCCGCGCGCTGAGGCCCCATACTGCGCGGCCACCGCGCGGGACCCGGAGGGAGTTTTATTTTTTTCCTGTTTTGCTTAATCTCTTTTGCTATACACCCCTCACTCAACCCGAGCATATATTGGCGGTGAGATACAACGACATGGGGTCTCACCGACATCATTCCTGACAAAGACAGTAGAATTGCCTCGCATTCTCTTTTTGTAAGGCAATAGAAAACCCTCGGGACGGAGAAACATAGGAACCATAAGAAATCCTGTGAAGAGTGGGAAACCGCTTATTGACCAGCGTCACCACCCCAATCTGCTTGTATTCACGATGTATTCCGCAACTCCCAATTGAAGAAGTATGTGCACGATCCGACCCATGTACTCCAACCGGAAGAAGTAGAATTTGAGGATGACCTAAGTTATGAGGAAGTTCCGGTGCGAATACTGGACACAAAGGAGAGAGTAACGAGGAATAAGACCGTGAGAATGGTCAAGGTCCTTTGGTCCAACCACGAGACGGAGACGACAACGTGGGAGTTGGAGGCCGACATGAAACAACGTTACCCTACCCTCTTCCAAGATGAACCGGCCACAGTTATGGGGACATAACTGTATTCTTAAGGGGGGGAGGATGTAACACCCGAGAAAAACAAATTCAAATTGTTTTGAACTACGTCATGACTTGATCCCTTCACAGGGTACGTAGGCAGCTTGGAACTAATTTCTAAGTTCAGTCACGAAATAAACCACGAAATAAAATCACAAAACAAATCATAAAGTAAAATCACAAAATAAATCACGAGATAAATCACGAGATCGATCGCAAGGACGATAGGAGGAGTTGGAACTAATTTAAACTAGACTACTTAGGCCACGAAAATGTTACGAGCGATAAGCCGAACTCGTAACAAGTTTAAGGTGAAGATGCCAAACCGGAGACGACCCGAGGAGTCGAGCTAACACGTAGGGGGTAGAAAACCGATAGAGGAAAGCAAGGAAAGACCCGACGGAACACGCGAACCGCTGAACCGGCCGGCCCGCGCCCGCCGCGTGCCGCCGCGCGGCCACCGCACGGACGAAGGCGTCGCGACGCCAGGCCTGGCACGCGTGCTCCGCGCGGGCGTAGGCGTTGGTGCGCGTCACCAGCGCGCCAGAGGTGCAGAAGGTGTAAACTTTCCTTCTATGGCAATTTTCGTGCCAAAAATCCGTCCCCCATCAAGGGCAAGCGGATTAAGGCATTGGGGGAAGCCATAATAACAGCCTTGGGCGCCCCCAACCCCATATTCTCAGAAAACCTAACCCTAAACACTTCCAATCTTCCTTTCCAAGTCAAAACCCCTCCGAACTCACTTTCCGGCGAGCATTCCGGCGACGGCGAGGCGAAAGGAACCAAGCCCTGCCCTCTAGACTCTTGGTAAGCTATTGTACAAAGTTTTAGTTCGTTCCTATAACTCAGAAACTCGGAATCTAACCCGTCGGAAAACGAACAAAAAGCGATCGGAGAAGTTGGCCGTTCGTCGCAACCCTAGGACACCCGGAAACCCTTTCCAGCGACTCAAAACTCTAACTAAGTAAGTTAAGACCTTACTCACAAATTTTTGTGGTTTATTGTTGTTTAAAACTCGAGATCTATACCCGTAACAAAAACCGATTTTCAAAAACCCTATTTTCGTCCAATTTCAAAAACTCGCCTAAAACTTGACATTCGGGAATTCAAACCAAAAACTTTTCAACATAGATTTTGTTCCTAAGACTTTAATCTATCTTGTGTCCAAATTTCAGCCATTGACATTAAGATTTGCTATCCCAAATCTCGCCGTAAACTTTCTGTGACAAACCGAACGTTTGAAACCATTAACAGATTTCATTACTCGACTTGATGCATGTTTTTCACCCATTTCTAGAATGATTTAACTTTGCATTTCTAAACAAAATTGTAGATAAATGTGTCTAGATTATGCATATAAAATTTCATGGATTTTGGAGTTCATTTGATACGTCAAACGGCCGAATTTCAGAACCTGTTTCAAGCATACCTTTGAGTCCGCGCGTGTACAGCGTGTTGTGGTCGATTTTTGAACACCTAAAATTCATTATTCCTAATTACTTAAAACATGAAAGTTTTTCATTAATGTGTTGTGTATCTCCTGTAAAAATTTCGGATCAATTGGCTTTGAAATGAATTTTTAATAGGTGTCGCACGAACCTATGACGAAATCAGTTTTTGAGACAGAAATTATCTTTTGTAAAGAACTCAAATTTTGATTCACTTCGAAACCTTATTTCCAAAAACTTAAAACATGAAAGTTGTTCGTGTGTGTGTTTTTGAGCTACTGTGTAAATTTCAGAATTTTTGGTGTAAAAATGAATATTTAATTAAGAAAGGCGCAAACTGCGTCAAACTGGATATTTCGAACTAGAGAAAACTCGAACTATGAAACGCGATATCGAATCTTTTGATCACTTGAAATACGAACTTTCGAAAAATCCCGTGCACTAGGCTGAGCCGATCTTCATGCTAATCATTATCTTGAGACTGCCTCGTTAGTGGTCTCCTTACTATCTGAGATTGCCTCGTTAGTGATCTCGCGCGCTGTGTTTTGGATCGCCTCGTTAGTGGTCCTACTATCTTTTGAGACTGCCTCGTTAGTGGTCTCCCATTGTTGTGGACTGCCTCGTTAGTGGTCCTATGTTGAGATTGCCTCGTTAGTGATCTCCCGGTGTGGTGTCCTCTTCTTAGTTTGCGGGATAAATTATAAAAGACTTGTGTGAGTGTTAATTACGCTTAAATCCTATTTACCATGTTTTTAAATTACGCATTTAAATTACGTCATTAAATTATGCCTTTAAATTCCGCCTTTAAAATTTAGTCTTTTTAAATTATGCATTTTCGTCTTGGATAAATTAATCATGTTTTCCGCTGCGAATAAAATATGAATTTTAAATGAATGCATGAAAAGGGTAAAATCTTTGGATTTAAACCCATAGAACCCCTTAAATTGTTAGTTAGGGATTAACTTACTCGGTATATTTTTATACTGATAAACCGTTGTTATTTTTCTTTTACAGAGTATGTCGAGTGACGCATTGCATATGCACTTGGGGGAAACCATAATGGACATTTTAAATTCTGCATCGTACTGTTTTTACCGGGTCTGTTAAACCCGAGGATTTGGCCATGTTTGCCGTGATTTACTTTCCGCTGCATTTACTCTATTTATTTTCGCGCATTACTACTATCGTATTTTGAGTTAAGTATTATAAATTTCCGGACTAAATCTTGAAATGTTTTTAAATCTTTTGCATACCCACAAGCCTTGCATTTCCTTAGTGAGCTCGGAAAGCCGTGTCTTGCTAGGGAGATGTGGCGGTGACATCCCGGCCTGGGTTATCAAATCCGGGGTGTTACACTATCACCCATCATAACACATTTCTTATCTCTATTCAAGACTTCACAGAATCTTTTGTAAATCCCACAAAGTGATTGTCATCACAAGGTTGACTGATTGAAATAAGATTAGTTGTAAGCCCAGAGACATAATAGACCTTAGAGAGTAGAGATAGATTATCATCCTTGAGTGTTCTATAGCCAGAAATCCTATTCCTCACTCCATCGCCAAAAATCACTTCACCACAATCTTCTTCTTTGAAGGTCTTAAACAACTTCTTGTTTCCTGTCATGTGGCGTGAGCGGCCACTATCAAAGTACCATTTCTTGCAGGGTGACAATGCTTTCTGAAGTAAAAGGATCACCAAACACTTAGCTCAAATTTTCTTAGGCATCCACTGTCTTTTGACTTAATATGCTTCCGTAGTTCCTTTGTAGGCCACACAACCGGTTTACCACGCAGTATATCTCGTACCAATATGTTGCATGTATCAACATCGTTTAGGGAATTTGCAATATGCACGCAGTGTTGAACTTTAGCAGGACATTCGCCATATCCATGTTAAGACCACTGTTGTCAACAGGTTTCTTTGTTGGGGCAGCTTGCAACATTCCACCTTTCACAAATTTCCTTGTTGGGGTCGAAGTTGAAGCTTCACCTTTATGATAGCCAATTCCAGTAAGGTTTGTGGATGAATTTCCTTGCAAATCATCTCAACTAACTTCTCCTTATTCTTCATCATAGCATCATAGTGATAATGGTCAAAATTGACCATTATTTTCAATCTATTTCCGTGTCTAAACATGGGCATTTGATCACATTCCGGTCTTATTTAAATAAGAAAGCAGTTGAATTTGATAGATATATGCAAGTTTGTATAAATAATAAGTTGGTATTGAAAAACGCAAAAATATTGCTTTTTTATTAAATTTGTGTTAAGAAAATCCAAAAACATGATAAATTATTAAGATCCCATACTTGATGATAATGGTTCGGTGATATCTGTTCGGTGGAACACGGGTACATTAAACGGAACACAAGCCAAATAATCAATTGGAGAAACAAAAATCTATATATATGATATATTTATATATATACTAGTTGGAAAAGCTGTGCAATTGCACAGCGAACTGAGGGGCACAACTGCCCGTGGGGGAAAAAAATAATTGTAGGTAAGTGTAAGTGGATTTTTGCCAAAATGGTGGAATACGGCTTATATACTTTGCAAGTGTTATTTAATTTGTATTTTGTCATTGAAATACCAATATGAGCGCTACTGGTATGTTGTGATTTTGTATAGTGAAGTTGTAGAGCTTGTTAATAGACACATGAAAACAAAGTGACAGGAATATATTGTTATAATTGAGATAAAAGGACAATATAAAAAAAATAAGGAGAAACTACAAGTTCTGATAACCAAGTTGGCTAATAATTCCACAAATAATTATTTGCAAAACAAACAAAATTATAGTGTGCAATGAAACCATGGAAAGACAGCACTCATAGACCATATTCAAATTCAAGGATGGGACGAGATGCAAATTACATGATCATACAGTAATCCAGAATAAATCACCTTCAAGAATCAAGAGCTATTCAAGGCAGTGTTACCGTAACTGTTTAAAATATTCATTTTGCACTTTATTTTTATCATCCAAAGTAAATTGGCCAAATGCCATTCAAATGTATGGACCCTTAACTACATTTTGCAAAACAAGATAAGCATTAGACTGTTTATCTTTAGTATCTGAATGTCGAGATAGTCATAAAGATAATTCTTGGTTTTTAAAAATAATGACATTAAAAATATAAAGAGAAATAGACCAGGCAAAGCTAAATATACTATAACAGGAAAAGAATACAAGTGCAGTGTAAGGTCATACCACCGGTGGGCGCTTGGTAAAGTAGATCCCCACAAGCTTTCACTGGCGTAGTAAAATGACCATACTTACCAGAGAGGTGGTCCTCACTATCAAACATTTAGATATATCTGCCAACATAATCAAAACAAGAAACACACAAACGCCTCAATAAAAAACTTTCCACAAGTTGTAAAACACCTAAGCAACAAAAATAAGATATCTTACCTGCTTCCATCAGCACTATACAACATAGTGGTACACCAATGTCCAGGAGCATCATAATCAAATCTTGATCCCATATTATCGTAAAACCAAGCTTTGATTTTCCAATCAAAAGCAGTTGAAAAATAAACTGCAAGCATAACATCAAAAAGAATTGTATTCGGCAGTGGCATCTCATCAATAGTTTCTGATATTAGAAAAGGACAGAGTGCAGATATAGGGTGCTAAGAGAACTGAATAATGTCTTTGTTGTTTAGAAAAAAACATATGGATGAAGGTATAACCTAAAATTGATTTAAAAACATAGAAATACGCCCAGCTAAGAACAAGCATGGAGCAAATTATGGAGATTTGTAGTCACAGTAATAATGAAACTCTACAAAAGAATACACCCAGTGTAATACCCGGAAATTTTCCAACATAGAATAAATATAATAAATAAAATCAATACAATAAATAAAGAAATAAATGTAGAGGAAATGAGAAATGGAAATTAAATTGAAAAGGAATCAAAGTTTCGAGAACCCGGGAAGCCGAAGACAATCTAATCGAATAAATGGTTACACGGGGACCCGACACCCACGCACTCAATAACTCGAGTCCAAATATAAATTTAGGTCCGAATAAAATTAAGATAGGAAATCGAAGCCCGAAGATACCCCGGAAATCCGAATCCGGGAACATAGGGGGATAGAAGTCCGAAAGAGAGGAGGAAACGCCCGACGGATCGCACGACCCGCCCGGACCGGAGTCCAGGCGTGAGTGGCGCGCTGGCCACGCGGTTGTTGGCCTTAGACCGCGCCACGACCGCGCCACTCTGGCAGCAACAAACCAAGCGAGATTTTCTCGCCCGAACGCGGATTTTTCGACTTTCGGTTGAACGTCTCTCGACCCAAGACCCTTGGGGTCAGATTTTGGACGCCCTAGGTCTTAGATATCTATAAATAAGACCTTCTAGGAGCTCCGAATACTTTTATGAAACCCTACAACTTTCTACACATTCGAAACCCTAAATCCGGAGTCGTCGGAGGCACGAAACCAAGACGAACGCTGTTGGACGAAAATTCTAAGATCTCCATAGTCGTGGTAAGTCTCGATCCAATCCTTGTTCAATAAACGATTCGAAAACAAATCCTAATCTTCTTCTTTTCTCTTCTACACCTCGTATTGGATCTAGATCGTAGAACCCGACGAACGGAGAGGAGAAACGGTGGACTGGAAGCCACGCCTTCGAATAGACGATCCCGGACGTTCATAAACTCTGTAAGTTAACTCTTACATGGTTTTGGGATGAATTAAAACATTCAAAACAAAAAATTAACAAGAAATCGAAAATCTGTCAATTTATACTTTCTACCGACGCAACAGATTTGATGAATTTTTCCGAACCTTAAAACGAACTCAAACGGAAAAACTTAAAACACGAAAAACGTTCCTAAGGCTTAGACCTATCTACTGTAAATTTTCGAGAATTGTTGGAGTCGATTTGATATGTGAAATCTGACCGAAACCGAACTGCTTGAATCTAGATCTTGAAATTCTTGACAGAACTTAGGAATGATCTTGATCACGTTTTTGACATAGGATCTAGACTGTTTTAGATCTTTGGCCGAACATGAAAGTCATAGATACTGGTCTTAAGATGATCTCTGTAAAATTGCATCAAATTTGGAGTTGAATTGCTATGGTAGAATTCGAAATCTTTGAACTGTGATACATTAAATTCGGACAGAATTATTCTTCTGCAAAAATTGGTGATTTTGACCTGTTTAGGTATCTCGGATTGAAAAAGTTAAAACACGAAAGTTGTAGATCTCGATGTTTCGGAGTCAGTCGTGAAATTTTGGAATTTTTGGAAATAAATCTGATTTTAGACGAATTTTAGAGTAAACTGTGGTTTACCGGAAACAAAATCTTGAAATCTTGTTGAAACATGAAATTAGCCTTTAAGGTTTAAATGATTGGGAATCCCCTTGAAATAAAATACACATTGAAATATAATGCTTGCCGAAAGGCAATTGAAATATCCTGCTTGCCGAAAGGCAATTGAAATATCATGCTTGCCGAAAGGCAATTGAAATATCCTGCTTGCCGAAAGGCAATTGAAATATCCTGCTTGCCGAAAGGCAATTGAAATATAGTTCTTGCCGAAAGGCAATTGAGATATAATGCTTGCCGAAAGGCAATTGAGATATAACGCTTGCCGGAAGGCAATTGATAAATAAAACTTGCCGAATGGCGATTGAAATATAAACTTGAAACATGAGACATGAGATATGAAACTAGAAGACTCGAAAAATTGTTCCCTTTTTGATTATGCCTCAAAGTATGTCTTGCAATTGTTTTACCTTGCGAATTATATTTATGATCTTATGAAATCTCTATCCTTTAAATTATGCCATTTAATTATTGTTAGATAAATATGTTAAATGATGTGGTGTTGTGTGCATGTTTTCTCAAAATCTAAATAATGGCTTTGAAACCCCTTAATCATGCTTGTGTTAACTTACTCAGCACGTAGTGCTGACCAATCCATTTTTATTTCTTTTTCTTCCAGAGTTGAGAATTATGCATCGTCATATGCATACACGGGAAGCTTGGGATGATATATTATTTTGAATTTTTGTATTAGACTAGATCTTGCATGAACGGGCCTGTTTAACCCGTGATTAGGCCATGTTGGCCCTATATTTAAATTCCGCTGCGATATACAAGTAATTATTATTTTCCGCTGCAACTTTGATGTATTATTTTTAAATTATATATGAATGGGCTGTTTGAATATTTTAAATTTTGAAAAACCATAGCCTTGCATCTCTTTAGCAAGCTCGGAGAAACCGTGTCTTGCTAGGGAGGTGTGGCGGTGACACCCCGACCTGGGTGACCAAAAACCGGGGTGTTACACCCAGTCAATTAAGTGAATGAAGAATGACTGAGGCGATTTGGAACATTATAAAAAATTCAGGTTAAATTAGTCTGAATGCATATTGTGTGTCATAATATTCCAACAGAAAACAAGTTTGAGACAAAACGAAAGGAAAAGAGAAGAAAATTGGCAGCGGTGCTTGATTTCCACTGCAACCAATTGGTGATTAAAAGAAGAGAACTACAAATTTAATTTCTTCATGAAGAGTTTATTTGAAATGTATTAGCTTGAGCTTTGAGTCATAAGAGTTCAGAGTCGTAAGTTATTTTGCAGAATATGCAATTATACATAATGCAACGATGAATTTGCTGCAAACCCAAAATGCCTCTGAAATTTTCTTCAATACCTGAATATTCTCTTTTTCGTGAGGGCATATTGAATAAACGGGTGCTTCATGACTTTCAAATATGAATAATCTCCTTCCTCTTATATCCCACACCTGTAACAGATTTATTTCTCAGAGATATGGCAAAAGTGATAACACACCTTTCAGAAAGGAATTTCAAAATATTTCCTCCCACCTTTATCAACTTGTCATCCCCACAAGTCACAACATAAAGCTGCTTATTAAATGTGCAAAAGGAATGTCATTCACTCCTCCTACATGAGCATCAATCTACAGAACAAAGTAGAAACTTAAAACTATTTGTTCAAACTTAGGCTTCTTATTAAAAAGTTATACTGCAACATAACTCCTTATGCTCTCGTAAATCATTTGGCACCACATATACGTACAAATGAATCAAATGTTAAAAGAATGAAGCACCTGCAAAATGAGAAATCCTAAGTGATATAGAATTCTCTGAAATAAAGTATCGCAAATTCACAATACATGTTTTACCACAAAAAGTTCCTGCAGGGCTCCAGGTAACTCACTTCACAGAAAATGGTCCATCCTTGGCTACAGAAGCCTGTTCAAAAGCTTAGAACAAAAAAAGGAATGATACATATCAAAAAACCATCAATATACCAACTCCTAATGTATAAATAGATATCAATTAATCCTTACAATATGTTATAGTTACGAAGACCCACTATTACAATATTTATCATTATTGTAATATTGCATGGTTGTGGTAGAATTTTGTGTATTCTTCTTCTGTCACCTCCTTGGGACACAATTTTGATATACCAAATTCAATTGCAATATTGGTACAAGACTGATTAAAATTAATTGCAGTATTGCAATGTATGTTGGATCATTTTTCTCATTAAAATGATCAGAAAGCATGAGCAACAGAAAAATCAGAGAAAGTTTTCATGAATACTAACGACAGAGAAATGGAGGATCCATAGAAAGTTTTCTATAAACTGAGAATCCAGGGTGCTTTATTTAAAATGAATATATTATCTCATACTCTTCACATTAAGTATTCCTTCCCCTTTTCATACCTTAAGGATCACCATAGGTTGAAAGATTGCTACAAACTGTGGCGACTCTTTTCCTTGATATATTCGACCCTGGGGTAAAACAAGTCAAAAGATAATATATTCATAACGAACTATTTCTCCAAGAGTGGGTATCCTCATACCAGCACTGGCCTTCCCTTCAAAGAGTTATACATTGTGGAGGCCATTTTAGCAGCCATCTCTTGATCCTCCTGAAATTTGGAAACACAATTTCTATGTCACTTCATTAGTAACATATGAACAACCAAAACTAATACATGCATCAGATTTTTCTGGACCATAAATCAAAATAGAAAGTTCATAGCATGAAACAAGCAAACTTGAACTTATAACCCAATTTGCCTCACACACTAATTATTAACTCTTAGAGCTGGAGGTTATCTAATGTAAATCAAACTCAATGACAATGATATCACAAGAAAAGAGTATACTGAATCATTGAAATTCCAGGGTAATCAAACACCACATATATTTGAGGAGGGTCGAAGACCAGTTGTAATTTGGTCAACAAACAAAAAATTTACAGTATCCAACATAATGACCAAATTAACAAGCATTTGGTATGACAGCATGTTGGTTCCATGTCAAATATAGCTAGCAACAATTTATATTACCTCAACACTATCTTCTCCATTCCAATAGCACAGGTAGAAATCTTCTTTTCGCTCGTGAGAATGGTATGTATAGAGTACGATATAGCAATCACCACTGTAGAATTTACCAATATCTTCATGAGGCATTGGAGTTTTGACACAACCATTGATGCGCCAAACCTGGATCAAACATTATAATGTTCCATATGATTCAATGCTAGAAAACATATACCCATTCAAAACCAGAGGCACCAAAAAATCCCGACAGAAATTAGACCTCTATCTTTCCACCTCCTTCAAGCAAAGGAGGAGCTTCCTCAACTACAGGGGCACTTTTACTTTGTCCCTCCATACCATCACCTTGCTGCTTCAAAAGAGCTGCAAAGATTCAGAACTAAATTACTATGCATGTTTAGAACACATTAGCACGGAACTCAGGACTGATAAATACCTGCCACACACGGTGAGTGCACCACACACGGTTTAGATCTGCCCCTTGGTTGCCAACATTACCATCTCCCTAACAAATCACAACGTTCTTCAATAAATCAAGAAGCGTCAAGACTTTATACATAATAATAATGTCTTTTTCATTTATTTGTTATTAAAAAGAAGTGTATGATGGTAAAAATGAATAACTTAACCAACATAGACAAAGCTCATACTGCTGCAAACTATAAAAAGTAAAAACTCAAAAAGGATGGCTACATGGAGTGACTTCCAACTTTTTCACACCGTTCAAGAACTGGAGATAATAGGACTCATGTTGAACAAATGCAGATTTTAATCGTAAATACAACTGGTACACACAAGACACACATTGACGGCCCAAACAAAGAAGCACATAACTGAAGAACACAGTAAAGTAGATTGTGATGTGTTTCTTTTTCAGACAGTACCAAACAAGCACAAAAGGCAACATGAACATAAAAGACGAACATACAGGGATTAGGAAGTGGAAGTGTAAAAGTTAGGGCACAAATAATGATCCGACATTTTATCAAACACCTGTAAGGCACAATCTCAATAAACTCAAAAATGAAACTCACCAAAGATCTAGTTACCTTCAAACATTCTAGGGGCTTGTAGAGAAAGGGAAAGGAGCCGACAGTAAAATGGCCAAGAATTTCAACAATTTGTATAGACAATATATCTACTATAATGGATCTCTTATGCAAACTAAGATCATGAATTCATGAGAAAACTTTCTCCGTATGGTGATAACTAATAATGACGAAAGGGTTAACCAATGTAAAATTGTAAAAGCATAAATATCCTAACCATTTTATCCGACGCAATTACAGTTGTGTCTTTGTAATGTTGTGAATTAATATATTTTTCCACATCAGTTCCGCCTCTGACATTTTCATTTTCCCTCGAGTTATCTTTCCATGCCTTATCCTCCTTAGTCGTCACCTGTCTTATTTGATTTTGATCCAATGAATGGTTTTCGTTGCCATTACTTGTCAGGGAGGATAAAGTTGAAACCCCATCTTCTGCCAATCAAGTTATCAAATTCCATCAGTTAATAAAAATCCAATCCACATGCTGAAGGGGATAATATTTGAAGTAAATGAAAACCTCCAGTGAGTTGTCTAGTAATGTGAGCATTTTCACCCGACGAACCATTAGCATAATTGGATGTTGTTTCAGTTGAGTTTTCGGAATAAACCATCCCCAACGGTTCTTTCAACATAGTAGACAACTCCTAAATTTAGAACACCAATTCAAGCATATCAAAACAACAATAAAGTTTCAAAACTTCCACAGGACATAACAAAACACCAAGGAAACAGAGAGTATTAGATTCATAAAATCCACACCTGTGGTAAAACATTTAATGGCCTGATTTTACCAGCATACATATACAAAGAACATACCAATAATTAAACTGCCCATCAACACAAACATGAAATTTTACTTTATTTTATTTTGTTTTTAAAAAACACAAACCAATAATTTAACTAAGTGCAAACAAGCACTTAACAAAAAACTTACCTCAGTTGAAATATCCTCCAAAGAATCCATCCCTAGCTGTAAAGAAAATCAGAAATCCATCCAAAAGGCAGAAGTTATCCTTCAAATAAGAAAAGAAAGTACATAGCGGGAGACATTACAAGTTGATGAAGTGAAATAAGCGCCAAGAGTGTCCGTGTAGAGAACAATATGGGCAAGAACCGTCGCCGACAACAACAAAAGTGAGAAAAAGGAATTGTGTTCTCTTTTATTTGCATACCTCATTGGCTTCGTCTAAAGCACTGGTGGATTCATCCAAGAGAACCAGATTTGGTTTCGAAAGCAAAAGGCGAGCAAATGCTAGCCTTTGCTGCTCGCCGATGGAGAGGACGCTGGACCATTCACATACATTGTCTAAATCAAATCGCGACAGTATGTAACCGAGCCGAACGTCTTCAAGAACTTTGACGATGTCATCAGTTGTTGGCTTCGGCTTTGATTCCGTATCTTTGGTGCGTGTGAGGAATGCCAGTGAACCTGAAAGCATATGTTTCAATTATGTTAACATTAGAAAACCAGCGAGTGTATCAGTAGATGCAGCCACACAACTGTCGTACCATTTGATTTATCATTGTCGGGAGAGGGTGTAGAATCGACAGTCCAAGTAGGATAAAGCAACTGCTGACGCAGCGTCCCCAGAACCATATATGGTTTTTGAGGAAGGAAAAATACATCTTTTGCAGTACTTTCCCTGTGTTCATTGCCTCGCTTGATATCTTCCTCTGAAGATACTTCAGAAGAAGTTGCATCTGCAGGAAGGCCTGGCAAGGAATCTTTTCGGCCGTTTTGGAAAATGCGATGGTTCCTCTTCCGTAGCTCCACAGACCGGCTACAGCTCTCAGTAGCGAGGTTTTGCCACTGCCGCTAGGTCCAGTAACCTGTTAGTTAATGCAGCTATTCACCGACAATCAATCCAACTATGAAAACTTGGTAAGATTCTAGGCTGGAATCATAAACATTGAATGACAAATACCGACCAGAACATGGTTCCCTCCGCAGATTTCCAACGATAAGTTCATAATAAGAGTTGCATTGCTCGGTGTCAATAGTATCAAATCCTCAGTAGTTAGCAACTTCGAAGCACTTCCAATGGGAACAGTGACGGACCCATTAGACTCTCCTGGTTTGCCAATACTGCAGTACACACGGCGAATTTCTTCAGGGGGTTCATCCGGTTTCACTACTGCTTAGAAGATCATCAAATTCACCTAATATATGGTATGGAATATCTCAGAACCTTCTTTTATAACAGGAAATGTCGGAAAGAGTTTCTTTTTTTTAAAAAAAAAAGAATGGGAGAAAGTATTATACCTAGTCGATCGATGATAGCAGAGAAGGCAGTGATAGCCTGAAACTGGTAGACAACGAGGGAAAAATCTTCGAGAATGTGATTGAAAGCTGACACGGACTGATTTATGACACCAAATTCAATTTTTCCATCGAAATACATAGGCGCAACAACCGCTGCAGGAAGAATTTGGATCAAGTATCTTTAGCCATTGGTGAAGATTTTGGAAGATATCAACAATTTTTCTGAAGTTAAAGACAACATCAAAATGATCATGATGGTTCAAGAATGACAACAAGAATCAAACCTTAACTTTTTGCAACCAATCAAAGCCAAAATCAACATAAAGGAGATTTTAGAAAAAATGTCTATAGTCAAATCATAAACCTATATATGTTCCAGGTTTTCCCAAACCCGGTTTGCAATGTGCTTTCCAAAGATTTCCTGTGCACGTTGCAACAATATGTTAAAAACCTTATGACTTCCGCATTATAAGCTATATCATCTAAAATGTGGTGAAGCCTTTTGCTGCAAGAAAACTATCAAATTCTTAACATGCATGGAGAAAGCAAAATTATAGAAACAAAATTCTGAGGCGATATTCGGAATAATTAAGTTTTTCCATACAGTAAGATTTTCAAATGCACTGCGGAACCGCTGTAGCAGTAGCTGCATCTCATTTTCCTCACCACCATAAAATGCGATGGACTCAACATTTTCTCTGATACGCACAAGTCCATATCGGAAATATGCTTCTTTCTTCTCTTGCAAGAAATTCAGAGACACGAATCCCTAAAAGTAGACATTTTGTATTATCAGAAGCAAAATTTACACATACAGGAGAAAATATTATCAACACGTTTAGATTGCTCTGATAGAAATAATGAAGACTACAAATCTTTCAAAAGATGAAAAATACCTTCCCAAGAAAGACACTGGTAGCCGTTCCGCCAAGGGAATACGTAAGAAGTACAAGAAAAAATGGATAGATGCCATATCAAATATTATTACTGAAAGATATCAAGTCCACAGTAGCATTGAAGATCGTCAAGGAAAATGCAAGAGCCGTTCCCGTGAAAGAGCTTAGATCATCAACGATCCGCTGATCAGGGTTATCAATTATTGACAGAGATTGTATTTTGTAAAAAGTTTGATTCTTTAGATAGCGGTCCATGTAATAGCTTGTCATCCAAGACCTCCATCTTAAAGAAAGAGTATCCTTCGCGTAATCTCTCAGAACAAAAACCTTAAGAACAAAAAATTCATAAAAGCAGCATGAAATCAGAACTTTATCAAGTATCCGAAATACAAACATGGTAGCAAGAAAACTATTAAAGAAGTTTTCCCCGGCTAAACACATAAAAAAGCTGATAGGTTACATACTTACATGATCTTTTATGAAAAAAATATTATCAAAAATCAAAGGCTGGAGAGGCAACAAACTATCCTTCTTTGATAATCATAAAGATAAAGGATCCATAATTCCCAACACAAAGGAGGCAAAATTCTAACTCTAGCTTTAATGTCCTTTTTATTTCATCCAAAAAAAAAAAAAAAAGTGTCCTCATTCAATTCCTTATCTATAAGGTTCAGAAATATGTGGAGAATCAAAATGTAAACTCCCTCCAGTTCCACTTAAGTGGTCTTTAAAGGGGTGGTGGAGAGTAATAGATGAATTTTTTTTCTACAAAAGAGAAAACATGAATGTTCCGGATCCTCTAGATTCCATCCATAATAAAATCGTATAATCAATGTGAAAAATAAAACAATGGAAGTAAGCACAAACTTAGCCTGCATTTATTACAAAAGATATTTAAAGTGAGAGAGATACTTCATAACGAACATGAAAGCAAACATTTTTTAAACCACTGTCAAGTGTCAACCAAGGCAATGAAGTAAAAGAATTTCTTTAACATACATTGAACTACAAAGAAAAAGTTAAATCATCAATGTGTATGGCAAGTCTCTTGATTGTTACACATTATAATCTATTGTATGACAACATAAAACATTTCGAGACAAGCATTGGTGTACCAGCTAAAGAAGTAGCTTATGAAGCTCTACATGTCAAAAATGCTCATGAACATTTCCAGATTACCACAGTAGCTATTTCTCAACGTTTTCATCATGGACATCCAAATATTTGCTGCCCATTATCGTAATGAGTTAGCTACCACACTCGAAAAATAGCCGCACAAAGGGTGAAATGTCTTATAAAAACAGGTATGATCCACAGTATATCAACTAAAGAGGGATAGAGAGACGCACACAAGCAAAATTTAACTTTGGTCCCAAAAAAAAAACTAAATCAAGTAATACCTAAGAAAGTGGAGCAGCAAACTCAACGGAATTCCAGTAGCAAAGCCAAAAAGGTAGAACAACAATTGCTTGGTGAACTGTTCCTGGTCCTTGACTTCTGTCAATCCAACAGGTAAAAACTCGACCTCAGTACCAAATAAAACCAGAATGAAAACGAACACACAAGCGGAAAAATCAAGAAATCATACTGGCAAGAGCATTGTAAAAGTCACGTCCTAGAAAATTGAAGCAGACACTGATTCCAGTGGTTCCCAAAGTCAGAGCAAAAACAGCGGCGAGGCGCCACCGCGCCCAACTTTATCATCGGAGAACCAATACGGAGCCGCCACTTTCCAAAACCTCCTAGCTAGTGTTTCCACATCTGGAACCTTTCTTTGAGAATCACCCTAAACCCAGGAGCAGGAAATCGCATGAATTGAAAAAATAAATAAATAAATGCATGAAAATTGACACAAACAAGACCGAGAGGCTAAACGTATAGCGCATATATAGTTTAGGCTAAGCTATAAACACCACTTGGCATAAAGTTAATCCCTAAAACTCAGCTTTTCAAGCTCCATCCTAAAATTTGTAACCAGAAACTCTCGTATCAAAAACTAATCCCTAAAAATGAAATAACCGCCCCTAAACCTAATTAAAAACTCTAAACTCTAGACTCATTTACTTAAACATCCGGACAAGAGCGAGGCAGTCCAAATCAAATCAAACCTGATCGGGCTGCAAGGCATCGGGAGAAGAACTGCCAACAGCAACTGATCATGGAGGAGGGTTTTGGCTAGCCTTTTTAATTGGGGCAAAGAAGGAGCGGTTATTGAGCAATGTCAGGGCACCGAAAAAGATGGGAGTCGAGAGCGGGAGGGCACCGACAACGATGGGAGGGTGCGCGCAGGGCTAAGGCGGCGGCTAGGGCTCGCGGAGGCCGGTGGAGCGCGACGTTACTGGGCCGAGTGTGGCGGTGCTAGGGTTGAGGACAGAGAGGCCAGCGCTTGCAGAGGCAGCGAGGAAAGACAGAGGTGGCTTCTCCAGAATGGGGAAGAGATGTGGAGGAGATGGGAAGATTGGGAATGGAGATGTGGCGGAGAATTAGGCCGAGAGAGAGGAAAGAGTAATGACGAAGGAAACTATCGAACAAAGATGAGATCCAAGAACCCGACTCAATCGTGCATAAAGCAAATTTTTTAACCAACGGCTAAAATTGAAATTGAATCCCTAATCCAACGGTGAAGAATCAAATTTAGACATGGAAAGTTTGGCGAAATTCTCTTATAATATATAGAGACTAGTAATATTTTCTGTGCGATGCACAACCTACTTATGGATATACAATTGCCCATAGAAGCATAATAAAGAAGTTTTGCGTAAGCGGTGCATCTTTGTAGATAACTAAATTTTGTGGATGAGAAAACATTGTTGGCATGTAGATTTGTATAATATAATTGACACCTCAAAGCATCTTTGCATTAGTCTATGATATTAGGTATTAAGTACTACCAACAATACTTGATTTTGCTAATCATCTGCATCGGAGTGTGAACTCAATCGTGTGCCATGGTAACATCTGCAACAAACAAAATCATACAAAGGAATCAAGAACACATTTCTCGCATTTTTATTGGATTTATGTTTTTGTCTTTTAGAAATTTGTATGAGTAAAATTATTAATGTTGGATCCAAAAAGCTTTATATTATACCACATACCGAGTCCTAAGTCAATTAAAAATGATATGGACAAACATACATGAACTTGGCTAACAATAAAAATAAATGGTTTTTATGTATTATAGGTAGAATAGCATCTAGGGACATCGGTAGAAATCAATTGTGCTGGGCTAGAACGTCTTTCCAGCACCATTCATATCTTGTAATCACGGAAATTAAAAGTTCACCTTTAATCATATTAACCATCATCTTATAGTATTTAAACAGATGCACCAATAACCCAAAAACAATGAACTTGACATTTAAAACGAAACATATTCTAGCATCAACAAATCAGAGAGAAAGAAGGCAACATATTCTACTATCATAATGCCTAATCCGATGCCTAACCTCATGGTCATACTAATCTGAGATGGTGAAAGTTTTCATCATTGTCTTCAAATCTACCTAGACGGAATCCAACTTACCATTGTATTAAACCCAAAAATAATTCATTCGACAAATAATTCATTCGTCATTGTAGATTCTTGCAAAGGTTTTCACTCCATGTAATGGAATTTTAAAAAATTCATGTCATTCCACATCCAAAGAGTGAATATAAATTAACAAGCAGAGAAATGATTGGTTGATCAGCAATGATATATAGATTCCCTGTAAAGTAGGGGTAAGAAATATATGGCTATGTCAGAAGCTCATTGTAGATTAGGAGCACCTGTAATATGTTGTGTGCACTTATTTTTCTTATTTAGCCATTTGAGAGTGAGACCAAATGTAGCAATACATGTTGGGGGAAGCTAATCTCCTTGAAACCTAAATAATTCAATGCAAACTAATCCACTTCTTATGATCAATATTTGGGCATTAATTCAATCACATAAATAACATAGATAAAATAGATAAAAGTGCTATCTTGAGTTAAAACTTTAAAAATGCTAGTATTTTCATATGCCTCCTACACATTAATTCAAGAATTCCATAATGTAATAAAAAAAAAAATTCCAGAATTCCACTGCATTACAAACCGACAAAAATTCCAGAATTCCACTTCTAAGAAATCGAACTCAACAGATCATCACAGATTGCAAGAATTTAATAAACAGACCAACCTTCCAATAATGTAATAAAAACATCTTCCTAAAGTTAAAATGAAGAATGGCAATTATGTTAAAAATAAAGAAATATAGTGGCATTGTTATATGTGACCAAACCTCATATTTCCAGAGTTAATCCAGTTCCCTTTAGTAGACTTCTCTAGCATACTTTAGTAACAATGGTTGAAGTGTCGAGACTACACTTTTCGAGCTGCACAGGTATTTAACTATAACATTATATCAAATTACATCCTATAATTTCCAAAACACATTATATGTTGAATTCAATTCGCACAAACCTAAAGAAAAGAATCCACTGATTAGTGTTCATGTGGAGAGAAAGATAGATCTTTTTTTTTTTTCCTTCCAATAAGTCCACTTTCTTTACCGCCTGCAGACATAAAGTAATCACTCATAACTGAAGGAAACCAATCTTAACCAATAACCAAAAGAATCTGAAGTTTTTCAATCCCAATAGTCAAGCAGAACGAATAAAAGTAAAACCTATTACTTGATCAATATAGGAATTTCATTTCAATTTTAGTACTTGATCAAGAAATTACTTCACTGTACGATAAAGGGTTTCTACAGTTGTGCTCGCATGAATCTTTCTCAAACTGATTAGTGGAGGAGGAGGAGTAGTAGTAGTAGTAGTAGTAACATTGGGGATGGAAATATAGGAGGGCCACTAAATTCGAACATAATTTAGTGGATGTTGAGAGTGCAATATAGCTAACCCCTGGAATAGTGTTCATTCGCAATACAATGCACAGAATTTGAGGGAAAAAATAAGCCACGGCTGCCTTATTTCATCAGAAATTGGTTGGTATTTTGGCGAAGCAGGCAAAAGAAAAATTCAAAGATAAAATTTGATATTATTCACAAAGGATACAATCTTCAAAAAACCGACGAATTTCAGCCAAACGATGGGGTGGAAGGTCTTTAAAGTCTGTATAGTTTCGATATTCAGGGTCATCAGCACAAACAGCAATTATCTTGTCATCTTTCTCTCCCTGATGCATATTCAAATGAAAGAAAGAAAGTAAACCACCTGCTTCCCTAAATTGTGAATGAACTAAACGTAAAGGTTGGCATACCTGACCTAGCACTCCATATGCTTCTGTCATTAAATAGGGGAATATATGAAACTGTCTCATCCCCATTGCGGAACTGCCTTGAAGCCATCAATTGAAAATTTATACTGTACTCTATATATATAAACACGAGGCACACAACATACATTTACAAATTACAATGTAAACTTTTAAGATTCAAAATTACACTTAATACATACAATTGCTTTACCATAATAAGTGTTCGTGTCGTTTTATACCTGTATTCTTATGGATTGGATGCAAAATGGTTAAATATTGTTTCAAGGGTAGACTGGCTGATGCTATACTCTGAAATACCAAGTGAATTTCCGCAGTGCCAACACAATAAATCATATATCCATCAATTTCAACTGAGGCAAATGAACAAGGGATAAATGGAGGGGAAAAAATGAGAAAAAAGTTACCGGTTCTTTTCCATGTGCCCAAAAACATCAGCAAGGGAGAGGTCTCTGTAGTATGGAAGCTACAATACACATAACATAGGATCAAGACACGGGTACTTAAACAAGTCTTAAAGGGAACGGATCATATAGAATATTTTCATTGTTGTTATTTGGTTTATCGATCGGGCAAAATGGAACCATTACTTTCCAGATTGTAAAAATCAAAACACAGCTTCGCAAATTTTAATTTGGAAATTAGGCCATTAGGGGCCAGTGAGGTGGGAACACATGCACTTAACAGATCCAATTCTGGCCACATTTTGTAATTACGAAGTTCCAAAACTTAAATCCCATCTTGCCAAATCATGAAATTGTGACGGGATCCACATAAAATATAATGTACATTGGCCAACAAGATTCGAATTCTAAATGGGTTAATTGTCAATATGTCATGAATGAAAGAAGGGAGTCAGGGACTACCTGATATCTAACACTCAATCCATCGCAGCCTTGGTATGTAGCACCAGGGAAGGAAGACTGAACAAATGAATCGATCATAGCAAATTTTTCTTTGGTTAACCACCACTCCAAAAATAGGGGCAATTGTATACCTCCTGAGAATTAAAATCCCAAATAACAATAATTAGATATTGTGAGAAAATTCTACTCATAGAACAAACCTAAAACTAATAATTCAGAGCTGGACATGGACCAATTATCATACCATCACGAAGCAATTGCTCTGACAACTGATCACCGAAGGCCCCACAAGAATCGCACTTAGTGGATACAAGAATCTTTGCTCTTTCTATATTTCCAAGCCACTGTCCGACTGCAACAATCATTTCTCTTGACAAGCTGATCTCTGCTGCTTTTTCAGCAGATGTGCTGCCATCATTACCACCTATGCAAACTTCAAGGTCATTGAATATGCTCCGTGAAGGCGAGGGAATATCTAAAAACTTCTCTTGAATCGTTTGGCACAAGGCATTCAAATCTGAAGAGCTCACTTCAGAGGGTTTAACCTAAAGAAGAAAAAAAGAAATAATTACGAATATGAAAGCACAATCACAGACCATCTATATTAAGATCAATGTTGGCAAAGTTACCTCTAATTCTAGGTGATTGCCAAATCTGTTCTTTAAATGCTGAGGACTTCCAATGCATCTTAGTTTGCCACCAACCTTTAAACATAGGCAGTTCCAGCACGTGAGAAATAATACATCCCTTTCTATCATTCAAAATAGCTTAATCAGGATATATGTCTAGGGAAATACCATTATGCCAATCCTGGTGCAGAGGGCCTGAGCTTCGTTCATGCTATGAGTAGTAAGAATAACAGCAGTCTTCCCTCTTCGAGTGGACAAACGTGATATGACATCCCACATGAATCTCTTGGCTATGGGATCCATACCTAAAGATGGGGATAAATATCTTTTTGAGACCAGAAAGTAAAGGGAATAAAAACTGGAAGGTTCAAAGCTCCTCAGAAGTTACTAAATGTCTTCCTTGTTAAGACAATAACCTGTTTCGAATAAGCAACATGATTTGATGGGAGCTGTAGTCAACTATCAACCCCAAATAAAAACAAGTGGTTGAGGAAAAACTTCACCTTTTTCGAACCTACAGGTTTTCGAAGACGCAGTAGATACTTCCTGCTTTGGCTGTGCATGGGAGCCTGTTACAGAACCCCCAGAAATAACAGCCTCCACACTTGAAGCTGGTTTTCTACGCACAGCATATTTGATGTAAACAACTGCCCATGGCCAAAGAAGAAACAAGGGTATCACAACCACATGTTGATCCTCCCATGGCCAAAGAAGAAATGATAAATGATTTCGCATTTAATCAAAACAGTTAATTTCGCATTTTTTTTCTGTTTTGTTGTGTACAGGTATAATAGAAACTAACCATTGGTTTGTTTTATCTGCAAATAATATCAATTAATAGTGAGTATATTGTGACATCAATAATTATATACTTTTACAAAATGTGGGGTATGTGGAACGATGGCCGGCTTACTGGTTCCTAAATTTGTAATAAAATGCCGGCCAACGCCTGCGAAGGCGTTTGGTTTGTCATGAAACTACAATATAGTTAAAGTAATTGATGATAACTTATAGTGATGCTGGGCAAACCAAGATGGAAGATAGTTGATGCGAATAACTACTCACCGGAGTTGGTAGCCAATGTCTAACACAGCCCTCAGCATAGCAGGAATGTCATCTGATAGTTGCAACAATAATACCAGAGTGGATTTGTCTGAGCAGCTGATAAGGCACTCATTTGGGCTTGAAAATTCTAAATGAATGAATGCTCCAAAGTCACCTGAACAACTCAATCAGATTCATGAGCGGAAGCAAAAGGAGGTTGCTGATTTGGGGATGAACAGCAACTGTTGTACCAGTGCTATTCCTCAAGGTTCCTATATTCTGACCTGACACTCCGATGAAGCGACCTACTTGAGAACCAGCAATCAAAAGTCTCACTGTATTAGCTGCCACATGCCCAGCACCAACTTTTCCAACTTCCACATTACCATCATCGTCCTGAAAGATAAACATAAACATGTTGAATAATTCAGTTCTTAAAAGTTCATTCCTAAATGCATTCCATGGCACAAATAGAAGCAAAAACACAGCAGATGCCCCCTCTTCAAATAGAGATGCCCCCTCTTCACCTTAGGAACGGAATTGCTAATCAATTCCAATTGAAAATAGGAAAGATGGCCTTGAAGAGCATGATAGATAGCAACAATGCTAAAAGAAACCACCACTATATATAAGCCATGAAAGAGAATCTAACCTAGAAAATTTCCAACTTTAAAACCAATGAAAATAAGGGACACGGAACTAACTCCATAAGTTATAGGTTTAAATAGGTTGAGTAAATGGTTGAGATCATTGATAATGCTTTGAGGCCTCATCCGGCCTACTCCTTTTCTGCATCTTTTTGTATTTGTCTTCAATCTTTGAGATAGCTGACATAGCTTATCCTCTCGAAGAAAATGGGTAAAAACTTCAACAATGCCATCCCACCAATCCTATATCACAGCCAAGCCACAAGTTATATGAAACATACATGAACCCAAAAAGACTGATTCAGGCATAAAAACTTACAACTTACTTGTAGCTATACATAAAACATAAAAACAGAACAAGCATGGTCGGGCATATGCTGACAACCACATGTGTCAATATTCAAGCACAAACGCAAGCTCATAAACAAATAAATGAAAATGTCAATATAATACAGAAGATATAGAAAAAATAAAAATATGAATTCGAATGATGTCCATGCTTATACACAGATTTATATAAAAGCTATTCTTAGTAATTAATGGCTTTTTGGCTTCTACCTATCAAATTCACACTATAGAAATTTAGCTGCCACTCTAGACAGACGTATATCACCAAATTTCTACCATAACAAGATCATATTTGCATGACCATGACAACTGGATAACCTAGGAAACATGCTAATATTTGCTTTTCACAGTTCCACCCAGTGCCAATACTCACATCTGAGATATCAAGGAATGAATAAGCAACTACTTCAATGATTAGAAAATCGTGGAATATAGTTATGTAGATATAATTATCTTAGAAAAAAATGGAAAATCAAATAGATATCCATTAACTTATACGAAGTACCTCACTACCTCAGTAAGTGATGGAGTTCTAGAACTGCATCACCCTTGAATTGAGGCATGGGCCAAGTCATATATGTTCCAGAACTTCCAAAGCAGCTCCCACTACCATAGCTATCAGTTGTTCTAATATTTGGAGACTGAAAAGTCGTATCAGTGGACCCATCTGAAAAAAGCAAGAAAGCCTCTAATTTAAACAAATGTGTAAAATAAAAACCAAATTGTACAAACCAATCATATATTCCCACAGGAATCAGTGTACAGAATCAACACAAAGTCATATACAGTTGACATTGAGTTCGAAATAGAGAGGAGGAAATTCCCATATAGAAGTTCGATTGAGAGCCAATTTCAACATGAGCAAAGGCATATAAAGTAGACACTGAATCATAGTTGTTGTAACCCATTCCAGGATTCAAAAGACACATCCTCTATTAAATTGAAGAAGGTATTCATTCAAGCAGATAAAATTTGCAATCATACCATAATAAAACCATAAATGAGATGAATTTCATTAAAATTTTAATCTTGAAAGGCTTGAGAAAAGCAAATACACATATGCGATATGCCACATGAGTTGATTATATGTAGAACTCAATATGTAACTCAAAATTATTCACAGAAACAGTTGTCAATAATGAGCCATCAATATCAACCAAAAGCTTCAATCTCATATACATTAGAACTTCGTATCATCCCCAAGGCAAAATAAAATGCAAAAACAAAGAGCATGGAAAAACATTACTAACTACACAAACAGGTTGAGAAAGGTAATGTACCTCAAACTCTGGGTATCTCATCCCTTTTAGTAGAACCTTGGAGCCCCCTTCATCGGAAGCTCACCACTCTCAATCGCATCAGCTCCTAAACACAATCACAAACACGCAATTAACTTTTTCAATTTAAAACAAACACAGGAACAACTAAAATCCAGGGAAAACAAGTACACAAATATGAAATTCAGAATTTGCGCCGAGTTATACCCGAAAAAGTATTCGAATTAGAGATCTGAGCCTTCACCGAGGTCGCCAAGGCTGAAAGGAAGCGAGTATTCTTCATCGAAACTGGTTATCTGGTCAAGCTTTCTTGGATGGTCTGCTGCAATAGAACCAGAGTTAAAAGGCAATGCATTTTTTTTACCAATGACACAAACACAGACATACAACGCAAGTGTTTAGACGACGTTAGTAAAAGAGCAGCAGAGGATGCAGCTGCTTCAGGGCATTAATTGATAGCCATACAAGATATCTATCAGCCATTTATTCTCCATTGCTGCCAACAGTGGCAGTGCTTCTCAAGGAATTCCCGGCATTTATTTCTTTCATATCTTCCAAGGAAAAAATTCATCAGGGATGTCCCTGCATGTAATGCATCTGAGAAAAATAATACAGCAAAGAATGTGGAGCGGAAAATGAAAACCGGATTTATATTATTCTTCACCAATACTAAATACATGAGGTAATTTGTAAGCTAATTTGTTAAATTGGTTGTCTTGTTTAGACCTTTTATAGGTGAAGGTATCTGACATGAAAAAGATAAAGAACTAAAGAAGAAATGTCACAAAACAGTCGAGAAATACAAAGGAATATATTAAATCTTAACACAGGTCATAATCTAAAAGAATCCTAATAAGTAATTACATCCATCACTCAAACTACACTTATTGATATTATGATATGAAACTACCAGTTAAAAGCATTTGATTGGTATTCCATGAGTTGTAAACAAAAATGTCATTCAGCTTTGGAAACCTAAAAAATAGAAATACATCCTGGTACAGTACAAACAGAGGCATAGAAAAAGATTAAATTTTACCCTGCCATAACCTTCAGAGCCAATTCTGTGCCTAAAAGCCAACAGATCTGCCAACCCCAGAAGGAAACTTGATCCCATCACGCGTGATGACTGCATCTGTCGCATAACGATTATCCTTACTTTACGACCAATTTTAGCTCGAGAAACAAACTCAAAAAATAAAACCCGCAATCTAAGAAGCAAAGTAATAACCACTTGAATCCAGTTTTTTTAAGAGTGGTATCTAATATCTGTTTTTGCAGAAGGTGAAATGCCAACGACGCAGGCATCATTTTAACTTTCAGGTTAAGTATTCTTCCACCTTTCTGCCAATCATATTAATTGAACAAAGCTTCATTCAAAGAAAATGAATAAACATTCAATTACAAATAAACTTGGACCATGTTTTCTACTTAAGCTGGTCTAAAACAAGGGCAGGAAAGATAAATTTAATTTCATGTTTTTACCAAAAATAAACAGATATTCATAATAGCAAAACAATCCAAATGGAAAAATTACGTCAAGGGACATGCTGAATCAGACAACAAAGAAATAGAGCCTCCAAGCAATCCAAAGAAGAGTTACAATCATGCAACTACTTCTACACATTGTTAGTTAGTCATCATTATCTGCATGACATTACAAGTTCTATAATCTATAATAACCCAACAAAATTTGCATGTTGAACTGCTACTTACAGCTGTGTATATATATATATATATATATATATATATATATTAAGGCTCTAATTTCATTACATTAAAGTTGAAAGGGAACGAGCAACTTGAAGCAAAGCCAATGCATCACCCTCTATAAAATTTAGTGTCCCAGACTCCCAGTTAACAAATGCACTTCAATCCTCGCATTTGTAGAATCCCTAGGTTGGGCTCAAGAGCAAATGCTTTTATATGTTAAATCTAGTTCTTCACAACTCTATTGTATCATTTAAACATTGAATAAGAAAATAAATTATTTCAGTTGCATGATTTCAATAAATTTAACAATAGATAAGAATTCCCTTATTCCAGCATGCATTCCAACACGAATGGAAAGCCATAGATAAACCAGAATAACAGAATAAAAATACCTAAGTATCCTAACAAATAAACAAATTCAACCCAGCAGCCACAATACAAGTGCAAAATAAAAATGAAAAATCAAAATCAAAATGATTAGAAAAACAACAGAGTTTCTACAAAATTAAAACCTGCTTTTCCTTTCGCTTGAGAATTTTGACATGGCATTTCTTGATGTAGTGCATCAAATGGTAGCGTGAATGTTTAGAATACAAGTGGTCTCTAAATTCAGGGTTTGCCGTGAGCCAATCGACTACATTCTTTGATTTGACCACTTCATCTGTGTCGAGTGATTCTAGCCAAGAGTAAACTGGCATCCACTGGTCAGTTCGCTGGAATCTATGATCGTACACTTTGTCCTGATGTTTACCAATAAATAAATTGATTGCAATTGATAGTAGAAATCCCCAAAACAACAGAACTGAGTATTACATATGAATGCAAACATCTTGGCTTATTTACCGCGTGTTGCGGATCGGTGCAGAGCATCTTTACGTCGTCCGGAGACTCGAGCTCGGCGGCCATTGAGAGAGAAAGGTGCAGAGTAGGGAGCACTGAAAGAGAGAAGAAGACCCCACATTTATTAATAGGCGCTAGAGTTTAAAAAAAAAAAAAAAAAAAGCTGCTATATTTTACTATTAAACGAATGACTCCACAACCTATTAAATGGAGTAATAAAATAATTACTAACTTAGTGCTAAAATAATTATATGAGAATATTAATATATAGGTTTCAAAACATCTGAAAAGGAGTAAATATCTTATATGAAATCCAAGGGTTGATATATCTTAAATTATTTTAATACTCCATATAATTTTATGCATTTTTAATTTACGCGCCTCGAAGACTTACGCCTCACGAGTCGGTACAAAATTGTACTTTAAATACTTTGATCGGATCATGAGCCTATACAGGGTTGACCTGTAACTCCTTGTCCAACTATGCCCTGATAGAATGAGAACAAGGGATGTAGTCAAATTCACTAACTCAATCATTTGACTCATAAGCATTCCTCATAGCATGTCTCATTTGAGCTTCAATGGTAGTTTGACATGAGGATTTAGACAATGAAGAAAAGAAGAGAAGGAAACATAAGGGCAGAAAAGAAAAGTAATTTTCTACCACGATTTTGATTTCTTTTTAAAAAAGGAAAATAATAATAATGATGAAAGTTCATTAGGTCCAACATATCATAGAAGTATATTTGAATTTGCGTTTCACTGGGACGTACTAATTAATAAATGGAAGGCAAATCACTTCATGACGGATTCCATTTTACACGTAGAGACAATCAATCAATTAAGAGACCTAATCACCTAATTGATTTGTTGATAGGTTAATCAATAAGTGCGTAATTCATTCCACTTAAGTAATAAGTTTCTCAAATGGGGTCTTCATTGCGCTACTGGTGTTGAAGTCTATATTGCAGAAATTTAAAAAGGCAATTACAGCTATACTCTGACAGTATCAACCATGATAGGCCACAACTTGGTCTTCTCCACATATTATAATAAGTAACTAACTAACTAAGTGATAGTAAAGAGTAGTAATAATTTAAGGGTCTATTCCATGGATGGGTGCTCTTGGAGTGGTCAGTTTGCGAGAGCTTCATGATCTCATATTTATATATGCTAAGGTTCACAAACGGGCAAACATTTTGGATATATATATATATATATATATATATTACAGGTCAAAGTACAACGGAAGATCACATGCATCCATTCCATTGTCCAGACAACAGTTATGTCAATGAAAAAATAAGAAACTTTCACTAAAAGAACCAAGCACCTGTATCTCTGGCAATGAACCTCAAGACTCGATTGATGAAATTTCCAAGATTATCCGAAAGCTCACTATTCAACTTTGCTTGCAAATCAGCCCATGTGAACAAGGTGTCTGATACCTGGGATAGCATACATATTAAACCTCCCATATGTAAGGAAGGGCTAATCATCTAAGTCCGAGAAATCACATATAGGTTACTTATAAATATGTGCGGTGGTAATCTCATAACAAGGGCATTGAAACATGAATGAAGTGCCTACCTCTGGCCTGTTTGTTAGCAAATAGTATCTCCATACTTCTACAGGAATATTTGTGTCTTTCACATCATTTCCGAACACTACAATGCCCTCACTCTTCGAGAATTTTCCTGAGTAATAAATCAAGTGAATAATTTAGTGGAGTGAATTAATTAAGATAAATCTATGAAACAAAAAGGATGTTTCAACACATCCACTAATTTCATACATCTCCACTATTGAAAACCTAACCTCCTTCATAGTTCAGGTATTCTGTAACACTGATGGTTTTCATCAAGGTCCAGTTTTCACCTGTTCCAAGAAGAGTGGAGGGGAACATCACCTGAAAATCACATGCCAGTTAAGTAATGAAAAACTGCTCCTGAGCCCAACATTCAAGCAGATAGTTAAACCCACATGTTAAGTAATTACCAAAAACTCATTTTCAAATCAGGTCACCGGTAACAGCACTTGCATACACAAATAAAGTCAGAGTGTTGAGATCAATTCTTGAATCCAATGACTTAGTGTATGAAAGGGGACATTATCCTTGCCCATAAACTGGTACAGCTCCACCTCTTCAGGATTCTTCCACCACTTTTCCCATTCTGGTGTGTGGCATGCAGTGATTGAGATATATCCAATAGGTGCATCAAACCATACATAGAAAACCTGAACATGACAACAAAAGAAATCATGTAATATTAAAGCAGCACCGTACCATATTAGACAAGAAAAAGTGTAATAATATTCACCTTGTCCTTGAAATTCTCAAGTGGAACAGGAACTCCCCATTTTAAATCTCGAGTGATACAACGTTGTTTCAGACCTTCCCTCAGCCAAGCCTGTGTCGCTTGGATTGCATTCTGGCTCCAACCCCCAGCCACAGACATGTTACGGATGTATTCTTCTAATTTGTCCTTAAGTAAAGGAAGCTCAAGAAACAGATGATTTGTATCACGGATGCGTGGAGTATTACGACAAACCTATCATGAAGCAGGCAGTGGCCGGATAAAAATTATTAAAGCTTTCCAAATTCAATTCAAAAGGTCTTCATTTGTTGCCTTATACCAAAAGTTAACAGAATTTATTACAAAATTGGCAGCCAATCTAGCAAATATTAAAAAGTGTGAATTTAGCTTTATTAGTACACACCTTGCATTTTGGTTCCAGGAGTTCTGTGGGATTTAGAAGTTTCCCACACTTTTCACACTGATCTCCACGCGCAGAATCATAATTACAACCTGGTGTTGGACAACTGCCCTCCACAAGCCGATCGGCTAAGAATCTTTTACAAGTATCACAGTAGAGCTGCAAATGAATCGTATGATTACAATGTTAACTTGATATTCTTCCCATTTTCTAAAATCACAGACAAACGAAAAATCATTTCAGCCATGCTGGGGCATAGCACCAAGACTGCATAGTAACCATATACTGGAAAGTAAAAGAAATATTTGGCCATTAATAATGTACCTGTTGCATTGTGTTTTCTGAAAGCCAATTATTATCCAACAATTTCTTGAAAATTGCTTGGCAAACTTCAGTCTGTTGCGGACTTGAAGTGCGCCCAAACTCATCGAAGCTTATATTAAACCATTCATATACTTCTTTGTGAATAGCATGGTATCTATGAAAAAGAAAAAAAAGACCAAAGCCATACACATTCATCAGAGGTTCAGAAAAATTCCATACTTCAGTTAAACTAACTCATATGCTAAAAGACGTTCATCAAATCAGCCATTACTGAATTCATAGAACAGTGCAGGACACAAAGCAATATGGCAAGTCAAACTTGCATAGGCCACCACTCAAATTGATTGATGAAATTATTTTTTTAAACATAAGTTTTTTTTATATTTAGCTTGGTGTACCCACTCAATTTTTGCGGTGACACCACCACTATCAAGTCGGTTCCGAAAGGTAAAATTCTTAACGAAAATAGATAATTTGGGACAACGTTTTAGCTTTTAAAAACAATTTTGTTCATTCAATCAATTTTGTCTTAGTAGTACTCGTAAAAGGTTTTGAGTTTTGAAGATTGGGATCCGAACAAGAAACTCAATCAACGCTCCGTTTCCATAAAAAATGCCTGGGCACCAATTTTTTCACCGGAATAAAGCTAATAGTGCATTGAATGAAACCTGACTCACACCTACTCGGCTCCTATACCACCACTCCTCCTCAACCTCTGTTCCCAAACCAGTATGCTCCATTCAACGATACGAAATATGTATGCATCCTCTAAAGTTTTCACAGAAACACTTGAGGAAAATAAAAGTAATACCTCGACTCGACGGAGAGGCGACCAGAGGGAGCAAGGACGGCGACGTACGTAGGTGTGGGCGGCGCCGGAAGAGGAGTGGGAGCGACGTGCAGAGACTCGCGGACACTGGAGCGTGGCGAGGCGACTGTTCGCGCAGGCAGGGGAGGCGCGACGATCGGACGGCGGTCGGCGGCGCTCGAACGGTGCTATGTTCTTCCATCAGACCCTAAAGCTCTTCAATGGCGTACCCAGCAATTGAATTTGGGGATTTCTCTTCTTCTCAAAAATTAGGAATTCCCAACCCTAGAGCACTGGGGAGACGAAAGACGGAATTGAGAAACCCTAGAGCACTGGGGAGACGAAAGACGGAATTGAGAGGAATAAGGGATTTGAGAGCAAATGGAATTGAGAGACGACTAAGAGAGCAAATTCAATTGAGAGACTATTTGATCCAACAGTCACAATTCCAATTCAGTTCGGGATCCAACGGCTAAGAATCAAATTTAGATTTGCCAAATTTTTGGCTCTCCGGTTTATAGTATACTAGTAATATTTTCTGTGCGATGCACAGCCTACTTATGGATATACAATTGCCCATAGAAGCATAATAAAGAAGTTTTGGGTAAGCGGTGCATCTTTGTAGATAACTAAATTTTGTGGATGAGAAAACATTGTTGGCATGTAGATTTGTATAATATAATTGACACCTCAAAGCATCTTTGCATTAGTCTATGGTATTAGGTATTAAGTACTACCAACAATACTTAAACACTGTGAAGAATGTTACTCACAGGCAGTCTCGTACAAAATGAAAAGTAGCCCCCAAAAAAAAAACTCTAAATAGCTGCGAAAGACAAAAGACACATGAATACAACAAATCATTTTACTCTGATACATACCCTCTATGATTTTGCTAATCATCTGCATCGGAGTGTGAACTCAATCGTGTGCCATGGTAACATCTGCAACAAACAAAATCATACAAAGGAATCAAGAACACATTTCTCGCATTTTTATTGGATTTATGTTTTTGTCTTTTAGAAATTTGTATGAGTAAAATTATTAATGTTGGATCCAAAAAGCTTTATATTATACCACGTACCGAGTCCTAAGTCAATTAAAAATGATATGGACAAACATACATGAACTTGGCTAACAATAAAAATAAATGGTTTTTATGTATTACAGGTAGAATAGCATCTAGGGACATCGGTAGAAATCAATTGTGCTGGGCTAGAACGTCTTTCCAGCACCATTCATATCTTGTAATCACGGAAATTAAAAGTTCACCTTTAATCATATTAACCATCATCTTATAGTATTTAAACAGATGCACCAATAACCCAAAAACAATGAACTTGACATTTAAAACGAAACATATTCTAGCATCAACAAATCAGAGAGAAAGAAGGCAACATATTCTACTATCATAATGCCTAATCCGATGCCTAACCTCATGGTCATACTAATCTGAGATGGTGAAAGCTTTCATCATTGTCTTCAAATCTACCTAGACGGAATCCAACTTACCATTGTATTAAACCCAAAAATGTTTCATTCGACAAATAATTCATTCGCCATTGTAGATTCTTGCAAAGGTTTTCACTCCATGTAATGGAATTTTAAAAAAATTCATGCCATTCCACATCCAAAGAGTGAATATAAATTAACAAGCAGAGAAATGATTGGTTGATCAGCAATGATATATAGATTCCCTGTAAAGTAGGGGTAAGAAATATATGGCTATGTCAGAAACTCGTTGTAGATTAGGAACACCTGTAATATGTTTAACTCCAAAGGTGTGCACTTATTTTTCTTATTTAGCCATTTGAGAGTGAGACCAAATGTAGCAATACATGTTGGGGGAAGCTAATCTCCTTGAAACCTAAATAATTCAATGCAAACTAATCCACTTCTTATGATCAATATTTGGGCATTAATTCAATCACATAAATAACATAGATAAAATAGATAAAAGTGCTATCTTGAGTTAAAACTTTAAAAATGCTAGTATTTTCATATGCCTCCTACACATTAATTCAAGAATTCCATAATGTAATAAAAAAAAATTCCAGAATTCCACTGCATTACAAACCGACAAAATTTCCAGAATTCCACTTCTAAGAAATCGAACTTAATAGATCATCACAGATTGCAAGAATTTAATAAACAGACCAACCTTCCAATAATGTAATAAAAACATCTTCCTAAAGTTAAAATGAAGAATGGCAATTATGTTAAAAATAAAGAAATATAGTGGCATTGTTATATGTGACCAAACCTCATATTTCCAGAGTTAATCCAGTTCCCATTAGTAGACTTCTCTAGCATACTTTAGTAACAATGGCTGAAGTGTCGAGACTACACTTTTCGAGCTGCACATGTATTTAACCATAACATTATATCAAATTACATCCTATAATTTCCAAAACACATTATATGTTGAATTCAATTGGCACAAACCTAAAGAAAAGAATCCACTGATTAGTGTTCATGTGGAGAGAAAGATAGATCTTTTTTTTTTTCCCTCCAATAAGTCCACTTTCTTTACCACCTGCAGACATAAAGTAATCACTCATAACTGAAGGAAACCAATCTTAACCAATAACCAAAAGAATCTGAAGTTTTTCAATCCCAATAGTCAAGTAGAACGAATAAAAGTAAAACCTATTACTTGATCAATATAGGAATTTCATTTCAATTTTAGTACTTGATCAAGAAATTACTTCACTGTACGATAAAGGGTTTCTACAGTTGTGCTCGCATGAATCTTTCTCAAACTGATTAGTGGAGGAGTAGTAGTAGTAGTAGTAACATTGGGGATGGAAATATAGGAGGGCCACTAAATTCGAACATAATTTAGAGGATGTTGAGAGTGCAATATAGCTAACCCCTGGAATAGTGTTCATTCGCAATACAATGCACAGAATTTGAGGGAAAAAATAAGCCACGGCTGCCTTATTTCATCAGAAATTGGTTGGTATTTTGGCGAAGCAGGCAAAAGAAAAATTCAAAGATAAAATTTGATATTATTCACAAAGGATACAATCTTCAAAAAACCGACGAATTTCAGCCAAACGATGGGGTGGAAGGTCTTTAAAGTCTGTATAGTTTCGATATTCAGGGTCATCAGCACAAACAGCAATTATCTTGTCATCTTTCTCTCCCTGATGCATATTCAAATGAAAGAAAGAAAGTAAACCACCTGCTTCCCTAAATTGTGAATGAACTAAACGTAAAGGTTGGCATACCTGACCTAGCACTCCATATGCTTCTGTCATTAAATAGGGGAATATATGAAACTGTCTCATCCCCATTGCGGAACTGCCCTGAAGCCATCAATTGAAAATTTATACTGTACTCTATATATATAAACACGAGGCACACAACATACATTTACAAATTACAATGTAAACTTTTAAGATTCAAAATTACACTTAATACATACAATTGCTTTACCATAATAAGTGTTCGTGTCGTTTTATACCTGTATTCTTATGGATTGGATGCAAAATGGTTAAATATTGTTTCAAGGGTAGACTGGCTGATGCTATACTCTGAAATACCAAGTGAATTTCTGCAGTGCCAACACAATAAATCATATATCCATCAATGTCAACTGAGGCAAATGAACAAGGGATAAATGGAGGGGAAAAAATGAGAAAAAAGTTACCGGTTCTTTTCCATGTGCCCAAAAACATCAGCAAGGGAGAGGTCTCTGTAGTATGGAAGCTACAATACACATAACATAGGATCAAGACACGGGTACTTAAACAAGTCTTAAAGGGAACGGATCATATAGAATATTTTCATTGTTGTTATTTGGTTTATCGATCGGGCAAAATGGAACCATTACTTTCCAGATTGTAAAAATCAAAACACAGCTTCGCAAATTTTAATTTGGAAATTAGGCCATTAGGGGCCAGTGAGGTGGGAACACATGCACTTAACAGATCCAATTCTGGCCACATTTTGTAATTATGAAGTTCCAAAACTTAAATCCCATCTTGCCAAATCATGAAATTGTGAGGGGATCCACATAAAATATAATGTACATTGGCCAACAAGATTCGAATTCTAAATGGGTTAATTGTCAATATGTCATGAATGAAAGAAGGGAGTCAGGGACTACCTGATATCTAACACTCAATCCATCGCAGCCTTGGTATGTAGCACCAGGGAAGGAAGACTGAACAAATGAATCGATCATAGCAAATTTTTCTTTGGTTAACCACCACTCCGAAAATACGGGCAATTGTATACCTCCTGAGAATTAAAATCCCAAATAACAATAATTAGATATTGTGAGAAAATTCTACTCATAGAACAAACCTAAAACTAATAATTCAGAGCTGGACATGGACCAATTATCATACCATCACGAAGCAATTGCTCTGACAACTGATCACCGAAGGCCCCACAAGAATCGCGCTTAGTGGATACAAGAATCTTTGCTCTTTCTATATTTCCAAGCCACTGTCCGACTGCAACAATCATTTCTCTTGACAAGCTGATCTCTGCTGCTTTTTCAGCAGATGTGCTGCCATCATTACCACCTATGCAAACTTCAAGGTCATTGAATATGCTCCGTGAAGGCGAGGGAATATCTAAAAACTTCTCTTGAATCGTTTGGCACAAGGCATTCAAATCTGAAGAGCTCACTTCAGAGGGTTTAACCTAAAGAAGAAAAAAAGAAATAATTACGAATATGAAAGCACAATCACAGACCATCTATATTAAGATCAATGTTGGCAAAGTTACCTCTAATTCTAGGTGATTGCCAAATCTGTTCTTTAAATGCTGAGGACTTCCAATGCATCTTAGTTTGCCACCAACCTTTAAACATAGGCAGTTCCAGCACGTGAGAAATAATACATCCCTTTCTATCATTCAAAATAGCTTAATCAGGATATATGTCTAGGGAAATACCATTATGCCAATCCTGGTGCAGAGGGCCTGAGCTTGGTTCATGCTATGAGTAGTAAGAATAACAGCAGTCTTCCCTCTTCGAGTGGACAAACGTGATATGACATCCCACATGAATCTCTTGGCTATGGGATCCATACCTAAAGATGGGGATAAATATCTTTTTGAGACCAGAAAGTAAAGGGAATAAAAACTGGAAGGTTCAAAGCTCCTCAGAAGTTACTAAATGTCTTCCTTGTTAAGACAATAACCTGTTTCGAATAAGCAACATGATTTGATGGGAGCTGTAGTCAACTATCAACCCCAAATAAAAACAAGTGGTTGAGGAAAAACTTCACCTTTTTCGAACCTACAGGTTTTCGAAGACGCAGTAGATACTTCCTGCTTTGGCTGTGCATGGGAGCCTGTTACAGAACCCCCAGAAATAACAGCCTCCACACTTGAAGCTGGTTTTCTACGCACAGCATATTTGATGTAAACAACTGCCCATGGCCAAAGAAGAAACAAGGGTATCACAACCACATGTTGATCCTCCCATGGCCAAAGAAGAAATGATAAATGATTTCGCATTTAATCAAAACAGTTAATTTCGCATTTTTCTTCTGTTTTGTTGTGTACAGGTATAATAGAAACTAACCATTGGTTTGTTTTATCTGCAAATAATATCAATTAATAGTGAGTATATTGTGACATCAATAATTATATACTTTTACAAAATGTGGGGTATGTGGAACGATGGCCGGCTTACTGGTTCCTAAATTTGTAATAAAATGCCGGCCAACGCCTGCGAAGGCGTTTGGTTTGTCATGAAACTACAATATAGTTAAAGTAATTGATGATAACTTATAGTGATGCTGGGCAAACCAAGATGGAAGATAGTTGATGCGAATAACTACTCACCGGAGTTGGTAGCCAATGTCTAACACAGCCCTCAGCATAGCAGGAATGTCATCTGATAGTTGCAACAACAATACCAGAGTGAGATTTGTCTGAGCAGCTGATAAGGCACTCATTTGGGCTTGAAAATTCTAAATGAATGAATGCTCCAAAGTCACCTGAACAACTCAATCAGATTCATGAGCGGAAGCAAAAGGAGGTTGCTGATTTGGGGATGAACAGCAACTGTTGTACCAGTGCTATTCCTCAAGGTTCCTATATTCTGACCTGACACTCCGATGAAGCGACCTACTTGAGAACCAGCAATCAAAAGTCTCACTGTATTAGCTGCCACATGCCCAGCACCAACTTTTCCAACTTCCACATTACCATCATCGTCCTGAAAGATAAACATAAACATGTTGAATAATTCAGTTCTTAAAAGTTCATTCCTAAATGCATTCCATGGCACAAATAGAAGCAAAAACACAGCAGATGCCCCCTCTTCAAATAGAGATGCCCCCTCTTCACCTTAGGAACGGAATTGCTAATCAATTCCAATTAAAAATAGGAAAGATGGCCTTGAAGAGCATGATAGATAGCAACAATGCTAAAAGAAGCCACCACTATATATAAGCCATGAAAGAGAATCTAACCTAGAAAATTTCCAACTTTAAAACCAATGAAAATAAGGGACACGGAACTAACTCCATAAGTTATAGGTTTAAATAGGTTGAGTAAATGGTTGAGATCATTGATAATGCTTTGAGGCCTCATTCGGCCAACTCCTTTTCGGCATCTTTTTGTATTTGTCTTCAATCTTTGAGATAGCTGACATAGCTTATCCTCTCGAAGAAAATGGGTAAAAACTTCAACAATGCCATCCCACCAATCCTATATCACAGCCAAGCCACAAGTTATATGAAACATACATGAACCCAAAAAGACTGATTCAGGCATAAAAACTTACAACTTACTTGTAGCTATACATAAAACATAAAAACAGAACAAGCAGGGTCGGGCATATGCTGACAACCACATGTGTCAATATTCAAGCACAAACGCAAGCTCATAAACAAATAAATGAAAATGTCAATAAAATACAGAAGATATAGAAAAAATAAAAATATGAATTCGAATGATGTCCATGCTTATACACAGATTTATATAAAAGCTATTCTTAGTAATTAATGGCTTTCTGGCTTAATGGGAGATAACCATGTTCTCTTTAAAAAAACAGACCATGCTCACTTGAATCAACTAAGGATATAAATTTCTACCGAAGCTTCTACCTATCAAATTCACACTATAGAAATTTAGCTGCCACTCTAGACAGACGTATATCACCAAATTTCTACCATAACAAGATCATATTTGCATGACCATGACAACTGGATAACCTAGGAAACATGCTAATATTTGCTTTTCACAGTTCCACCCAGGGCCAATACTCACATCTGAGATATCAAGGAATGAATAAGCACCTACTTCAATGATTAGAAAATCGTGGAATATAGTTATGTAGATATAATTATCTTAGAAAAAAATGGAAAATCAAATAGATATCCATTAACTTATACGAAGTACCTCACTACCTCAGTAAGTGATGGAGTTCTAGAACTGCATCACCCTTGAATTGAGGCATGGGCCAAGTCATATATGTTCCAGAACTTCCAAAGGAGCTCCCACTACCATAGCTATCAGTTGTTCTAATATTTGGAGACTGAAAAGTCGTATCAGTGGACCCATCTGAAAAAAGCAAGAAAGCCTCTAATTTAAACAAATGTGTAAAATAAAAACCAAATTGTACAAACCAATCATATATTCCCACAGGAATCAGTGTACAGAATCAACACAAAGTCATATACAGTTGACATTGAGTTCGAAATAGAGAGGAGGAAATTCCCATATAGAAGTTCGATTGAGAGCCAATTTCAACATGAGCAAAGGCATATAAAGTAGACACTGAATCATAGTTGTTGTAACCCATTCCAGGATTCAAAAGACACATCCTCTATTAAATTGAAGAAGGTATTCATTCAAGCAGATAAAATTTGCAATCATACCATAATAAAACCATAAATGAGATGAATTTCATTAAAATTTTAATCTTGAAAGGCTTGAGAAAAGCAAATACACATATGCGATATGCCACATGAGTTGATTATATGTAGAACTCAATATGTAACTCAAAATTATTCACAGAAACAGTTGTCAATAATGAGCCATCAATATCAACCAAAAGCTTCAATCTCATATACATTAGAACTTCGTATCATCCCCAAGGCAAAATAAAATGCAAAAACAAAGAGCATGGAAAAACATTACTAACTACACAAACAGGTTGAGAAAGGTAATGTACCTCAAACTCTGGGTATCTCATCCCTTTTAGTAGAACCTTGGAGCCCTTCATCGGAAGCTCACCACTCTCAATCGCATCAGCTCCTAAACACAATCACAAACACGCAATTAACTTTTTCAATTTAAAACAAGCACAAGAACAACTAAAATCCAGGGAAAACAAGTACACAAATCTGAAATTCAGAATTTGCGCCGAGTTATACCCGAAAAAGTATTCGAATTAGAGATCTGAACCTTCACCGAGGTCGCCAAGGCTGAAAGGAAGCGAGTATTCTTCATCGAAACTGGTTATCTGGTCAAGCTTTCTTGGATGGTCTGCTGCAATAGAACCAGAGTTAAAAGGCAATGCATTTTTTTTACCAATGACACAAACACAGACATACAACGCAAGTGTTTAGACGACAGTAGTAAAAGAGCAGCAGAGGATGCAGCTGCTTCAGGGCATTAATTGATAGCCATACAAGATATCTATCAGCCATTTATTCTCCATTGCTGCCAACAGTGGCAGTGCTTCTCAAGGAATTCCCGGCATTTATTTCTTTCATATCTTCCAAGGAAAAAATTCATCAGGGATGTCCCTGCATGTAATGCATCTGAGAAAAATAATACAGCAAAGAATGTGGAGCAGAAAATGAAAACCGGATTTATATTATTCTTCACCAATACTAAATACATGAGGTAATTTGTAAGCTAATTTGTTAAATTGGTTGTCTTGTTTAGACCTTTTATAGGTGAAGGTATCTGACATGAAAAAGATAAAGAACTAAAGAAGAAATGTCACAAAACAGTCGAGAAATACAAAGGAATATATTAAATCTCAACACAGGTCATAATCTAAAAGAATCCTAATAAGTAATTACATCCATCACTCAAACTACACTTATTGATATTATGATATGAAACTACCAGTTAAAAGCATTTGATTGGTATTCCATGAGTTGTAAACAAAAATGTCATTCAGCTTTGGAAACCTAAAAAATAGAAATACATCCTGGTACAGTACAAACAGAGGCATAGAAAAAGATTAAATTTTACCCTGCCATAACCTTCAGAGCCAATTCTGTGCCTAAAAGCCAACAGATCTGCCAACCCCAGAAGGAAACTTGATCCCATCACGCGTGATGACTGCATCTGTCGCATAACGATTATCCTTACTTTACGACCAATTTTAGCTCGAGAAACAAACTCAAAAAATAAAACCCGCAATCTAAGAAGCAAAGTAATAACCACTTGAATCCAGTTTTATTAAGAGTGATATCTAATATCTGTTTTTGCAGAAGGTGAAATGCCAACGACGCAGGCATCATTTTAACTTTCAGGTTAAGTATTCTTCCACCTTTCTGCCAATCATATTAATTGAACAAAGCTTCATTCAAAGAAAATGAATAAACATTCAATTACAAATAAACTTGGACCATGTTTTCTACTTAAGCTGGTCTAAAACAAGGGCAGGAAAGATAAATTTAAATTCATGTTTTTACCAAAAATAAACAGATATTCATAATAGCAAAACAATCCAAATGGAAAAATTACGTCAAGGGACATGCTGAATCAGACAACAAAGAAAGAGAGCCTCCAAGCAATCCAAAGAAGAGTTACAATCATGCAACTACTTCTACACATTGTTAGTTAGTCATCATTATCTGCATGACATTACAAGTTCTATAATCTATAATAACCCAACAAAATTTGCATGTTGAACTGCTACTTACAGCTGTGTGTATATATATATATATATATATATATTAAGGCTCTAATTTCATTACATTAAAGTTGAAAGGGAACGAGCAACTTGAAGCAAAGCCAATGCATCACCCTCTATAAAATTTAGTGTCCCAGACTCCCAGTTAACAAATGCACTTCAATCCTCGCATTTGTAGAATCCCTAGGTTGGGCTCAAGAGCAAATGCTTTTATATGTTAAATCTAGTTCTTCACAACTCTATTGTATCATTTAAACATTGAATAAGAAAATAAATTATTTCAGTTGCATGATTTCAATAAATTTAACAATATATAAGAATTCCCTTATTCCAGCATGCATTCCAACACGAATGGAAAGCCATAGATAAACCAGAATAACAGAATAAAAATACCTAAGTATCCTAACAAATAAACAAATTCAACCCAGCAGCCACAATACAAGTGCAAAATAAAAATGAAAAATCAAAATCAAAATGATTAGAAAAACAACAGAGTTTCTACAAAATTAAAACCTGCTTTTCCTTTCGCTTGAGAATTTTGACATGGCATTTCTTGATGTAGTGCATCAAATGGTAGCGTGAATGTTTAGAATACAAGTGGTCTCTAAATTCAGGGTTTGCCGTGAGCCAATCGACTACATCCTTTGATTTGACCACTTCATCTGTGTCGAGTGATTCTAGCCAAGAGTAAACTGGCATCCACTGGTCAGTTCTCTGGAATCTATGATCGTACACTTTGTCCTGATGTTTACCAATAAATAAATTGATTGCAATTGATAGTAGAAATCCCCAAAACAACAGAACTGAGTATTACATATGAATGCAAACATCTTGGCTTATTTACCGCGTGTTGCGGATCGGTGCAGAGCATCTTTACGTCGTCCGGAGACTTGAGCTCGGCGGCCATTGAGAGAGAGGTGCAGAGTGGGGAGCACTGAAAGAGAGAAGAAGACCCCACATTTATTAATAGGCGCTAGAGATTAAAAAAAAAAAAAAAAAAAAAAAAAAACCTGCTATATTTTACTATTAAACGAATGACTCCACAACCTATTAAATGGAGTAATAAAATAATTACTAACAACTTAGTGCTAAAATAATTATATGAGAATATTAATATATAGGTTTCAAAACATCTGAAAAGGAGTAAATATCTTATATGAATCCAAGGGTTGATATATCTTAAATTATTTTAATACTCCATATAATTTTATGCATTTTTACTTTACGCGCCTCGAAGACTTACGCCTCACGAGTCGGTACAAAATTGTACTTTAAATACTTTGATCGGATCATGAGCCTATACAGGGTTGACCTGTAACTCCTTGTCCAACTATGCCCTGATAGAATGAGAACAAGGGATGTAGTCAAATTCACTAACTCAATCATTTGACTCATAAGCATTCCTCATAGCATGTCTCATTTGAGCTTCAATGGTAGTTTGACATGAGGATTTAGACAATGAAGAAAAGAAGAGAAGGAAACATAAGGGCAGAAAAGAAAAGTAATTTTCTACCACGATTTTGATTTCTTTTTAAAAAAGGAAAATAATAATAATGATGGAAGTTCATTAGGTCCAACATATCATAGAAGTATATTTGAATTTGCGTTTCACTGGGACGTACTAATTAATAAATGGAAGGCAAATCACTTCATGATGGATTCCATTTTACACGTAGAGACAATCAATCAATTAAGAGACCTAATCACCTAATTGATTTGTTGATAGGTTAATCAAAGTGCGTAATTCATTCCACTTAAGTAATAAGTTTCTCAAATGGGGTCTTCATTGCGCTACTGGTGCTGAAGTCTATATTGCAGAAATTTAAAAAGGCAATTACAGCTATACTCTGACAGTATCAACCATGATAGGCCACAACTTGGTCTTCTCCACATATTATAATAAGTAAGTAACTAACTAAGTGATAGTAAAGAGTAGCAATAATTTAAGGGTCTATTCCATGGATGGGTGCTCTTGGAGTGGTCAGTTTGCGAGAGCTTCATGATCTCATATTTATATATGCTAAGGTTCACAAACGGGCAAACATTTTGGATATATATATATATATATATATATATATATATATATTACAGGTCAAAGTACAGCGGAAGATCACATGCATCCATTCCATTGTCCAGACAACAGTTATGTCAATGAAAAAATAAGAAACTTTCACGAAAAGAACCAAGCACCTGTATCTCTGGCAATGAACCTCAAGACTCGATTGATGAAATTTCCAAGATTATCCGAAAGCTCACTATTCAACTTTGCTTGCAAATCAGCCCATGTGAACAAGGTGTCTGATACCTGGGATAGCATACATATTAAACCTCCCATATGTAAGGAAGGGCTAATCATCTATGTCCGAGAAATGACATATAGGTTACTTATAAATATGTGCGGTGGTAATCTCATAACAAGGGCATTGAAACATGAATGAAGTGCCTACCTCTGGCCTGTTTGTTAGCAAATAGTATCTCCATACTTCTACAGGAATATTTGTGTCTTTCACATCATTTCCGAACACTCCAATGCCCTTACTCTTCGAGAATTTTCCTGAGTAATAAATCAAGTGAATTAATTAAGATAAATCTATGAAACAAAAAGGATGTTTCAACACATCCACTAATTTCATATATCTCCACTATTGAAAACCTAACCTCCTTCATAGTTCAGGTATTCTGTAACACTGATGGTTTTCATCAAGGTCCAGTTTTCACCTGTTCCAAGAAGAGTGGAGGGGAACATCACCTGAAAATCACATGCCAGTTAAGTAATGAAAAACTGCTCCTGAGCCCAACATTCAAGCAGATAGTTAAACCCACATGTTAAGTAATTACCAAAAACTCATTTTCAAATCAGGTCACCGGTAACAGCACTTGCATACACAAATAAAGTCAAGAGTGTTGAGATCAATTCTTGAATTCAATGACTTAGTGTATGAAAGGGGACATTATCCTTGCCCATAAACTGGTACAGCTCCACCTCTTCAGGATTCTTCCACCACTTTTCCCATTCTGGTGTGTGGCATGCAGTGATTGAGATATATCCAATAGGTGCATCAAACCATACATATAAAACCTGAACATGACAACAAAAGAAATCATGTAATATTAAAGCAGCACCGTACCATATTAGACAAGAAAAAGTGTAATAATATTCACCTTGTCCTTGAAATTCTCAAGTGGAACAGGAACTCCCCATTTTAAATCTCGAGTGATACAACGTTGTTTCAGACCTTCCCTCAGCCAAGCCTGTGTCGCTTGGATTGCATTCTGGCTCCAACCCCCAGCCACAGACATGTTACACATGTATTCTTCTAATTTGTCCTTAAGTAAAGGAAGCTCAAGAAACAGATGATTTGTATCACGGATGCGTGGAGTATTACGACAAACCTATCATGAAGCAGGCAGTGGCCGGATAAAAATTATTAAAGCTTTCCAAATTCAATTCAAAAGGTCTTCATTTGTTGCCTTATACCAAAAGTTAACAGAATTTATTACAAAATTGGCAGCCAATCTAGCAAATATTAAAAAGTGTGAATTTAGCTTTATTAGTACACACCTTGCATTTTGGTTCCAGGAGTTCTGTGGGATTTAGAAGTTTCCCACACTTTTCACACTGATCTCCACGCGCAGAATCATAATTACAACCTGGTGTTGGACAACTGCCCTCCACAAGCCGATCGGCTAAGAATCGTTTACAAGTATCACAGTAGAGCTGCAAATGAATCGTATGATTACAATGTTAACTTGATATTCTTCCCATTTTCTAAAATCACAGACAAACGAAAAATCATTTCAGCCATGCTGGGGCATAGCACCAAGACTGCATAGTAACCATATACTGGAAAGTAAAAGAAATATTTGGCCATTAATAATGTACCTGTTGCATTGTGTTTTCTGAAAGCCAATTATTATCCAACAATTTCTTGAAAATTGCTTGGCAAACTTCAGTCTGTTGCGGACTTGAAGTGCGCCCAAACTCATCGAAGCTTATATTAAACCATTCATATACTTCTTTGTGAATAGCATGGTATCTATGAAAAAAAAAAAAAAAAAAAAAAGACCAAAGCCATACACATTCATCAGAGGTTCAGAAAAATTCCATACTTCAGTTAAACTAACTCATATGCTAAAAGACGTTCATCAAATCAGCCATTACTGAATTCATGGAACAGTGCAGGACACAAAGCAATATGGCAAGTCAAACTTGCATAGGCCACCACTCAAATTGATTGATGAAATTATTTTTTTAAACATAAGTTTTTTTTATATTTAGCTTGGTGTACCCACTCAATTTTTGCGGTGACACCACCACTATCAAGTCGGTTCCGAAAGGTAAAATTCTTAACGAAAATAGATAATTTAGGACAACGTTTTAGCTTTTAAAAACAATTTTGTTCATTCAATCAATTTTGTCTTAGTAGTACTCGTAAAAGGTTTTGAGTTTTGAAGATTGGGATCCGAACAAGAAACTCAATCAACGCTCCGTTTCCATAAAAAATGCCTGGGCACCAATTTTTTCACCGGAATAAAGCTAATAGTGCATTGAATGAAACCTGACTCAGACCTACTCGGCTCCTATACCACCACTCCTCCTCAACCTCTGTTCCCAAACCAGTATGCTCCATTCAACGATACGAAATATGTATGCATCCTCTAAAGTTTTCACAGAAACACTTGAGGAAAATAAAAGTAATACCTCGACTCGACGGAGAGGCGACCAGAGGGAGCAAGGACGGCGACGTACGTAGGTGTGGGCGGCGCCGGAAGAGGAGTGGGAGCGACGTGCAGAGACTCGCGGACACTGGAGCGTGGCGAGGCGACTGTTCGCGCAGGCAGGGGAGGCGCGACGATCGGACGGCGGTCGGCGGCGTCGAACGGTGCTATGTTCTTCCATCAGACCCTAAAGCTCTTCAATGGCGTACCCAGCAATTGAATTTGGGGATTTCTCTTCTTCTCAAAAATTAGGAATTCCCAACCCTAGAGCACTGGGGGAGACGAAAGACGGAATTGAGAGGAATAAGGGATTTGAGAGCAAATGGAATTGAGAGACGACTAAGAGAGCAAATTCAATTGAGAGACTATTTGATCCTAACAGTCACAATTCCAATTCAGTTCAGGATCCAACGGCTAAGAATCAAATTTAGATTTGCCAAATTTTTGGCTCTCCGGTTTATATATAGTACTAGCTAAGTCAGCTGTGCGATGCACAGCTTATTTGGGACATACAAATGCCTATGGAGAAAGAAGAAATAATTGTACGTGAGCACAGATGGTTTCCTTATATGCTATTTACTATGTTATACGTAGTGTAGTTATACTTAATTTATAAGGCAGGTATGCAGGGGTAACGAAGCATGAAACAAACATATGCCATGAACAGCGCCCTTGACCATCTTTGTAGTGATCCAGTAATCATTAATGTGGAAATTCCACATACATTAAAGACAATAGCTCCACAAGGAAGTAAAAATTTCTCCAGTATGCATAAAAGAGCCAAACCCAATATCAAAACCCTGCAGGTAACTGCATGGGGTCAATAAGGTGCACCTACTAACATATGTGCAAACAAAGAAAAACAGCTTAATATCAAAGTAAAGACACCAACCTGGGATAAAAAGTGGGACACTCAAAGAAATGTGAAGACTGAACATGATCAGGTAATGAACTAACAACAGGTTGGTCCATCTAGGCAAACCTAATTTTACATTTTGCACCACCACATTAAAGAATTTCTTAACACCAAATGACAAATATATGATGGCTATCAGAAACCATGAGTAACAAATGCAACAGCTAATAAACATAGTTTTCAAGCATGCATGTTGAACAGACACATGTGCAAATGACCAAAATAAAATGATTTAGTACAACTATCATCAATGACAAAATGTACCAACCTTCTAGGCCAAAAATAGAACTTGTACAGCAGCACTACTGCAGCAAGATAACAAGCATACCTAACCTAACTCTTAACCTAATTGACACAGTTCATATCCTAATAATTATCTGCACCCCGGGGATGTCGTATCCAGTATGGAAACTGGGAAAAGTCAATGCAAATGGACTGTAGTTCACAGTAAGATAAAAACATGTTGGCATAAAAGATGGTAAGGATCATAGTGGTAGAGCTCAACATTGGAAAATTTAAAAGCGATAAAAGACTAATATATGATTGCAAAAACTTACAACTTTCGTAATGCAGTCAACAGAAACATGTCAAACTTACAGATAATTCCATTTTGATATACTAAACCACCCCTCCTTTTTTTTTTCTTTTTTTTCCAATTAACTATACACCATCTTAAGCTTAATAAACATTATAAGCACAACCCCAAATCCCCAGAAAGTAAAAAACAAAACAAACAAGTGCCCAAACCTTTGCTTTCTGAATATGTTTTCCCTGTTTACCTAACAAAAGAGAACAGCACACTATAGTCTATATACCATGTGTTTTTCCTCAGAAGATTCCCCTACACAACCCCAAAAAAAAAAGAAAAAGCAAAGCTTCTAAACAGGGAATCCCTGAACAAAAATAACTTCTCTCCACTAATTTTTTCGACCCTTATGAAAAATCAAAGAACCAGTTTTGCCCAACAGCAACTTATTCCTACTCCACCCACCAAATAGATCCCTTTCTCCCTAATTTTCCAACACCCATCGCTGCTAGCCTGCTACTACTACTGAACGTTGACAAGGAAAACAAGAAAGAAAAGCACGAACCTCTTCACCAGGAGCACAAGGGAAGGGAATAAAAAAATATATGGAACTCAGCAGAAAATGGTATATCAGGATTCCAGCTTCGCATCAGATGAACTCAATCCTGACTGGATGCTACCAATTCCCACAATATGGGAGTCAAAAGACGACATGAACTTTGGGTATACTCGTGGTACTTTGAGGGATGGATTTGAATTGATGTACTGCAGATGCAAACACAGAGACAGTGAGACATTATAGAGTTAGATTCCACCATGCATCCAGCATGCCATGATTAAGACATAAGACATGGACAACACATAAAGTTTAGTGAATCAAAAAATAATTAATGTACTCTGTTTAACTATGCACCACTTTAATTTTTGATTGATTCATTCCAGTCCTCTGACTTGCACATGTTTTGACTTTAATTTATTGTGATTGGGAAATTATAAATTCATTCATGTAAAATTCTAAGTCAATCTCATTTAAACTAACCTCAAGGATGCTAATGCTGGTTGTTCATGACAGCATGAAATACACAAACATAATCAAAGCGGAAACAACTTGATGTGATTAAAAACAAAAACAGGGGGATGAGACGAAGGGAGTTTGTTTGACTTGATGTGATTAAAAAATGTCCAAACTCTAATGGCAATAGTTCCTCCACCTCTACAGCTGGATGCCCAATAGAAGGATTGCAGGAAGAAACCCTTCCGTTGTCCCTGACTGATCCATTTTGCTTTCTGTGGAGCATAGGTCCTGAAAATATTGAACACAGCTGTTGGCTTATTAGAATGTTTATCTAAGTTCGATTGGTATGCTTTCCATTGTTCCAACAGAAATTTAAAACCTAAAACATCCATGTGTTCACAAGGATGATACAAATGTTTGTCAGACTTCCACAAAATCAGGATTCCATACAATCATCCATATAAATTCATCTCATATGAAAGGAAAAGGAACGAGTCAATTCTTATATGCATAACGATGCATCACCAAATCTATTTAAACTCTCACCATCAATAACCACAAGCTTACAGAGAATCAAATGAGGAGACAATGCTTGACAACACTGGAATCGCCAATTACAAGGAGTTTGAACAAATAGTGGCTGAAAGACAAACAAAAAGCAATAAAAATTAGTCAAATTACAACAATTGAGATAGGAATGCGAAATAATAGAAGTATTAAATACAACCAATTAATGAATGCATGATCTTAAAAGTCTCCAAATAACCAAATTTCCAGGAAAAGGTCATTGAGTTGAAACAAGCAAATAAGGTAATTCCAGGATTTAGCCTATCACTCACTCCAAGCTATCACAGCAGCTGCCAGATGCACACAAAACAACAAATGTATACGCTCCAAAAGAACCACAATAAAAATGTAAGATGAATTGAAGCACAGACCTGAAGCAGAACTAAATAACCAACTCTGGGTGATTTCGAAAATCAATGAATCTCTCTTTGATTTCATGAACAGACTATTCGAAGCTGTAGTAACACCACTACTTAAACATTTACAATGTGAATTGTTTTTCATTTTTTTTAAAGCTGGGATTCGTAAGGAGGATGCAACAAACACAAGTTCAAAAGCAATATTGGAACGAACACAACAAGATCATAGTGCCTGGACCATACTACCATCACTTAATCAAATACATTGGATTTCTATAGAGCCAAAACCAATAGAGAAGCAAAATACAGTATAAGTAAATTATGTAACAAGGAAGCAATGACGAGAATGTTAATATATGATGAATGAGGTATAGAACATTGAATATTTTCAAACAGAGGCCATTCCATCACACTTTCTTTGAGTCAGGCACAACAAATTTATGAGCCAACAAAAAAATGTAAATGAAATTTTACCCGACAGCCATGTTGACCTCCTACAGCTTTATGCCTTAAGATCTCAACCTCTTAAAATGAAGGATCATCGAAACAACGTCTAATCAGCCTTAACTCGTCATCTACCACAGTAGACACACCACACACCATTAACCATAACCAAAAGAACCCTAATTTCTTGAAAAACACAAACGCCCCCCTGTGCCCACCTTATGCCGTTGCCAGCAGAAGCTCGCCGGAAGCGAGCCCCGCAGAAAAGTGTCAAACCCTCCAAGTCGATGGTCCTCCAAAATAAAAAACAAAAAAAATAAATAAATAATAAATAAATAAAAGAGAGAGAGGATATAGAATGATTATCTACCTTTAGCAACCACTTTCAAATCCAGCTTTTAAAATCACTCCACAAAGAAGAAGTCCAGCAAGAGGATCAAAAAACCGAACCACAATAATTGATCCACCTAATTTTTCAAGGTAAATGAGCACATCAAAACTTTCAACAAAAATCCACAAATCAACATGGTAAGGAAAATATAAAGATATAGTTAAACACCAACATTCAATAAGAATTATGCGAAAAGGAAAAATGAAATCAAAGACATCATAAAGGATTAACTTAGGAGTAGTAGCTTCACATCATTCCCAGGTTACATTCTAAATGAGGCCTAGATACTGCACCTCAATAAATCTAAAGAATGTGAGAGAAACACAAGGATTCCAAATTATTCATATACACTTCAGAAACTAAAGCTGCTTTATACAAAGATATGCAAGAAAGTTCTCTCAGAAATAAAATATTTATTATTCTTAATTAATGCAGATGTGATAGATTCACAGGTGGTCATCTTTGCTTCCCCGTAAATTCACAAAAGTATGACAGAAGGAGGCATGAACAATCACAATGACAATCTATCAAGCCCCAACTCAACCAGAAGGCTTGATGTAATAAGTAGGAAAAAAAAACAAAAACCAATTCAAAAGACAAATATTTACCAACCCCAATGAGAGCAAGTACAGAAGAAACTACATCAGCACGATGATGCCATGCATTTGCTTTCATGAGTCCACTTCCTGTCTTTTCCCCAGACCTCTTCGTTATCCAGTATAACCTTGTTGATGGAATATATAGGATGCGTTAATAGTAAATTAGCATCCGAATCATTTTCGTTTCAGGCATCAGAGTGAATTATAAAACAGGATTACTACATAAGAGAAATATAGCCACAATTAGATGAGTTTTACGATTATCCACTACTTTGGCGGAGCAGCTACGAACCCCAATTGTCACAGAAACCTAGTGCTGAAATTTGAGTTAGATTTGAAAGTAAAACACTTTTAGCAAAGAGATCATAAAACCAGTAGATGACGGTAAGAGGATGGAATCGAAAGGTTGAGGCTGCAAAACACAGGCCATGGATCATTACCACACTATGTTAATGGAATGGTAAAGTGATCACTGTCTTCTGCACCACAAGTCCTCTTTCAGGCAATGAATTTTTCTGGTTTGAAAAAACGGGAGACTCGCTGGATGAGGAGGAAAAATCTATTACCTGAGAAACAAGCTTCTTCTCCATGACATTTTCATCACTGTTTAATGCTGAAGCGAGTTGGCTTGATTTGAATACAAGATCAGGCCCACAGTCATGCGCAATAGGTGAAGAAGTATAGCTTTGTACTATTTCAACAGGAGGACATGAAATCTCTTTATCTGTCTGGGAACTCATTTTCTCTTCACAATCATTGACATCCATTATTCTGTCATCTGAATGTTTTACAAATGTCTCAATGGAGGATGCTGCAGATTTATAGCTACTCACATAGCGTGTGGAATCTTCCAGCCTTTCGGAGTGTGATGAGGAAGGGCTAGAATAACTGGGTGTAGACTCATTAATTTCAACTTCGGTAGCCTGCTGTTTAGTTGTGTAGCTGTTAACTTCATCAGGTTCTGTAAAGCAATTTCCCACTGCATTGATGGGAGAGGATGGAGCCTTGACAACAATTTCAATTTGCTCATGATTGTGAAGTATCGATTCTGAAGGGTTAGTTAAAGGGGTAGACGCATCATCACACAGCTCGAATCCTTGGATAGATACTGAAGACGATGCCGAATTGCAGCTTTCAGTGTACATACTGTTGGGACCTGCCCCGGAAGACTTCCTAGAATATGGAATAATTTCCCTGGTAGTATTTGAACTGGAGCTGTGAGGCACTGATATTGTAGTTTCTGAAACATGAGCATCATTAGAACCAGCTTTTGCATTATTAGTATTTGGAGTGTCACATCCCATTTCCCGCATTCGGCCAGGAAACGATGGCCTTCTAGTGAGGGCAGGAGGTGTTTTTAGTCTGGCCCTTACCAAGAACCCATCTTCAGCAGTAGGTTTTGCAGGTCCCATGGGAGGGATTCCTTCATGTCTAGCCTTGGTCTTCGGAGGCGTATCCATTACAGGTAACTACATAGATTGGCCAGAGTCACAAACCAAGCTTATTATAAACTTCGGTCCAACTAAAAAACAGATGAATGTACCTGGTGTTTTAGAGAATGTGATCCGTGAATTCTTTTGGTGGATTCAGAATTAGACTTTGCTGATCCAGAAACTGGTGTCTCTGCACTAACCTTATGAGCATGATTGATGAGTCCTTGTTTGCTGACTCTTGGAGATGCCTCTATAGCTGCTCTCTGGTTACCAGAAACACCAGGCTTTATATGGTTGCTTCTAATCGGAGAACTATTTTCTCTGCTTCTCCCTTCTCTTAGAGCCATCATAATGTTTTAAATTGTTTTTGGTTGCTTCAAATCGTTACTATTTCTGTGCCCCTCCTGCATTGGGTTCGCTCCATCAGGTTCCTTCATATTTGCAGAAAGCATGTCTTTCCCCTGTACACCATCTTTCGGATGAAGCTGCTTGGCACCAACATCATCAACAGAAGCAGAATCTGTATCAGCAGCTCTATTGTCACGATGCACAGTAACACCTTGCATGTTCCTCTCACTTGACCTCAAGCTCTCTCGGTCACTGCAAGAACTGTTGCTACTCTGGCTTTCAGCCATACTTTTTCCATTGTCACGTGCCATAGAAAGATGTTTCTCGGGGGAAGTGGCAGTAGCCGAATTGTATGATGGACGATACAGGTTGATGTAAGGCTGTAGATATGGGTGCTTCAGCAGTTCAGATGCCTGAGAAGTTTCAAAATTACAGATTATATTGGCCAGTCCATATCAAAAAAATTAAGTGGAAATTTTGAACCAATAGTTGGAGGCTCTTACACTTGCCCGGTGTTCTGGGTTTTTTCTAAGCATACTCTTGATTAGTGTTTTCCTGTCAAATAAAACGTTAGTCCGATTATTTTTACAACACTACACTACAATTCAATAATACCTACACAGACATAATCCAATTTACTCACAAGGATGGAGAGTAACAGGGTGGCAAAGGGTCCATGGATGATCGATTAATCTTGCTTATCAATCCTGCCATGTCCTGACACATGCATCCAAAAATTAAGTCTAAAGAAAAAGCATGAGTCCCAAAAAATCTTTTTGAGAGTAGGTACAAAATGAAGACTGGAAATCTTACAAAGGCTTTAAATGCAGGACGATGGGCAGCCATTTCGTACATGCAACAACCTAAAGGACAACCAAACATTACAAAATGGCAGTTCACAGTAGAACTGAACTATTTCAGTGACTTGGATAATTTAATTATAGAAACCAAAAATTGCTTACCAAGTGACCAAATATCAGATTTAAATCCGTAAGGAATATCAGCTAGAAGTTCAGGACACATGTAATTGGGAGTTCCAACTACCTGTATTAAAGGAAGAAGATAACAGGCAGATCATAAGAAAATCTTTGAATCGTGCTTGGTTGGAAAGAACTAATACCATACTGCTATGCGAAATGCATAACATAATCCAATCATTAAACCAAGACACAGCTTGTACATAATATATGTTGGCATATAGATTTTTGAGGCTATGTAAACTATTCAAATAAACTTATTTTAGTACTTGTTAGTTAGTTACCATAAGAAATTAATGAGGCTCTGAATAAAGAGATTGTGTTTGTGAGCATAAGTACATGTTTGAACCGGTTTATTTATACACCAAACATGTGCAACAATGGATACATCTAACCTTTCTGTACAGTTCATTTCTCCCTCCTTTTAAATATAGTCAGTTTGATGGATCTCAGCAATCCAAAAACTCAAATACAAATGTAGAAGACAACACATTGTCTTTCTCTATTTTGTAACCACATTAATTTTCACCAGGTAAAGTATTTGATGCATATTAAAGGACATACTGAAGAAGCTAGATCATCTGCCTTCAAAGTTTTAGCGAGTCCAAAATCACCTATTCAAAAAGTGGATCAGAAAAAGAAAGAAAATTATTGTCTGAGGTCCATATCAAGGTTGTCTACTTTTGAATTTAAGAAATTCTGGTTCAAGCTTACCTAGACGGACATCTTGATCTTTGGTAAGAAAGATATTGGAGCACTGCCAAGAAAGTGCAAAGTAGATTAGTCTCACTAAATCATTCGAAACAACAAGTCAAATTAATATAACAAAGGATGAACAAGATGCTTGAAAGCTAACCTTGAGGTCCCGGTGAAGAACAAAATTGGAATGCAAATACTCAACCGCCAACAGCAGCTGTGTGAACCACTTTAACAGTTTCTGCCAATAAAAAAATATATCCAATAAAAATTTGCAAAGAAAAAGGGAAAGAAAAACCACTTATACCCGTTTAAAGAATTCAAACCTGCTTCAAGCCTGTTCAAAATCAGTTGCTCAACAATCGTTGGGAAATCACATATCACGACCCCCGAGCGCACAGAGCCATGAACAGATTCAGGCAACCGTAGAATTCCCCTCATCTAACAATACCCGCCAGATAAATCATTTCATGAGAACGATTAGATGAAATGGCAGAAAAAGTATTCAGTATTCACAATAATAAAGAAAACGTTCTGAAGAAAGATGAATTTATAGTGGAATATATACTGTCTCCACACAATAACAGCAACCTCTGAATTTTCCGGCAGTACAGACTATTTCAAAATCCCATTTTCAAGTTGAAGGAAACTTGCACGAAACTATGGCTTGTGCATCTTGAGCGTAGCAGCTCCAATAATGGCCTGAAAAGGATAACAAACAATCAAGAAGCGTAACATAGATATTAGTCATTAGTAGCCCTTTAGGATTATTCATAATATGAAAATGCAACATGATTGCAAAGCTACAGATTAAATTATGCTTTATCATTCATATTACCAATCAAGTGGAAAAGGTAGATAACCATTATGATGAACTTAGACAACTTCTTGTAGCATAGATAGAATGTGAAGCGTTACACATTTCTATTGGAAAAACATGCAAGGTTCCTATTATAAAATTCGACTTCTGGTGTATCACACTGTATGCAAGAGTCAACAGCAAAAAAAAAAAAAAAAATTACCTTTAGTTTAGTGCGAGTTTCTTGAGCTTATTCATTGCCCTGAACTGTTTCATTCTAGAGAGAATTGCATTGTCTATTGGTTTATTTGATGCTTCTCTCTTAATCCAAGAGTGCTCTATAAAACAAGTATAAAAGAAGTTCAAGGACCAATAAATCAAACATATGATAGTAATTACAGGCTATGCTTTACATCCCTAAAATAAATTTAGAGGAGAAATAAAAAGAAGTGACATCTAGATTCTAGGTATTATTATCAATTGAATAAAAGCAGGGTTGTCTGGGTTGAAAACCATCATAAAATAGTGACACTCCAGAAAGAAACAATTAGTTACAATTTAAAAGGGAAACAGTGAAAAGAGGGGTTAGTTTCAATAAAGTAGCCAATAAAGGTTTCTACTGAAACACTGAAAGGCAGGTTTATTAAATTCAAAGCAAGCACATACCTCTACATCCATGTCATTCTCAATCAACTTCATTGCAACTTCAATTTGACCCAGTGCTTCAACCTATATAAACATGATAGTCAAGACTCAAGATTTACAAAATTAAAAGCAGGGAAGCTTAAATCTTCATGAACATAAACTAATGCATGAATCTAAATATTTTGTTCTAGTGGCTATTGCATGTCAACATTGAGTAAGACTATTCAAACTAAAGAAGCAACAAAGGACAAAATAATGAAAAATACAGTTCCCTCCACCCGCTGTGCAACTCTTCATACATTTCATCTTTCCCTCCACCCCCTAAAACAACCAAGTAATTAGCTTTCCCAGAGCAACAAGAAATGTCAACAAACAACATAAATGGGTAGAAAAGGGGAAAAATACAGTACATAAAATACAACACAGTTTCCATCAAAAAAAAGAAAATTACTTCGGAATCTGAAATAATAAGAACAATGAGAGAAACAACCACATAGTCATTGAATGGTAAAACTAATCAAATCCAGACAAAAGACGCCATCAAATTTTTAACAAGATGTAATGTTGCATACAAATTTTTCAAAAGGTTTGTCAAGAGCTTAAAAATAGACATCAAAGTACACTATGAAAATAAAATCAAAGTCGAAACATTAATATCTAATACCCCATTCCATGATTAAAAACATAATCCAGCATAAAGCTTTGAGATATGTCACCATCACTATGGCCGTCCATCTTTATTTCCATTCCTCTGCAAGAATAAATCAAGTCAGATAAAGTTGGGTAACAAATATGGTGTATCAAGTATCAACGAAAAGCAAAAAAGGCCAATTTTACAAATTCAACACAAATTGCCAATTTTGTTAGCACCAAATGTGAAACCAATGACCTAATATCATCTAATACCATAATGTCAGGAACCGTGATCATACCACATATTTGGAGAGTAACCACCTCCACTACCACGGGCCGCATTACCCCTTAAAGACGAAGAAGGTTGACCACTCTGCACATTTGGATGCATATATTGCAACCCCATAAGCATTGCATTACTCCCGACTTCGCCAGTAGCTGGAGCACCATATGCAACTAACCCCAAGACATGCATTGGTCCACCCAACATCCCATAATACCCTCCCATCAATGCCCCAAAGTTCGCACCCGGAACCATCTCCCCACCAAACAAAGGATTCACCATTCTTGCTTGCTGCCCCAACAAAGCCATATTCTGCACCTGCTGTGCTGCCGCTACTGCAGCCAGCATCTGCGGCTGCACTGGCTGCAGTGCTGTCGTTATAGATGCTACGCCGCTAGCTACCTTATTCTTTCCCTCAGAGTCTGCAAATATAAAAGAATCATTATTACATATCAAGAAATAAAATTATTATTAGTGATGGATGGATGAATCATCATCGCACAGTACATACTACTCCCTGTGATCTTCCATATATTTTCAGAATCTGAGAACAAAATCCCTATGACTCCTCAAACAACATTGCCATTATTAAACTAAAAGCAACCAGTATCCACCATACCCTTCACAGCATGTGCGGAAATCAAAATTCACAAATTCCTCAATCCTAGTACAAAATACAGATTAGACCATGCCAAAAAACTCTCCATGCCCAATGCCTTTCACAAAGTTCGTCTATAATACACAATCGTCTTGAAGGCTACAAGCATTTCCCACTGCATTTCACTTCAACTAAGACTCTTTCCAAAAACTCACAAAACATGAAAATACTATAAGGACTGGCCTCGTAGAGAATAACCAGAGGCCCCAGATTGAAAACAACTATACCTTGCATGGAAAACAACCCCAAATCGCAAGGAAAGAAAAGATGACGAAAGAAATAAGACACCATACCTTGCATGGTTGAATTGATTCCCCAATTTCTCAAAAACCCATGGCCGCTGCCCTCTTCTTCTCCCCATTCGCGCCTCCGTTTGCTCCTTTCGGAAATATCTAAACTAATCCGATCAATTTCACGAAGAACGGAAGCCCACCGGAGGGGATAAGGGTTTCCCAACACCATCGGAGGCGGCGGAAGGTCAAACGCGGGGGGGGGGGGGTCCGAATCGGGAATTGGTGAAGACGGAATGAAAGGAAACCCGAAAAGGAAGAGAGGAAATTCGCGAACGGAAGCAAGAGGAGGAGAACAGAATGGCGAAAAGAAGCAGCGAGACCCGACCCAAGAAATTACCACCCAAAACTGGAACCCAACAAGAGACAAATGGCGAGGGAACAACGAAAGGAAGTGGGAATAAGGGACAGATGGCGAGAGCAAGAAGAAGAGAAGCGCGAATGAGAGACAGCTGGCGAAGCGAAGGAGAAAGAAAGTGGGAAATGAACGGCCAGGATTTCAAATTGGAGACTGATCCAACGGACAGGATGCAAATTCAGATTTGGAGAAAAACTTCTTCTCCCGTTTATATAGTAGTAAATAGATATATAAATAGATAATAGATAATAGATAATAGATATAAAAAGAAAAAAAAAAGAAGAAATGAAAAAAGAAGAAAAAATAAAAGAAGTGTAGTGGTGTATTGCAGCGGGCCCCACCAGGTGTCATCTTCCCCATTTTGCCAAAAATTTGAAACGGGAAGCAGGAACAACAGCCCGTCTACCATTTCTCCGGCGTCTCCAATCCGAAACTCCGGCAGCCCACTTCAACTCTCAACGCCGCCGCAAGCCGGCAGCTACCGCCTCATCCTCCATCTCGGCACCCTCACAGCCTATCCATTTCCTTCTCCGGTCACCGCCGCACCTTCAACTCCGGCGGAAGAAAACCCTCAAGTTATTACCGCCGCTGCTGTCCAGCCACCTCCAGACTCTCACCTCCGCCTGCCGACCATCTGCAGATCCGGCCATCTTCAACTTCGCACTAACCTTCACAGCCCCAACTCCAAACTCCGGCAACTCCGTCCCACCATTCCGAAGCTCGAGCAGTAGACCTTCTTCATCAGTTTGTGGCCCTCATCTCCGGCATCCAACCAGCTCCGGTCGTCATCCTCAGCCACCTCCCAGAACCTGAACAAGACGGCTCCGTCGTTTCACAACTCCGGCAGCACCCGTCCGGAGACGACGACGACACCAGCCCCTTCCCCTCCACGACGCTATCCTTCATTTCAGCAGTACGACGCCAAGCCTTTTACAGCTACGACACCAGCCACTGCCTCACGTCATAGCCAAGCTCCGCATCGTCCCTCCGCTCCACGTCGTCGGCCATCCCAGGTTTCACGTCGTAGCCATGTTGCTCCGCGTCGTCAAAGAGTTCGGCGTCATCGTCCATGTCAAAGAGTTCCGCATCGTCCGGATCCAATTCCCAACTTTAATTTGCCAAAGGGTCTGGTTATATACACACCAATTTTTACTTTAAAACGCAGAAATCTACTAGGATAGGGGCACACCATAAATTTTTACTCATTTTACCATTTTCAAGAGAATTGGTGTCTAGATCCGGACGTTCCTTTTTTTTTTATAGATTACAGTGAACGGCCATGGATGTCTATGGTCGTCCTTTCGCTGGCGTCCAATGCTGGAGGTTTGTTCAAGGGCACGAACGGCCAGTAATGGCCGTTCGGTTGCAAAATTGGCCGGCCATGCCATTTTTTTCGCATTCTCTTATATCATATAATGTGAGTCTGCACTTTGCTGAAATACTGGTCTCAAACAGTAACACCACATATTTCAGTCTTGGAAGACGAGCATTCGATATATACATTCAGGTGAGTTTTTAATGAATCAATGAAGAAGTCAGTCTTGTTGATTTTCAGTGCACGAATCCCCAATCAAGGCGACTATGGTTCTCTCATATCAGCCATTTCAGTCAATCCAAGTAAGTACTTCCAGTTTTATCTTGTTGATTTTCTCATTTCATAATATTGCAAATAGGTGGAAGTAGTCACTTACAACATCCAAACTCAATTCTTTATTTTCATGGGCAACACCATCGTCGCTTGATGGTATCTGCTACAATAAAGAAAATAATTAACAGAATAGAATAGAATGAGAAGAAAAAAAAAAGAACGGCCAGCACTGGCCGTTCGGATATAGAGTGGATCGGCCAGTACCGGCCGGTCGTCTCTATATCCCAACGGCCAGTGCTGGCCGTTCCCGTTCGGAATTGGAAAGGAACGGTCATTTCTTTTCATTAAGTATATTAACAAGGGGTATTTGAGGGATTTTAACCGAGTTTTGTGTGCCCCTAACTTAAAACAAGTGTATATAACTGCAGCCTTTGCCAAATTTCCCATGTGCCTAAACAATTGGGAGGTCCGGGGACTTTAAGTCCCACAAGTGCAAAATGTTTGTCTTTTGCTCCTGGACCTCGAAGACCCGTTCCTTGCTCCTGAAATTCCGAGTAGGCCCATGGCCCATTGGACTTAGGGTTTCCTAGCTTTAAATAGTTGTTTTGCTCCCTTGAACAGTAGCCTCCACACCTAAAAATCTGAAGAACTCTTGGAGACAAAAACAATGCTCTCAACTAGTGTAGGGTAGTTAGATTTTTTTATGCAATGTAGTCTTCAATTAAATATCAGTTTTTATTTTCTAGTTCTTAGATTGTAAATGGGTTTGTAGATTAGTTAGCCACATTTTTATATTTTTTTCCAGTTTTCTTAGTTAGCGTTTTGGGTTTAAAACACTCAATTAATGAGTGTTCTTGAACCATGTTTTGGTTTATTGGAATTAATCAAGAAAAATGTTCCAAAAATATGAAATGGAGTTTATTCCATGGATTTATTGCTTTATTTTGCAATTTTTGGTTACTTGACTATGTTTTTGTGTTTTAGTTAAATTTAATGATTTCTTAGATTTAATAAAATGCACAAATATTTGGTGTTCATCCCTTTATAGATTTATTAGTGTAGTTTAGATTTATTTTTGCTTAGTGGTTGTTTTTATTACTTTTTAGTTGTTGTTCTTATTTTATTTTTAGCTTTAGTGAGATAGATCTAAAAAGTGGATGACATTTTTGATGTTTGTGCATACTTAATATTTGAGGTCTTTGGGAAATTGTTGGTATACCACTACGTTGGGGCACGCATAGTGTCACGAGGTAATTGGTTAATATCAATAGTTGATCTTAAACCTCACTAAAAATCATACTCACGTCGTGAGACTCCCGTCATGATCCCACGGATCACGATGTAACATTTTTCCTTCTCTCACGACGGGAGTAGGCCAAAATTTCTTCAAAAATTTCACAAAAATCCAATTACGACACTAAACTCACGACGTGATCCTAGGATCACATCGTAATTTAATGTTTGACGTCGTACCCCCCTCATTTTCACCAAACACTTCTAAAAAAATTCCACTTACGACGTTAGCCTCACGACGTGATCCCAGGATCACGTCGTAATTTAATGACTAGCGTCGTACTTCCTCTATTTCCAAAAATTTCTAAGTTCTGTCCCTACGATGCTAGACTCACGACGTGATCCTAGGATCACGTCGTAATTTCTCAACCTAGCGTCGTAGTTCTAAATTCTAACCTACATGCACGACGCCAAACCTACGACATGAATCTTTTTCACATCGTAATTAAGGTTAGCATCGTACATAACACCATTTATTCCAAAATTCAAATTATCTTTCACCAACCCATGACGACGTTAGCCTCACGACGTGATCTTAGGATCACGTCGTAAAATCTGTCTAGCGTCGTAATTGGCATCTTCATGCCAAATTTTCCATTTCTCCATTTTCTCACTTAATTAATTGAACCTTTATATTAATATTTTGAGATTGAAATCCAAAGATCCCAACCCATGATTAATTTGATATAAAGAATCTTGTTTAATTCCATTAAAAGGTTTTTCTACAAAATTAAACTCTAATGATCTAAGTATATAATCCGGACTGTAATTAATTAATTATGGGATGAAAGATTGCTTAGAACATAAAGAGTAATTTTGGAATAATTTCCATAACTTGCATGAGAAACCAATGTCTCTCATACAAGATTATTTTTCTTTTATTATAACCCCAAAAATATTTTCTTTTATTTATTGTCGTTTCTCGTGTTGTGTGAAATGGCTAGTAAGAAATATCACAGGCTAATGTTGGCGGATATTCCCTCACGGATAAATTAGCTCGTGGTCTGTATGTTAATTACTAGTTGTTATTTTGCATGGTCCGGGTAGTAGTCGGTGGAAGTGATAATGGCCAGAAATGTCCATTATTTTCAATCCATTTCCGTGTCTGAAACGGGTATTTGGTCGCATTCCGGTCTTATATTAAATAAGAAAGCAGTAGAATTAGACTGATTTATGCATATTTGTAAAAATAATAAGTTGGTGTGAAAAATGCATAAATATGTAACTTTATTACACATTTATGCTAAAAAATCCAAAAACATGAGAAAAAGAAAAATGAATGAAAAAGATGGGCAAAAGAATAAACTAGGCCCACGAAATACAAACAGATGGGAAAAGAAAGAAAAGCCCACAAAAAGTGCAATTTCGGCCCATCTGGCCCAGCCAGTCTCGACATGAGCATCCTGTCGCTAGACCCCGCCCCCCCCCCCCCCCCCCCCCCCCCCGTGTCGTGAAGCATGGACTCGCGACAGGTGGTGCCTAGCGACACAACGGCCAATTAGAGAGAAGGCCAGTCCAGGAACACTGTGTCGCTAGACCTGTGTCGCGAGACAGGGTCTAGCGACATGGATGAGTCCGCGCCACCAGCATTGAATGGAGAAGGAACCATGTCCCCAGACCCCTGTCGCTAGCCACCGTGTCGCGAAACATGGCCTCGCGACAGGGGTATGGCTAGCGACACAGAAGCAGAAATCGAAGAGGACCAAGACCCAGTCGAGAAGCCTTGCGACATGCAGCCTTGTCGCGCGCCACAACGCGTGATTCCGTGACACAACTGTGATGTGTGTGATGTCTTGAGACACACTGTGATGTGTGTGATGTTTTATCTTGAAGACAGAGTTCTGAAAATTCTCTCTAGGTAGTTAGCTTAGTTTAGATTTATTTTTTATTTTTTGTATTATTTATTTTATGCCCTAGTTTAGCTTAAATTCAGTGTTTGTTTTCTAGTGCTTAGCTAGGTAGCCAGTTTAATATCTTGTTCTCTTTTGAAATTTTTGATTTAGGGTTTGTAATATCCAAGTTAATGGGTATTATCAAACTCACTTAATAAAATGGGAAGTTAATTTGAAAATTGTGTCCCAAAAATCATGAAATGGGTGTTGTAAACCCATGGATTTACTGCTTTCATTTTCTTTTGGTCTTTAGACCTTTATTTACCATTTAATGCTTACTGTCTATTTATTTTTGGATAATGGTGCATGTTTATGCGTGATTAAACCTAGATTAGGGTTTGCTTCATTTTAAATACTGTTTTAGCTTATGTTATTTCTTTTATTATTCAAGCATGTTCTTGTTAGATTTAATTTGTGTTTGGTTATTTTAGGCTAGAATAGCTTTTTAATCTGAAATGGGTGAGATCACGCACAATGCATGCCACTGTTCCCTTCTGACATGTGTCCTGAGCACGTCCATGTCGCTAGCCTCTTCCTGTCGCGAGACCATGTCTAGCGACAGGAAGGCAGTCTCGCGACATGAGTGCTAGGGACACTTGTCTCAAATTATTTAAAAACCTCAATCGTGAGGCACTCCTGTCGCGAACCCACGGTTCGCGACACAATCCTTGCTTAGCGACTGGGGACCAAACTCTTGCATTTATCTCTGAATGGCTCCTGTCGAGAAACCCCTGTCGCGAACCCACGGTTCCCGAGACACTCTTGCTTCGAGACAGAAAATTATGCCTTGGTAAATTTTTGAAAGCCCCAGTCGCTAGACTATCCTGTCGCGAGACCACGTCTCGCGACACAATTTTTGAATCTCGCGACTGGGACCCAAATACTTTGAAAATTTTCAGCAAAGCCTCGTGTCGCCAGACTTCTGTTGCGAGACCATGTCTCGCGACACACTTCCTGTCTAGCGACACAAAGCCTAGCTTACCAAAAATTTCTAAAAATATCCTGTCAAGATACCCATGTCGCGAGCTTCGGTTCGCGACACAAATTATGATATCACGACAGGCTCCTTATCTCTTTTAATCCCAAAAATTCTAATTTTTAATCCTCCATTATATTGCATCACTCACGTCTTAACCCCACGGGTTAAGATGTAATATCCCATATTGCAATATAAGGCGTTACGCTGCCGAAATTTTGATTCTCCATTCTCTCACTTAAATAATTGAACCCTTAAGTCATTAATTAAAGATCATGATTAGCAATAATTAAGGTCAATAATTACCATGGTTAAAGGACCTTTGTTCAATTCTCACTAAAACGTTTTTCTGTAAACAAAACCTTAATGCCTTAAGCAGATAATCCGGACTGTAATTAATTATGGTGTGAAGGATTATTTAAGTCATTAAGTATGGATTAATTCCATACTCTTGCATGAGGAACCAATGTATCTCATACAAGGTGCTTCATTCCATTTTGCTCTATTTTTATTTCATTTTATTTTGTCTTTCCGTGTTGTGTGAAACAACTAGTAAGGAATATATCAGACTAATGTTGGCGGGTATTCCCACACGTATAAACTAGCTCATAGTCTGAATATTAATCACTAGCTGTTATTTTGCATGGTCTGGGTAGTGGTCGGTGGAAGCCTTGGCGGTTCGTCCATCCGGGATTATAATAGCTGCTCAGCTGACTCCTATCCGGGTACAGTTTTATTTTCTTTATTTTAATTTCAAAACCCAAATTCTAATCTGTAATATGAATCAGCGAATATTGTCAATATTAACTGATGAGTATTGCAGAGAGGAAACATGTAGGTTTTTATGTAACACCCCGGATTTGATAACCCAGGCCGGGATGTCACCGCCACATCTCTCTAGCAAGACACGGACTCTCCGGGCTTGCCAAAGAGATGCAAGGCTATAGGTATTGCAAAAAGATTTAACACAAGTCCGGAATCTATGTAAAAATAATAAGTGTCATCCACACATATAGTAGTAAATATATATTGCAGCGGAAAAATGTAAATGGGCCGACATGGCCAAAACTCGGGGTTTACATGCCCGTTATGCAAGTATCGTAAAAAGCAAATAAACAATGTTTAATAATCCATCCCCAATGCACATGCTATGCATCATCTCCGTACTCTGAAATAAAAAGAGAATACAACAATTTTATCAGTATATAAAATACTGAGTAAGTCGATCCTAACATAGCAATAAAGGGATTTAATTAGATAATTTAAAATTCCACTCCTAGCATGCATGCATTTACAAAATTTAAATGAAATGATAAATTTAATTGTATGCTTGAACATGCATTTAATTCACAAAAACAATTTAATCATGATATAAAATTTAAAGACATAATTTAAATGCATAATTTTAAAGGCATGCTTAAATAAATACTCAAAAACATTAAGTCTTTTATTTTCCCCCGTTACGTAACCATTTCTCAGTATTTTGTATAGCCGGTGATCCGGCGGCCGCAGCCGTGTCGTAAGTATCTTGTGTAGCCGGTGATCCGGCGGCCAGCAGCCGTATCTGCCATACCCAGTAACACTCCGGAGCCTCGAGAAATCCATACGGACAACCCGAGAGAGTAGGCCATGTATCTCCCGCCGATTGGCGTAATATCTCATCAAATTCTCTCGTCCATTATAGGCCCGAAGAGAAAGGCTAGAGGGGCGCCCTGCAGAGCACTCACCCTCCACCAAGTATCTCATGTATCATTTAGATTTAGTGTATCGGGGTTTTTCAAAAGTGTAGATGTATCGTATTTCAAATCTTTGATCGTTCGTTTCGAAATTTCAAAACTCTTTGATTTAAAAGTATCTTGGCGTCACAGTTTGCGCCTTTCTCATTTAAAAATCCGTTTCAAGCCCGAAAATTCTGAAATCTTCACACTTTATGCAAAACACCCTAACGAACAACTTTCGTGTTTTAACTTTTTCGAAATAAGTTGAGGAAACATGTCAAAAATCGATTTTATCATGCAATCAGAAAACTGTCCGAACTCAGGTTTGAGACAGTTCAAAATCTCGACTTTTTAACATAACAAATGGACTCCAAAAATTCTGAAATTTAATATGCACACACTAGACATGATTATCTACAACTTTCATTTAGATTGTAAAGATCAAATCGGACTAGAAATTATAGAAATAAATTCACTAAGTTCGAACATATTCATAGACAGATTTCCACACGTTTTGTCAAAGCAGTCTCTTTTCGATGCGATTTAAAATAGCAAACGTTAACGAAAATGGCTGAAATTTTTACACAACCTAGATTTATGTGTTAGGATTAAAAGTCTAGTTTTGAGTTTCTCGGATTGAATCCTCGAAATATGGGTTTTAGGCCGATTACAGAAACTGCGCAAGATGGGGTTTTTAAGTTCGATTTTTACGTTTCGTTACATTACGCCTATACCGGACGCCCCGAAATCACCCGTATTGATATGGAAGGCTCAACTTACAGTGATAGAGAGGTTTGGGTCGTCCTAAGGTCACTGGCTCGTCCAAAATCCTACGAACGGATCTCCTCAACGTCAAGCTTCCGACTTTGGCCACGATTTCGAATCGGACGAAGAAATCCAACGTTAGATCAAGTTTTCGGGTTCAAAAACTTAAATAGAACTCTAAGAACGACTTACCACAGATTAGAATACAAGGAATCTTGTATTCAACGCCTCCTTCGTCGGTTTTCGTCGCCGGGAAGTGATCGGAAAGTCGTCGGGAAGTCGCCGGAAAGTGTTTTGGCTTTGGAGAGAGTTGAGAGGGTTTGAGAGTGAATGGTGACTGATGAGAATGGGGGAGAGGCTGCCCTAGGTCGCCTAAAGGCTTCCCCCTTCGGCCAAAATCCGCTTTCCAAAGTCGGGAGGTCGAATTATGGTAAGAAATCGCCGAAAACGCGCAAGTTGCCAAAACCTGTAGGACCACGCGGGGTTGGCGCGCCTTTTAGCCAAACCCCGCCCGGCCAGCGCGCGAGACTCGCCTGGACTGCGGTCCGGGCGGGTCCGTGCGATCCGATCCGTCGGGTCTTTTCTCCTCTCTTTCGGACTTCTATCCTTCCCCGTTTTCGCGCTCGATTTTTTCCGGGTCATTTCCGGATTATGCTTCTCATCATAAATTTATTCCGTCTCAATTCGATTACTTGCTTGAAATCCTAAGACCGTCGGTTTTGGTCCGTCGGGTTCTAATTCGTCGTCCTTGACTTCCGTGCATTTCCGCGTCTACGGGTTCTCGGAAACAAAACCTTCTCTCCTATTGGATTAATTCCTATTTTTATATTCTAAAATTTACGGGTATTACAGTCTACCCCCCTTAAGAACCAACTTCGTCCTCGAAGTTGTACTTCATCCTCTCGCGAGTTCGGGAATTGTTTGATTAAGCGATTGTATTATTGTGTGTCGTTGTTTGTTATTATTTGACTGAACCCAGAATTGAATTTCCGAGTTGCCTACGTACCCCGTGAAGGGATCAAGCCATTACGTAGTTCAAAACAATTTGAATTTGTTTATTTGGGGTACAAAGTATTCAGACAAAACATCCGGAATTATTCGGGCCGTTACATCCTCCCCCTCTTAAGACGACAGTTATGTCCCCATAACTGTGGTTGTCTCGTCTTGGAATAGGTTCGGGTAACGTTCCCTCATGTCTGCTTCCAGCTCCCACGTTGCCGTCTCGGCTTCATGGTTAGACCAAAGAACCTTAACCATCCTCACGGTCTTATTCCTTGTTACCCTCTCCTTCTTGTCGAGTATTCGCACCGGAATTTCTTCATAGCTTAAGTCATCGTCCAGCTCAATTTCCTCCGGTTGGAGTACGTGGGTCGGATCATGGACGTATTTCTTCAGTTGCGAGACGTGGAACACGTCGTGGACACGAGCAAATTGTGGCGGTAATGCCAATCGGTATGCAAGATTCCCCACTCTTTCTAGGATCTCGTAGGGTCCTATGTACCGTGGGCTTAATTTTCCCCGCTTGCCAAAGCGCATCACACCCTTCACCGGTGATACCTTTAACATGACCTTATCGCCTATTTGGAATTCCAAATCTTGTCGTCTCACGTCGGCATAGCTCCTTTGTCGGTCTTGCGCGGCTCTCATCTTTCCTTGGATTATTTTGACTTGTTGAGCCATGTCCTCAACAAGTTGCGGTCCAATTACCATAGTCCTTCCGCCCTTTTTCCCAGCTCAATGGGCTTCGGCATTTGCGTCCACCCGTATTTTGTAGAGCAGAGGAGGGGTAAATGCGTAGGAAAGGAGGAACAATTAATTTTTTTTTTTTTTTTTTTTTTTTTTTTTTGTTCCGCGCGGGGTCCGGGCGGGTTTTTGGGGTTTACCGCGCGGCCACCGCGCGGCGTCCCCAGGGTGGAGAAATAGGGCTCGCGCCCCGCGCGAGCCAGTTCTTCCCCTCCCATTCCGAAATTCCTCTCATCCTCCTCTCAAATTCGTCCTATCGTGCTCAGATTCTCCTAGTTCCGACTTCGATTTCTCTTTGTGAGGTATGTATCTTCTAATTTCGCTTGCCAATTTCAAGTTTTATGCCTTGATTCGTTAGAATTTGGTTGAATTGTGAAATTAGGGTTTATGTGTACAATTTGGGGATTTGTTGTTTTTAAGCTTGTTTTGCGCGAATTAGCAAGCATATGTGCTTATTGATGTTGTTTTTATTGATTTTGTTGAGTTTGTGCCCCAATGTGTATTTGTTCTTGGCCATTTCTCGGCGATGTGGGTATTTAGGAGTAATATGGAATTCTTCATTTTAGGTGACATTGTGACATGAAAGATGGACTCATTGTTTTGGTGTCATATTATGATGCTGAGTTGTTGCTTGGATAAATGTTAATTTATGGGCAAATTTCGTGTATATTATAAGTATAATTGAAGCTTGTTGTTTTTCGCATGTAACGTGTTCGATGAAATGCCGCAATGGGCTTCCAAATTTATTTAGGTACAATCAGTGGCTTGGTTATCTTCCGGCATGTATTAGTAACTATGAAGTTCGAAGTTTTCTTAGATTTCTCCCGTTGGAACTATGTATATATATATTTGATGTTATTCCGTGTGTGGGTCATTAGTCTAACAATTGGTATTGGTTGTTCGCAGGATGTTGCTCTTCCCGTGGTTCATCTTGGCGTTCCTTATGGTCCTTCCGGGGGCCAAGAGACGGGCTACTCGACGTGACGCAGCCGGCCCTAGCACTGCCGCTCCGGAGATGCCGAACATTGATGACAGTGACGACAGTGAGTCCGAGGAGGACGAGGAGCGGGTGCCGAGGCTCAGAGATCTCCCTGACGAGGTGCGTCCTCGCCGGCATGATAGGTTCCGTTTCTCGTCGATGGCCGCCCATGACTTCTACTTCGATGAGCTTCGTCAGAAGAGGGCTTACGTTCCCGAGCGAGGCTTGTTCCCCGATCATATGGGTGACGATCGGATCAGTGCACTTTTGGGGCATCTCCAGTGGACCGGTCTTGCACGTCATCCCGACGGCATTGCCTCCGGCTATCTAGCTATGGAGGTTATTGCCAACATCAGCGGTCTTGGGGTAGACGACGACCTTTCTCGAGTCTGGGTTCGTGGTCGCTACTTAGACTTCAGTGCTCGGGCGATCAACATCTATTTCGGCCTTCCCGATGATGGTGCGTTCCGACCACAGCCGGAGGGACGGGTTTATGCTCCTGCCTGGGGTGTCTTGTGTACCGAGGTACCCCCGCGGACTGGATACCCTCACGAGCTACGTCTGACGTCCTTGGATGCTCCTTGGCATGTACTTGCTCAGCTTTGGTTAGGACGCATTCGGCCGATCACCCGGAGCCATATCGTCATAGATCATGTCTTTGAGACTGTCTGCTTTATCGCACGAGGCGGTCGGGTAAATGTGGGCGCGTGCATTGCGGATAACCTGAGGGGTTTACGACGGGGGCGAGGGAGTAGGGTGATCACTCATGCACACCTCATTTGTGGGCTGTGCGCTGCCCAGGGGATCCGCACGTCTCCCGAGACGGACCCCTATCCTTTAGCTCCAGGTGAGCACTATTGTATTCCGTCTTATGCCGCTCGGCGCAGCACCTTGCGTCGTGGAGCGCCTCGGGCTATACTGCGCCCGCAGCCTGAGGATGGTGGTTTGATCTTAGTTGTTCCTCCAGAGCGGCCACCTCCTCCTCCTGTGGTTCCACAGCAGGGTGGGGTTCCACCGCAGGGTCAGGACATGACGCGGATGCTCCAGATGATGCAGGAGATGCGTGTCAGCATAGATGCCGGGTTTGCAGCTGGGCAGGCTCGTTACGATGCCTTGGATGCTAGGATGGATCTCTATCAGGATCGTATGGACACGCTCACTATGAGACAGGCGGAGCAGCAGGCCACCATGGCTGACATGTATGGCTACATGCGTCAGATGGACGACTACATGCGTCGCCAGTTCCCGCCTCCTGATCAGTGACCCCTCGTTTTTACGGTACTCCTGGGGTGCGTAGTAGGAGTAGTTTCCTTATGAGACTGTAAGACGATGGTTTTCATCTCTGTGTTTTGTAGTTTGTGCTTTTATGGTGTTACTCCATTATTATCTATTTCGGTTGTAAATTCTGGAATTTCGGTTAAGTGATGACTTGGGGTTTCAGGGTTTAGGGTTCAGGGTACTCTCGTTTGATGGACATTCATATGTGTTGTTTGCTTATTAATACCTTGTTCCTTTGTTCTGTTGAGCCCCTCACCATACGTTTGGACTAGGAAGGCGGTTTTTTTTTTTTTTTTTATATATATATATGTGCATGTATATATGTATGTGGGCACTATGGATGATGGAAAAGAGAATATAACATAAATGCTTGTATTTTTATTGCTCAATAGAAAATGTTAGTTGATACAAGCTGCAGGAATCACAAGGATAGAAATGGCTCGGAAAATAGGAAGGGTAATAGTAGAAGGAATGCGGTAAAGGTCCCTAAGCTGAGGGAGTGTAGGTGGTTGGGTCCTCCATGGGATCATCCTCATCACTCGACCCCTCAACGGTACCCCAGCCAAGGGGCCCATGGAATACTGGGCTCGCTGGCCAATTGGGCCCAGCGGCCGGGGCAGGATCAACGACGACAACTGAAGGTTGGGCGGCTGTAGGGACAGCGTCAGGGTCAACTACGGGGTTAGCTGCGGGAGGAGTCCCCGGGTCGAGAGGGGCAGGTGGAAGTAGATCGTCCTTCAGATGATGCAGTTGATGTCCCACGACCCCTACTTCGGTCTCTACGTCGTCAATCTGGGTCCGAAGTTCAGTCTCGCGGGCCTGGAGTTCATTGATTTGGATTTGGAGTTGGGTTATATCTTGATGTCCTGCTTGGCCCAGATTAGTTAGGTGACCCAGGTTAGCTCCCATTTGTTCTACCCTTAGTCTGAAGTTGTTCACGTTTTGAGGAGTTTCGAGGTACGCCTCAATCAACCTCATTAGTAGGTTGATCATGTTCGCGTTTGGGGCGGCCATCTAATGTCAACAAGAAGGTTAGAGTCAGGTCTTGTTTCGAATAAAAAGTCAAGAGATGCAGGAATTTAAATCTACATGAATATGCATATGCAATCCCCCCAGCAATTAATTTTTAATGTATTTTTAAATTTAATCGTGGAAAAAAAAAGGTTGGGCCTATATTGGGCCAAAATAATAGTTTGGACTTTAAAAGATTAAAACATGGGTATTGGGTCGAAATGGTTGGGCTTAAAATAAATAATTATAAATATTGGGTCAAAATAATTTAACCCCCTTTTTGGGCTCAAATTTTGGGCTTAAATAATAGTACTAGTAGTCTTAAGAATAATAATGATAATAATAAATTTAAAAATAATACTTAGTTCAAAATATTTTAAAATAAAAATAGTAGTAGCTTCAAAATATTCCGGGCTCTGATACCAACTTGTAACACCCCGGATTTGATAACCCAGGCCGGGATGTCACCGCCACATCTCTCTAGCAAGACACGGACTCTCCGAGCTTGCCAAAGAGATGCAAGGCTATAGGTATTGCAAAAAGATTTAACACAAGTCCGGAATCTATGTAAAAATAATAAGTGTCATCCACACATATAGTAGTAAATATATATTGCAGCGGAAAAATGTAAATGGGCCGACATGGCCAAAACTCGGGGTTTACATGCCCGTTATGCAAGTATCGTAAAAAGCAAATAAACAATGTTTAATAATCCATCCCCAATGCACATGCTATGCATCATCTCCGTACTCTGAAATAAAAAGAGAATACAACAATTTTATCAGTATATAAAATACTGAGTAAGTCGATCCTAACATAGCAATAAAGGGATTTAATTAGATAATTTAAAATTCCACTCCTAGCATGCATGCATTTACAAAATTTAAATGAAATGATAAATTTAATTGTATGCTTGAACATGCATTTAATTCACAAAAACAATTTAATCATGATATAAAATTTAAAGACATAATTTAAATGCATAATTTTAAAGGCATGCTTAAATAAATACTCAAAAACATTAAGTCTTTTATTTTCCCCCGTTACGTAACCATTTCTCAGTATTTTGTATAGCCGGTGATCCGGCGGCCGCAGCCGTGTCGTAAGTATCTTGTGTAGCCGGTGATCCGGCGGCCAGCAGCCGTATCTGCCATACCCAGTAACACTCCGGAGCCTCGAGAAATCCATACGGACAACCCGAGAGAGTAGGCCATGTATCTCCCGCCGATTGGCGTAATATCTCATCAAATTCTCTCGTCCATTATAGGCCCGAAGAGAAAGGCTAGAGGGGCGCCCTGCAGAGCACTCACCCTCCACCAAGTATCTCATGTATCATTTAGATTTAGTGTATCGGGGTTTTTCAAAAGTGTAGATGTATCGTATTTCAAATCTTTGATCGTTCGTTTCGAAATTTCAAAACTCTTTGATTTAAAAGTATCTTGGCGTCACAGTTTGCGCATTTCTCATTTAAAAATCCGTTTCAAGCCCGAAAATTCTGAAATCTTCACACTTTATGCAAAACACCCTAACGAACAACTTTCGTGTTTTAACTTTTTCGAAATAAGTTGAGGAAACATGTCAAAAATCGATTTTATCATGCAATCAGAAAACTGTCCGAACTCAGGTTTGAGACAGTTCAAAATCTCGACTTTTTAACATAACAAATGGACTCCAAAAATTCTGAAATTTAATATGCACACACTAGACATGATTATCTACAACTTTCATTTAGATTATAAAGATCAAATCGGACTAGAAATTATAGAAATAAATTCACTAAGTTCGAACATATTCATAGACAGATTTCCACACGTTTTGTCAAAGCAGTCTCTTTTCGATGCGATTTAAAATAGCAAACGTTAACGAAAATGGCTGAAATTTTTACACAACCTAGATTTATGTGTTAGGATTAAAAGTCTAGTTTTGAGTTTCTCGGATTGAATCCTCGAAATATGGGTTTTAGGCCGATTACAGAAACTGCGCAAGATGGGGTTTTTAAGTTCGATTTTTACGTTTCGTTACATTACGCCTATACCGGACGCCCCGAAATCACCCGTATTGATATGGAAGGCTCAACTTACAGTGATAGAGAGGTTTGGGTCGTCCTAAGGTCACTGGCTCGTCCAAAATCCTACGAACGGATCTCCTCAACGTCAAGCTTCCGACTTTGGCCACGATTTCGAATCGGACGAAGAAATCCAACGTTAGATCAAGTTTTCGGGTTCAAAAACTTAAATAGAACTCTAAGAACGACTTACCACAGATTAGAATACAAGGAATCTTGTATTCAACGCCTCCTTCGTCGGTTTTCGTCGCCGGGAAGTGATCGGAAAGTCGTCGGGAAGTCGCCGGAAAGTGTTTTGGCTTTGGAGAGAGTTGAGAGGGTTTGAGAGTGAATGGTGACTGATGAGAATGGGGGAGAGGCTGCCCTAGGTCGCCTAAAGGCTTCCCCCTTCGGCCAAAATCCGCTTTCCAAAGTCGGGAGGTCGAATTATGGTAAGAAATCGCCGAAAACGCGCAAGTTGCCAAAACCTGTAGGACCACGCGGGGTTGGCGCGCCTTTTAGCCAAACCCTGCCCGGCCAGCGCGCGAGACTCGCTTGGACTGCGGTCCGGGCGGGTCCGTGCGATCCGATCCGTCGGGTCTTTTCTCCTCTCTTTCGGACTTCTATCCTTCCCTGTTTTCGCGCTCGATTTTTTCCGGGTCATTTCCGGATTATGCTTCTCATCATAAATTTATTCCGTCTCAATTCGATTACGTGCTTGAAATCCTAAGACCGTCGGTTTGGTCCGTCGGGTTCTAATTCGTCGTCCTTGACTTCCGTGCATTTCCGCGTCTACGGGTTCTCGGAAACAAAACCTTCTCTCCTATTGGATTAATTCCTATTTTTATATTCTAAAATTTACGGGTATTACATTTTATCTGAATTCGCATACAGTAGAGGCCCAACTGGTAGCGACACTGCCATTATAGGGTTTCTGCTGTCTAAAATTCACTCCATCCGAGTAATTGGGAAATTGGACGACAGATGTTTGCAATCCACCTGATTACTCTGCCACCACTTTTGGCCTCACGGCCACTTCATATACGTGTCTCATTTTCTGTCTAAACCCACCACTATATTTTAGGTTAATTAATTTTACACTTCCATATATATTTATGCATGATATTATTATGTAATTATTGTGGTTTATAATATTTTGGGATCCTTACCTTGGACAGTAGAAGTCTAGATTTAAACAGATGCTGCATATTAAATTTCCAATAAAAATTCATTTATAAAATCTGGATCTAAGTAAGGGATAAAATCCTCAGTTATGACTAGTTCACATTCGATCGAGGGTTAATTTTGGGGAATTAGAAGCAGAATCAGCGATTCGGTCTCTTCTAGACTGAAAGGGTCTGTGTTCTTAATGAGAGTCTAGTACCTGTTTAGGGAATGGTTTTCAAATCTATTATTTTCCAAAATTGCTATGTGTTGGGAATTTAGTCTTAACTGTCACACCGAGATGGGATCCACTTGGATTGGAATACAGTGTGACAGATAATTCTAAAGGAACAATGCGTAGGCCTTGGTTATTTTCTAAGATAGGGTTGAGTTCCTTTCAACTGCTATCTTCTTCTGCCAAAGCCTATTTTTGAGTCCTGAGTGAGTGCATCCGTAAAGAACTAATTTATTAGTTCGTTTCATTAGTTTGTATCTCATATCCACCTGGAAGGAGGTGAACACTGCGAGCGGTTCACCGAGATCCGGGAATTCTTGATCCACATCTGGTCATCCTGACTGGGGGCTCTTCTTATACTACCAGGGTAACTCTTTCAAAACCTCTGAGTGATAGGATTTTAAATGCTTTCTTACCGCTTTCTTTTAAATCCTTTCTTTAGAGGTCACTCGGTTGTATTGAGAGTAGTGGAACTGCTTCTAGGTCTGAGAGTTAAGAGAGAGTTCAGGCTTGTTTGTAGACTTTGGGTGTGACATGGGGGAATGATAGCAGTACTTGGCACTTCAACTAATGATTTGTCGGGTGTTGCTTGTCCACCACAGATGAAATAACATATCCTGGCCGGGGCAGTTATGAATCTGTGGTATCTTAGAATTTGTTGTCTTAAGAACATGTGAGCTCATACTGTAAGTACCTGTCTGTTAAAGGGAACATAGTACTGAGAGCATGAGAACTAGCTATCTGACAGGATTATCCCGAACGAAGATCTGTGTATATAAATGGAAGTTTAATTATGCTTTATCTAAATCTTGTCCAATCTTTATTCTTCTCTCCCTGTCCATTCTGTCATCATTTTGAATCAGCTTCATAGATAGCATAGTTTAGATTCACAGCATTCCTTAGAATAATCCTATTGCTTTTATAGGGTAAATTACCCGCTTCTTAGACCTAATTTTAATTGCTTTTCAGCTTAAACTTATCTGCTTTCTACAATAGAATTTTATATGCTTTGTAGAATAACTTTAATTGCTTTCATAGCTTAGTTTGAATTCAGTAAAGTAGTTGATAGTCAACTTCTCAAACTGATTCGAGTAACCGAGATGAAAATCTTGTAAAATGGCGTGGGACCTGCTTCCATCGCACATCCTCCAGTGAACGATCCGGACTTACCTACAAATTATTGCAATTTTTGACACCGTGCGCTTTCAGGCCACAGTTTCCTAACACGAGTAATAAAAACGTGACAACCTATACATATATCCCTAATCCCAACTCCGTAATCATAAATTGATTTTCATTAAATAAAATCAAGACCGGGATTCTTTATATTTCGAAAATACTCGTACGGGAAATTGTCAAAAGTTTCATGGCGCCGATGCCGGGGAGGATGCAGCACCATTTTATAAGAGAATTAAACTCCTGATTTACTCATAGCTAGTGTACATACTGTATTCAAAACAAAAATATTCCAGTCTCAAAAATCAATCACACATTTAGAGCAGTAAAGCTCTAAATGTGAGGATGTTGATTTCTGAGAAATAATTCTTCAACACCAGTTCTAACCTGGGGGTGGTTGCAGGTACTGCCCTCATTGAATGAAGATGTACATGCAACGGGGAAAGGAAACACCACCCGAACTTCCACTCAACCTCGAAATAGAAAGGGAAGCGAGACGAATCAGAGCCCTCACTAAGCAGAGGAAAGAGCAGGAAAGGAGGGAACGTGTAAGACAATCTTCTTCCAGTACGAGCAGCGGAGTTTCGGACATGGCACAGTTACCAGGAAACAACCCACCCATGAATCCTGATAACCCTGTCATCATTGACAATAACCCCCCACCACTTCATGAAAACCGATATGGAGATGGCGATGAGACAGATGACCCTCCATTGAATGAAGTTCAAGGCGAGGGGAATCTGCCCAAACATCGGTAATCAAAATCTCAACCCACCACCTCCCCAAAACCAGTTCAATAACCCACTCAACTAGAATAATCCAAACAACCAACACTTCCACAATCCTCAGTTTCAGAACCCTCAATTCAATCAGCATCAGAATCCTCCCAACCCAAATGATTTCAATGACCCCAGAAACTATTACCCAAATCAGAACTATTACCCACAACACTATCAAGGAGGGCCGGGGAACAATCAACAAGCAGCAGCTGCTGATTATATGCAGCCCATCCTGGAGCCATACTTGAACATTCCTGGACAAGCTCCATTCTTGGCCAGAAATTTCGAATTAAAGCCGACACTCATCAATCTTGTTCAGAGCAATCAGTTTGCGGGGGCAAGTCATGAAGACCCGCATGACCATCTGCAGACCTTCCTGGAACTGTGTGACACCATCAAGAATCATGTATCTCCTAACACTATTCGTTTGAGATTGTTTCCTTTCTCTTTGTCTAGTGGAGCACGAACGTGGTACAAATCGCTACCAGTTAATCAGAAGTCCACATGGGAAGAAGTGATCAGAAACTTCTTGGCAAAATACTTTCCGGAATCCAAGGTGGACGAATGCTGATCCAAAATTGCGGAATTCAAAATGAAACCAGACGAATCCCTGTATGACGCAAAGGAGCGGTTCTTCAACCTGCTAAGAAAATGTCCCCAACATGGTTTCCATGAGTGGGAAAAATTGAGGAAATTCTACAACGGTTTGACCGCATCCTGGAAATACATGCTTGATGCTGCCGGTGGTCAACATTTGCTACACATGCATATGGATCAGGCTTGGGGCAAGATTGAAACAATGAGTGTAAACAGATCTGTTTTAACTGATGATGTTGACCCCCCTCCCCCTCGTGGTTTATGTGTTGTAGGTACAGCAGGCAAGTCTGAATTAGACAAACTAAAGGATCAAGTGGCCGTGTTGGCCCTGAATTAAGAACCTGGGAGTTCTACGCAAGCCCAAAATGCTGAAATTGTCTGTGGATCATGCCAAGGTCCACATCCCACGGAAGCCTGTCAACAGGTGACGAATGAGAGCTGTAACTATGCAGGTGGATTCCAGAACCGGCACCCTAACCTCTCATATTCCAACAACAACGCTTTGAATTCACACCTGTTAACCCAGCCTCAACAGTTTAACCAGCCAAGGCCCCAGCATTTTAACCCAAACTTTCAACCCCAGATTCTAGCCAGGCCACCTTAGAACCAGAACTTCCAAAACTTCCAGCAGCCACAGAATCAGTTTGTCCCCAATCAGAACCAGCCTCAAAACCAATTCATTCCTAACCAAAACCAAGCCCAGAACCAGTGGAATCCACCTCAGCAGAAGCCACCTTCTAAACTTGAGAACATAATGACTGAATTCATCTCAAGCCAGAAGGAGATAAACACACAGTTGCAGGCTTCCATAAGAAACGTGGAAACTCAGGTGACCCAGATGGCCAAGGAACTCCAGAAAAGAGATCAGGGGACTTTGCCGAGCAGTTCCGAAAAGAACCCCCAGTGTAAGGCTATCACGTTGAAATCGGGCAAGGTTCTGGCAGGGCCACAGATCAAAGAAGTGCAAGGGAAGGAGTCTGAAAAAGAAAGTACTGAGGAAAATCAGGGAACGGAGGAGGAAGGAGGAAAAGAAAAAGAAACTGAGACATCAGAACTCAGTGGAAAAACTGGTAAAGGTGAAGGTAAAATTTCTGACCCTTCACCACAAAAACATTTAGATGATAATAAGTATATGCCAAGGGTGCCATACTCTGTGCGTCTTAAAAATAAGGAACATGATCTTAAATTCAAGAAATTTCTGGAAAGATTGAAAGCTGTTGAGATCACTATTCCCTTGGTCGAAATGATTTCAGAAAGGCCCGTCTATGCTAAATTTCTTAAAGAAATGATTTCAGGGAGAAGGAAATTCGACCAGGATGAAGTGGTGGTTTTAAACAGCAGCTGCAGTGCCATAATCCAAAGAGTGCTACCTGAGAAGAAGGAGGACCCGGGCTGTATCACACTGCCAGTCCACATTGGAAAGACAAATGTCGGAAAGGAATTATGTGATTTGGGGTCAAGCATCAATGTTATGCCACTCGCCATGGCAAAACGTCTTCACTTGGGAGTGATTGAGCCGGTTACAATGAAATTACAACTGGTAGACCGGTCGATCACTCATCCAGTTGGGATACTGAAGGACGTGATCGTCAAGACGGGAGGAACACTTTTTCCTGTCGATTTCATTATACTCGACATAGAAGAAGACTATGAGATGCCACTGATCTTAGGCCGCCCTTTCCTTTCAACGGGCGGTGCACTGATAGATGCGCGTTCAAATCAAATCAAGCTCCGTATTTGTAACACCCCGGATTTGATAACCCAGGCTGGGATGTCACCGCCACATCTCCCTAGCAAGACACGGCTTCCCGAGCTCACTAAGGAAATGCAAGGCTTATGGGCACGTAAAAGATTTAAAAACATTCCAACAATTGAGTCCGGAAATTTATAATATTTAATTCAAAATACGGGAGTAAAAATCATCATGCGTGAAATAGAGTAATGCAGAGGAAAGTAATCACGGCCAACACGGCCAAACCTCGGGTTTAACAGAACCGGTAAATCAGTAGTACGATGCAGAAATTTAAAATGTTCAATAATGTTTCCCCCCAAGTGCAAGTGCATGCGTCACTCGACATACTCTGTAAAAGAAAAATGACAACCGTTTATCAGTATAAAAATATACCGAGTAAGTTAATCCCTAACTAAACAATTTAAGGGGTTACATGTGTTTAAACCAAAGATTTCACTTTTCATGCATTAATTTAAAAATACATATTCTATTCGCAGCGGAAAGACATGATTAATTTATTCAAGACGAAAATGCATAATTAAAGGACTCAATTTAAAAGCGTAATTTAAAAGCATAATTTAACAACGTAATTTAAATGCATAATTTAAAAACATGGTAAATAAGATTTAAGCATAATTAAACACTCACACAAGTCTTTTATATTTTATCCCGCAAACTAAGAAGAGGACACCATACCGGGAGATCACTAACGAGGCAATCTCAAACGTAGGACCACTAACGAGGCAGTCCAAATAAATGGGAGACCACTAACGAGGCAGTCTCAAAAGATAGTAGGACCACTAACGAGGCGATCCAAAACACAGCGCGCGAGATCACTAACGAGGCAATCTCAGATAGTAAGGAGACCACTAACGAGGCAGTCTCAAAGATAATGATAGCATGAAGATTGGCTCAGCCTAGTGAACGGGATTTTTCGAAAGTTCGTATTTCAATGTTATCAAAATATTCGATATCGCGTTTCGTAGTTCGAGTTTTCTCAAGTTCGAAAAACCCGATTTGACGCAGATTACGCCTTTCTGAATTAAAAATTCATCTTTACACCAAAAATTCTGAAATTTATACAGTAGCTCAAAAACACACACACGAACAACTTTCATGTTTTAAGTTTTTGGAAATAAGGTTTCGAAGTGAGTCAAATTTCGAGCTCTTTGCAAAAGATAATTTCTGTCCCAAAAACTGATTTCGTCACAGTTTCGTATGACGCCGATAAAAAATTCATTTCGAAGCCAATTGATCCGAAATTTTTACAGGAGATACACAACACATTAATGAACAACTTTCATGTTTTACAAATTTGGAAATAATGAATTTTAGATGTTCAAAAATCGACCACAACACGCTGTATACGCGCGGACTCAAAAGATGATTTAGAACAGTTCTGAAATTCGGCCATTTTGACACATCAAATGAACTCCAAAATTCATGAAATTTTATATTCATAATCCAGACACAATTATCTACAACTTTTGTTTAGAAATGCAAAGTTAAATCATTTTAAAACCGGGTGAAAAACATGCATCAAGTTGAGTAAGTAAATCTGTCAACAGTCCGAACGTTCGGTTTTATCACAGAAAGTTTACGGCGCGATTTGGAATAGCAAATCTATATGTCAATGGCTGAAATTTGGACACAATGTGGACTAGAGTCTTAGGAACAAAATCTATGTTGAAAAGTTTTTAGTTTCAATTCCCGAAGGTCGAGTTTTAGGCGAGTTTTTTGAAATTTGACGAAAATAGGGTTTTTGAAAACCGATTTTTGTTACGTGTCTAGATCTTAAGTTTTAAACAACAATAAACCACAAAAATTGGTGAGTAAGGTCTTAACTTACTTAGTTAGAGAATAGGGTCGCTGTAAAGGGTTTCCGGACGTCCTAAGGTCGCGACGAATGGCCAACTTCTCCGATCGCTTTTTGTTCGTTCCCCGACGTGAAATCGTAGCAAGGAAAAATGGTTAGATTTCGAGTTTGTTAAAGCTTATGGACGATTCAAATACTGTAATACTACTTACCAAGGTTCTAGAGGGTAGAGGCTTCGTCCCGTTTGCCTCGTCGTCGCCGGAATACTCGCCGGAAAGTGGAGTCGAAGGAGTTTTGAACTTGGAGAGAAAAGATGGTAGTGTCTAGGGTTTGTTTACTGAAAATATGGGGTAGGGGGCGCCCAATACTGATATTATGGCCTTCCCAAAAGCCTTGATCCGCTTGCCCTCATTAGGGGACGCATTTTTGGCAAGAAACTCGCCATGGAAGGAAAGTTTACACCTTCTGCACCTCTGGCGCGCTGGTCACGCGCACCTATAGCTTTGCCCGCGCGGAGCATGCGCGACCAGCCCTGGAGACGCGTCTCCTCCTTCCGTGCGGTGGCCGCGCGGCGGCGCGCGGCGAGCGCGGGCCGGCCGGTTCAGCGGTTCGCGTGGTTCGTCGGGTCTTTTTCTTCTTTTCTCTATCGGTTTTCTACCCTCTATGTGTTAGCTCGACTCCTCGGGTCGTTTCCGGTTCGAAATCTTTACCTTAAACTTGTTACGAGTTCGGTCTTACTGCTCGTAACATTTCCGTGCCCTAATTAGTTTAGTTAAATTAGTTCTAATTCTCCTAACGTTTTGGTGATTGATCTTGTGATTTATTTTGTGATTTATTTTGTGACTGAACTTAGAATTTAGTTCCAAGCTGCCTACGTACCCTGTTAAGGGATCAAGTCATGACGTAGTTCAAAACAATTTGAATTTGTTTTTTTTTCTCGGGTGTTACATCCTCCCCCTCTTAAGAATACAGTTATGTCCCCATAACTGTGGCCGGTTCATCTCGGGAGAGGGTAGGGTAACGTTGTTGCATGTCGGCCTCCAACTCCCACGTTGCCGTCTCCATCTCGTGGTTGGACCAAAGGACCTTGACCATTCTCACGGTCTTATTCCTCGTTACTCTCTCCTTCGTGTCGAGTATTCGCACCGGAACTTCCTCGTAACTCATGTCATCCTCAAATTCAATTTCTTCCGGTTGGAGCACATGGGTCGGATCGTGCACATACTTCTTCAATTGGGAGTCGTGGAATACATCGTGAACACGAGCAAATTGTGGTGGCAACGCTAGTCAATAAGCGATTTCCCGCTCTTTACCGGATTTCTTATGGTCCCTATGTATTTTCGTCCCGAGGGTTTTCTGTAACCTTGCAAAAAGAAAATGCGAGGCAATTCTGCTGTCCTTGTCAGGAATAATGTCGGGTGATACCCCATGTCGTCGTACTTCATTATCAATGCATGATCGGGTTAAGTGAGTGGTTTAAAGTAAAAGAGATTAAGCAAAATCGAGAAAAATAAAACTCCCTCCGTGACCCGCGCGGTGGCCGCGCGGTATGACGCCTCAGCGCGCGGCGAGCGCGCGGCCGCATCTGTTCGAAGAAAATAGGGCTCGCGCTCCGCGCGAGCCACTTCCCCCATTTCCCATTCGAGACCACACCCCCAATTCTCTCTAAATCCGGCGACTTATCTTCCCGTTCACTTGATTTCGGCTCCAATTTCACTTACCAAGGTATGAATCTACTACTTTTAGTTATCAATTTCAATTTTTATGCTTTGAATGGCTTGATTTTTGAAGAGATTTAGGAATTAGGGTTTATGTACAAAAATTGGGGGTTTGTTATTTTTAGGCTTGATTAGTGCAAATTAGCAATCATATGTGATAATTGATGTTACTCTTGTTGCCTTGCTTGTATTTATGCCACAATGTGTTTATGTTTTTGGCAAATTCTTGTTGGATTTAAATCTTTAGGAAGACTATGAAGTTATTGATGTTTGGTTGTTGTTGGGGTGTGATTATTAGCTCATTTCTTTGTTGTTTGGTGCTGTAAGGAAATGATGTGTTGTTATTTGAGTGATTGTTTCATTTTGTGGGCAACTTCCGTGTGTTTGTTAGTAACTTAGGTTTTGGTTTATTGCGCACATAACGTGTTCGACGAAATGCCACAAAGGTTTGGGAATTAGTTTGAGTATATCCTTTGTCCAGATTACCTTCCGATTTGTCTTAGCGAACGATATGATTTGATGTTCTTATGGCATATTCACGTTGGAAGTCTATATTGATGTCCCTTACGTATTTCTGCTTGAGTTTTGTGTTGAATTTAGTCTTATAATTGGTTTTGGATGATTCGCAGGATGTTGCTCTTTTTGTGGGTTGTTTTGGCGTCTCTCATGTGTCCTCCGTGGACCAGGAGACGGGTTGCTGATGAGGCTGGCCCCAGCAATGCCGCTCCGGCGATGCCTGATGTTGATGAGAGCGAGTCAGAGGAGGACGAGGAGCAGCGGGGGCCGAGACTCGGGGGTCTCCTTGACGAGGTGCGTCCTCACCGGCATGACAGGTTTCGGTTTAGGACGAGGGCTGCCCAGGACTTTTATTTCGACGAGCTTCGTCGAAACAGGGCTTATGTCCCCGAGAGAGGCATATATCCTGATCATCTGGGCGATGACAGGGTCAGTGCAGTCTTGGAGTATTTGCAGTGGACCGGACTTGCACGTCATCCCGAGGGCGTTGCCTCCGGTTATCTGGCTATGGAGGTTATCGCCAACATTGGCGGTCTTAGGGAGGGTGACGACCTATCTCGGGTATGGGTTCGTGGTCGCTATCTCGATTTCAGTGCTCGTGCAATCAATGTCTATTTTGGCTTGCCTGACGATGGCGCATTCCGCCCACAGCCTGAGGGACGTGTTCTTGCTCCTGTGTGGGATGTCTTATGCACCGTGGTGCCTCCTCAGCTCGAGCACGATCATGAGCTGCGTTTGATGATGATGGACTCCCCTTGGCGAGAGCTTGCCCAGATTTGGTTAGGGCGCGTCCGGCCGATTACCCGGAGCCATATCGTCCTGGATCACGTCTATGAGACCATTTGCTTTATCCGCGAGGCGGTATGGTGAATGTGGAAGCCTGTATTGAGGAAAACTTGCGGGGTATGCGGAGAGGACGAGGGAGTAGGGTGAATACCCATATTCACCTCATTTGCGGCTTGTGCGCGGCGCAGGGGATTCGCCCGACACCGGAGATAGATCCGTATGATCTGGTAGCGCCTTACGTCGTGGAGTTCCGCGGGCTGTACTTCGCCCGCAGCCTGATGATGGCGGCTTGATCCTAGTCGTACCACCGGAGCAGCCACCCCCTCCTTCAGTAGTTCCACCTCCTGTAGTGGCGCCTGAGGGCCAGGAGATAGCTCAGATGCTGCAGATGATGCAGGAGATGCGGGTCGGCATGGATACCGGGTTTGCAGCTGGGCAGGCTCGTTATGATGCCATAGACGCTAAATTGGACTTCTACCAGGCCCGTATGGACTCGTTCGCTACGAGGCAGGCTCAGCAGCAGGCCACCATGTCTGAAATGTACGCCTATGTGCGGCAGATGGACGACTACATGCGTCGGCAGTTCCCGCCTCCCGATCAGTGATGTTTTTCTTTCATATTTGCGTTTTCGTTTAGGTTTTGCATCAAACATACTTTGTTTAGTTTCCTCCTTATGAGGATGTTTCTGTTGATTGGGATTCATGGTTTATATTTCCGTTGTGTTATTGCCTAGTTACGTGTTTGACTTGTGTTAGTTGTTTGTTGCTGTTTAGAAACATGGTTTAATTGTTCTGCCTAGTTTATGGTTCGAGATGTTCTGGATTTACTGTTATCTTCCTATCGCATCTATATGTGTGTGGGTTGCCCAACAATACTTGCATCGTTGTGGGACTAAGCCGCTTCAAGGAACTTAGGTAAACTAATGTGATAAGGTATACAGGGTAGAATTTAAATAGATATATATATGTTAAATAAATAATTGCTTGTAAGGAGAAAATTTTATTAAATAAAGAATAGTATTAATAGGTATCAATTTGCTGGAATTTTTTTTTAGGGTCTAGGGTTTAGGGTTTCCAGGGTTTGGGGTTGGATGTTCCCTTATTTGATCAAGGTAGTTAAAGAATTTAATAAAATGTATGGAATAAATTTAAATAGGCTTGTATTTTTTTTTTATTACTCAAGAAATAATTTTGTTTGGGTTACAAGCATTCGAAACGGAAATAATAATAGTGCATCAGTATGGATCTCTAAGTCTAGAGTGACTAGGCAGGTACATCCTCGACGGGATCGTCCTCGTCGCTGGATACGTCAATGGGGATGGGTGTCCCCAACGGGCTCGGGCTCGGAGGAAATATGTCAGCCTCTAGGCCCAGCAGCTCAGCTCCTAAGTGTCCTATTTGCATCATCAGTTCGTTATCCTTGTTTTGAAGTGTGACCACTTGGGTTTGGAGTTCGACGGCTTGGGCCTTGAGTTGGGTTATTTCATGATGGTCAGCTTCCCTAAGATGTCTCAAATAGTCCATGTTACTCTTTAGTTGCCCCACTCGAGCCTTGAAGTGATTCATGTGCTGTTGGGACTCGAGGTATGCGTTGGTCAGTTTCATCATCAGATTGGTCATGTTCGCGTTGGGTTCGGCCATCTAATGTTAACAAGGGAGGTTAGAGTTAGACATATTTCAAGCGAGGTTAAGATATGCAGAAATTTAAATCTATGTGACATATGCATATGCAAGTGCAAGTTCCCCTTTCCCCATTAAAAATTTTAATTTATCCATGTATTTAAAATAAATCTACTACATGGGTAAGAATAAAAGTTGAGTCTCTCTAGTGGACCAAAATTTTAATATTTCTTCGGCTAAGATATTGGGCTATGTAAAAAAAATAAGCTTTTGGGCTAAAAATAATACTAGTAGTCAAAAATAAATAATTTTAAAGATAATACTTGGGTTTAAAATAATGGATTAAAATAATAGTAGTAGCTTAAAAAAAAAATTCCGGGCTCTGATACCAATTTGTAACACCCCGGATTTGATAACCCAGGCCGGGATGTCACCGCCACATCTCCCTAGCAAGACACGGCTTCCCGAGCTCACTAAGGAAATGCAAAGCTTATGGGTACGTAAAAGATTTAAAAACATTCCAACAATTGAGTCCGGAAATTTATAATATTTAATTCAAAATACGGGAGTAAAAATCATCATGCGTGAAATAGAGTAATGCAGCGGAAAGTAATCACGGCCAACACGGCCAAAACCTCGGGTTTAACAGACCCGGTAAATCAGTAGTACGATGCAGAAATTTAAAATGTTCAATAATGTTTCCCCCCAAGTGCAAGTGCATGCGTCACTCGACATACTCTGTAAAAGAGAAATGACAACGGTTTATCAGTATAAAAATATACCGAGTAAGTTAATCCTTAACAAAACAATTTAAGGGGTTACAAGTGTTTAAATCAAAGATTTCACTTTTCATGCATTAATTTAAAAATCCATATTCTATTCGCAGTGGAAAGACATGATTAATTTATTCAAGACGAAAATGCATAATTAAAGGACTCAATTTAAAAGCATAATTTAAAAGCATAATTTAAGAACGTAATTTAAATGCATAATTTAAAAACATGGTAAATAATATTTAAGCATAATTAAACACTCACACAAGTCTTTTATATTTTATCCCGCAAACTAAGAAGAGGACACCATACCGGGAGATCACTAACGAGGCAATCTCAAACGTAGGACCACTAACGAGACAGTCCAAATAAATGGGAGACCACTAACGAGGCAGTCTCAAAAGATAGTAGGACCACTAACGAGGCGATCCAAAACACAACGCACTAGATCACTAACGAGGCAATCTCAGATAGTAAGGAGACCACTAACGAGGCAGTCTCAAAGATAATGATAGCATGAAGATCGGCTCAGCCTAGTGAACGGGATTTTTCGAAAGTTCGTATTTCAATGTTATCAAAATATTCGATATCGCGTTTCGTAGTTCGAGTTTTCTCAAGTTCGAAAAATCCGATTTGACGCAGATTACGCCTTCTTAATTAAAAATTCATCTTTACACCAAAAATTTTGAAATTTACATAGTAGCTCAAAAACGCACACACAAACAACTTTCATGTTTTAAATTTTTGGAAATAAGGTTTCTAAGTGAGTCAAATTTCAAGCTTTCTCCAAAAGATAATTTCTGTCCCAAAAACTGATTTCGTCACAGTTTCGTATGACGCCAATAAAAAAATTCATTTCAAAGCCAATTGATCCGAAATTTTTACAGGAGATACACAACACATTAATGAACAACTTTCCTGTTTTAAGAATTTGGAAATAATGAATTTTAGATGTTCAAAAATCGACCACAACACGCTGTATATGCACGGACTCAAAAGATGATTTAGAACAGTTCTGAAATTCGGCCATTTTGACATATCAAATGAACAAAATACATGAAATTTTATATGCATAATCTAGACACAATTATCTACAACTTTTGTTTACAAATGCAAAGTTAAATCATTCTGAAAATGGGTGAAAAACATGCATCAAGTCGAGTAAGTAAATCTGTCAACAGTTCGAACATTCGGTTTTATCACAGAAAGTTTACGGCGCGATTTGGAATAGCAAATCTTTATGTCAATGGCTGAAATTTAGACACAAGGTATATTAGAGTCTTAGGAACAAAATCTATGTTGAAAAGTTTTTGGTTTGAATTCCCGAAGGTCGAGTTTTAGGCGCGTTTTTGAAATTGGACGAAAATAGGGTTTTTGAAACCGAAACGTGTCTAGATCTTAAGTTTTAAACAACAATAAACCACAAAAATTGGTGAGTAAGGTCCTAACTTACTTAGTTAGAGAATAGGGTCGCTGTAAAGGGTTTCCGGACTTCCTAAGGTCGCGACTAACGGCCAACTTCTCCGATCGCTTTTTGTTCGTTCCCCGACGTGAAATCGTAGCAAGGAAAAATGGTTAGATTTCGAGTTTGTTAAAGCTTATGGACGATTCAAACACTGTAATACTACTTACCAAGGTTTTAGAGGGTAGAGGCTTCGTCCCGTTTGCCTCGTCGTCGCCGGAATACTCGCCGGAAAGCGGAGTCGAAGGAGTTTTGAACTTGGAGAGAAAAGATGGGAGTGTCTAGGGTTTGTTTACTGAAAATATGGGGTAGGGGGCGCCCAATACTGATATTATGGCCTTCCCAAAAGCCTTGATCCGCTTGCCCTCGTTAGGGGACGGATTTTTGGCAAGAAAATCGCCATGGAAGGAAAGTTTACACCTTCTGCACATCTGTCGCGCTGGTGACGCGCACCTATATCTTTGCCCGCGCGGAGCACGCGCGACCAGCCCTGGAGACACGTCTCCTCCTTCCGCGCGGTGGCCGTGCGGCGGCGCGCGGCGAGCGCGGGCTGGCCGGACCGGCCGGTTCGGCGGTCCGCGTGGTCCGTCGGGTCTTTTTCTTCTTTTCTCTATCAGTTTTCTACCCTCTATGTGTTAGCTCGACTCCTCGGGCCGTTTCCGGTTCGAAATCTTTACCTTAAACTTGTTATGAGTCCGGTCTTACTGCTCGTAACATTTTCGTGCCCTAATTAATCTAGTTAAATTAGTTCTAATTCCTCCTAACGTTTTGGTGATTGATCTTGTGATTTATTTTGTGATTTATTTTGTGACTGAACTGTGAATTTAGTTCCGAGCTGCCTACGTACCCTGTGAAGGGATCAAGTCATGACGTAGTTCAAAACAATTTGAATTTGTTTTTTTTTCTCGGGTGTTACAGTGTTGGAGAAGAAGAGCTGAATTTCAACATGGGCAAGCTACAGAGGTTTCCGCATGAGGAAACTTGTTCCACAATTGATGTAATAGATAGGAGAGAGGGAGAGCTAGACTCTAACACTGGGATTGTAATGATGATGGATGATGACTTTTCAAAGCAGGTACTGAAGCCTGCTGGTGCGGAGCACGAAGGCTGCAGCGCCGTCCATTTCGCCAATCCCGAAACTGGGGATTTGGAGGAATTTGACAGCGCCGATTTCCATGAAGAGGCCAACCAAGAGGAGGCGGATCCTGTACTGATGCAGGATCCGAAAGGTAAATCTGAATTTCCCCCACCTAATTCTCACAAATTACTTTCTTCGGTGGAATGCCCACCAGAGCTTGAACTAAAAGTGCTACCGGACCATCTTAAGTATGCGTTTCTCGCTGAACATAAAATGTTACCGGTAATTGTGTCAGCTAAGCTGACACAAGATCAAGAAAATGCTTTGGTGGGGGTGCTTAAAAAACATGTGCGTGCAATCGGTTGGACCATTTCTGATATCAAAGGAATAAGCCCTTCTGTTTGTATGCACAGGATTCTAATGGAGGAGAATTTCAAGCCTTCACGCCAGCCCCAACGGAGATTGAACCCACCCATGGAAGAAGTGGTAAGAAAGGAAGTGATCAAGCTGTTAGATGCCGGTATCATATACCCAATTTCTGACAGCAAATGGGTCAGTCCTGTGTAGGTTGTTCCCAAGCGGGGTGGGATGTGCATAACCAAGAATGAACAAGGGGAGGAAATTGCCACACGGCCGGTCACCGGATGGAGAGTTTGCATAGACTACCGGAAGTTGAACGAGGCCACTCGCAAGGACCATTTCCCTTTACATTTATCGATCAAATGTTGGAACGGTTGGCGGGAAGGGAGTTTTACTGTTTTTTGGACGGATATTCAGGTTATAATCAAATAGTGATCGCCAGTGAGGGTCACGAAAAAACAACTTTTACATGCTCCTATGGCACTTTTGCCTATAGACGCATGCCTTTTGGTTTATGCAATGCACCTGCTACTTTTCAACGTTGCATGATGTCTATATTTTCTGAATTTATCGAAAAATGCATTGAAGTTTTCATGGATGACTTCTCTGTATATGGAGATACATTTGAAGAATGTTTGACCAATGTTGCTAAAATTTTACAGAGATGTGAGGACACTAACTTGGTTTTAAACTGGGAAAAATGCCATTTCATGGTCACTGAGGGCATAGTGTTAGGTCATCGCATTTCACGAGCAGGCATTGAAGTCGATCCAGCCAAGGTCTCAGTCATCTCCAATCTCCCTCTCCCTAATTAAGCAGTTAGGAGCTTCTTAGGGCATGCCGGTTTTTACCGGAGATTCATTAAGGATTTCTCTAAAATTGCCAAGCCGCTCACTAATCTGCTTTGTAAAGAAAATTCCTTTTTAATAAATGAAGCGTGTGTTCAAGCCTTTGACACGCTCAAAAAGATGTTGGTTTCTGCTCCAATAGTACAACCACCCGATTGGTCAATACCTTTCGAGGTAATGTGCGATGCAAGTGATCTATCTGTGGCTGCAGTACTTGGGCAACATAAGAAAGGGAAACATTGTGTAATTCATTAAGCAAGTCACGCCCTGAATGAAGCCCAAATCAATTACACTACCACGGAGAAAGAGATGTACGCTGTGGTTTTCGCGTTTGATAAATTCAGACAGTACCTTATTGGCACGAAAACCATCGTGTACACAGATCACTCTGCACTGAGATACTTGTTTAGCAAACAAGATGCCAAACCTCGATTAATCAGGTGGGTACTTCTGTTGCAGGAATTTGACATCGTAATAAAAGATAGGCGAGGTCGAGATAATGGTGCTGCTGACCACTTATCTCGATTAGAAAATGATAAAAATGATAAAGCCGTCAATAAGGATTTTCCAGACGAACAGCTGTTCGCATTGCATCTGCATGATCAGGCGTGTCCATGGTTTTCCGACATTGCTAACTTCTTGGCCTACGGAATAACCCCACCTTTTTCAAGCAATCATCTCAAGAATAAGTTCAACCTAGATGTATTAAATTACTTCTGGGAAGAACCTTATCTCTTCAAGCACTGCGCCGATTCAATAATCAGGCGATGTGTAACCGAGCATGAAGCCTATCAAATTGTCAAAAGATGCCATGAATCAGAGTATGGAGGTCACCACGGTCACACTCGAACGGCCCACAAGGTCCTCGAATGTGGATTCTATTGGCCTCACATCTATGAGGATTGCAAGACATTTGTGAAAGCTTGCGACAGGTGCCAAAGATTAGGAAACATTTCCAAAAGGGATGAGATGCCTCAGAAAGGAATTCTCACTCTTGAGATTTTCGATGTCTGGGGCATTGACTTCATGGGACCGTTTCCACCATCTGGTGGAAACCAGTATATCTTAGTGGCTATCGATTACGTGTCCAAATGGGTCGAGGCTATCGCATTACCAACCAATGATGGTAGCCAAGTCATCAAGTTCCTCAAGAACAACATTTTTAACCGATTTGGCATACCTAGGGTGATAATATCTGATGGAGGAACACATTTTGTTAATAAATCCTTTGAGAACCTTATGATAAAGACTGGTATCCTCCATAAGATAGGCACGCCTTATCATCCCCAGACAAGTGGTCAAGTTGAAGTATCAAATCGCGAAATCAAGCATATACTCGAAGCCACCGTCGGGAAAACCCGAAAGGACTGGGCACGTAAGCTCAATGATGCTCTATGGGCATATCGTATTGCATACAAGACTCCCATCGGGATGTCTCCATATAGGCTTATCTTTGAAAAAGCCTGTCATTTGCCTGTAGAGTTAGAGCATAAAGCTTACTGGGCCGTCAAGACGCTTAACTTCGATCCGGAAGTTGCTCAAAGCAAATGCAAGTTGGACCTCAATAAAATTGAGGAAATACGAGCGCAAGCCTACGAGAGCTCTAGGATTTATAAGGAGCGGACCCAGAAGTTGCACGATCGCCGGATTAAGCCTAAGCACTTTTATGTTGGTCAAAATGTATTGTTGTTCAATTCTAGGTTGAAGCTGTTCCCCGGAAAGCTTAAATCCAGATGGGAAGGGCCACATGAAGTGTTAGAAGTATTTGAAAATGGAGCCGTCAGGATCAGAACTGACAAGGGCAACATAGTGGTGAATGGGCACCGACTGAAGGAATACATCGGACAGTTCGATCCAGAAAAAGAGAGCCAAACAGTGGCAGACCCGGCTTATACTCATTAAAAAAAATATAATATATATATATTATTATATACATTTATACCATTTTATTTCATAGCAGAAAGTATCCAAAATTAATTAAACATTTAGAGTACTAAGACTCTAAATGTGAGGATGTTGATATTTGGAGAAAATCTAATGCGTTTCATTTATCTGTCTTGCAGGAATTCCTGAACAACCAAAAAAGGAGGAGCAGGTTAATTCCATAAATGTGAGGATGTTGATATTTGGAGAAAATCTAGCGCGGAAAACCAGGTTCTCGGTTGGATTAATTCCATAAAACTAAGAAAATAATTCCGGAAATTGAAGCAATTTAAAATCCGGAATAATTTTTGAAAACAAATGGAATTAGTCCAACCTATTTATGCAAGTGGATTATTTAATTTCAGCCCAATAATTTTGAATTTATTTGGACTGAATTTATTCAGGTCCAAATCAAATAAAATGGATTCAGGCCCAATAACACACTCGGGCCCAGACCACGAAAATTTGAAAATTCAAAAATTTCGTGTCGCGGAAACCCTCTTGTGTTGCTAGGAATTGCCTCACGCCAGGAGGGAGGATAGCGACACGGCTCTCTAGTACAGTGAGACCTCTGTCCCGAAGTAAAACCGTGTCGCTAGACCACGCCTCGCGACCGGGGTCAGCTCCGCGACACAATCTCACCAGTCCCCAAACCTTGTCTGTCCCTGTCGCGATACACCCAGTTGGGAGACCACGAGACATGGTCTCGCAACTGGCTCGTAACTCCGCGACACACCCTCACTAAATCAATCCCCAAACCTACCCCCAGTCGCGGAACATGTTCTCGCGACTGGCTTTCACTCTCGTGCCAAAGTTCGTACTTGGCCCCACCTTCTTCCTAATCCTGTCGAGATACCCCCCAGTCGCGAGACATGTGCTCGTGACTGGCTTCCAGTCTAGCGCCCCTCTAATGGCGCTAGGCCCCAGTCGTGAAACCATGTTCCGCGACATGGGCTAGGGTTCCACGACTGGGCCCTTCAGTATTTAAACACCTCTTTTCCTTTTTCTTCCCCACTCGTCACCAACACTTAGAAATTTTTTCAAAACTCTCGAACTCGAAACCTTTCCCGAAGGACACCACCGTGTTTCTTCGCACTCTCCGACCACCACTTCCAGGCGTTACTCTGTCCGATTTTCGCAATGGAGCCATCTTCATCATCCCCAAAGAAGACCGAACCCTGGTAACCCTTCTCCCCTGCATTTTGCAATTTCGCGAAGGCCCCTTTTTTGCGATTCCTGTGTTTTTCGTTTCCATTTGTGTGAATAGGGTTGTTCTATGTTATTTTTCTCTGGTTAAAGTTCAATTTTAGGGATTATATGTTGTGGGCATTTTGTTGTGTCATTATGTGAGTGTTGGTGAAATTGGCCGAGCGTGATTTTGGAGAAGGGGAAGTTATTTCATTAATATGAAGGCTTAAGGAGTGTTCGGTTTGAATGGGCAATTTGTATGGGTGGAATTTTAGGTGTTTAGAGAACACAGCGGCAGCTAGGGCTTTAAGCCGCCATTGTTGAACCTTGAAGCTTTCTAGGGTTATAGGAGGGGGTGCCCCTTGTTCTTAATTCTTATTCCTGATTTACAGTCTTTGTTTGATTAGAAAACTGATGAGTATTTGGTCATTCTTGAATGGCTTGATGCTATTAGTTAACTAATGAAATAGGGAGTATGTTAGTATGTTTGATCTTGGTTTGATGCATCTTGGAGCATGAGTGTATGTTTGATTCCCTGTTCTGGCTAGGTTGAAAGCATGATCTTGAGTAAAATTGTACTGTTTTCTTGCTCTTTGTTTGAATGCCATTTGATCAATTAATGTTTCTCCCTGTTTTGGCATGTCTGTGTTGGTGGCTGCATAGCTGTGTAAAGTTAGTGTTTGGTTATGTGTGGCAGTGCCTGTGCACACCAAAAACCCTGCCAAAGCCCTTTTGCAAATCACCTTTTCACTAAAAGACAAGCAGTTGGTGGGAATAATTGTTAACTTGGAATTTTTGGTTCCCAATGGAACTAAAGGTGTGAGTAAAATAGCAGTATTTTTTGTCACTTAACTGCTATCCTTTTCAAAATCCAAAAGGGGACCACACACATCCCACTTTTCATTTAAAAAATACAAGTCAACCTTTAAAAATTAAAAATATAGTGTTTGCAAATTTTTGGGAAATGTTTTAAATGTCCAATGCAGTCCAAGCAGTCCGGGAATAGCAAATCCATTTCGCCACGTCTCCACTGCACATTCCAATTTCGAGCATCCATTCCATTCGTTTCATCTCATTCCACTTCCAACAAGTACCTCGAACTTGTTTAATAAAATTAAAAAAATCACAATATTTGGGCCCAATAGCCCATTAAAAATACTCTGGGTCCAATGACTTAGACTTTTTTAAATTAATTAATGTTGTATATATGCCTTGTGATAAAGTTTTGAGTAATAATCAAATAAATCACATTTCGAGCAAAGCGGATGTTGATTCTTAACTTGAAACCCAATTATTTAAAATATAAAAACTTATCTGGATTTAATATTTTCTATATTTTTCAGGAATGAGAAGGTTATCAAATCTGCTATTGGACTGCATGACTGTACTCTGCATCAGGCAGCAATGGAGGCTTCTACGAACGAAACTCAGATAAAGAAGCTCAGGGAAGCCTTGATAAGCGAATATAATGTCCCGTTAGATCACAACACTGAGCCCAGATTAGAATTAAGGCAAGGATGGGACGTGAGTATTCTGCCAGCAGAAAGATCCACTGCTCTTACAAACATCGAAAGGGACTTCTTCCGTCACATGCTGAGATTTTGGGAACTAATGATAGATCATGCGCCAAATGACTCTATAATGACCCCAGCAGTCCACTGAAACTTTTGACAATCTCCGTCCCACGAGCTTTTTCTAAAATATACCACGTTAGATTTATTACAAGAAAAGAGTTATGATTCACGGGAAAGGGTTTAGGGATACATATATGTTAAGCTTAACTGTCTTTTTATTACTCAAGTATGGTGCGTTGGTTTCAAATGGCGCTGTGGTCCTCTCTGTCATGGAATGTTGACAAATCTCATGGCATAGCCGGGATAGGTTGACCTTCAGCCTGTCACACTGAGGATCCCCGGCAGATATGCCATGATACTTCTCATCAATTCTTGCCATAAGAGTTCCTGCCATGAAACTTTTTGACAGATTCCCACTACATGAGTATTTTCCAAAAAATCATGATCCTGGTTTAGGTTTTATTTCATGAAACCAACTTATGATGGCGGTGTTGTGATTAGGGATATATTTATACGTAGTCATGTTTTTATTGCTCGTAGTTAAGAAACTGTGCCCCCGAAAGCGCACGGTGTCAAAAATTGCAGTAATTTATAGTAAGACCGGATCGTTCACTGGAGGATGTGCGATAGAAGCAGGTCCCACATCGTTTTACTAGATTTTCCATTCGTATTGCTCAATAGGTTTGAAAGATGATTAATATCTACTGACGGGAATTTAAACTAGATCTTGAAAGCAGTTAAATTAATCTACAAAGCAAATAAATCTATTCTAGAAAGCGGATAAGAATTATTCTAGGAATGCAGTAAACATTATCTACGAAAGCAGGGAAAAGGTGCATTGTGCCTACCGTGAAGTTGAGTCACAATGTAGACAGAAAGGACAGGAAGAAAAGAATGAAAATTGGACAAGAGTGAGATACAGCAATATTAAACTTCCATTTTCATACGCAGATCTTTGTTTGGGATAATTCTATCAGATAGCTAATTCTCATAATAAGGCTTTCCCTTTAACAGACAGGTACTTGCAATATGAGTTTACATGTTCTTAAGACCGCAAATTCTAAGATACCACAGATTCGTAACTGCCCTGGCCTGGGTGTGTTACTTCATCTGTGGTGGAAAAGCAACACCCGACACATCATTTATTGAAATGCCAAGTACCACTATCATTCTCCCATGTCACACCCAAAGATTTGAATTCAGCCCTAAACTATCCCTTAACTGTCAATCCTAGTAGCAGTTATACAACTCTCAATACAACCGAGTGACCTCTAATGAAAGCGGTTAAAAGAAAGCGGTAAAGAAAGCATTTAAAACCTATCACTCGAAGGTTTTGAAAATCTGACCCTGGTAGTAAAAGACAGCTCCCCATCAGAATGAAGGAGTATGGATCAAGAATTCCCGGCTCTCAGTGAACCACTAGTGTGTTCACTTCCTTCCGGGTGATTATGAGATACAAACTAATGAAACGAACTAATAAATTAGTTCGTTCCGGATGCACTCACTCAGGACTCAAAAGTAGGCTTTAGCAGAAGAGGATAGCAGTTGAAAGAAAACTCAACCCTATCTTGGAAAATAACCAAGGCCTGGATGATGTTCCTCTAAGATTATTTACTACACTGTATTTGAATCCAAGTGGACCCCATCTCGGTGTAGCACTTAATCTTACATTTCCATCAACCAGCAATTTTGGAAAATAATGGATTTGAAAATCATTCCCTGTCAGGTACTAGACTCTCAGTTAAAACACAGACCCTTTCAGTCTAGGCGAGACCTAATCGCTGAATCTGCTTCTTAATTTCCCAAAATACAACCCTTGACAGAATATGAATTAGTTATAACTGAAGAATTTATCCCTTACTCAGATCCGGATTTTATAAAGAGGTTTTTGTTGGAAATTTATAAAGCAATATCTGTTTAAGATCTAGACTTCTATTGTCCAAGGGAAGGATCCCAAAATAAGTACAGACCACTATAGTACACAATAGTATATAATATTATCATGCATAAAGATATATGGAAGTGTAAAATTAATTGACCCAAAATATAGATGCGGGTCTAGACAGAAGGTGAAACACAGAATGAAGTGGTCAAGGGACCAAAGTAATGGCAGAATAATCAGGTGGACTGTAAACATCTACTGTCCAATTTCCCAATCACTCGGATGGAGCAAATTTAGACAGCTTAGACCCTATAATGGTGGTGTCAACACCAGTTGGGCCTCCACTGTCTGTGAATTCGGATAAAAACCTACATGCTTCCCTTCTATAATGATCATCAGTTGGCATTGACTGATGCCAACTGACTCCCAGTACGGATTGGGATTCAGGTTTGGAAATTAAGATAATAAAAATAAAACTGTATCTGGATGGGAGTCAGCCGAGCAGCTATTATAACCCCGGATGGGCGAACCGCCAAGGCTTCCACTGACAGCCATCCAGACCATGCAAAATAACAATTAGTAACTAATACCCAGAATACGAGCTAGTTATCCATGAGGGAGTACCCGCCAACATTAGTCTGATGTATTCTTTACTAATGGTTCCACACAACACACAAAGACAAAATAAATAAGAAACAAAAGAAGATCCCTTGTATGAGAGACATTGGTTTCTCATGCAAGGTTGTGGATTGGGTCCACAATTGATGGTCTTAAATAATCCTTCCTACCATAATTAATTACAGTCCAGATTATCTGTTTAAGCCATCGAGATTTTGTTTATACAAGAATGTTTTAATGGCAATTGAACAAAGGTCCTTTAGTCATGATGATTATTGAAGTTTGATTATTGCTAATCTCAATCTTTAATCATTAATGAGTCAAGGGTTCAATCAGTTAAGTGATGCAAATGGAGAATCAAAATTTGGGCAGCATAACACCCTATATTGCAATTCCAGAATGTTACATCCTAACCCGTGGGGCTATGATGTGAGTGTTGCAATATAAAATAGGGAGAGAATGAAGTTTGTTTGAGATTAAATAGAGGGAGAGGAACCCTTGTCGCGATATCATAAATTTTGTCGCGGACCGAGATCCGCGACATGGACATCCCGACAAGTTTTTAGAATTTTTGGCAGCATAACGCCTCTTTGTCGCTATGCAAGATTTTATCGCGGAACGTGGTTCCGCGACAAGGGTGACATCGCGACAAAGTGTTTTCAGAAAATTCCTAAAGCATTCGAACCCTTGTCGCTATGCATGGAAATTTTGTCACGGAACGTGGTTCCGCGACAAGGTGTTCCGCGACAAGGTATTCAAAGATCAAGGAACATGGCATAATTTTTCTGTCTCAGAATGGGATTTTGTCGCGGAACGTGGCTCCGCGACAAGATGATTCCGCGACAAAAAGCCATGAAGACAAAATGCAAGAGTTTGGCTCCTTTGTCGCTATGCATGGACAGTTTTGTCGCGGAACGTGGCTCCGCGACAAGGTATTCCGCGACAAAGGGTTTTAAATTATGGAGACAAGTGTCTTGAAACACCTTGGTCGCGTAACAGCCATTTTGTCGCGGAACGTGGTTCCGCGCCAGAAGGCGGTTGGCGCCCAAGGTGGTTCAGGACAAAAGTCAGAAAAAGCAGAAATGAACAGTGGCATGCAAACAGCGTGATCTCACCCTATTTCAGATCAAAAAGCTATTCTAAGCTAAAAATAAGCAAGAAACATTCAAAATAAAGAAGAACATGCTTAAACAAAAATAACAAGGATGGGCAGAATATTAAAATAAAGCAGGAGTCCTAATCTAGGGTTTGATCACACATCCACACAACATTATCCATAATATGCCAACAGTAAACATAAAAATAACAAAATGGGGGTCAAATGACCCCAAAATGAAAAAGAAAGCATAAATCCATGGGGTGTGAGACCCATTTCATGATTTGGGACACAAATGATGAATGTTTTCCCATATTATTGAAGAGGTATTGTTAATACCCATGATTTGGATATTACAAACCCTAAAACAAGAGTTTAGAAACCAAAACATAGTGTAAGAATGGCTATCTAAGCAACTGTGAACAGTAAAAACACTAAACTAAGCTAAACTAAGAGCAAAAATTAAATAATACATGAAAACAAACCTAAACTACTCTACCTAAGGAGGAACTCCTAAGCTTGCCTGCAAGAGCTCTACAAGAATTTTAATCTCTTCACTGTGCCAACCCTTAGCTCATGGGAGACACCTCATATTTATAGAAGTGTAACCCTAAGCCCATGGGCCTTGATTCTAGCCCATTGTGTCTTAAGACATCACACACATCACAGCTTTGTCTCGGAGCATCAAGTTGGTCGCGGAACACACTGCATGTGGCAAGGCTTCTCGACTGGGTCTTGTGTCTCTATTTGTGCATCTTGGTCGCGGAACATGCCTTTGTCGCGGAGCATGCCATCGCGACAAAGGTCATCGCGCCAAGGGGCTTGGCTGGTCTCCTCTTCATTTGGGCCACTTGGTCGCGGAACATGCCTTTGTCGCGGAACACTGCATCGCGCCAAGGGGCTTCCGCGACAAAGGTCTTCCTGGGCCTGCTGGATTGGGCCAGATGGGCCGAAAATATTCTTTTTGTGGGCTTTTCTATCTTTTTCCCATCTTTTTGTTTCCTTTTCTTTTTCTCATGTCTTTGGATTTTTCTAACATAAATATGTAATAAAATTACATATTTATGTCTTTTTCACACCAGCTTATTATTTTTACAATTATGCATAAATTAGTCCAATTCGACTGCTTTCTTACTTAATGTAAGACCGGAATGCGATCAAATGCCCGTTTAAGACACGGAAATGGATTGAAAATAATGGTCATTTTTGGCCATTATCAACATCCTCACATTTAATACTGATCGTCCCCGAGCAGTCAGAGTCAATGTTCGTAAGAACACGGACTCTACATATTCAATTCATTTTCGTGGCTTCATAAATCACATCCTTTTTGGATTGGGATAAGACAATCAAAAATTACAAGTATTGAATTCCCTTGATTGCAGTGTTTAATGAAATGATACTTGCTCACTACATCGGGCCTACAAATCAAACATTATTATCAACCTTTCATGAATATCATGTTTGAAAAATGCAAAGATTAGGGATGAGAATTAGAGGATGACATGAACATGTGTAATAAGACAAAGCCTCACATATAAGAGAATCGGAAAAATTCACTCACTCTCAATTGGGGTTTAATCATGAACGCTCAAAATCACATTTAATTAAATTATCCCATAAGCTTGCAATCAGACCAATTCGCCACCGGCTCATTTCTTCAAATCGAGATCACGAGGTCTTATTTGAGGGTTATAACGGGGCGTACGGTTGTAACATTAGGTAGGAAAAGGAATTTATTGGGTTAAGAAGTGGCAAGAATTAATATTATCATAACATGGCATATTTTTATTTAAAAGTTTATGATCATCAATATGTTTTTCTCTCTTTTTGATTTTCTTTCTATTGCATGACATTAGACTATTGTCTAATTGCTTGTCATCTGCAATTTATTTGTGTTGAATGACATTCAACTTCTTTTTTTTTTTTTTTTTTTTTTTTTTTTTTTTTTTTTAAATCGGTTCATGGAATACCGATTAATACTTTTTTTTTTTGATGATCATAATTTTAATGCCTTTGATAGAATTCATCCTTGCACACTTGGGTTTGAATTTCTTGATCTTTTTGTAAGGCTAGGAATAATATAAAGGGCTCCAATTGGTTAATCCTAAAGGGAAAATATTTTTGGGTTTGGATTTCAAACGAAGGCCAAAAATTTGGGTTTTTCTAAGTGCCTCGATCATATGCTCGATTTCGGGAATATGGCATGGTCTTGAATCGGTCACAATTGCAAGTTCTAGTTTCCTTTAATCAAAATGATTCACACATCAAAGAAAATGAATGAGTAAAAGTGACTCATGGCTCAAATCTCACAAGGTTGGGTTGATTCATGTCATACAATATTCTCAAATTTAATCCAAGCTTAGTTCTAACAACTTATTCAATCGAGATCTCTAACATGCAGATTTATTACCCAATAAGCTGATCGCATCATTAAATTTTTATAGCTCAAAACCTCAGGAATTCATTTCATGCATGTCTTCAATTATATTATCCCAATTTGAAAGTCTGAAAATTTAATCATAAGCCTAAATTCAACCTGTGAATTTAGAGCAAGTTTATGCATATTTTTGCTGGTTATTTAATTGAAAGCAGTAAAGAGGCACTGCTGACATACTGAGTATGTCAACAGCATATTTTTGGCCTGACAGTCACTTATTCATCTCGGACTGTGCAGACATCTTTTCAAAGGAAAGCAGTAAAGAATTGTTCAGTGGTCTCAAAAACTGAGTTCCAATTTAGGGAAAGCAGTAAATACATCCGTGGCAAGGGATTCTCGTGCAGTTAATACAAACCTGCACACACCAAAGGGGGGATCCCTTGCAGATTACTACTACTAAAATGGAAATGAAATAAAGCCAGGTAAAGTGGAACTAGGATTCTTCCTTTCTTCTTCAGGGCATGTATCGGAGCCAGAGGACACAGCTGGAAAGCTCACAACGCAGGCACCAATCGCGGTTTCTCAGAGGTGCATGCCATCTTGGGCAGTAGACTCTGACTCCTTGGCCTGCCCACAGTTGTGGGTTGTCTGGGTTGTCTGTTATCCAAGCGAGGACGTTGGTGGAAGTGTACCGAAAAACTGATCGATCTGTCACCATCCTGTCGATCATTCTGATCCCCTGCTCAACTTGGCTTTCATCCGTCTTACTCATAAGCATCAATCCGCGGGTGAAGATTGACGTCTTATGGTCGTCCTCAAGTCCCGGGCGTAGCAGTTCACAAGCGCGCTCCTCATTCCCCTCTGCAAATGCCCTGAGTGCTGGGATGAGCTGAAGATTGAAGTTTCCTGCCGCTGTGCATATTCGCAGGAATCTCTCCTTCTGCCGACGGATCCTTACTTGCCATCTCTTCACAGTGGAGGTGTTAACCTCGCATCGCTTGTACACGATAGTAAGGTTTCCAGCATCCCTGAGCTTCTTGCATACACGTTGCGCGGCAAACACCTCCCTGATTTCATCCTCTCCTATCCGGGAGAGGATTTCACCAAGGAGTTCTAGCGGTAAGTCCAGCAACTTAGTTCCCTCTGGAGCAGGGTCTGGAATGGGAGGATTACCCCTGAAAAGATAAGAAGCGATGAATCCAATTTTTATGTAATTTTCAGAAATTATTCAAGTTCAGAAACCAACATCCTCACATTTAGAGCTTTGCTCTAGATGTGAGATTATTAAATTTCTGACTTGAATTTTAATTTAAAGCACATGTAAATAATATTTGGTTTTAAATGGGCTAAAGAGCCCAAAATAAAATAAAATTGGCCATTGGGCCTAAAATCTTTTTAATGGGCCATAGGGCCCAAAAGTTTTCAGTTTTATTAAACAAGTCCGAGACACTTGTTGGAAGTGGAATGAGATGGATAGATGGAAATGGAATGCTCGAATATTGGAATGTGCAATGGAGACGTGGCGGAACGGATCTGCTGTTTCTGGATAGCTTGGACTGTTTGGACAGTTAAAGCATCCAAAAATTTGCAAACACTGTTTTTAATTTTAAAAATGGTTGACTTGTTTTATTTAACAAAGGTGGGATGTGAGTGGTCCCATTTTGGATTTTTGAAAAGGATAGCAGTCAGGTGACAAAAGTACTGCTATCTTACTCACACTAGTGTTCCATTGGGAACAAAAGACTCAAGTCAAACATTAAACAAAAATGACTCTTTTTGTCTTTTTCTAAAAGTTGCTTTTATTAAAAGTGGAAGCTTCCTATTGGGTGTTTGTACTATGTTTCCGTAAACAAACAAACATTTATTCCCATGAGATTTCTAACATGGGGACAAATGTGCCCAAAGAGATCTTACCTCCTTTATTACACCAACTCAACACTGTGCACATCACATCAGGATCAATCAAACCAACAACATCAAGATATTCAAAACAATACCCAAATGTTCATCAGTTTGTTCTTTCCAGTTTTAAACCTTCAAAAACTTATCCATTACCAGTTTCAAAATGGGGTTTCAGGCGTTTCAAAATGATGCTCATAACCGAGAGCACTTTGAAAACTTCCAAAAATCTAAAGTTAAATGCACATATACACCACATCACACCAAGAACACAACAAAATAAAAAACAAAATAAAGGGTCCGAATGGGTGCTATGAACATGGCGAAAACAGGGTTTACCCTCTCCTCCTTGGCTCGGGTCTAGGCACGGGTCCAAGGTTTGGGAGGAGTCCATGAAATCGGTCCATAGTTTCCCCTTGGAAAAGGAGTGCAAGAGTGCGAAGAACACGTGGTGTTCGTTCGGATGAGAGAAAGATGGGGGAAAAGAAGATGAAGAAGTTGGAGGAAGTTGAAATGACAAGAGAAAGTGAAAAGAAACTGGAGGGGGTGGGGGGTATAAATACTTGAACTTTTGTCGCGGAATCCGAGACTTTGTCGCGGAACCAGATTCCGCGACGAGGCATAGCGACATCAGAGAGGTCGCGGAGTTGAGGGTTGGTCGCGGAGTCATGCTCCGCGACAAGGCTACCGCGACAAAGCTCAGTATGGAGACAAGGTCAACGCAGATCATGTTGCGGAGCAGGGCTTGGTCGCGGAGTCATGCTCCGCGACAAGGTGCATCGCGACAATCACCGGAGAAGGGTTAAGAAGGAAAAGGGAGTTTGTCGCGGAACAGGGCCTGGTCGCGATGTATGACATCGCGACAAAGGACCTTCCGCGACAAAGAATTTTTTTTGAATTTTCAAATTTTCTTGGACTGGGCCCGAGTGTGATGTGGGCCTGAGTCCATTTTATTTGATTTGGGCTGAATAAATTCAGTCCAAGTAAATTCAAAATGCTGGGCTGAAAATTAAACAATCCACTTGCATAAAATTAGGTTGGGTTAGTTCCATTTATCTGTGAATTTTGTTTCGGGTATTGAATTTCTTCAATTCCCGAAAACGTTTTCTTAGACTTATGGAACTAATCTAACCAAGAACCTGGTTTTCCATGTTACTCTTATCTGCTCCTCTTTTTGGGGGTTCCGAACTTCTGCAAGATAGATGAATGAAATGCATTAGATTTTCTCCAAATATCAACATCCTCACATTTAGAGTCTTAGTACTCTAAATGTTTAATTGATCTTTGGGTACTTGCTCGTCATGAAATAAGTACTGTAAATATATACTATATATATATATATAAACTAAAAATTTTTGTGTTTTTAAATGCTGTTTCTTATTGAGTGTAGGCCGGGTCTGCCACTGCTTGGCTTTCTTTCTCCGGATCGAACTGTCCAAGGTACTCTTTTAATCGTTGTCCATTCACCACTATATCGCCCCTATCAGTTCGGATCCTGACAGCTCCATTTTTGAACACCTCTAGTACTTCATGTGGTCCTTCCCATCAAGATTTGAGCTTTCCGGGGAACAGCTTCAACCTAGTATTGAACAATAACACATGTTGACCAACATAAAAATACTTAGGTTTGATCCGGCGATCGTGCAACTTCTGGGCCCGCTCCTTGTAAATTCGAGAGCTTTCATAAGCTTGCGCTCGTATTTCCTCAATTTCATTGAGGTCCAACTTACGTTTGCTCTGAGCAACTTTCGGATCGAAGTTAAGCGTTTTAACGGCCCAGTAAGCTTTATGCTCTAGCTCTACGGGTAAATGACAGGCTTTTCCGAAGACCAGCCTATATGGAGACATCCCGATGGGAGTCTTATATGCTGTGCGGTATGCCCATAGAGCATCATTGAGCTTACGTGCCCAATCCTTACGGGTTATCCCGACAGTGGCTTCGAGTATGTGTTTGATTTCGCGATTGGATACTTCGACTTGACCACTAGTCTGAGGATGGTAAGGCGTGCCTATCTTATGGAGGATCCCATTTTTACTCATTAAAGTTTCAAAACCTTTATTAATAAAGTGTGTTCCTCCATCAGATATCACCACCCTAGGTACGCCAAATCGACTGAAAATGTTGTTCTTGAGGAACTTGATGACTTGGCTACCATCATTGGTCGGTAATGCGACTGCCTCGACCCATTTGGATACGTAATCGACAGCTACCAAGATATAGTAGTTTCCACCAGATGGTGGAAACGGTCCCATGAAGTCAATGCCCCATACATCAAAGATCTCAAGTGTGAGAATCCCCTTTTGAGGCATCTCATCCCTCTTGGAGATGTTTCCTAATCTTTGGCATCTGTCACAGCCCTTAACAAATGTCCTGCAATCCTCATAGATGTGAGGCCAATAAAATCCACATTCGAGGACCTTGTGGGCCGTTCGAGCGGGACCATGGTGACCTCCATATTCTGATTCATGGCATTTTCTGACAATTTGATAAGCTTCATGCTCGGTCACACATCGCCTGATTATTAAATCAGGGCAGTGTTTGAAGAGATAAGGTTCTTCCCAGAAGTAACTTAATACATCTCGTTTGAACTTATTCCTCTGATGATAGTTCGAAAACTGTGGGGTTACTCCGCATGCCAAGAAGTTAGCGATGTCGGAAAACCATGGACAAGCTTGATTATGCAGATGCAACGCGAACAACTGTTCGTCCGGGAAATCTTCATTGACGGCTTTTTCCTTTTTATCATTATCTAATCGAGATAAGTGGTCAGCAGCACCATTATCTCGACCTCGCCTATCCTTTATTATGATGTCGAATTCTTGCAACAGAAGTACCCACCTGATTAATCGAGGTTTTGCATCTTGTTTGCTAAACAAGTATCTCAATGCTGTATGATCAGTGTATACTATGGTCTTTGTACCTATCAGGTACTGTCTGAACTTGTCAAACGCGAAGACTACAGCATACATCTCTTTCTCCGTTGTGGTGTAGTTAACTTGGGCTTCATTCAGGGCATGACTTGCGTAATGAATTACGCAGTGTCTCCCATCCTTATGTTGTCCAAGAACTGCGCCTACGGCGAGACCACTAGCATCGCACATTACCTCGAAAGGCAGTGACCAATCGGGTGGTTGCACTATCGGTGCAGAAACCAACATCTTCTTGAGCGTGTCAAAGGCTTGGACACACGCTTCATTTATTAAGAAAGGATTTTCTTTACAAAGCAGATTAGTGAGCGGCTTGGCAATTTTAGAGAAATCCTTAATGAATCGCCGGTAAAAACCGGCATGCCCTAAGAAGCTCCTAATTGATTTGATCGAGTTAGGAAGAGGGAGATTGGAAATGATGGAAACTTTGGCTGGATCAACTTCAATGCCTGCACGAGAAATGCGATGACCTAACACTATGCCCTCAGTGACCATAAAATGGCACTTTTCCCAATTTAAAACCAAGTTAGTGTCCTCACACCTCTTTAAAATCTTAGCAAGATTGGTCAAACAATCTTCGAACGTATCTCCATATACAAAGAAGTCATCCATAAAGACCTCAATGCATTTTTCGATAAATTCAGAGAAAATAGACATCATGCATCTTTGAAAAGTAGCAGGTGCATTGCACAAACCAAAAGGCATCCGTCGATAGGCAAAAGTGCCGTACGGGCAAGTAAAAGTGGTTTTCTCATGGTCTTCACTAGAGATAACAATATGATTATAACCAGAATAACCATCCAAAAAGCAATAAAACTCTCTCCCTGCCAACCTCTCAAGCATCTGATCAATGAATGGCAATGGAAAATGGTCCTTGCGTGTGGCCTCGTTCAGCTTCCGGTAGTCGATACAAACTCTCCATCCGGTCACTGGCCTGGTTGCAACCTCTTCTCCTTGCTCATTCTTGGTTATGCACATCCCTCCTCGTTTGGGTACGACCTGCACCGGGCTAACCCATTTGCTATCAGAGATAGGATAGATTATACCAGCATCTAAGAGCTTGATAACTTCTTTCCTCACCACTTCCTGCATAAGGGGGTTCAATCGCCTCTGAGGTTGACGGGAGGGTTTAAACTCTTCTTCCATTAGAATCCTGTGCATGCAAATAGAAGGGCTTATTCCTTTTATATCAGAAATGGTCCAACCTATTGCATGTACATGTTTCTTAAGAACGTCCACCAGAGCGTTTTCTTGCTCTTGGGAGAGCTTAGCCGAAACAATCACGGGTAACTTTTTATGTTCTGCGAGAAACGCGTACTTGAGATGATCGGGTAGTGTTTTAAGTTCAAGCTCTGGTGGACATTCAACGGAAGGGAGTAGTTTGCGAGAATTGGGTAGTGGGAGAACAGATTTACCTTCGGGATCCTGCACCAGTACAGGATCCTCTTCCTCCTCTTGGTTGGCGTCATCATGGAAGTCGATGCCGTCAAATTCCTCCAAATCCCCTGTTTCGGGATCGGCAAAGTGAACGGCTTTGCATCCTTTGTGCTCCACGCCAGCAGGCTTCAGTACCTGCTTTGATAGTTCATCCAGCATCATTTCACAATCAAGTTCAGAGTCTGGCTCTTCCCTAACTATTACATTTTCAAATGAGAAACAAGAACTGTCATTCGGAAATTTCTGCAATTTCTCCATATCAAAGATGATCTCCTCGCCATCGACCCTTAAGGTGACTTTTCCGGATTTAGCGTCAATCAGTGCACCACCAGTGGCTAGAAATGGGCGTCCAAGGATAAGCGGCATTTCAGAATCCTCTTCAATGTCGAGGATGATGAAGTCGACCGGGAAAAGAACCTGCCCGGTTTTGACTACAACATCCTTAAGGATTCCTACGGGCTGAGTGATCGATCTGTCTGCAAGTTGCAGTCTCATCTTGACCGGTTGAATTTCTCCAAGCTTAAGGCGAACAGCCATAGCTAGTGGCATCACATTGATGCTTGATCCTAAATCACAAAGCCCCATACTCACTTTGGCCTTTCCGAATTGTACTGGAAGTGTGCAACATCCGGGGTCCTCTTTCTTTTCAGGCATTCTCCTCTGAACGATGGCACTGCATGTGCTGTTGAGAATAATTACCTCTTCCTGCTCAACCTGCCTTTTTCCTGAAATCAATTCTTTCAAGAACTTAGCATAGATGGGCATTTCGGAAATCATTTCTGTGAGAGGAATGGTTATCTCTACAGACTTTAATCGTTGCAGAAATTTCTTGAATTTAAGATCATGTTCTTTATTTTTAAGCCGCGCAGGATAAGGAATCCTGGGCATGTACTTGTTATTAGCAATTTTTGGTGGTGAAGGGAAGGAAGTTGTACCTTCACCTGTACCCTTATCTGTTTCAGCCTTTTTGGGCGCAGCTTCAGTCTGCAATTCGGCTGTCTCTTTTTCCGCTTTATTCCCATTATCAGCTTCCTTACCAGCATTGTCAACAATATCATCTTCTTCAAATTCCGCTCCAGTATCTGCTCCCTTTGGTCCAGCTAGTACTCTTCCAGATTTCAAGGTTATTGCCTTGCATTGCGGGTTCTTTTCCGCAGTACTAGGCAATGTTCCTTTGTCCCTTTTCTGCATCTCGTTAGCCATCTGTGTAACTTGGGTCTCCACATTTCTGATGGAGGCCTGCAGTTGATTGTTGATCTCTTTCTGACTAGTGATGAAATCAGTCATCAGATTCTCAAGCCTTGAAGGAGGCTTTTGATTCTGATTCTGATTTTGATGCTGATTCTGATTCCACTGGCCTTGGTTTGGGACAAACTGAGGCTGGAAACTCTGATTGGGCTGAAAGTTCTGGAAATTCTGAGGCGGCCTCTGCTGGATCTGAGGTTGGAAACCTGGATTCTGAAAATGTTGGCCCCTGTTCTGATTGAATCCTTGGTTCTGCTGAGGGTTGAACCGTTGTTGCTGTGGCTTGTTCAAGAGATGTGAGTTTAAGGCGTTGTTGTTTGAATAAGACAAATTCGGGTGTCTATTTGGAAAGGCTCCTGCATAGTTACAGCTCTCAGCTGTGACTTGCTCGCATGTGTCAGTTGCATGAGCGCCTTGACACAGTCCACAGATCACATCAGTTTGCTGTCCCTGCGCAGAACTTCCAACTCCTTGATTTACAGACAACGCTGCCACTTGCTCTTGAAGTTTTTCAATGTCTGACTTCTCTACTGTACCTACAGCACATAAACCACTGTAGAACTTTCTCAGTCTCTCACAGTCATGGAAGCCATGTTGAGGACACTTTCTGAGTAGGTTGAAGAATCTTTCCTTTGCATCATACAAGGACTCGTCTGGTTTCATCTTGAATTCCGCAATTTTGGAGCGGCATTCATCCACCTTGGACTCCGGGAAGTATTTTGCTAGGAAGTTTCTGATCACATCTTCCCATGTAGACTTCTGATTTACGGGCAGTGACTTGTACCATGTTCGTGCTCCGCTTGTCAGAGAGAAGGGGAATAGCCTTAGTCGAATAGTGTTTGCGGGTACATCACGATTCTTGATTGTGTCACACAATTCTAGGAAGGTTTGCAGGTGATCATGGGGATCTTCATGACTTGCTCCGGCAAACTGGTTGCTCTGGACTAGATTAATTAGGGCCGGTTTCAGTTCGAAATTCCTGGCCAGGAATGGAGCTTGTCCAGGAATGTTCAGATATGGCTCTAAAATCGGCTGCATGTAATCAGCAGCAGCTGCTGCTTGATGATTGTTCTCAGGCCCGCCTTGGTACTGCTGTGGGTAGTAGTTCTGAGGCATGAAATAGTTCCTCGGATCATTGAAATCATTCGGATTCGGGGGATTCTGATGGGGGTTATGGTATTGCTGATTCTGTTGGTTTGGGAAATTTTGCTGATTTGGTTGGTTTTGGTTGTTTGGTGGGTTTTGGTTCGGGTTGGGAGGGGGTGCCTCGAAGTGCTGCTGCTCCATGTTTGGTGGATTCCCACCTCCTTGTATGATCTGGGGAGGGGGATCATCCAAATCATCATGATCAGCATCTTCGGGGTCTTCCTCAATGTTGTGAAGTGGGGGATTGGGTTGAATGATTGGTGGGATGTCAGGGTTTGCCATTTCGGAAATATCGCTGCTGGTGCTTGGCGAAAGTAATGCCTGTCGTTCCCGTTCCCTTCTTCGTTTAGTCTCCGCCCTAAGACGTCGAGCTGTCTTTTCTATCTCTGAATTAAACGGGATCTCGGCTGGCGTCTGCTTCCTCCTTTGCATAGAACAACGGCTTCAATAATGACAGTACCTGTACAATCCCCAGGTTAGAAGTGGTTCTGAAGGTGAATATTTATAATTATATGTATAGGCTACTCTAGGAGCAATGAGGAATGTAATTCTCTAAATAAAACGGCGCTGCATCCTCCCCGGCAACGGCGCCATGAAACTTTTGACAATCTCCGTCCCACGAGCTTTTTCTAAAATATACCAGGTTAGATTTATTACAAGAAAAGAGTTATGATTCACGGGAAAGGGTTTAGGGATACATATATGTTAAGCTTAACTGTCTTTTTATTACTCAAGTATGGTGCGTTGGTTTCAAATGGCGTTGTGGTCCTCTCTGTCATGGAATGTTGACAAATCTCATGGCATAGCCGGGATAGGTTGACCTTCAGCCTGTCACACTGAGGATCCCCGGCAGATATGCCATGATACTTCTCATCAATTCTTGCCATAAGAGTTCCTGCCATGAAACTTTTTGACAGATTCCCACTACATGAGTATTTTCCAAAAAATCATGATCCTGGTTTAGGTTTTATTTCATGAAACCAACTTATGATGGCGGTGTTGTGATTAGGGATATATTTATACGTAGTCATGCTTTTATTGCTCGTAGTTAAGAAACTGTGCCCCCGAAAGCGCACGGTGTCAAAAATTGCAGTAATTTATAGTAAGACCGGATCGTTCACTGGAGGATGTGCGATAGAAGCAGGTCCCACGTCGTTTTACTAGATTTTCCATTCGTATTGCTCAATAGGTTTGAAAGATGATTAATATCTACTGACGGGAATTTAAACTAGATCTTGAAAGCAGTTAAATTAATCTACAAAGCAAATAAATCTATTCTAGAAAGCGGATAAGAATTATTCTAGGAATGCAGTAAACATTATCTACGAAAGCAGGGAAAAGGTGCATTGTGCCTACCGTGAAGTTGAGTCACAATGTAGACAGAAAGGACAGGAAGAAAAGAATGAAAATTGGACAAGAGTGAGATACAGCAATATTAAACTTCCATTTTCATACGCAGATCTTTGTTTGGGATAATTCTATCAGATAGCTAATTCTCATGCTCTCAATAAGGCTTTCCCTTTAACAGACAGGTACTTGCAATATGAGTTTACATGTTCTTAAGACCGCAAATTCTAAGATACCACAGATTCGTAACTGCCCTGGCCTGGGTGTGTTACTTCATCTGTGGTGGAAAAGCAACACCCGACACATCATTTATTGAAATGCCAAGTACCACTATCATTCTCCCATGTCACACCCAAAGATTTGAATTCAGCCCTAAACTATCCCTTAACTGTCAATCCTAGTAGCAGTTACACAACTCTCAATACAACCGAGTGACCTCTAATGAAAGCGGTTAAAAGAAAGCGGTAAAGAAAGCATTTAAAACCTATCACTCGAAGGTTTTGAAAATCTGACCCTGGTAGTAAAAGACAGCTCCCCATCAGAATGAAGGAGTATGGATCAAGAATTCCCGGCTCTCAGTGAACCACTAGTGTGTTCACTTCCTTCCGGGTGATTATGAGATACAAACTAATGAAACGAACTAATAAATTAGTTCGTTCCGGATGCACTCACTCAGGACTCAAAAGTAGGCTTTAGCAGAAGAGGATAGCAGTTGAAAGAAAACTCAACCCTATCTTGGAAAATAACCAAGGCCTGGATGATGTTCCTCTAAGATTATTTACTACACTGTATTTGAATCCAAGTGGACCCCATCTCGGTGTAGCACTTAATCTTACATTTCCATCAACCAGCAATTTTGGAAAATAATGGATTTGAAAATCATTCCCTGTCAGGTACTAGACTCTCAGTTAAAACACAGACCCTTTCAGTCTAGGCGAGACCTAATCGCTGAATCTGCTTCTTAATTTCCCAAAATACAACCCTTGACAGAATATGAATTAGTTATAACTGAAGAATTTATCCCTTACTCAGATCCGGATTTTATAAAGAGGTTTTTGTTGGAAATTTATAAAGCAATATCTGTTTAAGATCTAGACTTCTATTGTCCAAGGGAAGGATCCCAAAATAAGTACAGACCACAATAATACACAATAGTATATAATATTATCATGCATAAAGATATATGGAAGTGTAAAATTAATTGACCCAAAATATAGATGCGGGTCTAGACAGAAGGTGAAACACAGAATGAAGTGGTCAAGGGACCAAAGTAATGGCAGAATAATCAGGTGGACTGTAAACATCTACTGTCCAATTTCCCAATCACTCGGATGGAGCGAATTTAGACAGCTTAGACCCTATAATGGTGGTGTCAACACCAGTTGGGCCTCCACTGTCTGTGAATTCGGATAAAAACCTACATGCTTCCCTTCTATAATGATCATCAGTTGGCATTGACTGATGCCAACTGACTCCCAGTACGGATTGGGATTCAGGTTTGGAAATTAAGATAATAAAAATAAAACTGTATCTGGATGGGAGTCAGCCGAGCAGCTATTATAACCCCGGATGGGCGAACCGCCAAGGCTTCCACTGACAACCATCCAGACCATGCAAAATAACAATTAGTAACTAATACCCAGAATACGAGCTAGTTATCCATGAGGGAGTACCCGCCAACATTAGTCTGATGTATTCTTTACTAATGGTTCCACACAACACACAAAGACAAAATAAATAAGAAACAAAAGAAGATCCCTTGTATGAGAGACATTGGTTTCTCATGCAAGGTTGTGGATTGGGTCCACAATTGATGGTCTTAAATAATCCTTCCTACCATAATTAATTACAGTCCAGATTATCTGTTTAAGCCATCGAGATTTTGTTTATACAAGAATGTTTTAATGGCAATTGAACAAAGGTCCTTTAGTCATGATGATTATTGAAGTTTGATTATTGCTAATCTCAATCTTTAATCATTAATGAGTCAAGGGTTCAATCAGTTAAGTGATGCAAATGGAGAATCAAAATTTGGGCAGCATAACACCCTATATTGCAATTCCAGAATGTTACATCCTAACCCGTGGGGCTATGATGTGAGTGTTGCAATATAAAATAGGGAGAGAATGAAGTTTGTTTGAGATTAAATAGAGGGAGAGGAACCCTTGTCGCGATATCATAAATTTTGTCGCGGACCGAGATCCGCGACATGGACATCCCGACAAGTTTTTAGAATTTTTGGCAGCATAACGCCTCTTTGTCGCTATGCAAGATTTTATCGCGGAACGTGGTTCCGCGACAAGGGTGACATCGCGACAAAGTGTTTTCAGAAAATTCCTAAAGCATTCGAACCCTTGTTGCTATGCATGGAAATTTTGTCGCGGAACGTGGTTCCGCGACAAGGTGTTCCGCGACAAGGTATTCAAAGATCAAGGAACATGGCATAATTTTTCTGTCTCAGAATGGGATTTTGTCGCGGAACGTGGCTCCGCGACAAGATGATTCCGCGACAAAAAGCCATGAAGACAAAATGCAAGAGTTTGGCTCCTTTGTCGCTATGCATGGACAGTTTTGTCGCGGAACGTGGCTCCGCGACAAGGTATTCCGCGACAAAGGGTTTTAAATTATGGAGACAAGTGTCTTGAAACACCTTGGTCGCATAACAGCCATTTTGTCGCGGAACGTGGTTCCGCGCCAGAAGGCGGTTGGCGCCCAAGGTGGTTCAGGACAAAAGTCAGAAAAAGCAGAAATGAACAGTGGCATGCAAACAGCGTGATCTCACCCTATTTCAGATCAAAAAGCTATTCTAAGCTAAAAATAAGCAAGAAACATTCAAAATAAAGAAGAACATGCTTAAACAAAAATAACAAGGATGGGCAGAATATTAAAATAAAGCAGGAGTCCTAATCTAGGGTTTGATCACACATCCACACAACATTATCCATAATATGCCAACAGTAAACATAAAAATAACAAAATGGGGGTCAAATGACCCCAAAATGAAAAAGAAAGCATAAATCCATGGGGTGTGAGACCCATTTCATGATTTGGGACACAAATGATGAATGTTTTCCCATATTATTGAAGAGGTATTGTTAATACCCATGATTTGGATATTACAAACCCTAAAACAAGAGTTTAGAAACCAAAACATAGTGTAAGAATGGCTATCTAAGCAACTGTGAACAGTAAAAACACTAAACTAAGCTAAACTAAGAGCAAAAATTAAATAATACATGAAAACAAACCTAAACTACTCTACCTAAGGAGGAACTCCTAAGCTTGCCTGCAAGAGCTCTACAAGAATTTTAATCTCTTCACTGTGCCAACCCTTAGCTCATGGGAGACACCTCATATTTATAGAAGTGTAACCCTAAGCCCATGGGCCTTGATTCTAGCCCATTGTGTCTTAAGACATCACACACATCACAGCTTTGTCTCGGAGCATCAAGTTGGTCGCGGAACACACTGCATGTGGCAAGGCTTCTCGACTGGGTCTTGTGTCTCTATTTGTGCATCTTGGTCGCGGAACATGCCTTTGTCGCGGAGCATGCCATCGCGACAAAGGTCATCGCGCCAAGGGGCTTGGCTGGTCTCCTCTTCATTTGGGCCACTTGGTCGCGGAACATGCCTTTGTCGCGGAACACTGCATCGCGCCAAGGGGCTTCCGCGACAAAGGTCTTCCTGGGCCTGCTGGATTGGGCCAGATGGGCCGAAAATATTCTTTTTGTGGGCTTTTCTATCTTTTTCCCATCTTTTTGTTTCCTTTTCTTTTTCTCATGTCTTTGGATTTTTCTAACATAAATATGTAATAAAATTACATATTTATGTCTTTTTCACACCAGCTTATTATTTTTACAATTATGCATAAATTAGTCCAATTCGACTGCTTTCTTACTTAATGTAAGACCGGAATGCGATCAAATGCCCGTTTAAGACACGGAAATGGATTGAAAATAATGGTCATTTTTGGCCATTATCATCCACCTGGAGCGGATAACACTGAAATACCAAATACATATGGCTACTTGGGAACGTCATTTGGAAAAGGGAACAGTGGGGATAACAATTTCAGATTATGACATACTCATCCCAGATCAGCCAATAGACCCACAAGTGCGACTGCAGTTTGTAGAGAAACCCATGGATGTAAACTTAATATTGGGGAAGGGAGCTATAATGATGCACCAAGCTTTCCCTTACATATGGAACCCACAACTGTTTAACAACATGGATGTGGAGGAGCAGAGATGGGTGACCATTCAGGCCAAACGGAGGCATAAATAACTGAGCTGCAACTTGTTCCACAAGTTGAAAAGAATTGAAGAGTTTAACACAGAAAGAGACTCCACTATGCTCAACAAATTCAGAGAAGAAATCAATGCTGCTCGACATGAATGGCACCAGCTGGCGTATCTGTGGGGGAAAGGCAGGGGACTCATTAAGCAAGAACGTTTGGATAAGGGATTGGTGTTGCCGGACGAGGATAATTTTGAAGCAATTTTTGTGAATAAGCGATTCGGCCAGGTGGGAGAATCTGAGAAAGGGACTGAGGTGGACCCTGATTTTCCTGAGCACATCCGAGTGCTCAGAGAAAAACTATTGTATGAGATACAACATAAGAATTGGTCAGTGCTAAGAAAGGATGCGAGACAATACAGACTGATGACCAAGGCTGAAGCAGGGGAATATCTGAAGTATGATCTAGCACAGGACATGACTTACTTGAAAGAAGCATTAGAAAGGGATATGGTGGGCACCATGATGGAGCAATACAGAACCTCATATCTCGAACTCCTCATGGATATGGATAAAGAGGCCCTGAACTATGGAAACAGGGAACAAAGCAAAAATCATGCACTATAATCACAAGATTAGAAGCCTGATATACAACCGGGTTAAGAATGCATGGGAATTTAAGCTGGTGAGAATCACTAATCCGATTTTTGTGAAAGACTATCTGAGGTACGCCCACAAGCGGTTTGGGACGCAAGTGGCAGAGGAAGAAGACCCAGATGCCACTATTGATGCCTATATCTCCACTCCCCCTCCTAAAGCCAACCCACAGCCTACCCAACCAACGGTGCAAGCATCGGCTCTGCCACCTAGAGAGCAAGCTGAAGTGTAGAAAACTATTGCCACCAAGCCCGTAGAACAGCAAGAGACAGTTCAGGCTCCAGTATCAACTACTGCTGCGCCCGAACCTCCCGTATAGCCAACTCAATTTGAAACACCAATACCTGCTGTAGCAGAAACTGCAACCCAGCCTGAACATCCAGTACAATCCAGACGAAGGCTAGTTAAATTGGCCGAAAAAGAGAAACCGGCAAGGGCTCCGAAACGCAAAGTGGTAATCAAAGAGCCCGAGCCGACTGCTAGGAAGGTAGCAGCACCTTCAGATCCAAAAGACAGAGGAAAAGGGGTAATGCCACCACCGCCTCCTAAGAGAAAACATCAGATTGCCTTGGATGCTGAATATGCCAAAAAGCTACAAGAAGAGGAGGATGCAGGGATGGCTATAGCATTGGCAGAACAAAATACTGAAGAAGGAGGTTCAGGAGTGGAGAAAATGACTGAACAGGAACGAGTTGAAAGAGAAAAGAAAGCTGCAGAGGATGAGCAGATTAGAAAAAACATTCATCAGACACAAGATGAGGAAGCTGCTTGAAAGTTGGAAGCTGAACTGGAGTCAAAGAAAGGGGCTGAAACTGAAACAGTGGAGGGTCCATCACTGGAGAAATTTAAGAAAGTAAAGCTTGAGAGAGAAGAGGAAGAAAAGAAGCAGCGGGCTGAGCTACAAAAGAAGAAATCTGCCGAGCCCAAGACAATATAAGACATTGATGATGATGAGCTGCTGGTGCTAGATACAATGCCTGAAGTCAGACCATCCGCCAGAAGAGAAGATCCTTATCCACACATGACTTCTGAGCAATGGGAGGAGGAATTCAGAACATTCTTTGCATTTAAAAAGGATGACCCTCTGTGGAAGGAGTACATGGCTTAGAAAGCAAAGCGAAAAGGAAGAATAACAGAGAGTCAAGTCCAGCATGCAGAAGGAGGAGAAAATTCACTGGCAAGCATTGACCCAACAGCATTGGCTAATCTTTTGGATGAGCAGCCAGAAGAGCAACCAAGTGAACACCCCATGGGCTCTGCTCTCAAAGAAAATGTCCGGGAAATTCTGAATGAAGCTGCAGACGAAAATGTTTTAAGGGAGGAGGAGGAGGCATCAACTAGTGTTGATCCTTATTTTCCGGTACTTAATTTTCCAAAGCCTGTAATGACTGAGTACAATACAATGAATGATGTAATTAAACAGGTTGGGGAGGAATCCAAAAATGAAGCAGCTCAGGGAGAAGGAGAACCGAGTCAAAGGGAACAGATTGAGGCAGAATCAAGCCGACGGGAGCAGGGGGAAGAACCTGTAAATGAACAACCACAAGATGGAGACGACCCGATAGACTGGCACACAAGCGAAGACGAATCAGTCGGGTATGTCCGGCCAGTTGAATTCTGGTCAGAACACACCGTAAGGCACAGAATGGGAGTCACGAAGCAGTTTGAAAAGAAGAAATTGAGTGGAGCAGACTTGGAAATTAAATTCAATGGAAAGGTGGAGGGGGCAGAATGAAACTTTTGACAAATTTCCCACACGAGTATTTTCGAAAATAAAAATCAATAGGAATTAATCCCGGTTTTGATTTTTATTTAATGAAACTACTTTATGATGATGGAGTTGGGATTAGGGATATATTTATAGGTTGTCACGTTTTTATTTACTCGTGTTAAGAAACTGTGCCCCCGAAAGCGCACGGAGTAAAAAATTGCAGTATTTATAGTAAGTACCGGATCGTTCACTGGAGGATGTGCGATAGAAGCAGGGCCCACATCGTTTACTGAGATTTTCCACTCGGTTACTCGATTCAAGTTTGTGTTTGATTATCAACTACTTGACATAATTTAATTATAAGCTATGAAAGCAATAAAATAAAATAAAGCAGATAAAATTATTCTAGAAAGCGAATTAAATTTAATCTAAGAAAGCAATAAAATTATTCAAAGAAAGTGGTTGAAATTATTCTAAGAAAGCAAATTTAAAATGAGCCAGAAAGGACAGGAAGAAAATAATAAAAATTGGACAAGATTCAGATGAAACACAATTAAATTTCCATTTTGTTACACAGATCTTTGTTTGGGATAATCCATCAGTTAGCTAGCTCTCATGCTCTCTGTACCATGTTCCCTTTTAACAGACATGTACTTACAGTAAGAGTTTACATGCTCTTAAGACAACAAAATCTAAAATACCACAGACTCACAACTGCCCTCACATGGCCATGCTGAGGCATATTATTCATCTGTGGTGGACAAGCAACACTTGACAAATCATTTATTGAAGTGTCAAGTACCGCTATCATTCCCCCATGTCACACCCAAAGTCTAAAAATAAGCCTGAACTATCCCTTAACTCTCAGTCCTAGTAGTAGTTAGAAGATCTAGTGACACATCCGAGGGACCTCTACGAAAGCGATTAAAAGAAAGCAGTAAAGAAAGCATTTAAAATCCTATCACTCGGGAGTTTCAAAAGCCTCGTACTGGTAGTAAAAGAAAGCCCCCAGTCAGGATGACCGGATGTGGATCAAGAATTCCCGGATCTCGGTGAACCGCTCGCAGTGTTCACTTCCTTCCGGGTGATTATGAGATACAAACTAATGAAACGAACTAATAAATTAATTCGTTCCGGATGCACTCACTCAGGACTCAAAATTAGGCTCTGGCAGAAGATAATAGTAGTTGAAAGAATACTCAACCCTACCTTAGAAAATAACCAAGGCCTATGTATTGTTCCTCTAGTATTGTCTATCACACTTCATCTGAATCCAAGTGGACTCTGATTCAGTGCGATGTTTAATATAAGATTTCCAACACAAAGCAAGTCTGGGAAATAATAAATCTTTGAAAATCATTCCCTAAACAGGTACTAAACTCTCAATTAAAACACATATCCTTTCAATCTAGACGAGACCTAATCATTGACTCTGCTTCTAATTTCCCAAAATCAACCCCCAGTCGGATATGAGTAAGTCATAACTGTGGAATTTATCCCTTACTTAGATTTGAATTTTACAAATGGATTTTTGTTGGAAATTTAATATGAGAATCTGATTAAAATCAAGACTTCTATGTCCAAGGGAAGGATCCCAAAATAATTAGACCACAATATCTATATAATATTATCATGCATAAATTTATAAGGAAATGTAAAATTAAGTTAACCCAATATATAAAATGGGTTTTAGACAAAATTTGTTACACAAAGATGAATAGCCTGAGGTAAGAAGAATTTTGGCTAAAGAGATGACAAAATAATTAGGGTTAATTGGATTGCAGTTATCTGTGGTCCAGTTCCCTAATCATTAAGGTGAGAATGATTTTAGACAGCAGAAGACCTTAAATGACAGTGATCGCTATCATCAAGCTCCCCACTATCTGTGAAATGAGTGAAAAGATCTACATATTTTCTCACTATAATACTAGTCAAACAGTGTGATCAACACCATTTGATAATATTACAGTTTGAAATTCGGGTTTGAAGATAAAATAAGAAACTAAAACTGTATTTAGATAGAGACTGACTTAGTGGCTACTTCATTTCCCGGTGAAAGGACCGTTCGCCTGACCTCGTCAGTCATTATCCAAACCATGCAAAATAACAAATAGAGATTTATACATAGACTACGGGCTACTTCATTTCCCGGTGAAAGGACCATTCGCCAACATTATTCTATGATATTTTCACTATTCTTTCATACATCAAGGGTAAAGACAAAATAAATAAAATAAAAGAAAATATTTTTATGTCATCTTGGATGAGAGACATTGGTTTCTCATCCAAGACTATGGAATTATTCCGTAACCACTCTTTATGATCCAAATAATCACTCATTCCATAATCGGTTAATTACAGTCCGGATTATACACTTAGATCATTGGAGTTCTAATTTTTATAGAAAAATCTTTTAATGGAAAATTGAACAAAGTTCTTTACATCAATTTAATCTTTGGTTGAGATCATTGGATTTCAACCTCAAAATATTAATGTGAAGGTTCAATCATTTAGGTGGAAAAATGGAGAAATGGATATTTTGATGAAAATGCCAATTACGACGCTAAACAGATGTTACGACGTTACCCTGGAATAGCGTCGTGGGTGTAGCGTCGTAAGTGGTTGTTTGCAGATAAGAAAATATTTTGGGGTTCTACGACTCTAGACAAAAATTACGACGCTATCCTAGGATAGCGTCGTAAGTCTAGCGTCGTAGAACAAATTTTTCTTAAGTCCGAAGTAACTACGACGCAGAACCTTCACCTACGTCGCTAACCTAGGTTAGCGTCGTAGGGTGGTTAGCGTCGTAGTCCCCTCAGGGCATAAGTGTTGTTTCGGATAATGCAATCTATGCGATTGCAAACCCTATTTTTCAGATTTATGGTTCACACAAGCATCAAATAACAAAATAGCATGAAAGCAGTAAACTTAAAGAATGCAAATAGGGAAAAATGGCTAAAAGCCACACCCAGGAACCACTAACCCAAATGAGGGTTTTCAACCAACATATCATGCATGAGGATCCAAAAGAGAAAGAAGAAAACAGTGAATCCACATGTAAACAGAAAATAAATGACCAAATGGTCATGAAACCGAAAATAAAGCATAGAAATCCATAGACCCAGTCTATTTCATGATTTGGGACTCTTTTTGTGATTAACTACCCATTAAATAAGAAAATGGTTTGATACTACCCATGATTTGGGTATTTCAAGCCTTAATAAAAGTTTACAAAGCGGCAAATAATGAAAACAGTGGCTAACTAAGCCTAAAACACTAAGTACTCACTAATCTAAGCTAAACAATAGCTAAAACTAGAAACAAAGCAAAAAAGGTAAATAATACAAAAAAACCCTAACTAAACTAACTACCTACACGCCTCTCAAGAACACTCAGTTGTCTCCAAGTTTGTATGTTGGGAAGTGAAGTTATTGATCCTAAGAGTCAACTTGTCCTTATATAGGTGGGAAACCCTAGGCCCATGGGCCCCCAGGCCTTGAAGTTTGAATTCTGGCCAGGTTACGACGCTGAGCTTGTTAAGACGCTATCCATGCTACGACGTGCAACAAGCCTCACGTCATAGGCTTCCATCTCGATGGCACTCCTTGTCTCTAAATGGACAGCCTACGACGCTATCCTCTGCTACGTCGCTATACTTGAGTACGACGCTATACTCGTTTGGCGTCGTAGTTCTTCCTTCAGAGTCCTGCCTCATTTTCTGCCTACGACGCTATACTCGGCCTACGACGCTATACATGGTTAACGTCGTAGTTGAATGTAGCGTCGTAATTTCTTGAAAAATTCGACTTTTTGTGGGTTTTTATTTCTTTTCCCATATTTTTGTTTCTTTTTTCTTTTCTTTTCTTTTTCTCATGCTTTTGGATTTTTCTAGCATAAATGTGTAACAAAATTACATATTTATGCATTTTTCATACCAGCTCAATATTTTTTTACAAATATGCATAAATCAGTCTAATTCTACTGCTTTCTTATTTAATATAAGACCGGAATGCGATCAAATGCCCGTTTCAGACACGGAAATGGATTGAAAATAATGGACATTTCTGGCCATTATCAACATCCTCACATTTAATACTGATCGTCCCCGAGCAGTCAGAGTCAATGTTCCTAAGAACACGGACTCTACATATTCAATTCATTTTCGTGGCTTCATAAATTACATTCTTTTTGGATTGGGATAAGACAATCAAAAACTACAAGTATTAAATTCCCTTGACTGCAGTGTTTAATGAAATGATACTTGCTCACTACATCGGGCCTACAAATCAACCATTATTGTCAATCCTTCATGAATATCATGTTTGAAAGATGCAAAGATTAAGAATGAGAATTAAGGTATGACACAGACATGTTTCATGAAATAGAGCCTCACGTATAAGAGAATCGGAAAATTCACTCACTCTTAAATGGGGTTTAACATTGAAAGCTCAAAATCAAGTTTAATTAAATTGTCCCATAAGCTTGCAATCAGACCAACTCGCCACCGGCTCATTTCCTCAAATCGAGATCCCGAGGTCTTATTTAAGGGTTGTAATGGGGCATACGGTTGTAACATTTGGTAGGAAAGGGGATTATTGGGCAAAAAAGTGGCAAGAAATTATTCCATCATAACTTGGCATTTTTATTTAAAACTTATGATCTTTCTTTCTTTTTCTCTTGTTTTTCTTTTCTATTGCATGGCATTAAATTATGTCTAATTGCTTTGTCATTTGAAATTTATTTTTATTGAAATGAACTCAACATATTTCTCTTTTCTTCTTCTCTTTTTTTTTTTTTTAAAAAAAAAAATTGGTTTATAGCTTACCGATTGATACATTTTTTATGATCATAAATTTAATGCCGTGAAAGAATTTATTCTTGCACACTTGGGTATGGTATTTTGGTCTTTTTATGAGGTTAGGAATAATATAGAGTGCTTCAAAAAAAATTTAGGCTTAAAGGCTCAAATTGGTTAATCCTAGGGGGAAAACATTTTTGGGTTTGGATTTCAAACGAAGGCCAAAATTTTGGTTTTCTAAGTGCCTCGATCATATGCTCGATTTTTGGATTATGGCATGGTCTTGAATCGGTCCCAATTGCAAGTTCTAGTTTCCTTTAATCAAATTGATTCACACATCAAAGAAAATAAATGAGTGAAAGTGACTCATGGCTCAATTCTCACACGGTTGGATTGATTCATGTCATACAATATTCTCAAATTTAATCAAAGCCTAATTCTAACAATTTATTCAATCAAAATTTTCAACATGAAGGTTTATTACCCAAAAAGATGATCGCATCATTAAATTTTTATAGCTCAAAACCTTAGAAATCCATTTCATGCATGTTTTCAATTATATTATCCCAATTTAAAAATTTGAAAATTTAATCACAAGCCTAAATTCAACATGTGAATTTAGAGCCTGGTTTATGCATACTTTTTGCTCGTTATATAGTTTAAAGCAGTAAAAGAGGAACTGTTAACATACAAGGTATGTCAACAGCATATTTTTGGCCTGACAGTCACTTATTCATCTCGAACTATCAGACATCTTTTCGAGAATAAAATTGTTTGGACCTCAAAAATGAAGTTCCTTTTTGGAAAGCAGTAAATACATCAATTACAAGAGATTTCATGCAATAAGAATAAGCTTGCACAAATGGAAGAAATTCTCTTATATGATGTTTACAATTTAGCTCGGAATTGAATAGGATCAAATCAGACTCATTCTTTCGGTTCCTTTGGCTGAGTTGAAGATCCAGCATCGTCTTTTGGGTGAGATGGCGGTTTCGGAAGCTGCTGGATGAGTGCTTGGATCACTGTTTCCATCATTTTGCGCTGACGTTCTTCACTCTCCATTATCATCTTTCGTTGCCTCTCTTCGCTTTCCATCCTTTCTCTGTGCTGCCTTTCTTCTCTTTCCAACAGGAGTCGTCTGAATTCATCTTCTCTTCTCCTCTCTTCAGCTTTCTCTTCCTCTTTTCTCTTATCTCTCTCTTCTCTAATTCTCCTATCATCTTCCCTTCCCAGAATGATAACATTTGCCAACTGCTTGACACTTTCTGTCATGGTTTTATTCATTGAGCTCACGATCTCGACTACATTTGAGTTGGCAGGATGTTGAGAGATGTTCTGGCTTAGAGGAGGGATCTGGGAGGGGTGAGCTTGCTGCTGAGGGGCTTGAACCGGATGTGACGGGGGAATCTGGCTCGAACTTGGTGCCGCTGGCTCGTGTTGAGGCACTTCCACTTGTGTTGAAGGTCCCGCCTCAGTACGGATCTTTCTTCTTCTTTTAGGAGCAGGGGGAGGCATTGGATCTCTCCTTTGAATTGATGGTGCTTCTTCACCTGATATGAAAGAGGATTACACATTTGAGTCAGCAGGGAATGGAGGGAGTGCATATGTGATTCTTTCTCGACTGCGCATGGATGGGACCCGAATTGGAGGGTTTAGGATGATCAAGGCATCTGTATCGAATTCTTCCATGTCTACCCTTTGATCTGTGCAGATTCTTCTAATAAGATTCGGGTAGCAAAGGGCGTGCTTTTTCTCGATCCTTGTGGTCATAACTTCAAAAATATGTTCTCCAACATTCAACTTGAGCCCATGCCACAGCTTGGCAAATCCCATCAATATACTGCCAGAGGTGGTTTGGGGATGCGAGCTGGGCTTAATCCTAGCCATGAAAAATTCAAATGTGGGCATGAACTCCACCCTTAGCTTGGCTGTGTTGAATGTCCCCACCATGCCTGGAGTTTTGGTCAAGGAATCGGCAATGGCTTGATACGTTGCTTTCATCTTGGTCTTGCCAGGCCTATTCAAGATCTCCTCCTCCAGGATCTCACTTTGATAACTCGGCGTTTGGAGGAATGTGTTTAGATAATCAGGAGATATATCTATTGTTTTTCCTCTAACCCAGGTTGTTCTTCTAGCAACGTCAATGTTGTAGTAGAACTCCCTAGTCAACTCCATGTACCCAGGATCTCCATGGTGTAGTAAAAACTGCTCCCATCCATGCCATGTTCTCCAAAAGTCAACTGTGGGATGCATCAGCGAGTCAGGTGCAAATCCCTTGTCGGGTATGATGGTTTCCAGCAACTTCTCATATGCTTTGACTGCCTTTGCATTCCCATTGAACTTTCGGATTACATCTGCCTCCTTTACTATCAATTTGGTGTTTTCTTGCTTTTGGATCCCCATCCTTGAGCGGACTTCAGTCTCGTCCCAGAACCTGGCTGGCTTGATGGATCCAACTGACTCTTGAGCTTCGTCCTCATCTTCGCTGGTATGCCAATCAGTTGGATCATCTTGCTCTCCTTGGATGGTTTCATTGGGTGCCTCCTGTCTGCCTGGTTCCCCTTCTCGTGGAGCTGCTCCATCTGTAGGTTCCTCCTCATCCTGTTTAGTTACATTTTTTAATGTATGGAGTTCACAGTTTACAGGTAAGGGAAATGTAGTTACAGGAAAACAAAGGTCATCAACACTAGTTGATACCTCCTCCTCCTCCCTAATTCTTGCAGCTCTTCCCACAGGACGTTTGAAGATTGGTGCCATTTGCTCCATGAACTCATCCTCTTCTCGCATGGCCTCTTTTTTTTCTTCTTCTGCAGCCTTTTTCCTATTTTCGGCCAGATCCTGGGGTTTAACAGTCTTGGTTGGTGGCTCATCGGCTTTTTCTTTCAGCAGTGCGGATAGTGTGTTTGGATCTGCAGAGGTTTCAGCAGCTTCATCTTCATCATTCTCCCCAATCATAATTCTTTTCCTTTTTTGCTTAGTCCCAGATGGACTTTCGGGAGTAATGACTGCTTCGATCCTGTCAGTGCCAACAAGCGGATCAATGATCCGACTCACTTCAGTCTGATATCTGATTTGATCTCGCCCCTCTCCTGCATCGATTCTTACTTCAATTTGTTCGTTCAGCCTCCCTCGAATGTCTTTCTGGATGGTTTGAGCATCATGTGCAGTGGGCCCTGCCCAAACAGGAGGCTCCTTTTTTATTTTGAGTCCACGCCCCTGCACTTCTCCAGTTATCACCCATTCTTCATCATTCCCCTTCTTGTTTTCAACCTCTCCAGATTTTCGGCTTTCCAATTCTGCCTGCAATTTTTCAGCTACTTCTTTATCATGTAATTCTTTCTTTTGCCTCTCCTCTTCGGCCTTTGTCCTTTCAATATTCTTTATCATTTCAACATCCTGCATTGCCCGTTCTTCTCTCCTCATTCTTTCCCTAATCTCAGCTTCAGTGGCATGTTTTTCAGAAGTTTGCTGCTCCAGCACACCTGCCCGTGCATTCTCATCTTCTTGCAGTTTTCTAGCCAGTTCAGCATCGAAGGAAATTTGATCTTTTCTTTTTGGAGGCGGCGGTGGCATCGGTTTCTTACCTTTGTCTGTAGGATTGCTGGGTTCAGCTGCTTTCTTTCCCTGTGGACCGGATTCTTTGATTACAATTTTTGGCTCTCGTGCCCGACCACCTTTTTCTTTTTCAGATTGTTTTATCAACCTCCTTCTCGTTTGAACTTTAGACTCGGACTGGCTTCCAGCAGCAGTAGCAGTGCGTGTCTGCTCGGGCTGGTTTGATGGTGCAGAAGTAGCAGGTGCTTGCTCTTTTCCTGGCAAAGCTGAGGCTTGCACCGTTGGTTGGGTTGGCAGTGGGTTGGCTTCAGTGAACACCCGAGGAGGTGAGCCAGCACTCGTATATTGATTGATTAGCACATCGGTCTCATCTTCAATTCCCTCCCTGTTTTCACTGCCTTCACTGCCCTCCTCATCCAAATTTATTCCCAAATTCTTCTCCGCATCTTTCAAGAACTTGTTTTTGAAAATGGGACTGGAAATGCGTTTGAGTCGTTTTACCCAATTTTTCCAGATGTGGTCGCAAAAATGAGCCCTATGCTCCCTCTTGTACAGCAGTGGTGTTTTAGCTTTGATGGTATTACAGTAGTTCAGCCCGAAAGCATCCATCTCCATAAGGAAGTGCACAAATTCCATCATGTTTTCCTCGATCATTGACCCGAAAAGCGGTTTTGCCTCTGGTTGCACAAAAGACATATCCCGGGAAAATTCAACTCTGAAATACTCTTCAGCCTCAGCCTGAGTTAGCAGTCGGGTCTGCTGTTGAGTCTTTCCTAGCACAATCCAGCTTGTATTTTGAATGAACCCCGTGACTTGGTCTCTCAGCACATGCATCTGAGCTAATCCATGCGGTCTTTGCTTAGCAAGGTGAGTCGGTTTGTACACGTCATCCAAGAAGATCGTGTCAAAGTGATCTTTATCTGGTAGCACAAGGTCTTTATCCAAGATAGATTCTGTAATATCCTTCCTGCCCGTGCCCCACAGTGTCATCAGGGCATGCCACTGCTCCCTGAATTCTTTAGTTAAGTCTATCATAGTCTTAACTATTGGAGGCCGATTTTCCTCTTTTGATGTCATGGCTTTCTTTATAGCGCTATTCAGGTTGTGACTCAATTCTCTGTTCCTCTTCCTAGCTTGTAATGTGAGCCATGCCTGCTCTTTCAATCCTTTGTTTTCCAATAGGCTGGAGTTGTACAGAAAAGGTAAGGCCTTGTGCATCATGAAAATCCCCCGATACACCAGCTGACTGAGATTAGGTGCTCTCTCTGTGTACTGTCGTCTGATTCTATCATTCACCTTGTTAGGCACCATTATAATGTCGAATTCCATGCTAGCGGGTTCTATTGTCTTTGAGTGCTGGTGTCTTTCCCATCTGGCCATGTATTCATGGAATCGTCTGATGAGTCTTTCCGAATGCACGTTATCAGGTACCTTGGCATCTAAGCGGCCTTCATCAACCTGTCGCTCCCAGAATTTCATCAAGTAGTAATAAAAGTCCCTGATAAATCCGACCTCCTTGTAGTTTCTCTCCTCAGGCTTTACATGCTTGTCCCATCGTTTTTCCAGTTTGAAAGTCACTTCAGTTGCTTCCATAATTTTCACACCATATTCTGCTTCAAGGGCTTTCCTATAGTCATTCATCTTGGTTTTGTATTGCATGCCATCTATGAGCCCTTGATCCTGCGTGCACTTGGGCAGTCCCGCCCGTGATTCAACAACAAACTTTTCCCTTAAAAATTGAAAGTATTAAATCCAAATTTTTTTATAACTTTTTGCAAGAATCCTTCAAATTGAAAAACCACCATCCTCACATTTAGAGCCTTGCTCTAGATGTGAAGTTATTAAATTTTTCAATTTGAATTTTTATTATAAAGCAACGGTAAATTTTTCTTTTTACAAATTTTTGGGGATTTATTAAAATAGTGAGTTATTCACAAAAGATAGAGGTCATTGAGCCTCCAAAATATTTTTGAATGAACTATTGAGTCCAAATGTTAAAATAAAATGGTCTTTGGACCAAAAATCTTTTTAATGGGCCTTGGGCCCAAAAATTAAATTTTCTCGATTTTTAAACAATCCCGAGATGATTGTTGAATGTGCAATGGAATGAAATGGAATGGAAATGGAACGCGAATCGAGGAATGTGCAATTGGACTGTGGTAGCACGGATCTACTCAACTTGGACTGCTTGGGATGGTTTGATCAGTCCAAGTCATTTAAAATAAAGAAGAACCAAATTTTTTTTTCTTTTTCTTTTTTTAAAATTTTTAAATAAAAGTGGGATTTTAGGGGTCCCATTTTTGGATTTTTCAAAACAATAGCAGCCCACATGAGGAAAAAACTGCTATTTATTACACTAGTTTTGTGCTCCCTTGGGAACAAAACCAAGTTGGTCAACTTATCAAACCAAATCCTACCAACTATTTTGTCTTTTTCTAAAACCCTTTTACTGAAAAGTGAAAGTGCAGCAATTTGTTTGGTTGCACAGATTGCCAAATGCAAACACACACCAACTTTTTGCACATATCATGTTATGCATAGACAGACATACCAAATAAGCACCCCAAAATTAATGCTCCACACATTGTCCAAGCAGCATGCAAAGCACCTTCTGCACATACAACTTGCTTGAACACCCAAGCATCAACAAAATCATGCTTTCCAACACAGTTTCACCAACAAGGGTTAACAAAGATCACAATATCAAGGGACTTTGAAAAATCAACATTCATTAACTAATAACACAGTGGTGCTCATGAGTTTTCCATTTTCAAAAACTCACAGGTTTAAAGTGCATCCACACAAGAAATTCTTAATGGAATCAGAAGCAAACAAACCTCAAGTTTTACCACATAGCATTGAAAAATTCCAACATCCCTTATGAACCCTAGAAACTCAAATGCCTCAACAATGGCGGTTCATTCCAGTTTCTAAATCCTAACACCCCAACATACAAAAATCCACATTCCCAGAGATTCTAACAAGCTTAATAAGATTCGAACACTCCCAACACAAAACAACCGCAATATTGAACATGCATTTCCCATACAAATGCTCGGCCAACATTGCAATACCCAAATAACACCAAAACAGAATGCCCCCAACATACAATCCCCAAAGTCGAACTCAAAATAAGCGAAATAGAACACTACCGCACCTATTTGCATATTGTCGAGGATCAAAGCACAAAAACACCCAAAATCGCGAGAACAGGGGTGCGCGGAAATCGAAAATGGGGGACTTACCAGGGCTTCTCGGCTGTGGAGGATGAAGGAGACGCCATTGCGGTGATTCTCGTGAAATTTGGGCAGAGTTTCCCCTTGGATTCGGGTGGTGTTGTTGCGAATGAACTATGCGTTCGTTCGTAAGAGGGGTTTTGGGAGTTTTTGAAACTGGTTAAGTGTGGGAATGAGGAAGGAGATGAAGGGGTGAGTATTTATAAAAGGGGAGAAAGGTACGACGCTATCCGAAGGTACGACGTTGAACTCAACGTCGTACTTATGGACTGCGTCGTAAGGTGGTGGTGAGACAAAGGGTGCACTACGGCGCTATCCCTTTAGTACGATGCTGTACCAAGATAGCGTCGTACTAGGGGACTGCGTCGTAGTGGGAGAAGAGAAGAGAGTGTACTACGACGTTATACTTCGACTACGAGTAGCGTCGTAGGGTGTGTTTGACGTCGTAGTTGCTGAAAGATGACAAGGGGAGTATTACGACGTTATACACTTACTACGACGTTGACTTAGTCAGCGTCGTAGCTATGGATAGCGTCGTAAGTGAGAGCGGGATTCAGCTAACACTCGGAATTTTGAATTTTTTCAAAATTTAGGCAGACTGGGCTCGAGAAGGTGAATTTGGGCCTCAGATAATTTTATTTGTTTTGGACTTGGAAATTTTTGTCCAAAACAATATTCATGTTATATGAAAAGAGAAATGGGCTAAAACAATTAAATTTCTACTTGCATAAAATAGGTCGGATTAATTCTACTTGTTTGCAAAAATTATTCCGGATTTTAAATTGCTTTAATTTCCGGAATTATTTTCTTAAATTCATGGGATTAATCCAACCGGGAACCTGGTTTTTTTTTTCTGCTTTATTTTTCTGCTCCTTCTTTTTGGTGGTTCCATGATTCCTGCAAGAAAGAATACCCAAATTGGTTAGGTTTTCTCCTCAAATCAACATTCTCACATTTAGAGTCTTAGCACTCTAAATGTTTAATTGATTTGAGGGTACTTCTCTGTTCTGAAATAAACACACAAAGCTAACTAGGAGTAATCAGGAGTGAAATTCTCTTAATAAATGACGTTGCATCCTCCCCGGAAACGGCGCCATGAAACTTTTGACAAATTTCCCACACGAGTATTTTCGAAAATAAAAATTAATAGGAATTAATCCCGGTTTTGATTTTTATTTAATGAAACCACTTTATGATGATGGAGTTGGGATTAGGGATATATTTATAGGTTGTCACGTTTTTATTTACTCGTGTTAAGAAACTGTGCCCCGAAAGCGCACGGAGTCAAAAATTGCAGTATTCATAGTAAGTACCGGATCGTTCACTGGAGGATGTGCGATAGAAGCAGGGCCCACATCGTTTACTAAGATTTTTCACTCGATTACTCGATTCAAGTTTGTGTTTGATTATCAACTACTTGACATAATTTAATTCTAAGCTATGAAAGCAATAAAATAAAATAAAGCAGATAAAATTATTCTAGAAAGCGAATTAAATTTAATCTAAGAAAGCAATAAAATTATTCAAAGAAAGCGGTTGAAATTATTCTAAGAAAGCAGATTTTAAAATGAGACAGAAAGGACAGGAAGAAAATAATAAAAATTGGACAAGATTCAGATGAAACACAATTAAACTTCCATTTTGTTACACAGATCTTTTTTTGGGATAATCCATCAGTTAGCTAGCTCTCATGCTCTCTGTACCATGTTCCCTTTTAACAGACAGGTACTTACAGTAAGAGTTTATATGCACTTAAGACAACAAAATCTAAAATACCACAGACTCACAACTGCCCTCACATGGCCATGCTGAGGCATATTATTCATCTGTGGTGGACAAGCAACACCTGACAAATCATTTATTGAAGTGTCAAGTACCGCTATCATTCCCCCATGTCACACCCAAAGTCTAAAAATAAGCCTGAACTATCCCTTAACTCTCAGTCCTAGTAGTAGTTAGAAGATCTAGTGACACATCCGAGTGACCTCTACGAAAGCGATTAAAAGAAAGCAGTAAAGAAAGTATTTAAAATCCCATCACTCGGGAGTTTCAAAAGCCTCGTACTGGTAGTAAAAGAAAGCCCCCAGTCAGGATGACCGGATGTGGATCAAGAATTCCCGGATCTCGGTGAACCGCTCGCAGTGTTCACTTCCTTCCGGGTGATTATGAGATACAAACTAATGAAACGAACTAATAAATTAATTCGTTCCGGATGCACTCACTCAGGACTCAAAATTAGGCTCTGGCAGAAGATAATAGTAGTTGAAAGAATACTCAACCCTACCTTAGAAAATAACCAAGGCCTATGTATTGTTCCTCTAGTATTATCTATCACACTTGATCTGAATCCAAGTGGACTCTGATTCAATGCGATGTTTAATATAAGATTTCCAACACAAAGCAAGTCTGGGAAATAATAAATCTTTGAAAATCATTCCCTAAACAGGTACTAAACTCTCAATTAAAACACAGATCCTTTCAATCTAGACGAGACCTAATCATTGACTCTGCTTCTAATTTCCCAAAATCAACCCCCAGTCGGATATGAGTAAGTCATAACTGTGGAATTTATCCCTTACTTAGATTTGAATTTTACAAATGGATTTTTGTTGGAAATTTAATATGAGACATCTGATTAAAATCAAGACTTCTATGTCCAAGGGAAGGATCCCAAAATAATTAGACCACAATATCTAATATTATCATGCATAAATTTATAAGGAAGTGTAAAATTAAGTAAATGTAACACCCCAGATTTGATAACCCAGGCCGGGATGTCACCGCCACATCTCCCGTCCAAGACACGGCTTCCCGAGCTCACTTAGGAAATGCAAGGCTTATGGGTACGTAAAAGATTTAAAAACATTTCAACATTGAGTCCGGAAATTAATAATACTTAATTCAAAATACGGAAGTAATAATCATCATGCACGAAATAGAGTAAATGCAGCGGAAAGTAATCACGGCCAACACGGCCAAAACCTCGGGTTTAACAGACCCGGTAAAACAGTAGAACGATGCAGAAATTAAAAATGTTCATAAATGTTTCCCCCCCAAGTGCATGAGCATGCGTCACTCGACATACTCTGTAAAAGAAAAATGACAACGGTTTATCAGTATAAAAATATACCGAGTAAGTTAATCCCTAACTAAACAATTTAAGGGGTTACATGCGTTTTAACTAAAGATTACACTTTTCATGCATTAATTAAAAAATCCATATTTTATTCGCAGCGGAAGAACATGATTAATTTATTCAAGACAAAAATGCATAATAACGGACTAAAATTTAAAGTGTAATTTAAAAACATAATTTAAGAACGTAATTTAGAAGCTGTTATCACCAAAATAAAAAGAAAAAAATCTATAATTAAATTGGGTGGTAAAAAATAAATGGGTTGTTCATCTATGAACATGCTTCCCTTAGATGGGTGTTTTCCATCTATGAAGAGGCCTACCTTATATGACCATAGATGGGTGTTTTTCATCTATGAAGAGGCCTACCTTAGATGACCTTAGATGGGTGTTTCTCATCTATGAGGAGGCCTACCTTAGATGACTCTAGACGGATGTTTACATCTGTGAAGGGGCCTGCTTTAGATGACTCTCTAGATGAGTGTTTTTCATCTACGAGTAGGCCTGCCTTAGATGACTCTAGATGGGCATTTTTCATCTATGAAGAGGCCTACCTTAGATGACCCTAGATGAGTGTTTTTCATCTACGAATAGGCCTGCCTTGGATGACTCTAGATGGGCATTTTCCATCTATGAAGAGGCCTACCTTAGATGACCATAGATGGGTGTTTTTCATCTATGAAGAGGCCTACCTTAGATGACCTTAGATGGGTGTTTCTCATCTATGAAGAGGCCTACCTTAGATGACTCTAGACGGATGTTTTTCATCTACGAAGGGGCCTGCTTTAGATGACTCTCTAGATGAGTGTTTTTCATCTACAAATAGGCATGCCTTAGATAACTCTAGATGGGCATTTTTTATCTATGAAGAGGCCTACCTTAGATGATCCTAGATGGGTGTTTTCATCTATGAAGTGGCCTGCCTTAGATGACTCTGGATGGGCATTTATCATCTATGAAGTGGCCTGCCTTAGATGACTCTGGATGGGCATTTTTCATCTATGAATAGGCCTGCCTTAGATGACTCTATAGATGGATGTTTTCCATCTATGGATAGGCCTGCCTTAGATGACTCCCTAGATGGGTGTTTTCATCTATGAATAGGCATGGTATAGATGACTCTCTAGATGGGTAAAAATTTGATTGGTAAAAAAGACAAATAGAAGAGTTGGCCCTTCATAGAGATGCCACCATGAACCATGCCAACGGACGGATAGAAGTGAAATTCATGAGCCTCACCAAGTGATAGGAGCAAAGATGGCACCCATAAGCCTTGCCAACCAAAGGAATAAAAAATGACACCATGAGCACTGACAAGTGGTGGAAAAGAGTATGATGAGAAGGTTGACCATGAGCAGGGCCAAGTGTTGGTAATAAAGATGGTAGCAAAACTGATGACTCCAACGGACCTCTAGGTGAGAAGTGCAAAGTGGTCGGCCTGGCAACGAGCAAGTCACACGGGGCAGGCTAAGACGCTAAAAACCGTAGAACTAGCACGTCACTAAAAAACGGTTTTTAAAGGGCCTAGGTCATGGGAATGGCGGTTCTCCAAAGGCAGTCATGAAGTTGGCAGTTCTCCCCAGGCGGTTGCATCACCTCCTATAAATACCAAGCAAGGAAGCAGAGGCAGGGACACACAATCAACACCACAACACTCCTCAGGAGATTTTATTTCTTCTTATTTCGTAGCTTAGTTTCTCTAGCGTAGTTCATAGTTGTAGTTCGTAGTTGTCAGATAATTTTAGTTCCTGTAATTGACAGTGGGCAAGGAACCAGTTTCCTGTTCATTGTTCTTAACTTTTTTGAAGGCGCAATCCAACGAAAGAGTTTTTATTCAAATTCTATCGTCTTAGCCTGCAAAAGGCTTACTATTTGTTGTTATCCGAATTCACGCGATAACAAATTGGCGACCACAGTGGGAGACGATTGAAACGTCTACCATAGATCAATTATCAAATTTGGAAAGTTTGGATAGCTTGGTGTTAAGATCACGAGTGATATCCCGGATAAATATGTCCACGCCAAGAACATCCACTAGCACTACTACTGGCGGAATTCTGCCACCACCTGTGCCGCCCACGACAGGGCATAATACTGCCAGTGTCAATGTTGTACCAATGGACTTAATACCAAATCTGATGAATCAATTTACAGAATTATTGGACAACCGTTTGGCGGCTATGCGGAATGAGTTATCTGCTCAAGCCTCACCCCAGGGATTTTTTGCTCAAGGGCCGTCTGCGACCAACATGGGCAACTTCCCACCCAGAACAACAAATGGCCTACCCTTAGGGCAAGGCCAGATGCTTACTCCACTCCCAGTTTTGCCAACTTTTGGCATGGGAGAGGTGCAATCACAGAACTATGATAGGCCGGAAGCCAGTAACAACAGGGGCAAGCGGCCGGTAGCGACGTATCCTAACAATATCCCATTGGGAGGACAACCTGCTTTTGTCCCTACCAGTGTGGAGAATTATCTAGCGGATACATCTCCAATCCGGCCAATGGGAGAGCTAGGTGGAAATCAGGAACCATGGAGGCCACTTATGGCCAATCCGTCAGGTCCCAACAACCATTACACACCTCCCATGGTACATACCCACCAAAACCTAGGGATGCCAGTCGATGGCTATAATCCCAATCCTAATATACCAGCCCCTCCACAAGGCTCTCCCATTGATCCTGATATTTTAGCAGATATGTTGCGAGATCAATTTGGTCTCAACGTGAGGCCAACTGGTCGGATGGCTTATCAGAAGCCATACCCCGAGGCCATTACCCGTGATCATCCCCTTCCTAGGGGTTTCAGGGTGCCTGACTTTGCTACCTTCTCAGGCGAAGACGACTCGTCTACTATTGAACACATAGGGCGGTTTACAGCCCAGTTAGGAGAAAATGCAAGAAACCCCTACTACAAAATGCAGTTATTCTCCTTATCACTAACTAAGACCGCATTTTCGTGGTTCGCCAACTTACCTCCTGGCCACTTCAGAACGTGGGAAGACATGGAGGGGGCATTCCACACTCGTTTCTTCAACCCAGTACCAACATTGTCAGTTACTGACATAGTGGATGCCAAACAGTTGCCCAAGGAAACTGTCATAGCTTTCATAGAAAGGGTGAGACGGTTGAAGTCACGTTGCTCAACCGCATTAGATGACTCTGAAATGACCAAGATCGTGGTTAGAAATATGGCACCCACTTATAGAAAGCAGTTAACTGCCCACGACATCCCAGATCTTTCATCACTAGCCTCAAAAGCGGTTCGCCTGGAAACATTATTTAAGGACGAGGAGTCTGCCAATCACCCTAGAAAATATAACCGACCCATTTCAAACATTGAAGTACTTAAATACTCAGATATGGAGATTGATGACGAAATGTCTGGTGGGGAGATCGCCGGCGTAGAGGTAGCTGAGCAAGCGGTGGCAGAACTAGTGAAAGGGAAGCCCTTCCCTTGCCCTAAACTACAACCCAATGCCACCAAAGCTATCTCAGAGGCAAAAGCGCCCCAGAAAAATGGCATCAGTGAGGAGCCAATGTTTGATGTAAGCAAGGCCGATGAGATTTTTGATGTCCTCCTCAAGGAAGGACAACTGCGGCTCCCTAGAGGCCAGCGTTTGGCCACTGCGGAAGAAATCAAAGGAAGAAGTTATTGCAAAATGCATAACTCCTTCACACATACTACGGCCCAATGCCATCACTTTAAGCTGGAAATCAACAAGGCCTTACGCACTGGCCGCTTGAAATTTTTCCAGATGGGAGTAGACGAAGAACCTTTTCCGCCAATCACCACAGCGATGGTGCAAGCGGGACCATCTGAAGCTGTCAGGCCTGAACAAGGGCCATCAGGCACTAAACAAGCTCGCCCACAACAGGGTGAGAGTCATACACATCCTTCCGGGTACACCAGACGGTTTCCACCACTAAATAATGTGGTAGGGAGAAACCCCAGTGGTGATGAGCGAAATGTTTGGCAATACCATGGGCCATCTAGGTGGCACGATCGTGGTCGGTCCGATGAAAGAGGCAGGGGAAGATACGGTTGGTCACATAGATATACCAGGAGCCGGACTCCACCTACCCTCCAGCCACATCGTGGACCAATTGCACAGACGTGGACATACCCTGATGGAACCTACGAGGTTCAAATCATTAATGGAGCAATGGTTTGGAAAAAGCCCACACGAAGGCCACCTATGGCCTACGACAATACATGGATAAACAATGCCCCTCCTCCTCCAGTGGATGTGGATCCCAGGTTCCCAGGAATGACGCGGACACAGATACGCAGGGCCAAAAGGCAGTATGCGGCAACCCATAGGGGTAGCAGTAGTTCGACGATAAGTGCTCCTATACTCCCTACAAAGACCCCTTTGTCAATGTGGGGCCTAAATGGCCCATGTCGCAAGGAGAGAGATGCAAAAGGAAAGGAAATTGCTGCCAACCATGGCAAATCTACTTTGTTAGATAACTCTGATAGGGCGGGTGTCCAAGCCGAACCTCTAACGGCTGATGCTACTGCCTCTAATCCTTCGGATGTACTTAAAGAAGGGGCATGGGTGACAGAAGGCCTCCAGTGTGCATATTGCCAAAGGGTGAACAAAGTCCCATATGATTTGGAGGACGACCTCGCCCAAACACAATTTGGGGATTTTACTCCAGAGGAATTAGATGCCTTAATGGTCGAGGAGGGGCAGACTGGAAATACTGTCACGGAGGAAGACCACGAGTCGCCCAAAAAACAGAAATGCGACGAATCCGCACCAAATGCATTGATGCAGGAAAATGAGGCATCTAAAGATGATACTGTCGTGGCAATGACCATTAACATGGCACATGTTAATGTACCAGAACTGGAGGTTGAACAGGACAATGCCAGTGTCAAGTCTTTAGAAGAACCTGTGTGGGCTCACATCCATGCCGCGTATGATGATGAAGAGCCAGAGGTAATGTGTGAGGACGTTCCTCCCATAATCTTTGAACCACTACCCATAGATGCTCCACGACATCTCAAGCCATTGTACGTCTAAGCCCACATCAACGGGAGAAGGTTCAACAGGGTGTTCGTGGACAATGGGGCGGTTTACAACATCATACCACTTACCACGCTCAAGAAGATCGGGAAGACCAAAGAGGACCTAGTGGAAGCTGATTTAGAGTTGGCAGGGTTCAATGGGCACACTACCAAACCATTGGGCATGCTGACTGCACAAATTGGCGTCGGGCCCAAGGTCGTATCAACTGTTCTGTTCGTAGTGGATACCCCCACCACGTATTCGGCACTCTTGGTCGTGACTGGATTCACACTGCTAAGTGCGTCCCCTCCACCCTACACAAAAAACTCTTGTTCTGGGAGGGCTCAGAAGTGATCACCGTCAATGCTCATCAGAATCCATTCCAGGGATACATCGGCAACAGTACAAGCGATGCCGTACTCTATGAATCTGCTATACCACCAATTAGCATGAGTGGTATCGTCAGTGCATGCCCCATGCCTAACTGCAAGTTAACAAGGCAGGGGTATGTTTTCTATTAGTTAGTGTGATCTGTAAGTGGCTCGATAGCCAGAAATATTAATTTCTGCGAAAATAATTGTATATGTCGAGTCTAATTAATGAAGTTATTATTTCCGATTCATTGCCAGTTATTTCTTTAAATTCATGCCAAGAGGGGACTGAACATAAAAACTATGTGTATGAATGGCCAGAGTTATTAGAGAAACCTGAGCCAACAGTGTATGCGCAAGACCCATTGGTTGAGGTTAACATTGGCAATGAGGAGAAACAACGACCAATAATGGTCAGTGGTTTACTGACAAAAGATGAACAAGATGAATTGGCACAATTAGTGGCAAAACATCAGGATTGCCTTGCTTGGGATTATACTGATATGCCAGGGCTGGATAGGAAACTAATAGAACATCTTCTCCCTATTAAGCCCAATTATCGACCGGTAAAACAAGCTTCTAGACGTTTTAACCCCGAATTGATGCCTAAGATTACTGAAGAAATTAAATAGTTGTTGGATGCCAAATTCATCCGGCCTTGTAGATATGCCGAGTGGCTGTCTAATATCGTCCCTGTTACCAAGAAGAATGGTAAAATGAGAGTCTGTATAGACTTTAGGGACTTGAACTTGGCCATACCCAAGGACGAGTATACCATGCCCATTGCTGACATGTTGATTGATGCAGCAGCTGGCCATAAAATCTTATCCTTAATGGACGGCTATGCTGGATATAATCAGATTAACCTGGCTGAAGAGGACATTGCCAAGACGGCATTCAGATGTCCTGGAGCTATAGGAATATATGAGTGGGTGGTAATGCCTTTCGGTTTGAAAAATGAGGAGCAACCTACCAAAGGGCAATGAACACCATATTCCATGATTTAATTGGCAAAACTTTGGAAGTATATATTGATGATGTAATCATCAAATCATCAGAGTTTAGCCAACATCTAGTAGACCTAGACGAAGCATTTGTCAGAATAAGGAAATATAACCTTAAAATGAACCCTACGAAATGTGCCTTTGGGGTGTCGGCTGGCAATTTCTTGGGTTTTCTCATTCATCAACGAGGGATAGAGGTTGATGCAAATAAAGCTAAGGCTATCATCAACATTCCTCCACCCCGAACAATTAAAGAAGTACAAAGCTTATTGGGAAAGGTTAATTACCTTAGAAGGTTCATAGCCAACGCTGCTGGTAAAATGAAACCTCTAACAAAGTTGCTTAAAGGAAAAACAGGACCTAACATTGAATGGGGTCCTGAGCAAGATCAAGCCCTAGAAGGGATCAAGACATCACTCATCAACCCTCCTGTTCTTGTACCGCCTAGGCCAGACAAAAGACTAAAACTTTATTTGGCTTCATATGATGTAGCCATTGGCTGTTTATTGGCACAAGATTGGGATGATGGAAAAGAAAGGGCCATATATTATCTGAGCAAAACATTAGCAGTGCCCGAGTTGAATTATCATTTTGTGGAGAAACTATGTTTCTCCTTGGTGTATGCTTGCACAAAACTCGAACACTATATCCTGCCTAGGGACACTGACGTAGTGACTAAGCACAACATTATTAAATTTTTACTTAAGAGACCTCGAATGAAAGGTCGATTATTGGATTGGGCGGTGAAATTAACCCCATTTTCCTTAAATCACGTTCCTATCACAGCCATAAAGGGACAAGTGGTGGCAGAATTCTTGGCCGACCATTCCGTCGACCTCAATGAGGTATGGGATTTGGAAATTGAATGTGTAGGCACAGCACCATGGGTCTTATACTTCGATGGCTCTGCAACTAATACTCGAGCAGGGGCTGGAGTTAGTATTTATGGTCCCAATCGACAAAAGATTAAAGTCTATATAGAATTGGGACCAATGACTAATAATTCAGCAGAATACGAAGCCCTCATTTTAGGGTTGGAAACATTGATTATGAGGAAGGCCCAAGCCGTGATTATTAAGGGAGATTCGCAATTAGTTATCAACCAAGTGCCCGGGGCCTATGGTTGTAAGAATTCCACCCTGATGGGATATCAAAACCGGGTTCATGACTTACTAGCTAAAATAGCAGATGTTACGTTCGAACAAATCTCACGTGACGAAAATGAAGAAGCCAATCGCTTGGCCCAACTCGCCTCAAAGTATCGCCCTAAAGGGGAGATCAATGAACTAATAACCCCCATGCTTAGGGGTGAGGAGCCCCACGAAGGGAATGGGACATCTCGCGTAGAGGGGAGCCTAAGGGAGGTAGATAGTCCCATACCTGATGAGTTAGGTAGTATGGCACCCGGGGGGGCAACCCTCATTCCGCCACCAAATAACGATACTGTGGCACCCGGGGGGGCAACTCTACTTCCTCCACTAAGCAATGACACTATGGCACTGCCGCCATCTGACTAGAGATCAGAGATTATTGCTTATTTTAAAAATCCTCAGACTGACGATAAGAAACTTAAGGCCAAGGCTTTAAGGTTTATCCTTATTGGGGAAGATCTATATAAGCGAACAATTGAAGATGTTCTCTTGTTATGTTTAGGGCCAACAGAAGCAAAGAAAGTTATGGCAGAGGTCCACGAGGGCATTTGCGGGGCTCATAGAGCAGGACTGAACATGCGATGGACTATCCATAGGTATGGATACTATTGGCCCACCATATACGAGGATTGTATTAAATACGCCCAAGGATGTGAGGCATGCCAGAGGCATGCCAACCTCAGACACATCCCGATGTGTGATTTAAACTACATGATCAAACCATGGCCCTTTAAATCTTGGGCCATCGATGTCATAGGAATGATCCATCCAACTTCCAGCAAAGGACATAAATTTATTATCATAGCTGCAGATTATTTTACTAAGTGGGTGGAGGCCATTCCCTTGAAGTCAGTAGCACAAAAGGATGTTATTGATTTCATCGACTCGCATATTATCCATCGGTATGGGATACCCCACTCCATTACCACCGATAGGGGGACAGTGTTTGTTGGGGAGCAATTCACTAATTACATATCCTCATTTAAAATCAAGCTTTACCACTCGTCCCCATATTATCCCCAGGCAAATGGCCAAGCTGAGTCGGCCAATAAGATCTTAATTAATATTATCAAAAAAATGATTGAAGACAAGCCAAGGAAATGGCATGAAAATTTGTCTACGGCCTTATGGGCTTGTCGAAACACCAAAAATACTGCCACGGGATTCACTCCATATAGGCTAACTTATGGCCAAGATGCAGTACTACCCATGGAAGTCACAGTGCCTAGTAGTCGTACCATGAATGTGGAGATAGTTCCCAGTGATGTTCATGAAACTATGCTTATGAGGGAACTTGAACAAACTAGTTCTGACCGATTAAAAGCAATTGATAATATGGAAAGAGAAGCCCAGCGAAGGGCTCGGTATTACAATAAGTGGGTTAGAGCCAATCCATTTCATGTAGGTGATTTAGTTTGGAAAACTGTTTTGCCATTACAAAAGAAAAGCGACGAAATGGGGAAATGGTCTCCCAATTGGGAAGGACCTTACATCATCCAAACTGATCTTGGAAATGGTGCATATGCACTTATTAACAAGGATGGAAAACAAAAGCATGAGAGCATAAATGCTCGTTATTTGAAAAAAATACTTCCCATCGTATTGGGAAGCAAAAACAGAATGAAGGTGATCAACGGAACCGGCGAACAACCCTGGGAATAGGATGTTCGTCGGTTAGAGCCTGAAGCTGCGGAAGCAAGTCTTCCCAGTTTGTCTAGAATTCCTTAACCTCTTTTTGGTATGTGTGACGTTGTTGGGTGAGATCCTCAATTACTTCAGTGAGAGTGTGTTGAAAGTCCAAGAAAGGCCGAATAAGAACGCCCAAATCGTCGTGCTCATCAAGATAGCCTACGATGTCTTCTAATTGACGTTTCTGTCGATGGAGCAGATGCTCAGCTTCGTGGCATCTGTCAACATCCTCCACTGCCCGAGTATAGTCTAGCTGAAGCCGTTCCAAGTAGTCCAAGCATCGATCCAGAGTTCGCTTCCCTCGGATGGAAAATGACAGACTGGTAACCATATCAGAGAGAAGAATTTCTAGGTCATCCGCGTTATCTCCATCAGGATGGTTGCCCACAAGGAATGGTTGGAGTTGCCCCAGCCAATTATCAGGGGTAACAACTTGTGGCACTGTAGACATTATCGTATAGGTAATGTTGAGTAGTGAAAAGCAAAGGTTATAGAGCAGAGTAAGACTGTTAGAAGAAGTGGGCCGTCTTTTATATGGAGCTCGCTGCGAAACGATGCCGAAAACTCTTTCAACCCCTAACAACCTTGCTGACCAATACATGGTTGGGCGCATGAGTAGGAACTGAATTTTTAGTCTGTTAGATTGATATGTACGTGGCTGATGGGATTCTAATACAGGAAAATGACCTGCTAGTTGAGTTACAAATTAGAAGCAAAGCAACTGCCGCAACACACGAACAAATAGAAAGGGAAAAAGAAGAGGGTGTTACCTGTTGCAATTCGGAAAGTTCGGTGTTTGACAAATGGGTGACAACTCCTAGCGAGCCGATTACGACATGCAAATGGGATACCGTCGCCGATCGAAGACGACACCGAACCAAAACCAAGGAGTGCGAGAGTAATGGAAGACGACGGAAGAGAACGAAAAAGTGTTTTTCTTTTCGTCGGATGCGGAGCTTCGATAAGGCCTAGGGTTTTAGATATAAAATTGTTTCAAGTGGAGGAGGACTAGACTGTCTATTGATGGAAGAGGTTAAACAATCGATGGGTTAAAAGAGGATTCAACTTATCGCAAGGGTTGCGGAGTGTTGTTATCTATCAATTGGCCGGCTATAGATAACTTGGGTGTTGTTCCATCTATGAAAAGGCCTGTTATAGATGGGAATGTTGTTATCTATAAATTGGCCAGCTATAGATGACTGGGATTGTTTCATCTATGAAAGGGCCTGTCATAGATGGGTATAAGGAATAAAGAAGGGTCTGTCTACGGGTAGATAGAAACCAAAAGACTAATCTGTCTATGGGGTATTTTCATCTATCAATTAGCCTACTATAGATGACCTTGAGGTGGTGCCATCTATGAAAAGGGCTGTTGTAGATAGGTATAAGGAATAAAGAGGGTTGTTTACGGGTAAATAGAAACAAAAAAAAAAACCTAATCTGGAACTCTCGAAGGGTGGCCAAGGTAATGTCTACAAATGATCAAATTGACAAAACCTAAGAAAGGGCCCAAACCCAATGAGAGCTCGTGGGAAGAGGCAAAATTGTCATGAAGAGTCGGTCACTTGATTGACCAAGTTCATAGACAATAAAAATAATGTAGACATGTCTCTAATAATATATATATATATATATATATATAAAAGGAGCGAAAGTATAAACAAAATTGCCTGAAAGATTATTCTAAACATTCAAAAAGTTTACGATATTCTTTTTGAATATTTGAATAGGGGGGGCAAATGTTATCACCAAAATAAAAAGAAAAAAATCTATAATTAAATTGGGTGGTAAAAAATAAATGGGTTGTTCATCTATGAACATGCTTCCCTTAGATGGGTGTTTTCCATCTATGAAGAGGCCTACCTTATATGACCATAGATGGGTGTTTTTCATCTATGAAGAGGCCTACCTTAGATGACCTTAGATGGGTGTTTCTCATCTATGAGGAGGCCTACCTTAGATGACTCTAGACGGATGTTTACATCTGTGAAGGGGCCTGCTTTAGATGACTCTCTAGATGAGTGTTTTTCATCTACGAGTAGGCCTGCCTTAGATGACTCTAGATGGGCATTTTTCATCTATGAAGAGGCCTACCTTAGATGACCCTAGATGAGTGTTTTTCATCTACGAATAGGCCTGCCTTGGATGACTCTAGATGGGCATTTTCCATCTATGAAGAGGCCTACCTTAGATGACCATAGATGGGTGTTTTTCATCTATGAAGAGGCCTACCTTAGATGACCTTAGATGGGTGTTTCTCATCTATGAAGAGGCCTATAGATGACTCTAGACGGATGTTTTTCATCTACGAAGGGGCCTGCTTTAGATGACTCTCTAGATGAGTGTTTTTCATCTACAAATAGGCCTGCCTTAGATAACTCTAGATGGGCATTTTTTATCTATGAAGAGGCCTACCTTAGATGATCCTAGATGGGTGTTTTCATCTATGAAGTGGCCTGCCTTAGATGACTCTGGATGGGCATTTATCATCTATGAAGTGGCCTGCCTTAGATGACTCTGGATGGGCATTTTTCATCTATGAATAGGCCTGCCTTAGATGACTCTATAGATGGATGTTTTCCATCTATGGATAGGCCTGCCTTAGATGACTCCCTAGATGGGTGTTTTCATCTATGAATAGGCATGGTATAGATGACTCTCTAGATGGGTAAAAATTTGATTGGTAAAAAAGACAAATAGAAGAGTTGGCCCTTCATAGAGATGCCACCATGAACCATGCCAACGGACGGATAGAAGTGAAATTCATGAGCCTCACCAAGTGATAGGAGCAAAGATGGCACCCATAAGCCTTGCCAACCAAAGGAATAAAAAATGACACCATGAGCACTGACAAGTGGTGGAAAAGAGTATGATGAGAAGGTTGACCATGAGCAGGGCCAAGTGTTGGTAATAAAGATGGTAGCAAAACTTATGACTCCAACGGACCTCTAGGTGAGAAGTGCAAAGTGGTCGGCCTGGCAACGAGCAAGTCACACGGGGCAGGCTAAGACGCTAAAAACCGTAGAACTAGCACGTCACTAAAAAACGGTTTTTAAAGGGCCTAGGTCATGGGAATGGCGGTTCTCCAAAGGCAGTCATGAAGTTGGTAGTTCTCCCCAGGCGGTTGCATCACCTCCTATAAATACCAAGCAAGGAAGCAGAGGCAGGGACACAATCAACACCACAACACTCCTCAGGAGATTTTATTTCTTCTTATTTCGTAGCTTAGTTTCTCTAGCGTAGTTCATAGTTGTAGTTCGTAGTTGTCAGATAATTTTAGTTCCTGTAATTGACAGTGGGCAAGGAATCAGTTTCCTGTTCATTGTTCTTAACTTTTTTGAAGGCGCAATCCAACGAAAGAGTTTTTATTCAAATTCTATCGTCTTAGCCTGCAAAAGGCTTACTATTTGTTGTTATCCGAATTCACGCGATAACAGAAGCATAATTTAAAAACATGGTAAATAAGATTTAAACATAATTAAACACTCACACAAGTCTTTTATATTTTATCCCACAAACTAAGAAGAGGACACCATACCGGGAGATCACTAACGAGGCAATCTCAAAACGTAGAACCACTAACGAGGCAGTCCAAATAATGGGAGACCACTAACGAGGCAGTCTAAAAGATAGTAGGACCACTAACGAGGCGATCCAAATAACACAGCGCGCGAGATCACTAACGAGGCAATCTCAGATAGTAAAGAGACCACTAACGAGGCAGTCTCAAAGATAATGATAGCATGAAGATCGGCTCAACCTAGTGAACGGGATTTTTCGAAAGTTCGTATTTCAATGTTATCAAAATATTCGATATCGCGTTTCGTAGTTCGAGTTTTCTCAAGTTCGAAAAAATCCGATTCGACGCAGTTTACGCCTTTCATAATTAAAAATTCATCTTTATACCAAAAATTCTGAAATTTACACAGTAGCTCAAAAACACACATACGAGCAACTTTTATGTTTTATGTTTTTGGAAATAAGGTTTCGAAGTGAGTCAAATTTCGAGTTCTTTACAAAAGATGATTTCTGTCCCAAAAACCAATTCTGACACAGTTACGTGCAATGCCGATTAAAAATTCATTTCAAAGCCAATTGGTCCGAACTTTTTACAGGATGTGCACAACACCTTAATGAACAACTTTCATGTTTTAAGATTTTGGAAATAATGAATTTTAGATGTTCAAAAATCGACCACAACACGCTGCATACGCGCGGACTCCAAAGTTGATTTAGAACAGTTTCTGAAAATCGTTCGTTTGTCATATCAAATGAACTCCAAAATTCATGAAATTTTATATGCATAATCTAGACACAATTATCTACAACTTTTGTTTAGAAATGCAAAGCTGAATCATTCTAAAAACGGGTGAAAAACATGCATCAAGTCGAGTCAAATAATCTGTCCAGAATTCAAACATTCTGTTTTGTCACAGAAAGTTTACGGCGCGATTTGGAATAGCAAATCTTTATGTCAATGGCTGAAATTTGGGCACAAGGTAGATTAGAGTCTTATGAACAAAATCCATGTTGAAAAGTTTTTGGTTTGAATTCCTGAAGTCGAGTTTTAGGCGGGTTTATAAAATTGGACGAAAATAGGGTTTTTGAAAACCGATTTTTGTTTCGTGTCTAGATCTTAAGTTTTAAACGACAATAAACCACAAAAATTGAAGAGTAAGGTCTTAACTTACTTAGTTAGAGAGTGGGGTCGTTGGAGGGGTTTCCCGATGTCCTAAGGTCGCGACGAACGGCCAACTTCTCCGATCGCGTTTTGTTCGTCCCCCGACGTGAAATCGTAGTAAAAGGAAAATGGTTAGATTTCGAGTTTTTAAAACTTATGGACGGCTTAAATACTGTAATACTTCTTACCAAGGTTCTAGAGGGTAGAGGCTTCGTCCCGTTTGCCTCGTCGTCGCCGGAATGTGGAGTCGAAGAGATTTTGGCTTGGAGAGGAAGAATAAGAGTGTCTAGGGTTTGTTTTCTGAAAAATATGGGGAGGGGGCGCCCCTTATCTGTTCTTAAGCCTTTCCCAAGGCTGGGATCCGTTTACCATCGAAGGGAATGTTAATTTTGGCAAGAAAATCGCCATGGAAGGAAAGTTTACACCTTCTGCACCTCTGGCGCGTTGGTGACGCGCACGTATAGCTTTGCCCGCGCGGAGCACGCGCGACCAGTCCTGGAGACGCGTCTCCTCCTTCCGCGCGGCGAGCGCGGGCCGGCCGGACCGGCCGGTTCGGCGGTCCGCGTGGTTCGTCGGGTCTTTTCTTCTTTTCTCTATCGGTTTTTCTACCCTCTATGTGTTAGCTCGACTCTTCGGGTCGTTTCCGGTTCGAAATCTTTACCTTAAACTTGTTACGAGTTCGGGCTTAACGCTCGTAACATTTCCGTGCCCTAATTAGTCTAGTTAAATTAGTTCCAGTTCCTCCTGACGTTTTGGTGATTGGTCTTGTGATTTATTTTGGGATTTAATTTGTGATTTAATTTGTGACTGAACTTAGAAGTTAGTTCCGAGCTGGCTACGTACCCTGTGAAGGGATCAAGTCATGACGTAGTTCAAAATGATTTGAATTTGTTTTTCTCGGGTGTTACAGTTAACCCAATATATAAAATGGGTTTTAGACAGAATTTGTTACACAAAGATGAATAGCCTGAGGTAAGAAGAATTTTGGCTAAAGAGATGACAAAATAATTAGGGTTAATTGGATTGCAATTATCTGTGGTCCAGTTCCCAATCATTAAGGTGAGAATGATTTTAGACAGCAGAAGACCTTAAATGACAGTGATCGCTATCATCAAGCTCCCTACTATATGTGAAATGAGAGAAAAGACCTACATATTTTCTCACTATAATACTAGTCAAACAGTGTTGATCAACACCATTTGATAATATTACAGTTTGAAATTCGGGTTTGAAGATAAAATAAGAAACTAAAACTGTATTCAGATAGAGACTGACTTAGTGGCTGGTGAAAGGACCGTTCGCCTGACCTCGTCAGTCATTATCCAAACCATGCAAAATAACAAATAGAGATTTATACATAGACTACGGGCTACTTCAGTTCCCGGTGAAAGGATCGTTCGCCAACATTATTCTATGATAATTTTCACTATTCGTTTCATACATCACGGGTAAAGACAAAATAAATAAAATAAAAGAAAATATTTTTATGTCATCTTGGATGAGAGACATTGGTTTCTCATCCAAGACTATGGAATTATTCCGTAACCACTCTTTATGATCCAAATAATCACTCATTCCATAATCGGTTAATTACAGTCCGGATTATACACTTAGATCATTGGAGTTTTAATTTTTATAGAAAAATCTTTTAATGGAAAATTGAACAAAGTTCTTTACATCAATCTAATCTTTGGTTGAGATCATTGGATTTCAACCTCAAAATATTAATGTGAAGGTTCAATCATTTAGGTGGAAAATGGAGAAATGGATATTTTGATGAAAATGCCAATTACAACGCTAAACAGATGTTACGACGTTACCCTGGAATAGCGTCGTGGGTGTAGCGTCGTAAGTGGTTGTTTGCAGATAAGAAAATATTTTGGGGTTCTACGACTCTAGACAAAAATTACGACGCTATCCTAGGATAGCGTCGTAGGTCTAGCATCATAGAACGAATTTTTCTTAAGTCCGAAGTAACTACGACGCAGAACCTTCACCTACGTCACTAACCTAGGTTAGCGTCGTAGGGCGGTTAGCATCGTAGTCCCCTCAGGGCATAAGTGTTGTTTCGGATAATGCAATCAATGCGTTTGCAAACCCTATTTTTCAGATTTATGGTTCACACATGCATCAAATAACAAAATAGCATGAAAGCAGTAAACTTAAAGAATGCAAATAGGGAAAAATGGCTAAAAGCCACACCCAGGAACCACTAACCCAAATGAGGTTTTCAACCAACATATCATGCATGAGGATCCAAAGAGAAAGAAGAAAACAGTTAATCCACATGTAAACAGAAAATAAATGACCAAATGGTCATGAAACCGAAAATAAAGCATAGAAATCCATAGACCCAGTCTATTTCATGATTTGGGACTCTTTTTGTGATTAACTACCCATTAAATAAGAAAATGGTTTGATACTACCCATGATTTGGGTATTTCAAGCCTTAATAAAAGTTTACAAAGCGGTAAATAATGAAAACAGTGGCTAACTAAGCCTAAAACACTAAGTACTCACTAATCTAAGTTAAACAATAGCTAAAACTAGAAACAAAGCAAAAAAGGTAAATAATACAAAAAAACCCTAACTAAACTAACTACCTACACACCTCTCAAGAACACTCAGTTGTCTCCAAGTTTGTATGTTGTGAAGTGAAGTTATTGATCCTAAGAGTCAACTTGTCCTTATATAGGTGGGAAACCTTAGGCCCATGGGCCCCCAGGCCTTGAAGTTTGAATTCTGGCCAGGTTACGACGCTGAGCTTGTTACGACGCTATCCATGCTACGATGTGGAACAAGCCTCACGTCGTAGGCTTCCATCTCGATGGCACTCCTTGTCTCTAAATGGACAGCCTACGACGCTATCCTCTGCTACGTCGCTATACTTGAGTACGACGCTATACTCGTTTGGCGTCGTAGTTCTTCCTTCAGAGTCCTGCCTCATTTTCTGCCTACGACGCTATACTCGGCCTACGACGCTATACATGGTTAACGTCGTAGTTGAATGTAGCGTCGTAATTTCCTGAAAAATTCGACTTTTTGTGGGTTTTTATTTCTTTTCCCATCTTTTTGTTTCCTTTTTCTTTTCTTTTCTTTTTCTCATGCTTTTGGATTTTTCTAGCATAAATGTGTAACAAAATTACATATTTATGCATTTTTCATACCAGCTCAATATTTTTTTACAAATATGCATAAATCAGTCTAATTCTACTGCTTTCTTATTTAATATAAGACCGGAATGCGATCAAATGCCCGTTTCAGACACGGAAATGGATTGAAAATAATGGACATTTCTGGCCATTATCACAGAACAATATGGAAAGTTGTTGAAAATGATTGTTCCAGACAAGGGGTTCAAACCGGATCTTTGCTCCACCCCACTGTCGAAACCTTTTTCAGAAATCAAGAGTGGGGGAATTTCATGCTGCACCATGAAGAGGATGGCCTCGTTGAGCTGACAAGAGAATTCTTCTGCAATATCGATGCCACCAACAAAACAACTTGGGTCCGGGGTCAGGCGATAAATATCTCACCTGAATGGCTGAATCAATTTCTCGAAACCCCGGACATCAGAGATGAATTCCCTGCTGGAGAGATCTTGATAAAAAGAGGCAAGACAAGTGAAAATGCAAAGTATGCGGCTTTGGCAAATAGTATGACAAGATTGACTGCTCCAGGGCACACATTTGATGCAAACTGGCTGCAACTGCACTTCATGCCGACCTACGAGTTCTACATGTCAAAAATCCGGCCCAATTCGCACCTGCATACCACGTCTGGGAGTGTATTGATGGGATTCGCAAGAATGTGGTATGGGGCGAAATTGAATGTAGGAAAGCATGTATTTGAAGTTCTGGCGACCCGGATAAAGGACAAACAAGTCTTATGTTATCCGAATTTGATAAGAAGAATCTGCATCGCTCAGGGCGTCAATATGAGTGCTTTTGCAGACGACGAACTAGTGAAGGTAAACCCCCCCATCAGTGTGTCGAATCTCCCTCTGAAAGAAAGAATTAAGTACTCTCTACCCCAGCTGCCCGGCGAAGGTGATTCAGATGTCCAGTCTTCATTCATATCCGGTGGTCAAGCACCTTCATCAAGAAAGCAAGCTCCAAGGCCATCCAGGGCCTCGAAGGGAACAAAGAAAGCCCGTACTGATGCGTGACCTTCGACCACAATGCAAGAAGAGCTTCAACCAGAGCAAGAGAAACTTTCGATTCCACCTCCATCTCAGCCTCACTCTCAGATACCTCCTCGAAGTCAGAATGTTTCTCAGTTTCCTGCTGATTCCCAAGCAATTGAAATGATGAGCAAAATGAGTCAATCTATGCTTGAAGGAATGAAATCAATGACAGATGTTATAATGACAAGTCATGAGGAACAGCGAAAGAGAGTTGAAGAAGAACGTCAAGAGCGTAGGAGAGAAAGAGAAGAAAAGAGGAAGGAGAAATTGGAGAAAGAGAAGAGAGACGAAGAATTTAAAAAGCTGATGCTGGAAAGGGAAGAGAGGATGCACAGAGAAAGACAAGAAAGCGATGAGCGAAACAGAAAAATGATAGAAGTAATCTTCCAAAGCCAAAACCAAGTCCTCCAAACTCTGCTGAAGAGAATTCCCGATGAAGCTGGATCCTCCAAGAAATCAGACGAAAAGAAAGATGGTGATTCCTGAGCTTATCATTCGCGAGCTTAATTGTAAATATCATATAAGAGAATTTCAATTCATTGGTGCAAATTCATTCTGATTGCAAATGAAATCTCTTGTAATTGATATAACTTATTGCTTTCAAAGTTGGAATTTTGCAGTCCAAACAACTGTAATACCCGAGAATTTTGCAACATAAAATTAATAAATAAATAAATAAATAAATAAATAAATAAATATAATAAACATGATAAATGGATAAAGAATCATAAAAGATGAGAAATGGAGTTTAAATTTAAAAGAAAACAAAATTCCGAAAACCCGGGAAGCCGAAGACAATTTAATCGAATAAATGGGTACGCGGAAACCCAACATCGATGGACTCAATAACTCGAGTCCAAATATAAATTTAGATCCGAATAAAATTAAGATATGAAATCGGAGCCCGAAGATACCCCGGAAATCCGAATCCGGAAACATAGGGGGATAGAAGTCCGAAAGAGAGGAGGAAAAACCCGACGGATCGCACGACCCAGCCCAGACCGAAGTCCAGGCTAGGATGGCGCGGTGTCCGCGCGGTTTTAGGGGTTTACCGCGCCAAGGGCGCGCCACTTGGCAGAATCGGCCGTTCCGCGATTTTCTCGCCCGATTCCGGATTTTTCGACTTTCGGTTGAACATCTTCGACTCTAGACTCTTAGGGTCAGATCTTGGATGCCCTAGGTCTTAAACATCTATAAATAAGACCTCCTAAGAGCTCCGGATACATTTGAAACCCTACGAAATCTTTCAATACGTCGAAACCCTAATCCCGAAGTCGTCGGAGGCACAACACCGAGAGGAAGGACTGACTTGGACGAAATTGGGGTCTTCTATCGCCTTGGTAAGATCCGATCTATTCCTCTATACATTCTTGATTCGAAAACGAATCCTAACCTCATCCTTTTTCCTATTCTAAACCCCCGATCCGAATCGAGAGCGAAGAACCCGACAAACGGAGAGGATAAACGGAGGACGGCAAGCCACGCCTCCGAATCGACGATCCCGGACGCTCAACAATCGGTAAGTTAACGCTTACTTTGGTTTTGGGTTGTTAAAAGATTCGAACACATAGATCGAATGGAACCCTATCTAAAATCTGTCTACACCGGCGCAGTGTTTTTGTTGAATTTATTCGAACCCCTTAAAGCATTCAAACGAGAAAACTTAAAACATGAAAAACATTCCTAAGACACCGATCTAGCTCCTGTAAAAATTTCATAATTTTTCATCGTGTTTTGATATCCGAAACTGATCATAAACGAGCCTGCTTTAAATTTAGATCTTGAAACGATGATAGATTCTTTATTCGAACTTGTTGGTGATTTCTACCTTAGATCTAGACCGATCTAGGCTTGGCATTGAACATAAGAGTTGTAGATCTATATGTTATGATTACCTCCGTAAAATTTCAGAATTTTTCGTGATGATTTGATATATGAAATCCACCCCAAACCGAACTGGTTTAAAATCGGATCTTGAAAACTGGACAGAACATAGATTTGAACTTGTTGACGTTTTTGACTATGGTTCTAGGCCGAATTAGATCTCTGGCCGAACATGAAAGTTGTAGATAATTGTCTTAAGATGACCTCTGTAAAATTTCATCAAATTTAGAGTTGAATTGCTATGGTATAATTCGAAATCTTTAAACTGAGTTATATGAAATTCGGACAGAACAGTACTTCTGTGAAAATTAGTGTTTTTGACCTATTTCGGTATCTCGGATCGAAAAAGTTAAAACATGAAAGTTGTAGATCTCGACATTTTGGAGTCATTCGTGAAATTTCGGAATTTTTGAAATTAAATCTGATTTTTAACGAATTTTAGAGTAAACTGTGGTTGACCGAGTCAAAACTTGAAATCTTGTTGAAACGGTGGACTTAGCCTTTGAGGTTGAAACGGATAGAAATACTTTGACATACGATACACGAAACGAGAAGATTAAAATATTGCGGGTTATGACTAAGCTAGATACTGTCAATGTTCTCTGCGGCTTGGGACATAAGAGCCCAAGTGTATGTCTAGGTTGACGTAAGAGCCCTAGCGAAACACTGATCGTATGGCTAGCGGACGGATTAACTCTAATTAAAAGATCTGTATTGACCATGATACCTGTGGACATAAGAGCCTAGGCGTAAGGCTGGCGGACATAAGAGCCCTAGCGGTGGTGATCTTTAAAAGAATCGAAACGAGACATCGATAAAGGAATCCAACTAAGTCCTTGATAATTTGTGTTTTTAAATTTATGGCAACTTATTTAATTACGTTGCAAGCTAATTGATGATCTTATGAATCCATGTCTTCTAAATTATGCGATTACATGAATTGTTTGAATTATGCACATGTTTTCATTAAATTTAATTAAAGGCTTTGAAACCTCATAATCTTGTACGTGTTAACTTACTCAGCACGTAGTGCTGACCAAAACCATTACTTTCTTTTTTCTACAGAGTATGAAGAATATGCATCATCATATGCATGCATGGGATATTCGGGGAAATATTATCTTCCTTTATTATTCTAGCCTTAGATATGAATTGCATGAACGGGCCTGTTTAACCCGTGATTAGGCCATGTTGGCCCTATATTTAAATTCCGCTGCAATATATATGTAAATATTATTTCCGCTGCAACTTTGATGTATTATTTTCAAATTATATATGAATGGGCTGTTTGAATATTTTAAATTCTGACAAAACCATAGCCTTGCATCTCTTTAGTGAGTTCGGAGAAACCGTGTCTTGCTAGAGAGGTGTGGCGGTGACACCCCGACCTGGGTGACCAAAAACCG